>OY986435.1:46090448-47290448 GCA_963920525.1 Dichetophora obliterata
ACTTAAACAATAATTATAATGGAATTATTATAGGAATATAAAATTAAAGATTTATACAATACTCTATACAGTTTGCTTAAATGCCTCTCTATTTTGAGTGAAATCTATACGAGCACTTACACTGTTATAGACAGTGCACATGCTTAAAATCGGATCACTCCGGCCATAGTTAGTTCTATGGTGCGGAATGTAAAAAAAATCTCTTTGCCTAAAGTGTCTTTCCGGAGCATAAATATTGAAATGGGCGAGGATTGGCGCACAGTTAATATTATCATTACAAGATCTCGAACAAAAGTTATTTGAAAATATTTTCTTCTAGAACTCAATGATTTAAGCCCAATAAGTGCACATCGGGAGCTATACTCTGGCATAAAATGCCAATTTAGTTTTTTCACAACAAAACGAGTAAAACGTTTTTGGACTTTTTCCAATCTTGTACTATGCGACTCATAAAATGGGTCCCATATTACACACCGATACTCAAGTATTGATCTTATAATGGAAATGAAAAGAGTCTTTAAGGTATATGGGTCAGCAAACTCTCTAGTGTTGCGTCTTACGAATCCCATCATAGCATTAGCCCTGCTGATTATGTTGGCATAATGAACTGAAAATGACATCTTTTTATCACAGAGTACACCTAGATCAGATTTAGAATCTACTCTAATCAAGGCGTTGCATAAAATTGAGTAATCAAAAAACGTTGGAGATCTTACCATATAAAATCACATTATGTTGCATTTTGACAAATTTAAATTCAGTTTATTTAGCACACACCATGACTGCAGACTATTTAAGTCACTTTGTAAACTCCATTGATCACTGAGAGAGCTTACAGATTTAAAAATCTTAACATCGTCAGCATATTTAAGGCATTCTGAGTACTGTATAAAATTAGGAAGATCATTGATGAAAAGAATAAATAACAACGGCCCAAGGTGGCTACCCTGTGGCACACCTAAATGATTAATTATTGCTTTTGAGATCGTCTTTCCGATGCATACATTTTGGCTACGACCTAAAAGGTACTCCCTAAGCCAAGACAAGAGTGAAGAATGAAAACCCATTAGACTGAGCTTATTAACGCATTCACTGCCAACTACGAGTTATCTCGCAGTAGCAAACCTTACTCAACAGGCCAACTACGAGATAACTCGTAGCAAAAACTTTGCGATTATATTGAACATAATTTCGATATGGCTTATTGAATTACCTTTATTATTTCATTTTGGCACATGGAAAAAGTGCTTTTTTCAAAAAAACAAACAGTAACGGTTTTATCAAATTGGGAATTCCCCAAAAAGTAATGCTTTATTGAAGTTGAATTTTTATACATATAAAATTTAGTCGTGCTTAGATTTTTGAGATTAAAGGTTGTTTGATTTTCTTAAATAGTATTTGTTTTTAAATAAAATTGTTATCGTGTTAAAATGAAGGATGAAGACATAGAAAAATATTTAGATACACTGAACCAAAAAGGTACATTATATTAATGAATAGGTGCATTAATTTCAATGAATTATTCATTGATTTTGGTCCAATGAACTGTGGTCATTGATTTCAATGAATTTTTTCATACTTTAATGAATAGTTCATTAAACTTAGTGATTTTCAATTAATGGTTCCTTGAATATCAATGTACACTTCATTGAATTCAATGAACACGTTCATTAAAAAATGCCAAAATTAATGATTTTTTCATTGAATTTAATGAAAAGTTCATTGAATTCAATGTAAAGTTCAATGAATTCAATGTAAGAATCATTGAATTCAATGTATAGTTCATTGAATTCAATGTATAGTTCATTGAATTCAATGTATTAAAGTTCATTGAATTCAATGTATAATTCATTGAATTCAATGTATTATAGTTCATTGAATTCAATGTTTATTTCATTGAATTTAATGTATTAAGTTCATTGAATTTAATGTATTTAGTTTATTGGATTCAATGTACAGTTCATTAAATTTGATGTATTCAGTTCATTGAATTCCATGTATATTACATTAAATTTAATGTATTTAGTTTATTGGAATGAATGATCTATACATTAAATTCGACGAATTATTTGTTAATCCCTCTCTAAACATTTTTAAAATAAGGAAATAATTACAATTTCAACAATATTTTTTTTATTTAAAGAGTCAATTAATATAAAAATTTTCGAAGATTTTGAATAGTTTTTAAATTTATAAAAATATACGGCAATAAACTCCCACAGGAGAGTACATGCCGCAGGATATTTTAATTGAAATAATTGAAAAATTTTAAAGCACGCATCTACGGCTCTAATAAAACGAGCAAATTGAAATTTTACATAATTCATGAATGAGGAATGAGGAGAAGTTCTTCTCTCCAACAGCAAGGATTAATGGTTGAATATTTTCGCCTTTATTTTTGGTTGAATATTTTCGTCTGGTTGAATATTTTCGACTTCCTGGATGCTGCTTCCAACAAAATTTAATGCCTCTTGGGAACTGGTAATTGTATGCTTTAGGAAAGTTTTTCTTCCAAAGATGTCCTTACTGCATACTTTTTGAGTGGGCACCAAATACCCATGAATGCTCCAAAGAAGTTTCATAGCAGTACTGTCTGGAAAGATATTAATTGAAAAAATAACTATTTATTTATTTAGCCTCGAGAAAAATTAAGCTTACCACTGTAATTAGTGAAATCTTAAATTTCTGCCAACTTTGCCCGCACATCATTATCTTTTATGTGGTTTTCATCCTTTAAAAATGTAAAAATTTTTTGAAAATGATGGCAGCAGTCACTTAAAATGCCAGGTATATTTCCTATTATTTACTAATACTAATAGTAATTCAACAGATTTAAATTTTCTTTTAAGTTCAAAGCACAACATTTTCTTCACTTTTAATTTAATTTATTGTCACCTTTTATCTAAAATTTACGCACACAATTGCCACACGTCTTCACAACTTCGCGTTTCACTTCAAACAAAATTGGGAAGGGAATAAATTAGCATACATTGAATTTAATGAACTGAATACATTGAATTTAATGAACTATGCATTGAATTTAATGAACTATACATTGAATTCAATGAACTATACATTGAATTCAATGAATTATACATTGAATTTAATTAACTATACATTAAATTTAATGAACTATACATTGAAATCAATGAACAATACATTGAATTCAATGAACTATACATTAAATTCAATGAACCATTCATTAAATTCAATGAACTATACATTGAATTCAATAACCTATACATTGAATTTAATGAACTATACATTGCATTTAATGACCTAAACATTGAATTCAATGAACTGTTCATTAAAAATCAATGTATGGTTCGTTAAAATTTGATTTACAACTGGAATCAATGTACTTTTCATTGATATCAATGAAAAATCCATTAAAATAATGAAAACAAATCATTGATATTTATTTCGACATTTTTAATGAATATAACTTCATTGATTTCAATGAACAGTACGTTAAAAACTATGAGCAATTCATTAAAATTCAATGATTTTTTCATTTAAATCAATGAATTAATTTTAACGTATGCTGTTCATTAAATTTGTTTTTTCTGTGTAGTTTAGAAGTATCTAGTGACAACGATTTTTCTGCTGATGAAGATGAATATTTGTTAGATGATAATGATGATGAAAGTAGCAGTTCTGACAGTCAAAGTTCTGAGTCTGACAGTGATATTGAAAATATCGCACCTAAACGAATTCACGTTGGTGAGAATATAACTTGGTTGAACAAACCCACCTTTATGCCAATCAAGAAATTAGTAAAGCATCATTGCTGAGATCATCTCGTTTAAAAAATTGGAAAGATACAAGCAATGAAGAGCTTAGAGTGTTTTTTGGATTATTATTACACATGGGGCCTATCACTTTACCAAGTATATCACATTATTGGAACACAAGTAAACTCTATGGTCTGAAATATTTCCGTAACAGAATATCAAGAAATCGGTTTCAAATGCTTCTTTGATTTCTTCATTTTTCAAACAACGAGCATTAAACCGTAGACCGTTTATTTAAAATAAAGCCAATCCTACAAAATTTCAATGATACAATGGATCACATTTACCATCCAAAGCAGGACTTGTGTATTGATGAGTCCATGGTTCTTTGGAGAGGCCGATTAATTTTTCGCAAATATATTAAAAACAAAAGACATAAATATGGGATAAAATTATTTGAACTCTGCGAATCAAAAGGAATGATATTGAGGGTAAAAATTTATGAAGGAAAACAAGTTGACGGTTGTAAAAATCATGCCAGTGAGGTTGTGATGAGCCTAATAGAAGGTTTTCTTGACAAAGGATATAATCTTTACATGGATAATTTTTATAATTCCGTGGGTTTAACAAAAACCTTAACCAATAGATCTACGTATGTGTGTGGTACTTTGAGGGTCAATAGAAAAGAAAATCCGAAAAATGTAATTCAAAAAAAGCTTAAAAAAGGCGAATCAACATGGGCTCGATTAGATTCGGTCGTAGTTTGTAAGTGGAAAGACAAAAGGGACGTACTCACTATATCCAACAAACACTATGGAAACATGGTGGAGGTAATGAATAGAAATAACAAAATCTCCATAAAACCGGATATTGTTCGGGACTACACCTTGGGAATGGCTGGAGTAGATCGTAGCGATCAAAACATTTCATATTATTCATCATTAAGAAAATCTGTGCGATGGTACAAAAAACTTGGGTTTCAATTTTTCAAAATGTTTATACATAATGCTTGGCTACTTTACACCCAAAATAATTCAAACAAAAAACTGTCAATATTACAATTTAGAGAAAAGGCTATTGAACACTTAGCTGGTGAATCTAAAAACATTGATGCACGCATCGAAACTAAAGACAACTTTCACTACTTGGAATCAATTCCACCAACGGAAAAGAAAAATAACCCAACTAAGCCATGTAGAGTTTGTTATAAAGAAAACAAAAGATGTGAAACGAGGTATATTTGTGCAGAGTGCCCTGAAAAGCCAGCTCTTTGCGTGAACAACTGCTTATAAAATTTATCATCAAAATTAATATACATATATTAAGAAGAATAATAATAACAAAAATTAATTATATTTTGTTTTGTCATGTTTTATTTATTGAAATAAAGTTGAATGCTCTTTTTTTTTTACATTTTTGTTTGTTTATCTTGAAATCAAATAAGAAATTATAGAAAAAAATAAGATACGATTTATCTCGTAGTTGTCATATCCAAATGAAATTTTGTATAAGTAGGCCAAACTACGAGATATTTCGTATTACTTAAAAATGCCTAAATTTATGTTGGCACCTGACGTTAGATTTATGAAAATGGCCTTGGCAGTGAATGCGTTAATTAGAATAGAGTGCTGAACTCTATCAAATGCTTTAGCGAAATCTGTGAAAATTCAAAACGTCTATTTGTTTACCATTCTCCAATTCATTTTTTATTAAGTGAGTGAATAGAACCAGGTTTGTAGAGGTTGATTTTTCAGAGACAAAACTATGCTGACTTTCAGATATCTAATTTTTAATGCATTGATAGATCTGCTTTTTCACCAAGGCTTCAAATAATTTGGAAATTGATGGTAGCTTAGATATTGGTCTATAGTTTCCAATGTCTTGTCTTGATCCAGATTTATGAATAGGGACTATAATTGAAACCTTACAAATATCCAAAAATATACCTTTCTCAAGGGACAAATTACAAATTAGTGAAAGAGGCTGAGCAAGTGCAGCAGCACATTTTTGAAGGACGATTGGTGGGATATTATCGGGGCCAGCACCGAAAGAACTAAACTGCCCAAATCAGTGATTCGCTCTCCATTATATAGTGGTCGATCTTGATGTATAGGAACATTATCTAAAACAAAATTTGATTGGAAGTAGTCAGCAAACACATTACATGCATCCTCAATATTGTTCGATGTTTTATCTTTAAAATACATATTTTTAGGTAGACCCTTTGTATTTCTCTTTTTATTAAACAATTTCCAGAAAGCTCTATGATTGCATTTAATATCCGATTCCAACGCCCGCACATTACTTCTATAAAGGACAATCTTCAGAGTTTCATACTGTTTACGAGCCACAAGATAGTTTTCACGAAAGAACATGTTCAATTTACTCTTTTTGTATAGTTGTTCATGCGGTTTTTTAATTTGAAGAGATCTCTACTAAACCATTCCGGCTTGGTGTTCTTCTTAATTTTCCTTATAGGTCACAAATGCTTCGTTAATAATATAAATGAAAAATTCATAATTAACTAAAAGATTTTCCCCAAATACTGTACGCCAATTAACACTAGATAAGAAGTTAGACATTAAAATATAATTCATTAATTTTTTTTTTTTTTTTTTTTTTTGTTAAAAAGTTCAATATATTTTTTAATATAATTTTTTATTTGGATGTTAAAATGTACATATCTCAAGAACACATTGAGTCCCACCATAATTTTTATTTTGTTGAAAAGGTTATTTTGCTATCTTTAAGATTAAATAAATATTTAAATTATTTTGAATTTTTAAAATGTGTTTTTCGTTCGCCCTCTTCGAATTCAATTGCTTTACCGCAAGGAATGGAACCCCCAAACACCAAAATTTCCCAAAACTATTTTTAGATTAAAGTCCGTTCAATTACCTTTCTAACGGTAACTCAAACTCAAAATTCAACATGTTTTTCATTATTCCAGAATATAAAAAAACATTTAATCAAGAGTGTATATTAGAATGTTTATATAAATTACTCTCGAGTAACACCGGGTATATGAGCTAGTCATAAATAAAATTTTTCATTCGTCACCATTATATAAAGGTAGGTCATGTTTGTAGCAAGGTAAAATCCCTGTCAGTGAAGCTGGCAGAATTATGTATAAGCTAGAAATATTTTTGGGGTTGAACTGCCTATGATCAGTGATAATAAAAAAATTTCACTTAATTTTTCACTTAAGGAAGTACTTCTTTTGTTTAGTTTTGCCTTACAAATAACACGTATTAAGATTGAAAAATATATTTTCATCTTAGCATTGGAGAATTAGACTAACATATGGAAAATCCACCCTATAATAATGATGAAAACAAAAATAAATACCTCAAAGACTTTGTACGTAATGAGACAAAAAATATGTGATGCTAATAAAAACCGATTTTAGTCACGGAATAACTTTATGCAAATCGAAATTAAGACAAAAAAATTGATATTTTGAAATTGAATGTCAATATGTTCCCTCAAAAACCAAAAATAAATCACTAGTTTTGAGTTTTAAAAAAGACTTTAGCAGCAGAATTAAGAGGTATCAGTAAAAATATTGTATCTTTACAATAACAAACAATAAACTCTAACCTACGAAGAAATGCCCACTTACTTGTTTCCATTGTGCCGATGTCCGGGCTATACTCGTCGCCCATATCGCAAAACCTACTTCGTAGACGACGACACCGACGACAAAATCAAGAGAATCAGTGAATCAGAATCGTCCGATAGAGTTGAAATCGATTTTCCCCCTGAAAGGACTGCTTTCTACGTCGTTGAGGGATATTTCTTCTAAACTGTGTTCACAACAACGAAGATGTCGGCAAAATTCGGAGTATGAGCACGAAGAAGTCGTTGACAGAGAGATATATTTCCTTTTTTTTATCCCTTATTTTTGTGTGAGAAACATTCGTTGTATGAGGTATGAATCACACTTTCCGCCCGTTTCGTCGTAGGTATGAAAATTCTTTTCAAGTTCAATGAGAACAAATTATTTATGAGTTTATTGCCAAAAAATTTTTTACATAATTTCGTTAATGCTTTGTTTAAAACTGTATTAAAAATAACTTTTGTTTTGGGCTTACTTTGCACAGCTGAACGACAAAAAATCACAGTGTATTAAAACTGTGTATTTTGTGTTTTGCAACTACGACGTATACACTTTTTCCAGCAAAATTTAGAAAAATCCTAATTGTACACTTTACTAGACGCAAAGCGCAAAATAACTGGTCTTTCAGTTATTTATAGGATTAAGAAAATTTCAAAGTATTTTTTCATCAATTTCATCACAAATTTTCCTACTAATAATCCATATATTCCAAATAACTTATTTTCGCCTACAACGCACTTTGGGAAAAACTCTCTTAAGTGGCCAGTGAAAAATTCGCAATAAACTGTATGGAACTACTTTGTACCAGGACGAGTTCAATTTGCCATTAAATAAAATCGATGAGCTGACGCAGGCGCAGTCTGGGGAAAAATGTTGCAAACAGTCGTAAAAAGCGAGTTTATTTTGTTACAAGTGCTGTAGGTGGCATCACTGAAGCTTTGTTTACACAACTTGGCATCAGACAAACAAGTGTTTGGCATCACTTGTACTTAAACACAAACAGGTGTTTGGCATCACTTTTACTTAAGTATTAACAACTTTCATTGATAATATTAACAATATTTTGAGTGCTCACAACCTTATTTCAGCTCTCGTTTTTTATCTGCAAAACAGGTATTAATAAGCTTTAATACTATATTTATAAACTCTACAAAATATTTGCAGGTGCAAAATTAACTGTGTTGAAGCGCAACTTAGTGCACTTTAAAACCAGTGCTAAGCATTGTTGTTTGCTTAATTGCTAGCCAAGTTCATCACCTAGTCAGCTTAAAAACATGAAGTAAAGCTTTTAATGTATTTATAAAGCTCTCATACCGTGAGTAGGACTACAAAGCTTACAGTACGGATGGAAAGTTAAAGCAAATAAAAAAAAAATCAAATTGTAATCATCGACTTTAGTTGATCTCTTTGACTATCCACGGATTAAGCATTTCTTTTAAATTTCATAGAATATTGTAGTTAATGCACATAATATTTATTTAAGCAAATCTTATGGGCATAGTATTTAGTTATTATAATATATATTATAATGTTTTATTATATATTAACGAACAAAACAAACTTGTTTTAAAATTTTGGTATATTGATTAAAATTAAGGGTCCTTGTAAACTAACTTCTGTACATTTGGTACTTTTGCATTTGTGTGAGATTTTTTTAAACTTTCGAATAACTTTTGGTGTAACTTTAATTTGTCTCTTTGAAACGGCATTTAAAGCCACTCAACTTTAGCGAAAGTGGATCAATAGTAAAACAAACATTAACTTACAACGCGCCAAATCGTCAAACGTACGCTTTTAATCTATAGTAATAAAACTCATTTTCTGTTTGTTTGTTTGTTTGTTTGTTTGTTTGTTTGTTTGTTTGTTTGGCCTTTATACAAATCTAAACGGCTCAACGGATTTCTCTCAAACTAGGTACACATATTAAGTTTATCCCAACTTAAAATGTTACATACTTAGTTTTTGCCACGCCCCCTCTGAAATTTTTCAACTAACGGTAATTTTGTTATTATAAAACTTTTTACAATCGAAGATTTTTGTGTATTTAATTTAAAAAAAATTTTTGTTATTTTGACATCAAAAACACTCACATATCTTTAAAATTGGAGAAATTTTCAGCACAACGACTTTTTCATGAAACATCGTTACCTAAGAATGAGAAAAAAACGACATGAAAATCGAAGTTTGGTCTTTCGATGCAAATATCTCCGCTGACCATTAATATATTTCATTCAAATTTTTTTTGTTCAAAAGTTCAATAAAATCACTTCACAAAAATAGGTTGAACTGTACCGTTAAGTTAGTCTATATATGTTTTATGATTATGTCAAAAAAGGTCCAAAATATTGACTTTTTACGCAAAAAATGACTCAAAAATTGTTGTTGTTGTAAAAATGTAATCAACTAAAAATTGCACATCTGGCTACCTTTCATATGACATAGCATTTATTTGCAAAAATTCTTCCAGCTAAGCGCAAAAATTATTTCACTGTTTTTGTCATCAAAACAACATTTGATTTTTTTCGCGAAATTTATATGTTCCAAAATGTTGTTTTTATATTTTTACAAAAAAGTCAAGTCTCAAAAATAATTTATGTGAAAAAATTACCCCAATATCTCCTTCCCAATCAAAAGTTATGGCTAAAAAGCTATTTTTTCATACCAGACTTTTAATAAAACTGAGTTTTGTTTTAAAATTCTCTATATAGGAATGAAGTTGTGTGTCTAGAGTAATTATAAACATTTTGGTGTATATAAAATCTTACTTTTTGCCTCCCCTCCTGTTAAATCTGTTTTATTATGATTTGTCATTTTTCTCAATATTGTTTCACCCACACGTTGTCACACAGTTCTTTATCAATGGCACTTTAAATTTTCTATATATATCACTGTATCATCGAAAAGATGACTGTGAATAAGAATACCGTAAAAGTTAATTTTTTCATGTTTAATGTGTTATTTGAACTATATTGTTGAAAGTCAAATTTCCACGCCAATTAAATGTACCGACATATAAAAGACAGCGAAATTTTGACATTTTAACTCTCCAATCATGGTTGTAAGCTTGGCTGCATTGAACAAATTTTTCGGTTCAATTGCGTACTAACCGAAAGTATGCTGAAAATAATGCAGGTAAATATTATAAATTAGAAATAAGTACTGCATTACCGACACGATTCCAATATATTATAAAAGTCGGTAACTGTTATCCAATTTAGTTCTTTTCGCACACAGCGTAAACTTGCAGCAAATAACATAATGGCACTTCTTGCACTGTTCCTGCAGATTTTTCAGCTGGACTTATGTCGATCTGTTAACGTCGATAATATGGCTACAGGTTGCTGTATATACTATAATAAAAATTAAAAAGCGACTGATTTCTTAACTTACACCTTTTTGCTAATTTACATTAAAAACGACTTTACAATTTTTCGTATAAAATAGTAATTCAGAAGATTTAAGAAATTGAATCAACTATCAGACTCAATTTATATTAATTTTTTATTTAGAGACAATCTAATTGTTATTTTCCAACTGAAAAAACTACTAAAAAATTTTAGGAACATTTTTATAAATTTGATTTTCATTAGCGAAGTGCAAGTAACATGCTTACCAGTAGCCAGTAAATTCAGTTTAGAACTAAAAAACAGTTTTTGATTGTGAAAAACAGTGATAAAATTATTTCTTCGTTAAAAAAGCTTGGTAATTTTTTTAACTAATACTTTTATAGTGGCCTCAAACTTAAATTTAACACGTTCTTACAAAATTTCAAAATTTACAAAAACAATTAATCGAAAAGTGTATGTTAAAATTTTTATATAAATGACTTTCGAGTTACACCGGGTATATCAGCTAGTTTGTAAATAAAAAAATAGAAATCAATATTTACAAGTTAATTTGTGCTCCAAAATATGTTGGGCAAATTTTGCTTTTTATTTTTGCCTTAAAAAATAAAAATCAAAACATACCAGTTATTTTCTGAAAAATTTAAAAAGTTGTGAAATTAAAAAAATAAAAAGCAGAAATAATTATTATTATTTTTTGCTCAAAATTGTACAAATCAAAATTTTTAAAATCAATATGAGATCAAGTTCTACAATGTGAGAGCATTCTAATGCTACCTTCAAAACGGCGGTGCGACAATTTTTTCATAATGCTTTTTTGGTTTAAAAATCTAAAAATTATTATTATTTACAGTCTCTGGTTTTTTTAATGTATATTATGATTTTTTTCGAGCGAAAGAGCAGGTCATATTAGGTATCAGAAGTGGTGTAAAAGAGAAAGCTATTTGCTAAAAAACAAATTAAAAGCAAACGAAAAACAATCTAGCCTGTTAAAAACATAGTAGCCAACTCGTATTTCGTTCGGTTTTTTTTGACAGTTCTCTGTATTTCGTTTATTTTTTTTTATATTTCAGCTTATATGATTGCAGCGTGTGGTTCCATATAAAGTTCGCACTGTGAACTCTATTTATTACAAATAAAACGTATTCGTCTGTCCACTTAAGATTCATATTTTAAATTTCTGAAAATAAAATTTTTTAACTGAACGAATTTACCAGAATTTTTCAGCCGGAAATGAAATGAGCTGTTCAGAGCACAAGTGGCGTAAGTCCATTTTTAGGGAAATTGAGTTAAGTACGTAGAAGTGAAGAGAAAAATGTAACCTATTTATGACTACGGGCTAGAAACTCCTAGCTTACGTAATCTCTGCACAAAATGCAATACTTTGTTATTGCTCGGACAAATTACATTATTATTTCAGAGCACAAGTGGCGTAAGTCCATTTTTGGTAGTTTTGAGAAAATCGAACATTAAGAAAAATTCTTATAATAGATTTTAAGTATAAAGAACTAAGTTTTGCTTATAAGCTAGGTCAAGAGCATAATTTTAAAAAATATTTTCCATTACAATTTTTACAGCGGAAAGGAGAAATTTTAAAAGATTTTCAGAGGACAAGTGGCGTAAATTCATTCATTTTATATCTCCCTCAGTAATGAAGATAATCACTAAAAGGTGGTGTTTTCCAACTTCAAGGTGAAAATACTGTCATTCTTCATAAAAAATTCTTAAAAAATATCTCCCATAAGATTCCTACAGCGGAAACGGGAAATTTAAATAAAATGATTAGTGGACCAGTGGCGCAAGTCCAAATTTGTTTACTAATATGCAATATTCTGCATCATTTTTGGGTATTCCTTAGTTTATTTTTTACGACATGAATAGCTCCATTTATGCTCTTGGCCTAGCCTATAAGCAAAACTGAGTTCTTCATTCTTGGAATTTATCATAAGAATTTTTCTAAGTGTTCGATTTTCTCAAAACTACCAAAAATGGACTTACGCCACTTGTGCTCTGAGCAGCTCAAAAGTCAAAAAACAATTTCTTACACAAACCATTTGTTTCCCTCTAACATATTGCCGAATTGTTTCTGTAATTTAGTTTCCGTCGGTTATTCGTTAGTATTTAAATAAAACAAAACAGAAAAAAACGTAGTGTCATACGGGCATAATTATTTAGTATAGTATATTAAGTTTAATATACAAATTTCATCTGATTTTGCTTCAACTAAGTGCAATCAACTTTCAGGTGATTACTTTTCGACTTTTTTAACCTAATGATGGAAAAGATCATCAGAGCTGCTGATCTGAGACGTAGTGGCACAATATTCTACAAGAGTGTTATGCTGCTTGCGTATGCTGATGACATCGATATCATTGGCCATAATACGTGCGAAGTCAGTGCAGCATTTTCCAGATTAGAAAGAGAGTCAAGTCGAATGGGTCTGGCAGTGAATGCAGATAAGACGAAATACTTAGTGTCAACAAACAAACAGTCCCAGCCACTTGGAACCCACGTTACCGTTGACAATACCTCCTTCGAGGATGTGAAGAACTTCGTTTATCTGGGATCCAGCATTAATTCAACAACGACATCAGCATTGAGATCAAACAAAGAATAACTCTTGCCAACAGGTGTTACTTTGGGCTCAGTAGGCAATTGAGAAGCAGAGCCCTCTCTCGACGCACGAAAATCACGCTCTATAAATCGCTCATCATGCCCGTCCTACTTTAAGCATCACAAACCTGGACGCTGAGCTGTTTAGATGAAAAGACTTTAGGAGCATTCGATAGAAAGACTCTTCGTAAGATCTACGGACCAATCTGCGTCAATAGCGAGTACCGAATACGGTGGAATGATGAACTGTATGAGCTGTACGCTGACATCGACATAGTCAAGCGCATTAAAATCGAGCGACTTCGCTGGCTTGATCATGTTCAGCGCATGAAAGACGATGCTCCAGTGAAGAAAACATTCGATTCGGTACCCAGCGGCGGTCAACGCAGAAAAGGACGACCGCATCTTCGTTGGAAAGACCAAGTAGAGGACAACCTGACGAAGCTTGAAATTTCCAACAGGCGCCAGCAAGCGAAAGACAGAAATGGCTGGCGCAAATTCTTATATGAGGCCAAGACCGACATACGGTTGTAGCGCCAACTAAGTAAGTATTGTAAGTAAGTGCAATCAACTAATATACTAATGAAAACTAATTTAGATCAATTTTTGCCAAATAAAAATATATATACAGTGAAACTTCTCTAACTCGAACTTTCATAACTCGAAATTCTCCATAACTCGAAGTAGTATTTGAGCTCTTTGCTTTCTCAAAACATTTTTCTTATGTTTTGATATCTATAACTCGAACTTACCTAATTTCGAATTTTTCTTCAACTCGTACCGAAATCTCATTTGTAGTAGGACTATCATGCATATTCACAAAATTTCACCGCGGCAAGTTGATTTTGATATTGGGGTTGTTCACGATGTGGCGTATTTTTCCTATAATTTTGGTACAACCTTTTCAATCTTTACTACTCATCCTGAACAAACTTTCGATAATATCTTGTATTTGGTTACCAAATACACATGGTAATGTCAAATACGCAACGTCGTGAATAACCCTAATAGTTGACTGCTTCAATTTGGTTATCTGACAGCTGACAATTTTTCAAATTTGACATAGTTTTAAATTTCAAAGCTGACATATTTTCCATTTTTTTTACAGCTGAATATTTTTCCAATTTGGCGTATTCTTAAATTTGACAGCAGACAAATTTTCCAATTTGACAGCTGACAATTTTTCATATGTGACAAATTGGCCAATCTATGTAAACTGCTTCACAGTCCTATTCTTCCGTCCAGATCTTTTTCATAAAATTTTAAGGTTTTTATTTAATTTTAAACACATCATTTATTTTTAATATGGGTACTAAACCGTACCAGAAATAAAAATTCGCCACTCAATATCTAATTCGAAGCATTTTTGGAGTGTAATTCCAAAAAAAAAATTTTACCAAACGTTTCGTCATTTCTTTGACATTTACTGTCCGATCTTAATGTATGGTATATCGATGTTTTTGTATTGAGAAGATAATTTTTTTGCTCGAAAGGTCATTGACCTCAAGTAACCCGATACCAAGTACTTATCCACCAAATCTCAGCTCTTACCATCCCAATGTGCCACTAATATCAGAAAGTTAATGCTCGCAAAAAATAATTTACCTTTTCCTATGTAAGTATTTCGATTATTCTAGTAGAACTAATCAAAAAATATTTTTAATTTATTTTGCCGAACGTAGTTCTTTCAAACCTTTAAAACTTTTTCGTCATAACTTCGGTGTTTAGAGTTTGATCTTAAAATGTGATGCATACATCGATGTTTGTGTCTTGGGGAGACAAATGTGTTTGCTCCAAAGGTCATGCACTTCAAGTACCTTGTTCTAGTACTCATCCACCTAAGATCTAAGATTCCTGCTTCCAAAACATAAATTAAAAAAAAGTTAATTAAATAAAAAGTTTTGAAACCGTTGACCAGCACTTTAAAGATCCTGCTGTCCCTAGCCCTTTTAAATTAGCTTTACTTTATTTAAATTCATGAAGTGTTTTTAAAATGATATTTATAATGCCCTCCGCAGTAGAATCTTTTACTATAGTATCGTTTTTTTTTTACAGAAATGTCAGTAGACTCGTCTTTAATTAGGCTGTACAGACTGTTTTCTATCGGAAATCAATTGGATTCTATTTACCGGTATGGCTAACGCTCCCATCCATCCCGAATTTCGAAGGACAGTCCTGTTAATCAATGTCCTGCGTCCTGTGTAACGGGCTCAAAATGCTGCTTTTTATTATTTTGTCCTGTTTTTTTTTTATTTTCTTCCATGCATGCAATTTAGTCAACTTTGTTTATTATTCATACTATTTTTTGTAATATGTCAAAGTTTTCCCTTAACCCGAATCACCCTGAGTAAATTTTTTTTAAATTTTCAGAATGACCTGTTAACGCAAATATAAAATGGTTTAAACTAAAATAAGCACATTTTAAGTGTTTGTGTTTGCGTTGCCATATGGCAACGACAGGGTGTCTCGGGTTAAGCTAAAAATCTAATTAACTTGCCATTTTTATAAGACTAATGGATTTTTTTTGTTATGTTGTTGTTGTATTAAAAATATTTATAAAAGACTGCATTTTTTTTTGTTTTAACAAAATTACATATTAAATACAAATACCTAATATTAATTGATATTGGAAGCTTATGCTACAATTCTTATTTTAAATAATAAATTTGATAATTTTATCAAGAAAAATGCTTATTTTAATGTTTTGAACAAACAGGTAATAGTAATTTTTATTTATTTATTTATTTATTTGTTAACGTCTATGGACAATATCCTTACAGACTAAGCAACATAATTTAAAAATAATACAATAAAGATTAAAACTAGTTTTTATTTAACAACAGTGTAATAGTGGTTTTAAAAGCAACTTTGGGCATAGAAAAATCGAGTAAGTTATTATTATAGATACTGTTTAAAGCTATAAGAGCTCTATTAATTAGTTCTATGACAACTAATGTAAAAATAATTCGAGCTTCGTAAAGACTTTTGCGGAATATTAAACGATATTAATTTAAGTAAGTTTTCACAAATAACATTTCCATTAATCAGATCATAAATAAACATGATACTATGCAGTAGTCTTCTATCTTCGAGAGATGAAAGACCAATAAGCAACCGACGTGTCCTATATGAGGGAAGAGCTTCAGGAAAACTAAAAGAGCGCAAAGCAAATTTTAAGAATCTTTTTTGAACTTTTTCCAGCCTAGCAATATGTATCGAGTAAAAAGGACCCCAAATAAATGAGGCGTATTCAAGGCTAGATCTAACAAGGGAAGTATATAATGTTTTTAGTGTGTAAGGGTCAACAAACCCAACACTGTTTCGCCTAAGAAACGCTAAAAGTGAATATGCTTTGGGGATAATTCTATTTAAGTGAGGGCTAAAAGTTAAGCTAGAATCAAAAATTACTCCAAGGTCACGAATTTCTGATAATCTGGCTAACTTAGTGTTATCAAAATTATAATCAAAAATAGTTGGTGAGTGGAGCTTGTAATAAGAGACAACATAACATTTTCCGAGGTTAAGAGATAATTTGTTTTGTTTAAACCAGGAAAAGACATTATCAAGATCAGACTGGAGACGAGAAGCGTCACAATCACTTTTAACTTTAAGGAAAACCTTAAGATCATCCACATAAAGTAAAAATTGAGCATTAAGAAAGCATTTAGAAACATCATTAATGAAGATAACAAAAAGTAATGGTCCAAGGATGCTACCTTGTGGAACCCCAGACACTGCTAAAAATGGCGAAGATTTTGCATTGTCAATGACAACATAAGAAACCCTATTTGAGAGGTATGAACTCAACCAAGATAGAAAAATTGAATGAAAACCAATTTTGGCTAGCTTGAGCAATAAATTTTCGTGTGACAACCTGTCAAAAGCCTTAGAGATGCCAGAGTAAACGACATCAAGTTGGTGCCGATCTTCAAAAGAAGAGATGCAGTAATTTGTGAAGACACTCAGGTTAGTTGTAGTTGACCAGCCAGATACGAATCCATGTTGGTTTGGACAAATTGAGTTTTTTATAGCAAAGTACATTTTATCTTTAACAATTTTTTCAAAAAGCTTAGAAACGTTAGTCAACTTTGAGATCGGTCTATAGTTTAGGACATCGTGCTTGTTGCCAGCCTTGAATATGGGTGTGATAAGCGAAACTTTCCATTTATCAACGAATTCACCAGATTTTAATGATTTATTGAAAATTATATAAATTGGTACAGATAAAGAATTAGCGCATTGTTTAAGTAAATAAGCACTAAGACCATCAAGATCGCACTTAACTGAATTTTTCAGGGAGGCAATAGCTGTTTTAATGTCAGACAGGGAGACCGATAAATAGCCAAAGTTTACGCAAGAGTCAATATTATCAACAACCTGAGGGTTAACAGAAGCCAAATTTTGGTCAAAATTAGACTTAAAATAGTCAGCGAACAATTGAGCTGTTTTAGCAGCAGAGTTTGATATTTTATCCATATAAAACATAGAAGATGGGATAGTTGATGAAGTATTTTTAGATTTAATAAAGCTCCAGAAGGACTTGGCATCCGTTTGTATACGATTTTCAATGCTACGAATGTACTGCTTATAAAGAAATTTGTTCAAAAAATTAAATTCACGAGCGAAATGTAAATACTTTGCTTTGCAATCGAGGTTTCCAGTTCGTCTAAATTCATTGAAAGATTTACTCCTTAAATTTTTCAGTGTTTTCAACCCTCTAGTATACCAAGGAAGCTTATGTAATTTGGTCTTAAAAGGAATATTATTTGCGAAGATATTGGATAGGTGCTTAAGAAAGATATCATAGCAACCAGGAGTATCCAAATTATCAAACAACGATTCCCAATTAATATCAGTAATGAGCCGATTAATAGTTCCAAGATTGCAATTTTTAAAATCATAATGATGTTTTGTAGAACTTGTAACACTGAGAAATTCATAAAATTTAATATTAAAGGCATACATGATTTCGACTTTACATTGCGTCCTGCAAAAATGTCCTGTTTTTTTTCTGCGAGACATCCTGTAAAATCTTTAAAATTTTGTCAATTTGTTCTTTTTTGGGTGAAAAAAGAGATGGGAGCGTTAGGTATGGCCCAATGGGACAGAAGAATTGTAAGGCCCATGGTAATGCACGTTGGAAGAAATCCCTTCGCAGACAAAAATTTAATTATTTACATAATATTTTCTTCTATAGGTTAGGTTAGGTTAGGTTAGGTAATGGTGGCTGAGCCGATAGACGACTCGTATACTTAGGCCAGTGCAGGCCCGTTCTGATACCACATGATTTCTTTAAAACCTAGTAGAGATTTCCCTCCTCAAACCAGAGCGCATAATGAATTTCAGGATATGCTTGATTTCCAGGCATGAGACTTCGGCAAGTCCATTTAAAAAGGGATGGATTCTATAACTCGAAGTTAAATTCTGGTCCCTTGATACTTCAAGTTAGGGAAGTTTCACTGTATTATGACTTTGAGAAGCCTTTTCTTTTCAGAATTTAAAAAAATAATGTATTGTAGTTGCAATCTTCCGTTTGAGACAAAACATTTTTATTACTGAAAATAGTTTGTCAGAAAAATTAAAATAAGAACTTGTACACTAATTCACATAATTTAAAACTTATATAGCATTTGACTACACAGTGCTCCAACATCACTCTCCCTTTCAGTGACCAAATATATAAAATTAATAAAACAACATTAATGTAAATATGCATTAAAATCACTTGAAAGTAGTTTTACATCGTGGACTGGACAAGTGTCTTTCATGACATCGGTCTTTTTCTACATTTTGGCGTGCGGTCAAATTTGGGTACTATTCGTAACGTGAAGGGACATAGCTTAGAAGTTTGTAGAAAATAGATTTTTACTCCAAGTTCCGATTTTTGACAGTTTGACAGCTGTGGGAAAAGCGACACATTTTGTTTAACTTCACTTAATACTATATAAGAAATGATGAGAAGTTAATAAGGTTACTACAAAAAACTTTAAGAGTTTCGCTTTGATGCATATCGTGGCCAGCATTTTAATGAGGTACACCAGTAGGTGTGAATTGTGAAACAATGAGACGCTGTTGTCGTCTTACAATGACCCACACCCCCCCCCCCCCACATCGTTTAGAGCAGCTTTGCCCTTTCTATTGCATCTCCGAGATAGTGTGGTGCAGGGTTGATAAATGACTTCTCCATTTTGGTATAAAAATTGAGAAAAAATTGTAATAAATTAAAAAAAAAGTATGGAATAAATTTTGTTTACTCTACGCATAATGCGTTATTTATTTATTTATTTATAGTACGATAAGAACTAAGTTCTTTTAATGTACAAGTTGGAACAATATTTTTAGGATTATACATTTTAAAGATTTTTTTAAACCTAATATAGATTTTTAAGAAAACTGGCGAATTTATTAATCGTTAATTAGAAGCAAAATATTGAAATACGGCAAGTCTAAATCTTGTTATTTCCCTTAAAGCTCCTACATGGCTTAGTAAGGAATTCCAAGGACGAGTGGCATTAATAAAAAATAATCTTGTGGAGTTGAGGTAGTTGAAACTCGGTGGGGTCAGCATGAAACTTCTTGTTGAGTGACTGAATCGAATTTTTTCAAACAAATAAGGAGGCGTTTTAAACACTATTATTTTATGCAGAAAGATACAATTTCTAGCATTGAGATAGTTAATAACATCACTTCAAAGAATAGATTTTATAAACTGAGATATATGATCAAATTTTCGCAGCCCATAAACATATCGTGTAACCTGGTTAAATGCTAAGTTTAATTTTAATTGAGATCGGGAGTCCAAATTGCTATAAACACATTCTGCATAAGTAATTATAGGTAGTATAAGTTGAAGAACAAGCTTATGTTTCATTTAAACTGGCGTATAATCAGCTGAAACTCTTAGATTACGCAGAATATAATATATTTTTGAACCACACTGTTGATGTGGTCACTGCAGGTAAGTGTAGAATTAATATGAAAACCTAGATTTTTGATTTTGCTGACGAGACTTAGCTTTTGGTCTTTTAAAATAAGGTCCGGTTTATCTTCAAAGAAGACATTATCTTTGCTGATGGGTAATACAAATGATTTCGCAGCATTAAGTTGAAGCCCATCGCTAACAGCCCACTGACTTATACTTTCTAGATCCTCATTAAGCCTGAATACCAGGTCTTCCATGAGACCAGTTCTACGTGAGAGATATATCTGAATATCATCAGCATACATCAGCATGCATGGACGAATGCCTGCAAACGCTGAAAATATCATTTGTAAAATTTACTTGAAAAATTTTCACCGACCTTAACTTTCTGTACTCGATAGGAAAGATATTAACTTATATTAACTTTATCAATCCGTTTGTATCTCTGATAAGGAGGCGTAGCAGGTATAGAAAAGTATATATAGTCTTGATCAGCATCACCTGAGCCGATTTCGCTAGGTCAGTCTGTCAACACGATGACAGCCGCAATTTTAAGGCTATCGTATTGACATTTAGTGTATGTGCTTATATTAAAAAAACAAAGATCAAGTACAAGAACAAGCAAAATCGGATGAAAACCACGCCTTCTTTATCAAACAATAAAATTTTTGAAAACACCACAAAAATGTTTGCAGTCTTTACTTTATCAAGTCTTTAAATGTTCAAAAATGATACAAACATTACTATCATGATTAAAAATTTGCCCATAAACTTTGAACGCCAAAAATAAAAAAAAAAAATTTAATTTTTAAAATCGAACAAAACGACGCATCAACCTCCCATACAAAGTGACTTTAACAAAATGGTAAAATCTCTGAAAATGCCACATAATTTAATGTAATCAATTGATATTTTGCATATGAACTTTGGTCTCTAATATTCACCAAATATTTCGAATTAGTCAAAATAGTATAGAAACCACGCCTACCTCCTAAACAAATTAACTATATAAAACCGGTTAAGTCTCTAAAAACACCTCAAAAATTAATTTAATTAATTAAAATTATGAACATATGCTAAGAATATAAAAATGCTCTTTGAGTTTGGAATTTGGCAAAATTGATAAAAACTACACCAATCTCCCGTACAAAGTGACGTCATCAAAGTAGCATAACTTTTATGAATTCCAAAAAAATGTGTGTATAAACAGTATATTTAACACATAATCTTCCATATCTTAAACGTGTTCTGCATTTGAGTTTACGCGAAATTAGCGTAAAAGTGAATGTGTTTTTAACAATTTAGTTTTTAAGCCTAGTACTCTGTTCGTTTACATGAAATTTCGCTGGCAACATCTATTTATTTGTTGCGTGAAATTTCTGACTTAAAGAATGTTGCGAGGAATTCCTATGGCAACGTTTCTCAGAGAGACTCATAGAATAAGTTGCAAGATTTCATATGATCTCTCTCTTTTCACTTCAAAACAAATAGGCAGTACAATTAAATTGTCGTGAAAAAATGTTGCTCAGAAACATGTTGCGATAATTTCATGCAGCGGAACAGAGTACTGCTCTGACGAACATGTTGTGAAAATTTTCACGCTTGTTTCGCAGCTGTCACTTTTTCTAAGGAGATTTGAGTGGAATTTTACATGAAACTGAACAGAGTACTATGCTTTATATAAAAAAATATGATAAAAAATCATATAAACATAAAGTATAGAGGTTTTTTTATACCCCACGTTTAAAAAAAGTAATAGGGGTATATTAACTTTGTCACTCCGTTTGTAACGCTGATAAGGAGGCGTGGCCGGTAAAGAAAAGTATATATATTCTTGATCAGCATCAACCTCCTGAGTCGATTTAGACATGTCCGACTGTCCGTCTGTCCGTCTGTGGTCACGATAACAGCCTAAATTTTTAAGCTATCGTAACGAAATTAAATATATAAGCTTATTATTTAAAAATGGAGGTCAAGTTCGAAAATAAGCCAAATCGGATGAAAACCACGCCTACCTCCCATACAAAGTGACTTAACCGAAACGGTAAAATCTCTTTCAAATACACAAAAATTAATATAATGACTTCAAATTTTGCACAGTGTCTTTAATATTTATTGTAAACTTAAGGTATGAAATTTGTAAAAATGGGATGAAAACCACACCTACCTCTCATACAAAGTAACTTACCCTAAACGGAAGAAAACCACGCCTACCTCCCATACAAAGTGACTAAACCAAACGGTAAAATCTCTTTAAAAATAATATAATGACTTCGAGTTTTGCACAGCATCTTTAATATTTATTATGAACTTTGAGTATGAAATTTGTAAAAATGGAATGAAGACCACTCCTACCTCCCTTACAAAGTGACTTACCCAAAACGGAAAAAATCTCTTTCCATTCCACAAAAACTAATCTAATGACTTCAAATTTTGCACATAAGCTAAATTTGTAAAAGTCGAATAAAAATCATGTCTGCCTCCCATACAAAGTGAGTTCACCAAAATGGTAAAATCTCTTTCAATTCCACAAAAATTAATCTAATGACTTCAAATTTTGCACAAAACCTTTAACGATTAAAGTAAGCTTAAGGTATAAAATTTGGAAAAATCGTCGTCCGTGGAGGTATTTTAACTTCAGCGCAGTCGAAGATAATTTCGTACTAGTTATAATTAAAAAACGAAAATTTTTACAAACGTCTGAATTTCTTTCTTTCGTTACCTTTATATAGAAAGGCCACTAGCATTTTTTTTAAATCAGGTTCTTAGCAAATGCCTTGAGGTCATCCACCACCCGAATTCTGACACAACCCAGCCGAAAAATTTCTTAAATGGTAGTTAGGGACTTTTTATGTTAAGGCAACGAAAAAAACTAATACGGAAATCTTTCAGTGAAGCAATTCTTCTCTTTCAGTCAAATTTTTGAAATTTTCCATTTGATATTGTACTTCTGATATCAAAATTGTGGCACTTAGTTCACTAGATTTTAATAAATTAAATAAATTGTTGCAATCTGCAGTCTATTTCTGTAATTGGTTTTTTTAAAATTTGAAAATAAAATGCTATTTTAACCTTTGCTGTCGAATTAGAAATTGAAAGAAATTTTAACCCTTAAAAGATAATATTTTACCACTAAGAATTTTCGTTAAAATACGCTGTGAGTATATGTTATTTATATTGTATACTTGAAATGTACTTCTTATGTTGGTGGGAAGTGTATACCCTCTGCCTTATAAAGAGTTAAGCATTTTTATATAAATTGGAGAAAATCGACTCTTTAAAATCATATTTTATTTTTTTGCAGAGTACCAAAATTCAGAAAGAGATAAATTTTTTAAATCTTTTAAGTCGTTTACTTACTTCGTTACTTACTTCGTTACTTTACTTAGTTCTAAATTCTGTGTTTATTATAGAATAAAATAAAATGTATCGAAAACGCTTTGGTAGTAGGAAAAATATAAAATTGTACCAAAAAAGTGCAACTGTACCGAAAATATCAACACTGGTGTGGTGTGGTCATTCTGTGTTTTTCCGAGGGCTTCTGTCAGTGGAATAGAAGAGACACCTTTTTTGTATAGCAACGGTGGTCAAATGCGACCCATTCACCCAAAAACTGTTTAGGATAAAAATACGAATAAAATCTTTGTAGAAATTCCAACAAAGGCTATTCGTAGAATGTACTAATGATTGCACACAGAAAAAAATCATTGTAAAATCAACTAGAAACATAATGATTTTACATGTTTACCCTATAATTTTGCTTCATAGAGATTTATAGTAAAATCATTGTGATTTTCATGTAAAAATCGCAACAAATTTTCATGTTGAATTATTATGAAATCATGTAAAATCATTTTGATGGTCATGTTGAATCATTATGAAATCATTATGAAATGCAGCTGAATCCTAACCTCAGTTTGAAATAAAAAGAACTTCAAGTTGATTTTATTTAGTTTTTTTTTTATTAAAAATAAAAAAATACGACTTCTAACTACAAAACATACCTTAATTTTTCTCCAAATAAATAGTTTTTCTCGATAGCGTACACGAAGTCCTATGGGTGGTATATCTTCCTGTTTATCTTCCTTAGATAAGTACCTTAAACTTTCCTAGTCAACTGAAGCTTTTATTTCTATTGAAAAGTAATACAGCATTTTGATATTATTTTGTTATAGCAACATAAGTCACATATCACATTACCTTGTTCATCTGCATCGACGTTTATGGATTCGGCTACTTCCACTTGTATTTACTTTTCATTCCACTTGTTTTACTTTTTCAGCTATTACAAACTATTTTAATTTTTTACGAAGCTACTTCTCGCGATAAAACTTCTAATGTGCTAGAAACAACGGAACTTCTTCAGCACGCGAAATTTTTTTTTACATGATGCAATAATAATTTTACTAGATTTCATAATGATTCAACATGATGTCATAATGATTCTACATGAAATCATAATGATTCTACATGAAATCGTGTTGATTAACTTTTTACATGATGCAATAATGGTTTTACTGGTTTTCATAATAATTCTACATGAAATCATAATGATTTTACATGAAATCATAATGATTTTACATGAAATCATAATGATTTTACATGAAATCATAATGATTTTACATGAAATCATAATGGTTTTTATGTCGCTGCCACCATGAAATATAAAGTCATGTAAAATGAAATCAACTATGCATCACAATGATTTTACTATGCAAAATTTTTCTGTGTGTGGTACATATTACAAAGTATTTGTAGTTTTGGCCGAATGACGAATTTTTTTAAGGTGGTGTTTAATTTTCTGAAAAGAAATTTACTCAAAAACCAAATATAATTAATTCTTAAGAAAACTATGACATAGTTCACTCAGTGCACGGTATGCGAACGAATCCTTCGCTCACTCTCGCAACAAATAAGCCGGCTAAAAGATAAAGCAGAGAGCTGCGCCGTCATTCTCACAACCGCACATGTAAAAGACAGTGTGATCTCTAAAACTGCTGAGATTTGGCCAAGTTAACAACAGCGTCACACGGTGGGTTGGTGGCCGCTAATAAAAGTGAACTGCAGACAAGATTTTCGAATAGTTGTCTTTGGAAAGCGAAGCGCTCAGTTTGACGGTAACGCGTGTGCAGTTTGTAGCAGTTGATAAACACAGCAGCAATATTGAAAATTCAAGAAAAAAACAATTGATAGTAAAAAACTTTAATCGGACTGCTTTAAAGCCAATCTGCGTTTCGAACTTAACGAAACTTCCGTTTGAGCTACACTTTAACTGCTGTAACGGTTATTATCTCTAGACGATTTCTACCTTTTTTTTTTTTGTTTAAAGTGCAAATAACGCAGTTGTGCAAAATTGACTTAAGCTCACGTCAATAGAAGAGTTTTTTCCCAATTAAAGAGGAGTTTTTGACGTTACAATTGAATTGTGGTAAAAAAACAAAGGCTTTGTTACTGCTGTGAAAAGGCGTTAAGTTGCGAAAAATATTAAAAAGTGTAAAAAAAAAACTTTTACACAATAATGTAAGTATTTAAAAATTACCTATTAATTTTGCGTTAAGTCATTTTTAAACAACAAATATATTTATGATTACAATTTTCATGAAAAATGATGTTGAGCTCCAAAAACTTAGAGTGGAATTATACAAAATGTATATAAAAAAAAATTTAAACTATGCTAATACGTTTTAAATAGTTTGGAACATGTAATGAAAGGTTAAATCGGTTTAATTTCATTCAGCAACTGCTTCTATAGTTTGCAATTTTGTTATTTTTTTTTGTGTGTTAGTTAACATTTTCAAATTTTAGCTACTCTACGAGTAAAAATTTTGTACTAGTTCATACACTCAACCATTTCTTTATGCATCTAAATAGTTTTGTGCTTCACTTTGGTGCAAGTGTATGCTTGCATGTGTCTGTTTTAAGTGCTTATCACGTACGAGCGTTTTAATGGATCACTTTATGAGCTCCTTGTGACTTTTAAATAATTGGCGAAAATTTAATTTCAACATAAAGATCACGCTATAATTAAGCAAAACCAGTATTCAAACTTAAATAAAGGAAACAATTAATTATTTTGAAAAAAATAAAAATCTCGAAAATCTTAAAAGACAGTGAAATCAACAGTTAATGTGAAAAAAATTAAAAAAAATCTATAAAACGTGGAATTAATTTAAACAAAATCAATTTTCTTGACATAATTTTATTGAATTAAAAAATGTGCACCACTGTAAAAAATTAAAATTAAAAATGAATTTGTGTGAAAAAATTAACACTAAATTTAAAAACACTTAGCGTCATAATTTGAAATTCATTCGTTTATTTTTAAAATAACTTATATTAATGACTGTTTTTTGAAGTGAATTTAATTAAAGGTCCTTAGAGAAGCTTAAAGTATTAAAATTCTTTGAATGTTTCAAATTTACAAAAAAAAAGTTGGTTTTTGGTTATATCTTTTTCATTGCTTCTTTTTATTTCAAATATCGGCTTTTCTTGAACTTGTAATTTCTGAGAAATCAACTAAAATTTGCTTAAGTCTTCTATAAAAAGCACAAAAGTGTGGAATCCACATTGATCTAGGAAATTTATTTTGTAAATAAGCTTATTTTAAACATAAACTTGTTTATTTAAAAATTTTTTTAAACGAAAGTTCTTCAAATTATATCTTAAAATACTGTAACTCTTTTAAAAAGTTATAACTATTTAAGATTTTTATTATTTATTATAATTATTTATTTAGACAAATTGTTGACATTTAAGAATTAAATCTTTTACATGCCGCATATAAAAATAGATAACAACTTATTAAATAAACTAAAATAAACTATTACTGCTAAAGTAATTATAAAGACAGTAATTTAAAATTTTTTTAGATTATTTTACTGAGTCATCATATAAAACTGAATACAATTCAATTATTCGAGAATAAAAATACGTAAGAAAACTGTTTTAAATATAAATAAAAATCATTAAGAAAATAATGCCAAAAAATTTATATTGAAAAGGAAAAATTTATGAACTAAGTAAAACTGTGAAAAATGTATTAAAATAGAAAATTATGATGAAATCATTCCTTTAATGAGAAAGAGCAGTGTCTTAATTTTAAATTTTGGCATTTTTGTTTTGTGGGTCAGGCCCGTATCCGAGGGCTTTTCAGGGTTCAAACCCCTCAAAGATATAAAATTAATATTAAGGTGGCCCTTATTTGCAAAAGTTTTATTTTAACTAAAAATATTCAATTTGATATTAAACTAAAATCCTATTAATTTTTCATGTAAAATCTATAAGATGTTGTGCCGATTGATGAAATTTTGCAACTCGCTTAAGAGCCAGATAGTTAGAGAAGCGTTGAACAGGAGTTTTACTTAATATTTAATCAAAGAAGTAATAAAAACAGAGCTTGAAGTATATTCTTCAAGTACAAATGAGCTATAAAAAAAATCATCGGATGATTGTGATATTATATTATTCGAGAAACATTTTATTTTCCTTCTTGTAATAAAAAAAAAATATTAAAAATTGAAATTTGAAAAAATTGCAATGAAATGTTGCTGAAATATTTTCTGAAACAACATTTAATGCAAATACAAAAAATTTGTATTAAGAAATATTTTCTAAAACAACACTTAATATAAATACGAAAAATTGTGTAATTACGTTGAATAACTTGATCGTTATGCAAATTCTTTAGTAGAATTACATTTTGGCAATTTCGAGATTGGGTATTTTTACGAAATATGAAAAATTAAATAATTTTATTTAATAAATTCTGAATATGCTCTCCTTCTTACTGACCAGAACTACCAAAAACAGCAATTCTGCTTATTTTTAAATGAAGAACTGGCAAACAAACAAGACATTGAATTACTTATCTATAGAAATAAAACTAATTTTTTTTTTGTTTGTTTGTTTGTTTGTTGTGCCTTTATACGAATCTAAACGGCTCAACGGATTTCGCTCAAACTAGGTATTCATATTAAGTGCATCCCAACTTGCAAATGTAACATACTTAATTTTTGCCACGCCTTCTCCGAATTTTTTTAACTAACGATAATTTTGTTATTATAATACTTTTTACCATCGGAGTTTTTTGTGTATTTAACTATTAAAAATTTACTGTTATTTTGACATCAAAAACACTCACATATATTCAAAATTGTAGAAATTTTCAATACAACGACTTTTTCATAAAACATCGTTACCTAAGAATGAGAAAAAAACGACATGAAAATCAAAGTTTGGTCTTTCGATGCAAATATCTCCGCTGTCCATTAATATATTTCATTCAAATTTCAATAAGTTCAATAAAATCACTTTTTGTCATCAAAACAACAAGGGTACCCCCTTTGATTTTTTTCGCGAAATTAATTTTTTCCAAATATTGTTTTTACATTTTTTACAAAAAAAGCAAGTCTCAAAAATAGTTTATATGAAAAAATTACCCCAATATCTCTTTCCAAACAAAAGTTATGGCTAAAAATCTATTTTTTCATACAAGCTATATTAAAATTCTCTATCCTTAATATCTTCCTTATATTAAGTACGTCTATATATTTGCCACCCCACTCCCTCCCGCCTCCTATTAAATGTTATTAAGCGTTGTCACTCTGTTCTTTATCAATGTTACTTTAGTTTTTGTATATATATCACCACTTCATCGAAAAGATTACCGTGAATAGAATGCAGTAAAAGTTAATGTTTTCATGTATAATGTGTTATTTCATCAATAGTATTGAAAGTCAAATTTCTACGCCAACTAAATGTACCGACATATAAAAGACAGTTCAATTTAGACATTTTAACTCTCCGATTATTTGATTTCCATAAGCGAAGTGCAAGTAAAATTTTTACCAGTAAAGCTTGGTATGCTGCAGAAACGAAAATTTTTGGGCATATAACTCTACACGCGAAATTTTATATCCTATAAAAAGCAAGACTACACATTAATAAACTATACAAATGCAACACTTAAACATACTTACTGCTTATTTTTTATTGTTGAATGGCAAATTTCCGCTTCAATTAAATGTACGGGCATATAATCGACAGCGAAATTTTGAAATTTCAACTCTCCACTCACGAATGGAAATTTGGCAACATAGCAATGATTTTCGGTTCTACAGCGTACTAGCTGGCGAAAAAAATTTCACTGCCTGCTCGTTTTCAGAAATCTCATTGTATTTCCTATGGAAATTTTTATTCGTTCCTACAGCATACTAAGCTTAACCAGTTAATTCAGTTCGAAATCAAAAAACGGTTTTTGATTGTGAAAAAACAGTGATAAAATTATTCCTTCTAATATTTTTATAGTGGTCTTAAACTTAAATTCAACATGTTTTTACAAAATTCCAAAATTTAAAAAACATTTAATCGAGAAGTGTATATTAAAATGTTTATATAAATTACTCTCGAGTAACACCTAAATAGGCGTAGGCGAAACAGTTTGGTACCATTTTAATTTTGGATTTTAATAACTTTTTATAAATGAAAAAGGAGAAAGAGTGCACCGAATATTTTTGGGACCTTTGGCCTGAAATATGAGCATTAAAATAATATTTCTTAAATAAAACTTTCACTATAAGAGATGGAAGAACTAGTGATGTGCAACTGCCAGCAAAAGTCGACTTCGACTTTTTCGACTTTTTTTACAATTATGTAAAAGTCGACTCATCGAGTTTTGAACCTTTAAAAGTCGACTTTTCAACTTTTTCGACTTTTTCCGAATGACTTTTGTACCGCTTTGATGTGCAACTGCAAGCAAAAGTCGACCTCGACTTTTTCGACTTTTTTACAATTATGTAAAAGTCGACTCATCGCCTCTTTGAACCTTTAAAAGTCGACTTTTCAACTTTTTTCGACTTATTTAGAATGACTTTTGTACCGCTTCTATTCGGCAGTCAAAAGCAAATGATTCAATATGAAAAATATAAAAATAAATATAAAAAATATATTGCAATTTTAGTTCTTACAATTGACAATTAACGGAACCACCAACATGTTAAGATGTTCTGGTGAAAGACTATTTTGTAAGTTGTTCGCTATGAGACCAGCATGAAAATATAACATTTCGGATGACACCGAAGATCCAATAATTGATAAACATTTTTTATGTTGCAAATAAATTCCTTTTTCTAAAGGACGCGTTCTAAAATGTATAATTAAATTTTTACATTTATCGACACAAGAGTTGCCAACGCATTTATTTGTTTCTGAACAGCAATTTCGTTTATTAGTTTAAAGAAAAGTAGTGTAGCTAGTATATCCCTCCATGAAAAATCAGAAGGCTTCCATCTAAAAGTGATAAAGAAACATTCCTCACCGTATCTTTCGATGGCATAAGGATAGTTTTGTATTTATGTTGTTTCCAAACCGCTTTTTTAAGAATGCATGTGGAAACTTTTACTTAATGTCAAGCAATGACAACAGAAAATGTTAATATCATTGTTTACTAGCCGCTTATTATAGAATTCGCTAGTCTAGTGGTAGCGCGCTTGACTGTCGCTCAGGAGTCCCGGGTTCGAATCCTGGCCGGGCATTTTCATAACAAGGGAGAGGAATTTTTCACATTAATTTTTAGAACAGAGGAGAGGACTGCTTCCAATTCACTTCTTAAGACAGCGGAGGGAAATGTTTCCACATTCATTTTTAACACAGCGGAGAGAAATGTTTGCTTTTAATGAAAAAGAAATGGAGTGTCTAACGGAAGGGAATACTTCCTACATTCCATGGAATGTTTCCTGTTTATATCCGGGAATGTTTCCATTTCCTGGAGGGATAATGTAAAATTTCTCACAAACACGTGAAAAGTTCCATATTTTCCCTTTTAAAATTTTTAAAAATCTCTAAAATATCTTTCAAAAAACATAACTCATGTTCGTAAACATAAACATACAATATTTGCTATAACTAAAAGAATTATAGACTCTGTCTTAAAAACTCTTTTCTCTGTTTTATACAAAAGTATTTGTTATCTTGTATGTATTAAGAACTTTTATTTACTTGAGTTTAAAAAAATTCAATAATAGTTGATTGCTTAAAAATGTAACGAAAAGCTTGCGTCTAGGAAATTTGTCCGCTTGTGGGAGGTGACCGCTTATGGAAGGTGTCCGCGAGCAGAGGTTTCACTGTATGTACATAAAAATATACTTCATATTTTTATTGACTTATTCTGCTGATTGACAATTGCAAATTCATTTAAAATTATTAGGATTTCTCAGTCTAAAATTATATCAAAAGCTATTTGACAAAACTGTCAACACACAAATAGATTTCGACAAGAAATAAAGGAATGAAATTTTTAACTTTTCAACTTCATGTTACAAAAAAATATTATAAAAACTGCTTTTTAAATAAATTTGCAATCGCTTATCACCAAAATAAGGCCATTATTGCTTCAGTTGAACAAATAAAAATTAAAAAACATCAAAAAAATTAGTGAAGCAATAAGCCCTTGAAGTAATTTAAGCTGTGACTTTTTAAAATTGTCTGAAAATACAAAGTTTCAGCAGTATGAAGTAGCTTTTTTTTTCAATTTGTTTGTCTTTTATGAAATTTTATTTAAATTTTTCGATTAGAAGATTTATTTTTTTTTGTACTACTAAGCAAAATGTTTCCTTTTTTCCCTTTGAGGTCAAAAGACGATTGAAAAATCTCTCATAATGGGAAGTTACTTTCGAACTGGCATCACTGTCTCAGCATAGTGTCAAATTTTTGTTTCGCATAAAAGGAACAAAGTCGAAAGTAAAAGCCGACTATCGACTTTTTCAACTTTAGAAAGTCGATTGTCAAAAGTCGAAAATTATCAAGTAAAAGTCGATTTTCGACTTATTTCGACTTCGACTTGCACATCCCTAGGAAGAACATGGTGTACGACAGGGCCGTTGACAAGGGGGTATTTTCAAGGTTCAAACTCCCCAGAGGTTGGAAATTTTTGTAAAAATTAATGCATTTAAATAATTATTTCATTGTTCTCCTCTAAAGGTTCTACGCACGGTTGCCACCTTTGTGGGAAAAATCCCATTTGTGGTTATTTTTAATTGCCGTGGGAAATGGGAATTCCCATGGGATTTTTTTAATGAGTGTGGTTTTTTTTTAACTAACGTGAGATTTTTTTTTGTTTTGTGGGATTTTTTTTTGAAGGATTTATTTTTTGTCAGTTAAAATATTGTATGTATAAATATATATACATAAAAGCGTATATTTTTCATATTTTGTTCATTGTCGAAATCGTCTCAACCCATCTATATGATTTTAGCAACGAATTCGTTAAGATTTCGGTTACTTTGGTTCGGTGGGAAGTTCTTTCACTTTTGACATAATTACATGCATTGGGAAAGTATGTCTCAGTGAATTATTTTCTTTTTTTATTAATATACAAAATTTTTATATCTTAAAATTGATTTGTGATTGGCTCTTATTACGAGTTACTTTCGACGTAATCTTCGCTGGTTATCGAACAACGAGTATCAAACGTCAAACCCTGTCGAAATGTTTGTTGTCCGTCGAATTTTCAGTCGATTAGAATTTTACTTTTGATGCGGTGCATGCTGAGCAATAATTGTTAAAATGATTAGAACTTCGTGATTGTGTTTTGCTTTTTAAAGACTAAAAACTAGTTTGGAACTCTTTTTGAAAATTTTATACAGGTTTAAGGTGGATTAAACAAATTTTTTTTATTGAATATTATTACTAAAAGACTAATTAAAACACATGCGATGAAATATACTAGTTCTTTTTAATTTTTTGTTTAATTTTTGACAAATTGTTGTCTGTATTATTACTGTGGTAATTTTTCGTGGTTTTTTAAATACAAATGGGATTTTTCGTGATTTTTGTTTTTAATACAAATGGGATTTTTCGTGTTTTTTTTATTTGCGTGGGATTTTCGTGGTTATTTTAAATGTCCGTAAGATTTTTTGTGGTTTTTTTTAATACAATGGGATTTATAGTGGTTTTTTTAAATAGAAATGGGACTTTTTCGTGGTTTTTTTATTTGCGTGGGATTTTCGTGGTTATTTTAAATGTCCGTGGGATTTTTTGTGGTTTTTTTTAATTGCGATGCGATTTTTTTTTCAATTTTATACCATACGAATTTTTGTGGTTATTAATTTTTGCTATTGTGGGAAAAAGGTTTTTTCGTGGGAATTTGAGGTGGCAACCGTGGTTCTACGAAAACTTAACAAGTCATATTTTGCAAGTTTTGTTTGCATGTAAAAGTCTTTGTTATGAGTTGAACCCTGTAAACCACAACAGTAAAAGCCAATGTATCGTGATTTATCGGATCAAATGTGATACATTCAAAATTATCAGCACTATTGCCATCACTACCTTGTACATCGGCAGATGTAGATGATGGTGGTGATGATAACAGTGAAGCCAACAAATATAATATACACATTTAATTAAGTTTAATTAGAATTTATTATAAAAATTATATTAGCTTACAAGATTGACCCTTTTAAATGCAACGAATTTAGATAATTCTAAATATAAAGTTAAAATTACAGTTTGGATAACAACATTATAAATATACTGAAAATATATGATAAAAAAATAATAAATATATAAATAATAATAACAATAATTATTTATTTATTTAAAAGAATATTATATGAATTAAGATAAAGATTAATATATAGATTGTTTAAAAATTAAAATTACATCAATCATACTGAAAAACATTGATAAGAAAGGATATATAGTGAAATTATTTTAATTTTAAAGATGGGTAACCGTTGTGGTATAGGAAATTTAAATTTTGAGGATTTTGTCAAGGAGAAATTCGAAGTAGAGTTGAGAAAAATATTCGTAGATTAAGTGCTTAACTTTCAACGTGTTGTTGAAGCGTTTTATATGATTTGGTAGGGAGTTCCAGAGCCTTATTGCGCTAATGAAAAAAGTCTACTAGATGCGATGTATCTAAAGTGCGGAACTAAGAGGAATAAATTTTTAGTGGATCTGCAGAATATGAGTTTTTCAAACAAGTAGTTTGGACCTGTCGGTGTTATAATTCTGTGCAGAAATATACAGTTTCTTGTGTGATCTTTTGTGTTTCCTCCTAAATCTGAGATTTTATTTAATTGGTGGCGTTTTTAATGGTTTCTATATGTGATCTTTTGTGTGCTCCTGCGACCAAGTATGCAGTTGCTAAAAGCAGATATATGGTCAAACCTTGGGATACCATGCACATACCGAGCTGCATTGTTATATGCCACTAAAAGTTTATGTGACAACCTTGAGGCGAGCTTACTATAGACTACTTCGGTATAAGTAATCAGAGGTGCAATTAATTGTATCACTAATTTACGCCTAGTTTCAGTGGGAACAAAAGATACAGTTTTTCTTAGATTTCGTAAGGAATAATAAACTTTTAACTTATACTGAAAAAACCATTCTAATTCGAACCGCCTAGAAAGATTTTATAGTGTACTTCATCCACCAACTGATTTAAATTTTCCCTGAAATGAAAATTTAAATTTCAGTATCTATGATTTTGTCGCTGGAGATGGTTTGGTCACTCCAAATATGCAAATGGAGCTTATCGTTAGTTCTGCGTTTTCTTTAGCTCTGCTTATGACGTCACTGCATCACAGCCTCTTCGTAATTTACGGCACAAAAAAAAATGTTTGTTGAATAAAATTTTTAGCCCCTTTCATTGTGACTCTTTTAAAGTTAACAATTTTTAAACAATTAACTTTCGAACTAAAGATATGAGTCTAAGCCTGGTTTAATTCTTGAGAAATGTTTGAAGTTATGCATGAGTTATAAAAAGTTTAACTTGCATTTTTCATACCTCTGACCCGAGAAAAAGATTTAGGTCAATTGTTGTAGTAATTTTATGAGTTTTTAGGTTTATAGAACTCTATGAAGTTTGTGGGAAAGTTTGATTGTATTTAAAATTTTATTTAAACTCGTTAATCGCTTTTGACGTGTTTAATCTTTGTTCTATCGTGCAGTTTCTTTATCGATTTAGTTATTAAAAATCAAACGAAATTCCTAAACGGAGTGCAAAATTCGGGAATGAAGATTCAATGCCTTCATCAAAATAAAAAAGCCATCCTCTGGAAGCACTAACTTCTAGAAATAACTACTGCAGACCTCTTCAAATAATGTCTGATGATTAATCAGATAATAATGATAAAAGTGAGCCAGCTTTAATAATGGCTAAAAAAGTGTTTATACCTCCTATTAAAGTTTTATCTCCAGACAGTGACTTTCTTCATAAACTTCTTGATAGTATAAAAACAACAAAATATTGTTTAAAAAATTATCAATTGACTCTAGAATAATGTGTGAAAGCATTGAAACCTACAATGTTGTTATTAGTATTCTTAAAGACAAAAATTGTCAGTTTTTGCTCACGATGCAAAAAACGATCGGCCTTTTAAGGTTGTGTGTTATACGGTCTTGAAAGCAAATCAGCTGACGAAGTGAAAAATGAACTTGTTGTTCTGAAGCTTAAATGCAATGAAGTTAAGGTAATTACAAAAAAGTATGACTCTTATGAAAACACACTGTACGAAAGGGCGTAAGCAGGGAAAAGGGGGCAATTTCCCCCTAAATCTGAGATTTTGTTTAATCGGTGGCGTTTTTAATGGTTTCTATGTTTCTATCTTTATTAATGTGTAGTTTTTTCTCTTTTTCTTTGAATCTAGACCTGAAGAAGTTAAAAGCAAATCAATATTTTTAAAGCGATATTGTATAAGATCGTAGCTTAACGACGAACGAATTGAGAGAAACGTCAAAAACAATGCATTGAAAATGCTGTCTGTCGCACATTTTTTTGTTCAATTCGTACTATATGCGTTTACACTCACACTTCTTGAATTTTAGGTTTAGCACTATTTCAACTGCTCTAGTTTCATTGTCAATGAATGAAAATTGGACAAAGCATTGAAGTATCATACGGGCTTTACAATGCATTCTTTATCAAAAATAACGGTTTGCTTTCCGCTACACTCATTTCAAATGCATGTCCATTACAATGGACAAGTAACTGACTTCCTGCATACAGTAGTAATTCGATAATGCGACTACTCTATAATCCCAAAATCCAGTAATCCGATGGTTTACTTTCACAGCGCTGGCTATTATGTAGTCCGAATTAATTGCAATTCTGTAATCCGAATTGCATGATTTACTCATGTTTTCATTAGAATTCAACGTTGTAACGGGAATATAACGTATTTCAGCAGTCAGCATTTCGCAACTGAGCGAGAGTGTATTATGTATATTTTGTCATTGTTTATGAGTTATTGCGAGTGACAACACATATATAAAATGAATAATAAAAAACGTGCTCATAACACTGTCCCTATTAGACAAAATCAAAATATTAGACGGTCTGAAACAAGGAAAATCCGGTAAAGACCTAGCCAACCAATTCGGAGTGGGACGTGCTACATCTCTGATATTAAAAAGAAACGAAATGAGTTAAAAAGGTTTGTAAGAGATACACTTATAACTGAATTGTAAGTTTTTTAATTTGTTGCTTTGTTTATAGTTTTTCTGCGAATTCTAGCGCTAAAAATTTAAAATTGCGCAAAACTTTAAGAACTGGTGAGTATCCCGAATTCGAAGAAGGCCTTTACTCTTGGTTTTTGAAGCAGCGGGAGAAGCAAAACATTTTGTCGCGTGAAATAGTATGCGAAAAAGCCAAAAAGATGTTTAAAGATATGTATGGCAATGACAAAACTTTTACTGCTTCATATGGATTTACCCAAAAACTCAAGACAAGATTTAACATTCGTTATTTAAAAATTTGTGGAGAAAAACTCTCAAGCCAACACCATTTAGTACCTCAATTCATACTGCAATTAAAAGAATTACAATCTACAGAAGGCTTATGCGACACACAAATTTATAATGCAGATGAGGCTGCACTTTTTTGGAAATTACTGCCGAGTCAAACTTTGGTGCATGATAAAGAACGATGTGCTCCGGGAAGAAAAATGTCAAAAGAACGAGTAACTATTCTCTGCTGTGCAAATAAATCTGGAGATCATAAATTGCGTATTGCGGTTGAAGGAAAATCAAAGAAGCCGCGTTCATTTAAGAATGTTCCTCCGGTGGGGTACTATTCATCTAAGAATGGTTGGATGACTTCATTTATATTTTCGGAATGGTTTTACAATTCATTTGTTCCACAAGTTAAAGCATACCAATCTGAAAACAATCTGGAACAAAAGGCCCTGCTCATAATAGATAACGCACCGTGTCATCCAACAGAGCTTTCTCATGAAAATTATAAATGCTTGTTTTTACCACCTAACTGCTCAAGTTTAATTCAACCCATGGACGAAAACGCCATTAGAATAACCAAAATGTCGCATAAAAAGTCACACCCATGTCATATAATTGGAGGAGGTGAAGATTACGATAAGGCATTGAAGTCATTTACATTAAAAGACGCATGTATTTTACTCAAGCATTCTTGGGGCAACCTTCGAGAGGAAGTTATTAAAACTTGCTGGTCAAAAATATTTGATGAAAACTGCATCTCTGAAGATGATATACCATTATCTATCCTTCGACAAAATATAAATTCTATAGAAACACCAGAAGAAAGCATTACTATGAATTTTATGAGGGAACTTGTTCAAAACATTATGCGCATTAATTTGACCAATGATAATTTAAATGAATGGATTGAAGAAAGCTACAATACTGATAATGAAGATGAAGATGAGAGTCTACAGTTGTCAGAAGACGATGAAGCTGAAATTCATGTCGAAAAAGGTGATCAAATATCAAATTCTGAAGCACTTACTTATTTAAACAAATGCATTCTATGCTGACAGATTTGCGAAATGAAGCATTGGTGCTATGTACAAATAGTGTAAAACAAACAACCATAAAAGATTTTTTTAAAACCTAGTTTTTTTTCTTTATTTATACATGTTTTATACATGATTTGAACTGATTTTTGATTTATATTAAAATTGATTGATTTATATTATATTTTTAATTAATTGAATAAAAAAACCTGAACTGTTAAACTCGTAACAAAAATGAACACTAACTTTATTATTTTTATATATCGCTAGAAAATAAAATACATACATATTTGATTTTCCATTGAAATTTGTGTTTTTCTTTAATAAACTTATGGAAAATAAAAGTATCCAATAATCCGAATGTTTCGATAATCCGAATGGGGGTCTGCAATCATTAGTTCGGATTATCGAATTACTACTGTACTTATTTGGAGCTACAACCGTAGGTTTGCTGTTAAAGTTTATTATTTGAACAATGAGCGATTTATAGAACTGCGAATTAACTTTTTTGAGTGATCAAACAAAATCTGTTTAAAAAAAACTATATGTATTTACAATCGCGTCGGAAGCGAATTTCATCTGTGGGGGCAGTACAAATGGTGGTGCAAAAAAAGTTCACCAAAATTTCTTCACATGAAACATGAAGAAGAGAGAAAGAAGAGGAAAATATATAATACAAAAATATTATCGTTGTAAAAAACTGATATTTTGAATAACTTTTCCTTTTAAATTGTTTATCTAGCTAAAAAAGTGGGGGGCAACTGCCCACCTTTCCCCCCCCCGCTTCCGACGCCAATGTGTATTTAAAATAAAGTCGAGTCTTGTTTATGACTTTAACTAAACCATTGATTTTCAAATAGAAACGGTCTTTTGGATCAAATATCTAAAGTGTTTAGTTTTTGTTTAGATATGTTATGATCTTCGTTCAAAGTAGGAACTGAATTAAATGAGCATTTTGCAAAAAAACTAAATTCACTATTTTAATATTACTTATCATACTAATTAAATAGTGAGAAAATAATCCATTCCATTTTTAGCAATTAGATTTTTTCTTCGGTTCAAGAAGGTGTATAATATACTGGTCTTAAAACAATTTTTGTCTTGTGACTTGCCAGCACAACTTGTCTGCTTCAAAAGATGCCAGATAACTCAACAAACTTTTTAAAATTTAAATTAATTAATTTTTGTCACAAAATATCATGTGTATACGCCAAAGAGAAACAGTGGAAGCTAGAGAAAAAAAATTGAATTTTCACTCAAAAACACTTACTACATCAATAGGCACAGAGATAAACGTTCAAACACTGTGCGTAGATGATTTACAGTGTAGCCAATCCCAATGACAAGCCTTCAATACTTGAACATTTAATGGTGAAGAAGTTTGTTTTCTATACACTCCGAATGTTCACTATAAAACATATAAATAATGCTCTGACTTCAATGTGGTACCCAAATCAGCAAAATACTCATCCAATTTGCAGCACAACTGGGTCAGACTAAAAAAAATACAACAAAAAACTAAATGGCTTTGACTCGCTGCAATTCAGAGCAAATGTCTTGGGATGCTGTGTGTTCAGTCATTGAATCAGCTACTAAAGATGCCTTAGGGCCATGCCCGAAATGAACTTTAAGCTTATGTTGGCAAGATTGCCGTTTTTGTTATTATTTCGATTATTGCAGGCATCAGTGGCGGATCTAAAAACAATTCGTGTGGGGTCAAATTTTCAGATGAATCAATATCAATCACATGAAAATAGTAAACTAATTTAGAGATATACAATAATAATTAATCTTGAACTAATTTTTAATCCAATCGTTGGAAACTCTTCGAAATATAAGACATACGCCAAAGACTTTTTTAATAAAACATAGAAAAAATGTTTAAAACATAGAAGAAGGAAAGCAGGTTTCGGCTTTGTTCCATTCTTATGTATGTTTATCATTTCTTTATACATGTGAATTCACAGCGCAGTATGTAGAGCCATAAACTTATAACCTAAACGTTGTGGGTTCGAACTCCGCAGGTTTCGTTATTTTTTATTTTGGCCGAAAATATTTTACTGCAAGCATGTATCAGGATTTATTCCCATGAGGGAATAAAACTCACTTATAATATTTGGCGTCGATTTAATTTTAATACAGTTTCGGTGCCTTCATAGAATAGGAATTACTAGAATTTAGTACAAGATTTTTAAGTTAGCATATATTTTTAACGCATTGGCTTATTGTTTGTTAAAATATTGCCCATTCTTGCTTTTTAACTTTTAATAGAACTATATGTTATATTAAGAGTAAGACATATGTTAGAAAAATAATTCTATTATAGTTTTAGAAGTTAAAATGTACAATATTTTAAACAAACAATTTTTTAAATAGACACTCAAAAATATTTGTGTGTATATATTACTAATAACTGCGTCCATTCTACAAATTTTATTCGTAGTTTTCAGCCACGAATAGGATTCGTAGAATTGACGTATATTAGTAAAAACCAGCCAAAAAAAAAAATTCTGTCTGAGCTGGTGCTTGAACCTCGGCTCTTTAGTTTACGGGTCACGCACTCTACCAGTAGGCTGCAGTCGCTTGGCAATCATACAGTTCCTTATGTTCTGTAGATGTTCTACAAACAAGGCTGAACGATTTCGGTTTTCAATTTTTTAAACTCTACTAATAATTCGTACATTCTACTAATAATTCGAACGGTCAGCCTACGAATGCATTGTTTCTACTAATAATATTTTTCATTCGTAAATAGTACAAAAGCATAAGTAAATACTACGAATGTAAAGAAGGAAAATACGAAGTTATTCGTACGACAAATTTACGAATATTATTTTTTATATATACACAATCATTCATACAATGCACTAATACGAATTGATTTATTTTTACTTACGAATATCATTAGTATATACAACAAATATATTCGTAGATACTACATCAGGCATTAGAAAGATTTTACGAATGAATTCGTAAAGATATCACATTAAAAATATTTTGTGTATTTTACGCATATTTGTAGAATGTACGAATATTTAGTTTACTTATATCATTCGTAGAAATTTTACTAATAAATTTTTTGAGTGTAATAATAACATAACTAATATAAAAAATAACTATTAAAAAAATTTTGCATAATACGTTCTTTTTAAACCCTGTAGCTCTTTAATATCTCAAAAAATTAAATTTAACTGCTGAAAGTCTTTGATTTCGCAATGATTTTGCCTCTCACCAATATCTTAGATAGCTTCGGTGGTATTTTATGTATGGGTTAATTCGATACTTTTTGGTATCCAATATTTTGGTAAGTAACGAGCTGTCAAAAAACGTAACCAAAATAGACGATTTGCTCCGTAACGAGTAAAAACGTAAGTGTTCGGTTAAATACATTTTAATGTAGTTACCCAAAGTGAGCAAACGTAACTGAACGAAACTAAACAAAACAGTTTGACAAGACGTATTATTCCGTAAGAACCGAACTGCTAGCGTAGCAACTCGTCAACAACAGCTGTGCAGAGTGCGTTTTTATTTTATTTCCATCAATTTGTTTCAATTTTACCATTATTTCACTCATCTTTCACAAATCTTTATTAAAAATTAAAAAATGCACAAATTAAATAAATAAATAACACTCGATTGCCAACTGATCAGCTGATTCAGACGAATTGAGGAATTCGTTTCATTTTGGGTTAAATCCGTAAACATCCGTAACGAGTGCAGACGTTCGTCTAGTTGCTATCGTCTCATTTCGTCTATTTTGGTTGGGCCTATAAGCTTACACACATTCTATACAATTGCGAGACGGACGCATATGCAAACGCAGTTAATGAACTTCCAGCTTAAAGCTCTATATTACACAGTCCCTTTTTTTTACTTTTTCGAAAAGTTCCCGGGACACGTTGATTTCTGATTCCACTCTTAAAAACATGAATTTTGGTATATAACACTTTAATATTACCTAACGGTAATTAGTCGCGCAATCGGCTAAAGGGCTTTTTGGCTAAAAATTAATTTTTTTGAAAAAACAAGAAATTTCTTCTTCAGTATTTTTCATATAACTATGAAACTAATAACTAACTTAACTTTATTCTACAATATAACCTTAGTGTAGCTAACATCGGTGAGGAACCCACGTATGTAGGCCCCACCTCGTCGAACGTGTTAGACCTAACACTATCCTCAGACAACAACACTCTGGTCACAAATCGGAGGGTGCTAGCACAGCCCTCCTTCTCGGACCACAATTATATTAGGTTTAGTATAAGCTTTAACTACACTCCAGCTCAAAAGATCTTTAGAAGCCCCAGAAATACGAACTGGAACCGCTTCAGAAGTATCATTGAGACCAAATTACCAGCTACTAAACAAATTAATACGGAAGAGGGCATTGAAAGGTCACTGAAGATTCTCTCGGCCCATCTCCTCAAGGCCTATCATGCCTCTTGTAAGCCCACGCGAACAAAGCGTAAGATCAGACCACCATGGTGGAATCCGAATCTTACAGAGCAAAGACGCGACCTAAAAGATTTCTTTAAACTAGCTAAAATAGCTGACCAAGAGGAAATTTGGGGGGAATACAAATGTAGGCTCAAACTTTTTAAAACAAACGTACGCAGAGCAAAAAGACACTCGTGGAAGAACTTCTGCTCAAACATAGAAAAAACTGCGGACACAGCAAGGCTCAGGAAGCTACTCTCAAAGCAGCCCTCCATTCAGAGCCAGCTACGCAAAGACAATGGCCAGTGGACCGAGAGCAGTCAGGAATCCCTCGAGGTGCTGTTAAAGGCGCATTTTCCTGGCTGTACCGAAGCTCCTAGCACTGATACAATACGAGGGCACAGGACAACCCCGTTACAGGTTCCACACGACTTAAGAACGTCGGATGGAATCGTATGGGCTATAAACTCGTTCTCGGGATACAAATCTCCGGGACCAGATGGTATAATTCCTGCCATGTTGCAAACGGCTGAATCGCGAGTCGTCCCATGGCTGAAGAATATATTTAACGGATGCATCAGGCTAAACTATGTACCTGTGGCTTGGAGGACAGCGAGGGTTGTATTCTTACCGAAGGCAGGTAAGGGCAGCCATCCATGTCCGAAGGACTACAGGCCAATAAGTCTGACCTCCTTCGTACTCAAAACGCTCGAGAAACTGATTGACTTGCACCTAAGAAACAATTCAATCCAGTTATCAACCAACCAGCACGCGTACACGAAAGGGAAATCGGTTGAAACGGCACTCCATTCCCTAGTAGTAACCATAGAAAAAGCCCTCCACCACAAGGAATACGCACTCGGGGCGTTTCTAGATATCTCTGGTGCATTCAACAATGTATCAACCACCGCAATCCTTAGTGGATTACGTGCATTAGAGGCACCACCGGCAATTAACCTTTGGTTAGACAAGTTGCTAAGCTGCAGAAAGGTGCGGGCTGAGTGGGGCACTAAATCCATGGTAAGGGAAGCTCACAGTGGGACACCCCAGGGAGGGGTCCTCTCGCCACTACTATGGAATCTTGTAGTTAATGAACTACTCGAAAAGTTCGCAGGTAGAGCCCCGAGGATAACTGCCTATGCAGACGACATAAGCATTATTATAGTAGGGAAATGTCTATCAACAGTAAGCTCCATAATGGAGAGCACACTCAAAGATGTACTTAGATGGGCAAATTCAGTCGGTCTTAGTATTAACGCAGAGAAAACAGATCTGGTTCTGTTCACGAAAAGGTACAAGATACCACAGTGGATACCACCGAAATTGAACGATATACGTCTCATACCGAAAACTCACACAAAATATCTAGGAGTCGTCCTGGACAGCAAGCTGTCATGGAAAACCAACGTGGAAGAAAGGGTGAAGAAATCCACCATTGCACTATACACATCCAAAAAGATGCTAGGCAGTACTTGGGGTCTCTCACCCTTTCTGATGCACTGGATCTATGTAACGGTAGTGCGTCCTATTCTACTCTACGGGATTATTGTGTGGTGGCCGGCTGTGAACAAATCAACATTCCTCAGGCACTTGGATAAAACTCAGCGGCAGGCAGCGCTATGCATCACGGGGGCACTGAAGTCAACTCCAACTAAAGCGCTTGAAACGATTCTAAGTATGGACCCCCTGGACATACACGCAAAACTAATAGCCGGAAAAACGGCACAACGCCTTACGGCAGCAGGCAACATGCACATTCAAAATTTTGGACATTGTACAATCGGAAAGGATCTACTTAGTAGCACGGACTACATGGTACCTCGCACGATAGTCAATTCCAAAGTACGAACTCTTCTGGGACCAAACGACTGGTGCAAAGGTATAGAACAAGCACAGCAGGCGGTCAACATATTTGCAGACGGCTCCAAAATGGCTACGGAGGTAGGTGCGGCTGTGTTTTGTGCAGAGCCTAATATAAGGCAGCCATATAAACTGCCGAACCACTGCAGTATCTTCCAGGCGGAAATATTTGCCATAAGGAAGGCTGCTGAGATAGCCCTCAGCATGGACACACAACACTCTAACATCAACATTTTCGTTGACAGTCAAGCGGCGATCAAATCCATGCGCTCCGCTAGCATCAAGTCCAAAAGTGTCTTGGCTGGCAGAGATGCACGAGATGCACTATGCGCTTCGAAAAGAGTGCGCATCTACTGGGTCGCTAGCCACCAGGGCATTGAGGGAAACGAGATGGCAGATGGTTTAGCAAAGGAAGGCGCCGGGCTGGAATCAGTACTCGCAGAACATGTACTTACTCCGCTACAAGAGTTGTACAGGAACCTCGAAAGAAGAGCCGCACTAGCAGTGAATCGTAGATGGAGAGATACGACAACGTGCAAGATCTCGAAAATCATGTGCAATGCACAATGCGAAAAACGAACTCTGTTCATCTTGGCACGCCCGCGCAAAGATTGCAGGACACTAGTGGGCATGCTCACTGGTCACTGCATGACGGCAGCCCACGCGAGGAAGCTTGGCATCACCACGGATGACAACTGCAGGAAGTGCAAAGAACTGGGCACAGTGGAGACTCTGGAGCACCTACTATGCACATGCCCCGCCCTACTTAGATCGAGACTAAAATACCTAGGCTCATCGACGTTCCCGTCACTTAAAGATGTAGCCAGGGTGTCTCTAGAATCCCTCCTAAGGTTTGCGAACTCAACGCAAATCTTTAAAGACTTTTAAAAACAAACACAAAGGTTCCTTCTGTTCGCTACCGGTACCACTAAGGACCTGAATTGGTCTATGTGAGCCTCACGAAGGCATCCGGTCTAACCTAACCTAACCTATGAAACTAATGAAACTATTTTACTCAAATTATACTTGTTTTAAAGCAAATAAAATTTTCCACCTTATGCTATAAGAAACAGTGCATTTTGTTCAGTACATTTTTTTTTAAAAACTCTGCAAAGAGAAATTTGATTGAAATTTTTTCTAAAATTTGGTAACTTCAACTCGCATTACCCCACGTTACAAGAGCATTAAGAAGAAGGTTTTGATTATGTAAATCTAATATTTTGAGGAATTTTACGGCAAAAATTTTGATGTATAATTCGAAGATATATAATACGGTATTTTTTAAAAAAAGCAACACAACTGCACAGTGATTTTTTTCGAAAAAATTCAAATTTATTTTTATTAAACGTAGCTACATAAGTATTTATGTAAACAACCATAAGAAAAAATTATACGACATTAGTTTAAGTTGCGAAGTATTGTACGTTTTCTGTTGTGCGTATTTTTTATATTGTAATGTTCAATTACTTGGATAACACAATTTGGCTGTCCTGAATTTATTGTCCACGTATTATTTACCATATTTAGAAGCTCTATGTCTCTTTCTGCTGGAAAGAGAATTTGACAAAAAATTTGATGATTAATAAATATTTCAGCAGTTTTCAGAGATATCACATTTTTTTTATTTAATAGTCTTTGCCCATGTGACATTTATAACCAACATTTAAGGATTTTTAACGTTTGAGGCGTTTAGCCCCACATTCCTCCCCTCCTAGATTAGCGCCTTGTTGGCATGAAGAGCAGCGCGCAAGGTATTTAGACTGACATTTCAACAGTAAGGCTTGGAAGCAGCATTTAATTCGCGCTATTGCTTCAAAAACAGAGCAAAGATTAATGATTTGCAATGAATTTATTACAGTTGGCAGCTTAAGTTTTTTGTTATTTCCGAAGATCAAGATATAGATAGATAAGTTACGAAAAAATTTTCCCATAAAACTGTAAATTCTTTTTGTCAAAATATTTAAATTTTGCGCATTATAGTATAATTATGCTGAAATCAAATGCAAATTGTGGGTCAAAAGTTCAATGCGCAGCGCTACGCCTGCAGCGCTACGCCTGCGCAATGCAGATAAATCAATATAAAGTAGCATCGAAAATCAAAAGTGATTAATCATGATGGCAACGTTATTAATTGTATTAAATTGTGTCATTGTTTGTAGTTGATTTTTTGTTTTATGCTGTCAAATTGTTTGGCTTTTCAGCACCAATTTAGGTATTGGCAAAAGTTGGCCATCAACAACAACAATTTGTCATTCTAGTGTATCTTATCTGATGAGATTCACCTGGTTATGCGAGGCATGTAGAAGAATCAATTTTGGCTTTGATTTTAATTTGTCAAGCATAGAAGTTGATGTGACAGCTCTACAAAAATTAAAGATAAGCAGCAAACAAAGCTTTTGAATGTGAAACTATCTGAAAAAAACGAATTAATAATTCTGACATGTATACTAGGGCGCACGGTGGGGCGAGCCCATACAAAGTTGTGGGGTATCGCATATTGCTTTAAATAGTTGATTGTAACTCTGGAATCATTTAATGAATTCTGACCAAATTTTAAAAATGTCTTCTTACAACTATTTCTCATGAAATCCTTTAAGCTTTATAAGTGTAGCGGGTCTAGGAGACCCAACAATTCATGGTAAAAAAAAACATTTTTTGTGTTTAGCGATATTTCGTACCTGTATTTTATTACAAAATATGTTTTTAAACAAGAATTTATTAGCTTATTACATTTAAAAGATGTTAAAAGACAGCATACATCTCTATATAAAACAAATTATTATTGGTATTTATTAATACCACACATAATTTTACAATGTGCTTAATTTTACACATTATCTGTAAAACTTAAGTTTTCACTTTCCTCATCAAAAAACTCTTTTGCTTCAATCAGATAGCTTTTTGGTGATTTTTTATTAAAACCAAGGCTTAAAAGTACTGGGTCTAAATTGAGCAGAAGGGCATGCAAAAGATCTGAATTGCAAGCAGATTTTGTAAATGTTCTCGTGTTGTGAAGTCTGAAGAACCGAAATAGTTTGTGATTGGCCTCTTGCGCATCCTCGGACAACTGAACTATGGGTATTATCGCTTTTTGAACTATATCCGCACTGTGCATTTATATTTTATGTACATGTAGTACCATAATGCGTATAATTCTTCTATTTCTAAACAATAGTTTTTGAATTTTGTGATATTAATTTTAAGACCAGATGCTATATGACCTGATATATATTAAAATTTTTACGCATAAATGTAAAACAAAATAATTCATATATGTATATATTAAAATTTTTTACCTGTAATATAACATAAAATCGTTTAATTAAATTTTCGTCTACTGCAGTGATTTCTGAACTTTTCTTGTAAATAGTAAAAAATCTGCGAGCAGTGTTACCGTCATGACTTGTACCAGAGCCTTGCAATAACCAGTCTATTAACAAACATTAAAAATTTTAATTTTGTCGTCAGCAAACTCGCAGAAAAAAATCTTTCTCTCTTCTTTAACTTGCTTATTTTGTACTCGAGCAGACCAAGTCTTGAACGGCAAATTGTACACGCAACCATGTTTTAAGAGGATCATAGTATGATTCGGATTATGATTGTTGCTAACATGTTCTTAAGCATATAATGTTTTCTTTGATCATGATAAAATGATTTTATTGTGTCAGATCCCTCATCTGTCTTATTGTTCTACAAAATTTATTTCATATTTGATCATGACCTTATTTTCTGTACAATTAATATAAATTTGTCGCGTTCTCTAGTGTCAAACACGTTCTCCTACTATGATTTTAAGTCAATTGATTATCCGTCTTTGTATCGTGATGTACTTTTAGTTCCGTGGAACAGGTTTGGTTCTGTCTGTCCGTAGAAGAAAAGCTGTGTACATTTACTAATGAAATTAATGATATTTTTGCTAAACATGTACCGTTAAAAACAGTCACTATTAAAAATGCTTCCTACCCTTGGTTTACAAGTAACGTCCAGCATGCTATAAAAAAGCGAAACAAGTTGCGAAGTGTATGGAAAAGAAACCCTTCAGTTGAGAAATGGGAAGACTATAGGTGTGCCAGAAATGCCTCAGTGTCGATTATCAGGCAGTCGAAAATAAAATATTGTAGTGCCAAACTTAAAGCATCTCTTCCTCCTAAGGTTCTGTGGAGTATCCTTAAAAAGCTAAGCATTGGTAATAGGCAAACCTCTGACTGCCCTATTGATCCAGACATTCTTAATGATTTTTTTCTCCTCAACACCAACTCTCCGCAAAATATATCTCTCGAATCTCCTGAGTCTCCTACCCAACAATGCTTTCAGTTTTCAACGGTTACGGAAAGTAATGTAGCAAAGTCTGTAATGAAAGTGAAATCGAATGCCGTTGGTGAAGATGGTATTAATATAAAATTTATTAAAATTATTTTAGCTCATGTTTTGAGCCCTCTTACCCACATAATAAATTATTGCTTTACTACATCTTCCTTTCCTAGTTCTTGGAAAACTGCTTTAATAACACCTGTTGCAAAAAAGACTACAGCTTCTGAACCAAGTGATTTTAGACCTATAAGTATCCTGTCGTCCCTATCGAAGGTTTGTGAAGCTATTATGGCTGACCAAATGTCGTCATTTTTAGCACTAAATAATCTTTTATCTCCTCTACAATCTGGGTTTCGGGCAGGTCACAGCTGCTCGACGGCTACCCTCAAAGTCTTGGATGGCATTAGGTCCTTTTATGATGATGGTAAAGTAACTCTTCTTTGTCTGCTTGATTTCTCTAAAGCATTCCACACCGTTAATCATGCACTTCTTTGTCACAAGCTAAAATACTTTTATAGATTTAGTGAGAATGCTGTAAAACTATTGAATAGCTACTTATCAGGTAGGGTACAAAGAGTAAAAGTTAGTAGTAGATTTTCGCAGCAGAAATTAGTTTGCAGTGGTGTGCCCCAGGAATCCGTTCTTGGTCCACTTCTATTTTCATTGTTTATCAATGACATTTTCAATACCTGCACATACGCGTCATTACATGCTTATGCTGGTGACATTCAGCTATACCTATCTGGTAAAACAAACCTTATGGAAGATTTGGTATATAAGCTAAATGAAGATCTGAACAGTATTTACCAGTGGGATAAACAAAATTATCTTCAGTTAAATGCGCTAAATCACATGTATTGCCCATATCCAAAGCAAAAATTCATCACGGCGATATTCCTGATCTTTCAATTGGTGACAAGAACCTTACACTAGTCAGTTGTGTTCGCAGTCTTGGCTTTAAAATCAATTGTTCTCTCAAATATATTATATACTAGCTGAAACCCGGCGCGTTGCTGCCACTCTCCCTATTCAAACGCCCATAAAATGTTATCAGTTAAACAGCATGTCTAAATTGAGGTCAAATACTGAATTCTGAGACTGTGCGACCTATATCCACAAAGCTATTCGATATAACAAATTTGGGTTGTATAGGAAGTGCCACTCTCTCTTCATCACCGCTAATAGAATGTAATCAATTAAACTGGATGTCTACATGGAGGTCGAATACCGAATTCCAAAACTGTGCGACATATAACTCCAAAACAATTCGATAGCACAAATTTTGATTGTATGGGAGGTGTCACGCCCCCCCGACAAACTCTAAAAAATTTTATCAGTAAATCTGCAAGCGTAAATTTTGGTCGAATACTGAGTTCCGACGCTGTGCGACCTTGAACTACAAAGCTATTCGATATCACAAATTTTCGTTGTATGGGAGGTGCCACTCCCCCTTGATCAACGCTCATAAAATGTAATCAATGAAACTGCATGTGTACATTGAGGTCCAATACTGAATTCCAAAGCTGTGAGACCTATAACCCCAATGCTATTTGATATCTCTAATTTGGGTTAAATAGGAGGTTTCACGCCCCCTTGTCGTACGCCCATAAAATGTAATTAATGAAACTGCATGTATAAATTGGGGCCGAATACTGAATTCTGACGCCGATATTCAATATCGCAAATTTACGTTAAATGGGAGGTGCCACGCCCCTCTTACCAATGAACATAGATTGAATCAATAAAACTGCATGTGTATATTGAGGTCGAATACTGAATTTCGGCGTTGTACGACTTATAACTCTAAAACTATTTGATAGCACAAAGTTGGGTTGTATGGGAAGTGCCACTCCCCTTTGCCCTACGACGACAAAATGTAAGTATTGAAAATGCATGTATAAATTTAGGTCGAATACCGAATTCTTACGCTGTCAACCTATAACTTCAAAGCAATACGATATCGCAAATTTGGGTTGTAAGGGAGATGTCACGCCTCCCTGTCCAACGCCCATAAAATAAAACCATTGAAACTGCATGTGTAAATTGAGGTCAAAAACTGAATTCCAAAGATGAATTCCTATAACTTCAAAGCTATTCGATATCACAAATTTGGGTTGTATCGGAGGTGCCCCTCCCCCTTGTCCACTCCCATAAAATTTCATCACAGAAACGGTACGTCTAAATTGTGGTCGAATACCGAATTTCTAAGCTGTGCGACCCATAACTCTAACTAAAGCTATTCGATAACAACAATTTTTTATTTATATGTGGGAGGTAAAAGGGGGTGTGGCATTGCCCCTTAAACCATCTCGTACTCAAAGCAAAGCGTACTTACAAAATTTGAGCTCAATCGGACCAATGGTTTCGAAGTATTTTGATATTTTCTTTAAAGTAGGCGTAGATGAATTGTGACCACGCCCATTTTTTCAAAGTTAATTATAGTTATCATACGAACTTATTTACCAAATTTTAATTTCATACGACCAAAACCGTCTAAAATACAGCATTTTTATTGATTTGTGGGCGACAAAAGGGGGTGTGGTACAAAACCTGCAAAGATACACACATGCAATTTCTTATGTGCACCCTCCACACAGACCCCAATCACCCCTGAAAATTTCATTGAAATCGGGCAAGCCGTCTAGGAGGAGTATGCGAACAGGAAGTTTTGCCACTTAATTTTATATATATAGATATCAAAACAGTGGGCGCAAAAGTGGGCGTGGTCAATTTTTCTTTCAGTAAACACTTAAATTGGATTACTACGAACATTTGAAAAAAAAATTATCCAAATCGGTCCAGCCGTTTTCCGATTTTAGATAAATTGAAAAAAGTGGGCGCAAAAGTGGGCGTGGTCAATTTTTCTTTCCGACAAAACTTAAATTGGATTACTATGAAAATTAAAAAAAAAATTATCCAAATCGGTCCAGCCGTTTTCCGATTTTAGATAAATCAAAAAAAGTGGGCGCAAAGTGGGCGTGGACAATTTTTCTTTCCGTAAAAACCTAAGTTGGACTATTACGAACATTTTAAAAAAAAAATTATCCAAATCGGTTCAGCCGTTCTCAACTGATGCAATTACCAACGAACGACATTTGATTTTTATTTATATAGATTATAAATATATCAAATATATTTCATCCTGCGGAACCTTAGATTGTCAGCTGATTATACACCAGTTGATACAAGACGCAAGCTTGTTGTTCAACTAATCCTTCCTGTGATCACATATGGTGAACTTGTCTACAGTAAATTAGATTCACAATCACAACATAAATTACAAGTTGCGTATAATCATGCTACGCGTTATGTATATGGGCTGCGTACTCATGAACACTTAGCTCAATTTAAAAACTTGACACTAGGTTGTGACGTTAGAAGTTACTTAAATGCCAGGAATTGCATCTTTTTACACAAACTAATTCAAATCAGAACGCCTAGCTATTTATTTGAAAAATTACAATTTTGTCAATCGTTAAGAAACCAAATGCTTGTCATTCCATGCTTTAATTTTTTTAATTCTACAAGATTATTTTTTATAAACGCCATCAGATTATGGAACGCATTACCGAATTGTATAAAATCTATAGTCAGAATAGCAAATTTCAAACATGCCATTTTGGAACATTATTCTTCACTGTACATTTACTAGGTAAGCAGTTCTTTTACTCTTTTACTCAGTTTTCTTCTCGCTACCTTATTTTCTATTTTTCGTTTCATTTTCTTTCTCTCTTAACTTGAACAAATAAATATAAATTGATTTAATTGTTTTTTAATTGTTTGCTAATTTTTTCCAATTTAATTTTTTAATTTAATTTAAACTATATGTATAATATAAATTTAATGTATTAATTTAATTTCACTAAATTCAAAATGTATCTTGTTTTTAGACTTTGTACTGTAAAAGAACATAGTTCTTATTGTACTTATAAAATAAAAACCCAATGAATTGAATTGAACAACCATATTTAGAAAAGGAACTTTTTTGTAGGAACCAAAATATTATTGCAACAATCATTATTCTCTTATTGGGTCAAAAAAAGAATGATTGCAACAACTATATTATGAATCTATTTTTAGGTTCCAGAATATTATTGAATATTATTTATTTTCATGCACTCCAATTTCCACAGCTATTAATTACTATATCTCCAAAGGATTGCCATTGGCTAGGCTGAACAGAAATATTATTTCAATTGAAAAATCTTTTTTATGAAATAATCTGTCTGAGCTGGGGTTTGAACCGCGGCTTTTTCGCTTACGAGCCACGCACACTACCAGTAAACCACAGCCTCTACTACCACTCATCTGACTAATGACATTCAAAAACATGGTACATTAAGTGCATTGTCACAAAAATAGCAATAATTTGTGATAAACAAAATTTGGTCAGAATTGCGAAATATGTTTACGGTAAAAAGAAACATTTTTGCTACAATTAAAGTCGAAAATTTCACTTTTCTGCCTTTTTAAGGATAAGGCGATTTAAAACAAAACACAATAATTGAACAATTGACAAACGAAATGGCACGTAGCCTGTAATCGATAAAACTTATTGTGTCTGAATAAAGTGAAAGTTTTTCCTGCAAACTGTTCAGACACAATAAATTCTTTCGATTCTTGCTTATGTTCTGCTTCGTTTGCCAACAAGCAAAGAATAGTTCAGACAAACATTCAAAATTCTAATATGTTTGTCTCTATAATAACATTCACATTTATCATGATTGACAGAACTACAACATTTTTGTTGCAACTAATAGTTGAGGCAATCATAGTATGTTGACGATTTCAACTATTTTATGATCTCAACTATAATGTTATTTTTGGTACCACCATTAGTAAATAATGACTTTATTAAGGCAAAAATTTGTGTTTGCAGAAATAATACAATAATTTTAGCAAAAAAATTATTATTGCAGTAATCATGTCTCAACCATGTCTTTTCTCTGCGTGTATGCTATGTACAGCATGCATTCGAAGCAGAGACCTGCAACGAGTAGTTATAAATTGAGTTGACTCGAGTATATACGTATTAATTTGCCTTCTCCTTCATATTCGGACTCATTCCAACATGTTGTTATACGTGTAACACGCAGCTTAATTGTAATGCTTCATAAGCCATACTCCAACGGCCAGTCGTACGTAGTCGATAACAAGTTGCGTACAACATGTTAAAGGCCTTCAAACGAATTATCGTGACTTTTGTAGGGTTGCCAGCTTTGGCGTAAGTTAAGAATTTTAGTTTGAATCTTATTCTTGAATTATTCTGATGTTATTGATTGTGTCGTAGCACTATACATAACGGTACAATATGAAGAGCAACGGGTTTGTTTTATATAATTTTTTGGAGTTAAGTGCGCCATTATTCTTTCGATTGCTGACTGCATCAAAGCGTATTAAGTAAGTTTAAAAAATGTTGTCAACACCTGAAAATATAAAATACCCCAGGAAAATTAAAATCAAATAAAAAATCAAATCAGGCTTGGCTTAGCATAAAAAAAATATTCATGAAAATATTAGTTCGGAAATTATTATCGATTCATACGCATGTTCATTTCTTTTAAATATATGAAATTTGGTTTTCTCGGTTCGATATAATTTGTTGTATGAATTTATTATTTTTAAATAAATATTCAAACGCTCATTTATATAGCGTGTTTTTAGTTCAGCGTGTTTATAAACATTTATACAAAATTTAAGAAAATAAATATTTTTGTATGCATGACCTTAACAATAGTAGTTTACCACTTATTGATGATTTTATTGACTGAATTAAAATTTTTTATTTTAAGCTTTTATTTTATGCTTTTGATTTTCATGATTTTGAAGTGTGAGAATATAATTATTTTAGTTAGTTTAAATAAACAAACCTCATTAAATTGATATGTCTTCTTATTATTTCTTTCGAAGAAGCTCACTTTATATACAAGGTGTGTTGTCTTCGTTTTTGCACCATGGCATAATTCGCACAGAAAAGTTCCATAAAGAAATGTTTGCAGCAACTTAAGGGGATAGCACACACCTGAATTTTCAAAAAATCAAATTTTTTATGATTGATTTTTGTTCAAAAGACCCCAAAGAATCTATTTTTAATGATATAAAATTAGAAATTAATTTCTATGTTATATGGTGAAGGTTTTAAACGCAGAGCGCGTCAAGGCCGTATAGTCGGTGTCAAAAACTTTAAATCGCTTTTTCTAGAAATCACATTTTTTGAGTTGGCGGGCGTGATAAAAAACTACACTGATTGTCTATAGTCATAAGTCTATAGATTTAACTACGGATAGAAAGATCGATAAAGTATTTTTGGTTTTCAAGGGATTTTTTGGTCCAAAAAATCGGCTAATTTCGAAAAAACGCCGCCATTTTGTCAATTTTGCCAAAAATTCTTTTAGTTCAATCTATAGCGGCTTTGATGCTTATTAAAACCCTGTTCTTATTTTTTTCAGACTTTTTGATGGAAAAAATCCGAAATTTTTTTTTTTGTATACTATGAAAATAAGTATGCAAAGTTTCAAAAAGATATCTTGTTCTTTCTTAAAAAAATTTGCATTTTAAAAATTTCATTTTTGAATAATCCAGCTGTGTAATGTTCCCTTAAATAAAGGCAAGCTAATTATATTTATTTCATTAAAAAAAATTCGGTGGTAACTCTTCTAATCTTCTAACAGCGGCAGAAACAGAGCGTTAGTTTGAAACAGCCACAGCGTTTTCATACAAAATACGCTAGTAATGGCCTATGGGACTGCTAGTTGAGCTATGGGACTTCTGTTTGAGCTATGAGTATTTGGTATGATTGATAACAAGGTTTGATGTTGAAGTCAGTATTAGGTTGAACTATGACGTTCGATTGATGCAAGGTATATTTAATGAGGTAGTGTTAGTAGATACAATTGTCTCTTGTGGTGGGTAACTTAGCTGTCAAATTACGTTGTTTACGAAAAAAAAAACAAAGCAAACAACTCAAACTTGTCAATTGAAATTGTGTTGTGAATTTTTGTGATTTAAATTGATTTAATTGATAAAATTAAACTCCAAAAAATTGTGCAATTTATCGAAAGCCTCTTCAAAAAGATATTGGAAAATTTTTTTGTGTGCCTCGTGAAGAAATACGCTATCGCTGAAACGTTCCACAATATTTTCACAATCAGTTGTCTATCATCTGTCTTCAATGTGTTCAAGCCAGGGATGAAAGTGGAGTTTTCAGATTGTGCCTAATTGCAGAGAAAAATAGTACCTTTTTAAAAAAATTTTACCTAAATTTGTGATCAAACATTTAATAACACGCACAACACAATTGATCAATAGAAGCTAGGTCAAAGTCCTTCCAAGGGCTGAAATGGCCAGTTTATTTTTATATTGAATGTCCCATTATTGGAGACAACAAAAAACTTTTTTAATTTTTTTCTTTTTCCGTTAGACCGTGGTTCCACTTGAAACGATTCAGGGTGGAATCAGAAATAAAATTGCAAAAAACTCATCTACATATAAGATGTGTATGTGTTTTCCTTTAGTGTATGCTTTTTGTATTAAATTAGTTTTTAATACATTTTTAAATCGAGTTATTTTAAAAACAAGGCAAAAGGCACTTTAAGAATTTTATTCATGTATTGCAAATTAGTGATACTAAATATATAAAAAATAAAGATTTTTAAAATGTGTATCTTCAAATGCTATAATTTTGTAAATTACGACTTTTCTATAGACGTATATATTAGATATATGTTAGATATTTATTATTATTAGATATATATTAGGATCAAAATTTGGATTCCGCCGTGCGGGGTCTCTAAAGATAGAGGAACTCATAAAAACAATTTCTGCATACTATTTTTCAAATCAGAGAAAATTTATCGGAGCGTTTTTGATTCTCCTGAAGGGCCTTTTTGTTAAAAAAACATGTTTTTTGCTGGTATTTTTTTTATTTTTCAAAAAACATATATCCAAATCTTCTAAAACTATAAATTCCTTACTTATACCAACATTTAGGCATAAAGTTAAAAAAAATAGTTAAAACTGCTGGAAAAAAAGTCTTTTTTTATTATTATAATAAATTTTTAAGTGATTCCAAGTTTAAGAAATTTTCAAGAGACTTTAAAGTGGCTTTCTTTTTTTATTTTTCTTTTAATTCCTTTCCAAGAAAATCAATTTTACGTAAATCCAATGGAAAATGTGTCTTTTACAGAGGTTTTAACAAAATGCGGTTTTAAAAATAGCAAAAAATTCTATGTTTGGAGGTCAATAAGAGTTATAATAAAACATAAATTCAATAATTTTTTTGCCAATTTATATGAAAAATTTTGACTAATCGAAAATAAATATAACGATATTTGGATTCGACGAAAAAATTCACCATAAAAAATGTTGTCGCTGTGTGTTATAGTGAAAATTTCCAATTTTTTTGGAGTAGTGTAACTATGTTGAAGTAAGTTTACTAGCGCTGATAAGAATAACGAAATGTCAAAGAAAGCAACAAGGTGCATCAAAAATCGAAAATTACATTAATTACATTTACATGCAACTTGGTTTTTTTAACTCCGATAAATTTAAATAGTCCGAAATGAAAACGTACGTGCCTAAACTCTCATCTGATCTCGAAAGTACGAAAAATAGCACAATTGTGGCTATAGTTCCATCCCTGGTTCAAGTTTTTATTCATTGTCTTTTACGCTCTTCTTATGTTTGACAGCTACGGTACTCACCTCTCTGGGACAACACTACCATGTTGAATATACCTTGGATTGATGGATCAAACAATGAACGATGTGTTATGGCCCAGTTAGCCTCGCATGGCACAGCAGCGCATGCAACGCAGATAAGCAGCTAGCACACAGCCAAATAAATGGTGATTATGCAACGCCTAGTCACATAGTCAAAATATAACAACAAAAACAAGAATACAACGATTTTATTTTAATAAATTAACAGCACCTGATCAAACAATTTTACAACTTCACATTTGTTTTGCCAAAACGTCAAATACATAGAAGAATACACAGATATTAAAATGAAATAGATCTTCCATGTTTATCTATGTAGTCAGAGATGCATTTCTGTTTTTATCTGAGCATTGCCATGCGTTGCCATGTTGTGCATAATCAGATACACACAAATCCTATTAAACAGATTTCGATGTGACGCTTGTTAAGCCATGCACTGCTATGCCATGCGAGGCTAACTGGACCATAACTCTCTGAAGCAAAAGTGCTTCCAGTGGTAGTGGTGGTTGTTGTTTGATGTGCACGTATAACTATTCGATTTTGCATGAATCACTATAAGTCGCAAAAACATGACTCGTTGCAGGTCTCTGATTCGAAGCATCAAATCCATGCGTGTAATAATAATAGTCCAAATGAATGAAATTCTTCTTTTGAGTTGTTTGTGAAAGATGTATCGAAGTTATTCATCATGTCCTTGAGACTGGCATTGCATATATAACATTTCATGGAACATTTATTTCCCGTGAAATCATTACAAATTTTTGTATCAATCAGTGTTAATTGCAGTATGTAACGAATTTGTATGCTATCTATTTCAAAAGAAACCAGGTTCTGTATTTCTTCGTTTATATTATTAATACAAATTTTGGTTAAGTTTGTGTTTTATTTTTCACATTGCTACGGTGTCGCTTTGATAAACGTTACCTACTTCTGCCACCTTCATAAATACATCTTGCTTGCACTGAACTTTTAAAATATATTTCATATAAATTATTGACGGTTCAAGATATAACAACTGTGTTTATTGACAGATCACTTTTAAGTGAATTTCATACCTTTTATCTGTACTGTAACAGTTTATGCAATTTTTTTTTACTGGAATTCTTGACGATATTTGCATCATGTCTAAAATATATCTCAAGAACCAGACGTGTCAGATGATTAAACAGTATACCAAAATATTTGCATTAAAATTGTCTACACTTATTTAGTACAATAGATTTACGTCACTTTACTAGTATGGATGCTATGCCGCAATCAAAGCAAAAGATCTATTTTTCCCGTTTACAAAAGGTCACGGAGCCGGGCCGGAATGGGTTAAAAAAATACATGTATCCCAAACTTGTTTTTTTATCCATTCACAAGTTTTTATCGGTAACCAAACTGAATCGGTTCCTATAGTTGCGCTGTAATAGGCAAACTTTTTGAGAAATGCTATAAAAAAACCCGAGGAATACAATTTTGATAGTGAAATTCTCAGAAGGCGCTGGATGGCGCGCGCTAATTTTTTTTTTTAAACATTGCTTACTTTCATTATTTGTAATGTAAGGTACTTTGATCCTGGTCAAGCCTGGCCATTTTTTTATTTTTCAAATTTAATAATTTTTTTTAATTTTTATTCCTTATCGCAATAACGGCATAGCAAAAAAATTAAAAACAAAATATCTGGTTTAAAATTTCAAAGTATACCCTTTCATAAAATATAAAAATCTGTTCAATCAAGCAGTTTAACAAAATGTTATAGGACTTTAAAAAAAGACTATATATTTTTTATATGACAAAATATCAACTTTGAGGCTTTACAAAAACAAAAGTACGCACTTAAAAATAAAAAACTGCCGAATTCAAATAGCCCAAATATATTTCTTTCAAAGTGTATCAAAATATTATAATAATTTGCAAGTAGCACTTTTTTCTGGGTGTCCAACCCTTTGTATGGGATCGCCCCACCGTGGGCGCCCCACATTCTAAGGGGTCTCAAAAGTTGCATAGGCTGGTCAAGATCTAGCAAAAAAATTTATTAAAAAATAAGGATCTCTTCCTCTCCCGCAAGGACAAAGTTGTTTGTTGAGAAAAACAGTAAAAAATCACGATCTCAAAATGCTTTAATTTTTGTATGAAAAACTACATACGGCTTAAAGTAAAATTAAATATAGACTTTTACTAACAATATTTTGGCAAACACTATGCTACTCTTGGTTATTACCCACATTGTCCTGTGTAAAGGATATTCGAATCTAAAGGTAGACTCAAGATAGCACAGAACTTTTAATTGTTATCTGATTGTCGCAATTTTGGTGATATTGATTACAGAGTTATCGTTTTCCTTAAATTTGGGCGAATTAATAATTTGCATATTTTTCGCATACGCATTTTCCTGTTATGGAGAAATGTTTACTTGAATGTTATTTTTTAACTTTTTCAGAAAAAAAACGAATATAAGGTGTTATATCTCGGGCACCACAAGTGGTACCGAAGATAAATTTCTCAATGTGGCCACTATTTTTTTTTCCTATTTTGATAATTTTAGGGCCATTTTATTCACTTTTTATAATTCGAGCTAACTTGAGCAGCTACAGTAACTTTTGTTAACTTGACTTTTTGTACAACTTGCGAAGTTAAAAATTCTTATTTCTCAAGTTAAAATTTAATTTCATTCAGTTCAAGTTGAAATTTTATATGTTGAAGTTAAGTCAAGTTATAAATACTTAAGTTATAAAACATCCCAGGGAATTTTTTGATATTTGATGGGAAATGAGAAAATAAATGACTTTTATAACTTATGAAATGGAAATTTGTTGATGTTGAAGGCAACACAATGTCAAAAAAATATTTTATTATTAAAATATATGTGTGCAGAATAAAAACAAAGTGATTTACAAATTATGGGGGGTTTTCAGTTGACGGTGTTTCGAATTAAGATATGTTTCAATTCACTTCGTTAAATAACGAAGCATGCTTTATATGTAATTTAATAAAAATATTTTTAAGAGACATGCGCTTTCATTAACATTTTAAATTAGCCTGTGTTAGGCGTTTTTGATATTTTTAATTTTTATTTAAAACATTATATAGTTCTTTGACAATCGAAAAAACTGGTGTTTAGAATTTTGTCTTTGTATTTTGATAACAGAAGTGGATAAATTCAAGTCCATCAAAATATGGTCGACGGTTAATCTGAGTTAATCGGCAAGACCAATTTTTAATTAGTTTTGTTTTATTTCGTTTATTAACATGTAAGCCATATATTCTATTGTTTTTTAAGAAATCGACTTTGGCGCCTTCTAGCATATACACACAAAACCAATATTACAAAAATAGTTTCTTTATGTTGACTTCTAATTAAATATGTTAAAATAAACCCGGCTGTGATATGTAATAAAATAGCTTGAAAATAAATAGTTAAATATTTAAATTTTTTCCGCTTGAGGATATAGAAACCTACTTTAAGCTCAATCTTTAAACGCATTTTTTTGGAACGTTTGCTCTTTGCAATTTGACATAGCTCTTTTTTTAGAAAACTGTTTTTAACAATTTTTTTTATTTATAAAAGAATAAGTTGATTTTTTTAAAAGTGGCCTAAAATGTATTGTGTTATTTTACGTTTCTCTTCGTCAAACTAATATTTACTAAATCGAACGAAAAAAGTTCAATTTTTGACTTAAGTAGAGGTTTGTGGCTTGCAGGCTGCACGAGTATTTGCACATGCTCTATTGAAATCCTTCAACAAACGGCTCCAGCTGCACGTAGAAGTTCCACGTTGTGAACTAATGCAAAAATGTAGGTACCAACTACTCATAATTATGCACATAATAACAGCACTTTCATATTACTACACATCGAAGTTTCTTTTGGCCAACTAATGATTGTAATCTTAGGAGCTGACATCGATCAGCGGAAATTAAATTACGGATATAAAGTGAAATTCAAGCCCTTGCAAGGACTTTGATTGATCCTCTTTTGGTTGTGTTCTGCGTGTTATTAAATGTTTGAACACAAAGGATCCAGAACTAAATCAACAAGTAATGCCGACTCCGAACAGCTCGTGTTCTTAAGAAGCTTTACTTTGCAGTTATTACTCTCTGAGTTTTATTTTATAATAATTTTTAATTGAATACAATAAACATTCTGTCTCAGAAGTGAATTAAACCCCTGCCACCACGGTTCTTAGCATACCGCATTTTTAACGGTTAGCGGAACATAAATCTTTACTATTGTGCATAAGAAAGTTGTGAAATGTATCAAATGTTTTTATAGTAAACATTCTTTTTGTCACAGCACAAACGTGTGAAAACTTGTGAATGAAGCAAAAATCACAAGTTACATCAAATATCCCAAGTTAGAATTAATAACTGGTCATATATTTGGAAGTTAGATAAATCACAAGTTGACAAAAGTTACCAAACGAAAGTTATATCAAATCTTCAATATGTCAAAATATTTTTGAGAAATTCAAGTGAATAAAATGGAATAACTTTTGAAATCAAATAAATCCCAAAGTTATTCCAACTTCTCAAGTTAAAAAAGTGAATAAAACGGCCCTTAAAAAGTTACTTCAAGCATTAAATGTAGCAATTTTATTCATAACTCCTTTATGGTTATAATTTCATTAAAACACTTCTTAACAACAATTGCTAAGTCAATGGAGACCCATCGAATGGCAAACCCAGAAACTCAAAATTTAAGTTTAAAATGTTTGTGAATGCTGAGTTGAGGTGTTTTAACGAAATAATAAAATTCGTAAGAAAGGAAAATTTTTTAAAAATCGTAATAGGAAAAAAATCGTGGTCTTAACCTAGTGTTCAGAAATATTTGTAGAATCTTAATTAATGATTGAATTATCTTCGCTATCACTTCTGGTGCCCGAGATATAAAATCTTGTATTCAATTTTTTGAAAAAGTTAAAAAATTGCATTCAAGTATACATTTCTCAAAAACAAGAAAATGCATATGCGAAAAATATGCCAAATTTAGGGAAAACGTCAACACTATAGTCAAAATCACCAAAATTTAGGCAATCAGATAGCAATCAAAGGTTTTGTGCTACCTCGAGTGTACTTTTAGATTCTTAAGTTAAGGTCTTTATTTACTTTTACTTTAGGACATAAGTAGTTTTTCTTACAAAAATCAAAGCATTTTGAAATCGTAATTTTTAACTGTTTTTATTAAAACACAACTCTGTCCTTGCGTGAGAGGAAGATATTCTTATTTTTTCCTAAATTTTTTTTTTTTTTTTGAGATCTTGACCACCCTATACAACTTTTGAGACCTCTTAGAATACGATCAAAATTTTTCGATACGCCCTAATGTATACCCCCACGCGTACTGCGTAAAAACTTTATTCATTTTTACATAATTACATAATTACATTACATAATTTACACAATTATGCAAATATGCACTCTGGTAATGAAATTCAATCAGATTGTGTTTTTTGTCCTCAGGTGATCCATTTGAACAAATTGCTGTCAACGCCACTGAGGCCAGATTCAAGAGGTGGCATTTTCAAAGGAAAATTCTGTGGTCACAAGGAATAATGACTAAACTCAAAATATCGTAAAAAAGCGATAGGCAATTTACTTTATTGCCAATTTTTGGAAGTATTCAGATATCCATTTTTTGCCCAGAATTGAGCATCACTTATGTCTGCACATATTTTGTTTGTAACGGTTCATATATTTCAAAAAAATGGGTCGTAGTTCGTGCAATTAAAATATTGTTTTTACGATACTTTGAGTTAAGTCCTTATTCCTTGTGAAAACACAAAACTATGCACAGCTACTTTTTAAGTACTTATTAATGTACTAAATATGGTAAATTTTTTCTCTTTAACGATACACTCGAACGAATATTTCTGCAAATATATTGAAAATATTTCATGAAACCAAAAAATGTTGTATGCGTACTTCAAAGTAGGCCTCAGGACTTGCAATTTATGTGAACAAACTATTCTTTTCATTTTTGTTGTTTTGAAGATATTACCAGTTTTATGTGGTCTTTAACGTTACATTTTTCGGAAGTAAGCTTCGAGGTAGGTCTGCATTAAAAAAAATTTGCGAAATTGGGAATGAAAAAACCTTCGAAGAAGAGGAATTAAATAAAAGACTAAAATCGAAATAATGAAAAAAATGTTGTCTTGCACTTCTAAGAGCTAAAATGTGTGGTCTTTAACGTTACATTTTGTTCATTTTTGTTCCCATTTAAATTTTTCGCAATTTCGATCTGGTGCGCGACACAGGCGAAATGAACGTGTCTGCATGAAGCGCGACAAAAGCACACTATATTTATGTTTTGCGATGGTATGTTTTATAAATGAACGGAATATAGTCGATACAGAGCAACATTTTTTTTCGGCCGTTACTGCTACTGAAAAAGTTGACTCTATGTGTACAGTATTTGATATGAATCCATTACACCGATTTCTTTTTATAAAATAAACAGAAAGCATATAAAATTCTTTGTGAAACAGCAAAATCCGTCAAAAATGTTTACAAAGGCACTTAATGAATATTCATACAGCATGCTCATATCAGTATTTTATGAGCTTCTAAATGATTACCGTTATTTTTTTCTTTGCTTGTGATCAAACCAAACCTGTTAATAAAATGCAAAACACCGATTTTTCAAAAATTCAAATAGAACTTTGTATGTAATCAATAAGAAATATAAAATTTAATGGAAAGCATAAAAATTAAAGTGAATGCTAATGTTTTTTTTTAATATTTAAGTTGATAAGATATGTAACAAAAGAAAAATTATAAATTTCTTGCTTGTTGTACACAGTCCCACAAAGAAAATAATAACAGTCCAGAGAAATGCATGTGTGCTCTTTTTGGGCAAAACATGTGGTAGATGCTTGCATAAAACGTGAATGAGGACGTCATACCCTCTCAGGGGCATTTGAATGGGAAAATTAGTTATTTTCTTAAATTGATATGATTAAAACCAATTTATTCTTAACGCAATGAATAATAGTTAAATTTAATTGATCTGTAAAAATTATTTAGAAAAACAAGATTAAATATTTTTTCACCATGAAAAGTTGTTGTTTATTGTGAACAAGTCGTACGATTTTTTCCCCAACACCCATGATGTCCCACCAGTCACAATTTCTACTTTCTATATTTTCTTGCAGAAACTAAACTTGGTGCTAATTTTTAGTTTCTATTGAAGTTTATTTAATCATGTCAAAGCATAGTAAAAGACATCTGGCTATGTATAGCATTTGAGATAAAATCTCGACTGATAGTACAGAAGGCGGATGTGAGGTATTTTTGACTGTCCCACCAGTCACACTCCTTTAACCAATGAAATATCACAAAAATATTTACATGAGTTATTTTTTCGGTAAAAGTTTTATAAGTCGGTTAATAATCTATCGTAAAATATCTATTTGATCATTATATTACATCGAAATACAAAGTTACAGGCCTTAACATTAGGGATTCTGAAGTAAAGTGTCCCACCAGTCACTGTGGAAAGCCCCCTCAACGACTGTTCTCAACAAGACTCTTTGCTTGCAAGCGCAACCATTCTAAGACATAAAAAAAGCTCAAGGCTTGCAAGTAATGCACAAGGCTTTTCAAAGTCTTAGAAGTATTTGTGTCTATCCCAACATTTATTTCGAACACACTCATCTCCTATCTGCCAACATTCTGGGGGCTTTCGAAACATAATAACGAAAAATGTCGAAAAGTAATCACTCATTTCTTCTATTCTTACAGCCCTATTCTGGCAAATTAACAAATTGTTAACCAGTATTTTGAATATTTCAATGTGTTTGTTGTAATTTTTTGATTTCAAAACAAAATTTGAAGCTCAAAAATAATAAATTTTGATAAAAATTGTCAACTGCTTTTCAGTTATTGACAATTTCATTCAAAAATTTTGTTTTTTGTGCTTCCAATTTTGTTTTGAAAACATCAAACATACAGAAAATATAAACAAATATAAAAAATACTGGTTAGCAATTGTTAATTTGCCAAAATAGGGCTGTTCGTGCAATTATACATGCCTCTTTTCCGATAACTATTGTTAAAGAGAGTAGCCCAATTATCACACCAAGACAAGGGCGTCCGCAGGATTTGTTCTAGGGGGGCCAAAGGCATAATTGCATCTAGGATGAACATAAACAAAATTTAACCTATATAATGCTATTTACTACGATTATTGGTACTAATTTTGTGACTATGATATGCACATTACACCGGTTGACACACGCTTGTAAACATTAGAAAATCTAATATAATTTTAAAGATGGTGTAAAAATCTTTCTCATCATGTCCGAAATATTTAAAAATTTTATTTCATTTTTTTGTCGTGTGATACATTTCATTAATTTTTGCTAAAGCAAATATTTTCATTAGTTTAATAAATTAAATAAAGTGAGGCCTATATTCTTAAATGAAATCGCAGTAATTACTATCGATCCCCAAGATTTCAACTTTTAAAATTAGAATACAAAAATTTCCTAATATCAAACAATATTTTTTTTTTTGTTGAAAAGCCTTTAACTCCTAAAACAATTTTGAGTGAACTAAAATTTTTCAGATTTGGATTTACGAGGTCAAAAGCCATATCATTTACATAAATTAGAAATTTGAGTTGTCGCTATTTTTGAAATGTTCCCCGCATGCTAAGGAAAAAATTTTTCACCGGATCTCACACCGCATTGACACCAATCTACTTATTTCTTTTTCCATCATGGATCAGTTCTAACAGCTTGCAAGTTCCTACAATCGAGTAAGAAAATATACCTATTATCTGAATGATTTAAAAAATTAATTTTTTTTAATTCAAAACGTATGAATAAATAAATAAAGAGGTACATGTATATAAGATTTGTTTTGGGTTTCATAAATTTCCTTAACATATTCCAGAAACTCCTGCAAGGCTTGATTCTGAATCCTGGTTTAATATAAGCACGTGACGCGAAAAAAGTACAGAGAATTCTCAAACTGGGTGGGCGCCGCTAAATAACGTGAACTTTAAGAAGTATACAATGATTGTTTGAAATCGAGTATCCTATTTACGTTTATGTCATAAAAAACTTTGCCTAGCCTCGGCTAAAAGCAATTCAAATTGTCTTTCACGGTTGTTTCGCCTAATCAATAATTTACTTATTGTAGCAATCAATTCCTCTAAATAAATCTATCCCTTTCCTTTCAGGTCAAAGACCAAACTTTGTTTGTATAAGGCGCTTGCCTTGGTTTTTTGATCTTTTAAAAAAAATCGACTTTTTGTTTGATTATGATGCATCTTATCAAAATACATGTTTCGCAAAATTTTACACTTCTACATCTAAAACCGACGTTTTTATTAACAAATTTCTCAAAGCCCTAAGTTTAAGCGCAAATTACAATTTAGAAAGTTTTTTGGTTTTCTCTTAAAATTTGTTAATTTAAACTTACGGCTTTTTTGATTTAATATGAAGATATATAAAAAATGTTCTTTACCTAGGGGGGTAAGCGCCCCCTTTCCCCCTGCATACGCCCATGACTGTTGTCGTTTTATTAAAGTATTTCGGGTACTTTCTGATCAAAGAGTAATTTCTCAATTTACAAGCGTCAAGTCTAGGGTAAATTTCTAAAATATATAGTTTGCCTTTGAAAAAATTATTATTTTGATGGGCGGAGAGCCGGTGCCACTAAAATTGCACTTATATGGATTTTCAATCTTTGTATATAAATCGATAGTCTAAAGTCGTAGTTGCAACAAAAGCCTTGTGTGGGGGAATGTATTCTGGTAACAGTATTTTTTATAAATATTTCTATTGTTAATGAGCAATAGTATTTTTATAGCTATAAAGTAAACTTTTAACTAATATTGAAAATTACTAAGAAGTTAACTTTTAAAACGGCGATACACTCCCCAGACCTCACCACGAAACACACAAACACTAATTTTTTTTATCCTCTATCAGAGTCCGTTGATCAAAATCTGTAATTTTGGAAAAGTTGAAAATTGTCGTACAGTGTTATTTGAAGCTACCGCGACACATTTCACACTGTTTTGCATAAAAATTTAAAAATAGCGTAGTGTCTTTTTTTTAAAACCGGTTAATAAGATACAGTGGATAATTAAGCAAATAAGGTTGCTTATGGTCTCTTATTTAATCTTCGTTTGCATGTTTTCCCGGTTCTTGACTCGTTTCTTTTTAATTTTTTGAGGCACAACACAGTGATTCATAAACCATTGTTTTTGACCAAAAGTATACGTCTTTTGATGCTGTGAATATTTTTTTTTTATATTCAAGAAATACTATGCTAATACTATGCTAAGATAATGATCAAACATTTAACTATTTTCATACGAGTTTTTTATAAGTAAGGAACTTTTTAAAAATAAACACTGCAAATTTAAGGAAATGATAAACAACTCTAGATGACAACTAAAATAAATTTTGGCTAGCTACTATATGTTTATATCTGATGTTGTTGTTTTTGTTGTATTATTTTCTTTCGCAAATTCAATATTTACAAGTAAAAACAATGTTTGAGATTTAATCTTAAAGTTATTGCAATAAATAAATTCCAAAAATATTGTTTGTGATTAAGCACTGACTTGAAACCACCGACATTTTAACCGTGACTTCCTTTAACATAGTTGAAACACTTTTTGATTAACTTTTAAAACTATTCTGCTTTATCAAAAGAAATCTAAGAATTATTTATACGAAATTAAATTAAATTTTACTCAGACTAAAATATGAATAAAAAAGAGAACAAGTGTAATATAAAATTAACAGACATAAAATTGCTACTTGCACTGTAAGAATGAAGTTCATGACCGTAGGTTGTTGCACTTATTTGTGTGCTGTAATTTTGTTGCGATTGCATTTCAGCCGATTTGGTAATAATAAATGCAATTATAAATTGCATGTAGTTGGCCTAGAATTATTCCGGTGCCAACAAACTTCATTCTAATGTGCAGTTGATTCAATAAACAAACGTTGTTTTGTTTATTTAGTGTTTTTCTGTTTGTATATACTTATGTATGTTTATTTGTATAGTGTTTTGTGTATATATGTATGTTTATGTATAAAAACATACATAATTGTGAAGATGATAGCTTAAAATATATTAAATTTATAGCAAAAGGCTAGTAAAAGAAACCAACGTTAACCCATTAATGACAAACGACAAAAATTTAACATGTGTTTGCATCAGATCATAATCGAATCATTGCATCGATTTTTTTTTTAGCGTTTATTACATTTCATTATTTTATTTTATTTTATATTATTTCATTATCTACATTTTTTTTCTAAAAATATCAAAGAACCAAGGCATGCGCCTTATAAAAACAAGCTTTGGTCTTTGACCTGAGAGGAAAGAGATAGATTTATTTAGAGGAATTGATTGGAACCATGGGTGAATTATTGATTAGGCAAAACAACCGTGAAAGACAATTTGAATTGCTTTTAACCAAAGCTAGTGTTATGGCTTAACCCATAACACATATTACATTAATTTTGAATAATTTTTGTAAATGTTTTCCATTATTATTATGGAATTTTATTAACGCAACTATGGGTTTGTAATTATTGAAATAGTAAATGTATATTAAAGATGTAATGCCATAAGTATATCTAGCAAATACTGCATCAATAGTTGTCCCGAATTGTGTTGTACAACTTTTTGGATCGCTAATCACTGGTAAATTAAATTTATCAAATGGAATTATTTGAGCGCATAAATTAACATTTATGTCTTACATCGCAATTAAAATCTTTACCTAAAAATATTGTGATCATTTTAACTTAGTTCAATGGAACTTGTTGGTGTATCACTTTAAAGTGATCTGTGATTGTTCACTTGATAATGCTATCGATTTGGTTTTCTCGGTCGTATATATAGGTGAAATATAATTCGAAAACATCACAATATGTAGTTCATTAGGAGGTATCAATTCTGCAGAAAATACTTCTCCAATTTTTGATATATCAGCAGAAAAATGTTGCAATGTAAGTCTGCATTAATATAGCCTACAGGCTCCCCTGATCATTGCAGTGTATTTCAAGCTGAAATCGCTGCAATACATAAAGCATTAACTTGGCTTCAGGTAAATAAGATATCTTCCATGAATTTTTGCATGCTATCCGATAGTTAAGCCACTTTGAAAGCCCTAGGAACTGTTGAAATAACATCTGAAATAGTTCTCAACTGCCGCAGATCTCTAAATGAGATGGCAAAGCAGCTCAGAATCCTTCTATGCTGGGTTCCTAGAAATAGGAATTTTCTAGGTAACTGCAAAGCAGATGAACTCGCTTGTACAGTAGAACAGATCGCTTTTGTGTGGGTGAAAAAATAATCAGGCGTTCGGGGTCTCAAAAGTTAGAGGAACTCATAAAAACGATCTCTGCATACTTTTTTTTAAATCGAAGAAAATTTATCGGAGCGTTTTTGATTCTCCTGAAGGTCCTTTTTGTTAAAAAAACATATATTTTGCTTGAAACTTTTTATTTTTCAAAAAACACATATCCAAATCTTCTAAAAATATAAATTCCTTACTCATACCAATATTTAAGCATAAAGAAAATTTTTAAATTACATTTTATTATAACTCTTATTGACCTCCAAACATATAATTTTTTGCTATTTTGTTAAAACCTCTGTAAAAAACACATTTTTAATTGGATTTACGTAAAATTGATCTTGTTGGAAAGGAATTAAAAAAAAATAAAAGAAAGCCACTTTAAAATCTCTTGAAAAGTACACAAACTTGGAATCACTTCAAAATTTATTATAATAATAAAAAATACTTTTTTCCAGCAGTTTTAAAAAAATGTGTTTCTTAAACAATAAAATAAATCTATTTTTATAGGTCAATAAGAGTTATCATTTTATGAGCATTGGACAAGGGGGCGTAACATGCCGGGTTTCAGCTAATAAGAGATAATAACTAATTTTTAAAATTTTTTTATGCCTAAAAGAAATTTATCTTTTTATCAGATTTCTAAAGTCGATTACTGACGTTTAGTCATTTTTCACACACAAATTTGTTTTAACCGATATGTTAAAAAAAAGTATAATTTAACGTCTTTCCAACAAGATCAATTTTAGGTAGATCCAATGAAAAATGTATTTTTACAGAGGTTTTAACAAAATGTGTTTTTAAAAATAGCAAAAAATTACATGTTTTGAGGTCAATAAGAGATATAATAAAACATAATTTAAAAAATTTCTTTGTGCCTAAATGTTGGTATAAGTAAGGAATTTATATTTTTAGAAGATTTGGATATGTGTTTTTTGAAAAATAAAAAGTTACAAGCGAAAAACATTTTTTTTTAACAAAAGGACCTTCAGGAGAATCAAAAACGCTCCGATAAATTTTCTCTGATTTGAAAAAAAGTATGCAGAAATTGTTTTTATGAGTTCCTCTAACTTGTGAGACCCCGGACGGCGGAATCTAAATTTTGATCCGGTCTATTGTACAAGCCTTGGTATTCCTCTCACCACATGTAAACTCCTTACCAGAGTGCGGAAAAATTCGTTCGCAATTGATTAAAATACAATCTTATCGTTCGCTTTTTGCTGTGTGTGAGAATTTTTCAAACGAAAAATTTAAAAGTAGACGAACGTTCGCAATCGAAAAAGGAACGCTCTGCTTGCGTCGTTTTTTTATCACTGATAAATTTGTGAGCTTTGTATTTTTCGAACGAATTTTTCACACAACAACAAAAAGCTACAAACGTTCGTTTGGAATTGTTCATTAAAAATGAGCGTTTGAAGAAAAAATTCACGAACGTTCGTTTGTACGTGGAGTTATTAGACAAAATATAAGTTTGTTGTAATATTTTTGTACCCTTGCTGACATGAAAAGATGAAACCCAAATAAACCTGTAAACTGTACATGCATATGAGGAACAATAGTTTTAATGCTTTTGAATAAGGTAAATAAACTTGATATGCCCAATCAAATAAAAAAAATGGTTTGTTATGATTGGTGTTATATGATTAGATTGCATGATAGGTACAGTACAATGGGTGATATACATATGTAATGTATATGGTATGATGGTAATTTTGTTAGTGTTAAGTAAAGTAGAATCGCGGAAAAATTAACTCGCACAAAAGTTAATCATCGTCAAACAATTCAATTAACGCATCGTTCCCTTAATTCGTATTTCTACCCCGTAATTGTAGTAATTTGAAGCGTTTTGAGTTTTTTTGAGGTATTGTGGTGTTTTGTAGTGATTTGAGGTATTTTGTGGTGTTTTGAGGTATTTTTTTACCCACGTGAGAGATTTTTCTCACAAAATAACATGAGAATTACCACATCCCACAATCTTTGAAAAATACCAGAAGTGATATTTATCGTGCTTTTCTGGTAACATAAGAGGTGACGAGACATAACCCCAAAGTACATAATCCCAAATTACTAATTGTTCCGTTTAAAAAGAGGACATAGTCCCAAAAATTGTATTTAGTAATAGACCGCTTAATAAGCGATCATAACACCAAATGGGGTTTCAGACCGCTTGGGACTATGTCCGCTTTTGAAAGGTCATATCTCGGAGTGGTTCTAACAAATAATAGGGCAGTTCACGATCTTGTTGCATCGTTGCAAATGCAAAATAAACAGCTTTTACAAAAACAAAAAGCATATGCTGCAAAAGCTTTTCAATGCTTTTTGTTTTTGTAAAAGCTATTTATTTTGCATTTGCAACGATGCAACAAGATCGTGAACTGCCCTACTATATCTGTGTCGATATGCAATAACGCCTGAAGTCTGATTTCAAAGTTTTAATAAATCTTGCTTTAAATTTTTCAATCGCCATATAAGTTAAATGGAAGTGTCTTTTGTTTTTGTGTCATAACTTTGACTTTGGTCATGATAGAAGCAATAGATTTTGTGAGTTTGTAATGCATATGCATACAACACAGCTACATTAATAACTCAGATCTGTCGTAAGTCGAATTAAGCCATTATTGCTTATCGACACAGATATGACAAAATTATTCGTCCTTGTACGGAATGGTAATAGCAACATCTACAAGGTCAAATCAATTTTCTATTGTGTTTTTAATGATAAAATAGTTTGCCCTTGTATGGAAAAATGTTATTTCAACAGCAACAGCGCTTGATGCTACGCATCCGCAACAAATTTTTTTGCGAACTTATTTTAGGAAACAAACGTTCCTGAATTTTTCTTTGAACGATTAATTTTTATGAAAAATTAAAAACGAACGTTCGTTGCTTGTTCTTTTTTTTGTGAAAAATTCGATCGAAAAAATTTTAGACTGACAAAATTTTCAAAGATACAAAATACGACGCCAGCAGAGAGTTCCCCATTCGTTCGTGATAATTTGCGAGAACAATTTTATATGAGGAGAACGATAATTGAGAACAAACCCTGCTCCTTACACATGAACTATCCTGCAGTATAACCAACAACAGATGGTCAGCTGGTAACAGGTGTAATATAACGCGGCAAATCTCACCTAAACTCACCCTTAAGCGTTAAAAAAACTTATTTCTCTCAGTAGAGACCACATCAGTACCATGGTAGGGATCCTTACAGGGCACTGCCTGATTCGCAGACACTCTCAGAGATTGAACATCTCCCACAACGACTTCTAGAGAAGCTGTAGAAATGAGAGTAAACAGCTCAAATTGCTTTAAATAGAGAAAGGATTATTAACCCTTGGTATCATAATGGTCCTCATTGGCCTAGATGTGTCTCGTTTAAGGCAGCCAAACTAACCTAACTTAACCTAACCTAACTAAACCTAACCTAACTAAACCTAACTTAACCTTACGTAACCTAACCTAAACTAACCTTACCTTAACAAACTAACCTAAACTTACCAAAACAAAACTTACCTTACCTTACCTTACCTTACCTTACCTTACCTTACCTTACCTTACCTTACCTTACCTTACCTTACCTTACCTTACCTTACCTTACCTTACCTTACCTTACCTTACCTTACCTTACCTTACCTTACCTTACCTTACCTTACCTTACCTTACCTTACCTTACCTTACCTTACCTTACCTTACCTTACCTTACCTTACCTTACCTTACCTTACCTTACCTTACCTTACCTTACCTTACCTTACCTTACCTTACCTTACCTTACCTTACCTTACCTTACCTTACCTTACCTTACCTTACCTTACCTTACCTTACCTTACCTTACCTTACCTTACCTTACCTTACCTTACCTTACCTTACCTTACCTAAGTCTGCTTAAAAATATTGACATATCCTACATTTTAGTTACCTTACCGATATCATACATGCGTTAATTAAATCCATAATAATTGATGTCATTTAATAATTGATGTCATCAAAAACGAAAAAAAACATGTACCAACAATAACACAAATGCATTTACTAAAAAAAAACCCACTTAACGATGCTGATGACAACTTGTAGTAAGTTGAAGCAACATTTTTGTTGTTTGGATAGCTGCTAAATATGTAGGATATGTGGGAAAGCTATTACACAATCCTTTTAATAGATAATTGTTATCTGCTGCAGCATGGCTTCATTTAATACTAAATGCTAGGGTAACCTTACAATATGATACTGTTCGACCTGTTGGCAACGCCAGAACGATAATAAACACATTAGTGGCATTCTCTATGTCTAGCATAATTGCATGAGAGCACGAATTGTAACAATCCTTCATCAACATCTTCATCAACGTTTCATAGCATCTACGTATACATGCCCTGTAGGAAAATCAACTAATTTAAAAGTTGTTGGAAAAGTATTTTTTTGTCAGCCACAACTAGTTGAAATTCTGACTTTTTTCCATAGAACGAACTAACATATTTTGTGTGGTGATGTCCGCTAAATAAGTCAATTGACTTTCGCCTGCATATGTTTTCAAATACTTGTTAAATTAGTTGAATTTAAATTATTTTTTTTACTACTTTAAAATAAATCAATTGAAAACCGCATAAGCTTTCAACTACTTGTTAAATTACTTAAATTTAAATTATTTTTAATATTTTTAAAATGCATCAATAGAAAACCGCATATATTTTCAACTACTTGTTCAATTAGTTAAATTTAAATTATATTTTTAATTACTTTAAAATAAATCAAAGCATACAAATTTTAAATTTCTATACATCTTCATTTATTTAATTTCATTTATTTTATTGTTTTGAAAAAAAAAACCATAAATGCATATTATTGAAAGCCTAAAGTTAATAATATTTGATGAAAAAGCATGGTTAAATATATATTAACTTGTAATCTTATAAAAATTTGCAATAAAAACTTGTCAAAATAAGAGTAGTCGCCGCCTTAATATAATTCAAAGTAGTTTTAAAGCCACTTGCTTTGAAGTAGTTTTTCAATTACTTCGTTTATAATCCAATAAAAACTATGTAAAATTGAAGTGGATGCCGCCTTAATATAATTCAAAGTAGTGAATTAACCAGTTTATTTTAAATTAGTTTTTTAATTAGTTGTATTTAAAAACAAGTTAGTTTGTTCCTATAGGGTGGGTTTCAGTATAGCATACATAGGAAATATTGTACGGTTTTTTACTTGTATTTTGTTGTTGCGGCGGTGCACGGATTGTATTTTTCCTATTCTTACACCGTGCAACGGTCTTATATTAGACATAGCGAATACCCCTATTGCTATTTTCAGGTTAAGACTTAGAAACTTACCGTTTTATGAATTCATTTAAATCAACATAATTTAATTATTTTTTCTGCGTATTAAAACAAGAGTATTACTTATTAAAATAATGCCCACAGCACTTAATATTGAATGAACCACTTTGCGTAACAAAGGGTTTTGAATTGGTGGGTAGCGTGCAGAACTATTCGAAGGGGTAGCAGTTCGAAACTCATGGTGTACAGAGAAATATTTTTAATATTATATTTTATTGTTGTAATATTAATATGCAAGCAAAAAGAAACATCAGTTCTTAGGAAACGGTCTCGGAAAAAACTGTCATTTTTGAGATTTCACTCAAACAAATCACATAACAAAGCATTAAAAGCTTCGCTTCAAAAAACTTTAATCAAAATCAGTGGTGGTCAAAATTTTTGGTCTCCAAAAATAAGAAAAATATAGCTAAAAATGGGTCTTAAAGTGACTTAACTTCAATGTCGAATATACCGGCATTTTTACCTGATTGGGAAAAACTGAGTATGCCACTAAATTTTACGACCAAAAATTAAGTCCATGTGCTTCGGCTTTTTCGTGTGCCTTTTTGTCGTCCTGACGTGTAATGAGTATCACTCTGTTAATATTATATTTTTTCCAAGTCGTTTTCCTGATTGTCTTTTGAACTCTTTGAGTTGTTTTAAAAGGTGTGATGGATCGATGGAATCTAATCCAATAACGAAATAAAATGTTCTTTTAACACAGAATTTCTTTTTTTAATTTGTGTTTAAAATTAAACTTTCCCAGTTGCCCAACGAGTAGATTTGCGAACAGTGATGCTACGAGTTAAATTCAATTCTCCCAAAATCTCGATCGTAAGGAAGCTGCGTAGACCGACCACAGCAAAGTGGTGATACATTTTTTCCAATTGTTTGTTTGGAATGAGGGCAACATAAAGTGAAATCAAAGTCCAGTTGTTGTTTTGACTTTTAGAGTTGTCACTCAAAATATGAAGTTCTTCTGCTTGCACAGCATATACATTAGAGTGATCCTTATGAACTTTTTTTTCGATATGCAAACGTTAAACAGGGTCAAAATGTGCCATTTGGTGCCAAATTTAAGATCCTAAAATTTTATTCAGATTGAATGACTGCAACCTGCCGCCATTTGGGCCTAAAGTTGGACCTAAAGACCATTTTTTGGCGTATTTGTTTCATAGCATCTATATACATGGAAACACGTCATTGGAGTGTACTAAACATTTGTAGGTTGTGATATAATAAATATTTTGATGTATTGTTGTTCGGTTATCGGAAATTTCTAGTTTTCGAGATTACCTATATATTTTAAGAAAAAATTGAGGATATACTCAAATTTCCATTTTTTTCGGTTTTATATTTTATATTAAAAAACCGATCCAAATACGCTAATGAACTGATCTAATTTAGTTTTGTTAATCTATGGCGCGAATTTTCATTTATGAAATTTTGTTCTATGACCCATCTTTAACCTACACCGGCCAAATAGCTAAATAGCCCCTAGCTCCCTCGAATGACCGCTAGTAATTCAAATGAAGGTTCACTATGAAGCAGATAAATGGCTGATTGCTTTTATTGAAAAAGATAAAAATTAATACATACAAAAATTAAGTTAAGGCTGTGTGCGAATTGATCTAAATCCTACCTTAACTAAATTGGGTCGATAAGGCAGTGCTTCCTAAATAATTAAGGTAATTCTTGAGCTACCTTAATGCTTCCTAAATTAGGAAGCACTGCCTTATCGACACTATTTAGTCGTATTTAGATCAATTCACACACGGCCTAAGTCAATATATATATAACTGTCGCTATTTGTCAATTAGTCGATATTATATTCAATATATAAAATGTTCTCATTAGAATACATAAAAAGATGGAATCCATAATTAAGAAAAAAATTAATTTTATTATAATACATTAAATCAAAATATTATAAAGTTATGTAATGTAAAAGCTGTAGTCTAGAGAGACATCTAAAAACATTTCTATGTGACCATGTTCAAAAATTAGCAAAATTGGGTGCAAACCACGCCTACCTCTTAAACAAAGTGACTTCCTAATTTCAATTCCTGAACTTCAAAATGACTTCAAGTTCGATACACAAACTTTGATCTAAGATATGCTCTTCGAATATGAATTTTGTCAAAATCAGATAAAAACCACGCCTTCCCTCCATACAAAAAGCCGTAACATAAATGCACTTTGCATGACGAGAAGCCGTAATTTCCGTTTAACCTACTGTTTTAAATTTTTATTTACTTTTTAAAGAAAATGTATTATATCGAATTTCATAACGAAAGCTTTAAAATTACGGCAGTAATCGTGACCAAAAGCGAACAGAGGGACCGACTCAGTAAAAGATGCTGGTAAATATTGTATTAACATTTTATAACTACCACTCCTTCTTATGAGCGCCTGCTATTGAATTATTTGAAATAACATTATTCAAATCTAACTTCGGAATATCCGTCGAAATGAGGTCGAAATGTATCTTCAGTAAATTGTCGATTGAATCTAAATGTATTCATCGATATTCAACAACAATGGCTTTTTAATTTGAAAATGATCAATTTCTCAATCAAGGTACTGAACCAGACATATTTTGTTACTTCCATTTCTTTAGGAATTTAAAAAAAAAATTATATGAAATATTTTTTGGGAAAATTTTTTTTATATTTCTCTTCATGTTTGTTTCAAAACAACGAAAAATTGAAAAAATATGACAATAGGTCTGTTCGCATACTTTTTCATTACAAACTTGCCAGTAGGAATTTTTTGAGAGTATGCAAACAATAGGGGTATTCACACTGACTTGGGTAGATTGGCAAATGCCGCACATTTTGTTTTTGTAAAGTGCTCAAGTACCAATCTACTCTAGCTGGCCCCCTGACTTGTTTGGGTAAATTGATTTCTTGCCAAATTGAGTACTTTTTCCATGTATGGTAAAACTGAACCACCTTTTGCTGAAATAGACAATAATTGACATAAGGCATCAAATTTACACTATTTGTTGTCAAGGCTAATATCACGAATAATTAAAAAAAATGCCGCAGCCCCTATTACCGCTCACAAATTAATAAAAATGCTATATTTCTTACAATTTGGGTCGTATTCGACTAAAATTTGGTAATTTAGTTCGTATGGTTACTGTCGGCAACTTTACTAAAAATGGGCGTGGTCGAACTATGTTTACGCTTAATTTGTAGGGGATAAGCGCAAAGTGAAGCAAAGTTCGCCAGGTATAAGTTATATTGAGCTGCAATTTTAGCAGTCGATTTTTTTGAAATGTTTTAGGGAAACAAGTTTGCCACACCCCATTTTACCGCCCTCAAATCTGTAAAAATGCTATATTTCTGACGGTTTTAGACTAAAAATTTGGTCATTTAGTTCATATAGTTAGTTTCGGAAACTGCACTTAAAATGGGCGTGGTCGCACTACAGCTATGCCGGTTCAGATATATAAAATTATTTTTACGATTCGCATGCAAGTTCTTAAATGGCAGTAAGGGGGTCTGTGGCCGGATAACTTCTGCCCGGGATAATTAGTAAATTATAAAATGCTGCGAAGTCCAGGTTAAAAATTACTCGTATATAAAATAACTTTTTAATGGCCTCAGTTTTGCGCACATAAAATGGCAAAAAATAATTTGGTGGCAACCCTGTCCAGCTGTCACTCATCTTTCATCTCCCAAGCCGGGAAGATCAAACAAACATGCAGCACTGCCTAAAACTAGTCTACAAAAAACTCAGTGGCAATTTAGGATGCTCGCAATAATCAAAAGTACTCAATCTACCCATACCCAACTACCTCAGTCAGTGTGAATACCCCTAATGTAAAATTCGTACTAACTTTAAAAATCTTTTGAGTACGCGAACAGACCTGTTATTTGTAAGTATATAATTAATGTCATTACTTGTTGACATTAAATGTTAGTAATTAAATTTTTAGTTTTTTTGCAATATTTAATTACCAATATCCGGGACAATCTGTTCTTGAGTTGTAATCAATAATGTAACAGCACCTATTCGAAAATTTAATTTTTTAAAATGGTTTAGAAAAAAAAACATATCCCAAGAATTAAAAACTTTTTATTTTCATACTTAGTTAGAGGACTATAAAACATCAGAAATTTTAAGTGGCTATCGGAACAAGACATCTTATGTGCAATTTGTCGCTTAGTGTAATTAAGCCTCCTGTAGCCATGTCTGAAGTAAAAACGGCGTGCCTGAACAAAACTATGATAATTATAATAATTTTTTTAGACATATTGCTACTCTGAGTTTCTCTGCAGAAAATAGAAAAATAATTTTAAAAATTATATTAAATCAATCAAGATATTGTTGGTTTTTTTTTCTTTTAAATTGCTGCAGATAATTTGCAAAAAAAAAACAGCTTAACAAAACAAAAACAATGAAACAACAATTTGTACCAGATTGAACTCAATTGCATACAACTAAATTGATTACCGCAACACTTTAGGGCAGTTTTGTTAATTGTGTGAAAACAAAAGTGAAATAAGACAGCATTTCACTGCTTGATTGATTGGCCAGCGGCAAGTTTTTAACAAAATTTTTTTCGTTTTTAACTTAGCAGTTAGCAAAAGAGTGAAGCAAAAAAAAACAAAATGAAAATAAGTGCTGTTCAGAGTAAATCAAAAGAGTAACTACCGTGTCGCTTTCAACACCAATGATCCTCACTTGAACTCAACAGATACGGCTTAAATCAAGGGGCTGAGTCTTTAGAGTTGCTGCTGATGTTGTTGTTGTTGCTGTTGTTTCTGTTAACTATGTTGACAGCAACTACAATGAAAGACATAATTTTTGCCCAGTCCCAATTTACCCTGAAAGCAAAACGAACAACAAAAACAGCTAGATAAACGATCTTTTAAAACCATTGATCTTCACGATTCTCATTCATTCATTCATTCATATATTTATTCGTTCATTCGTTCGTGGACTCATTCAGACAGTTTGCAATTGCAAAGTACGTCTTTCGTGCAATTGTTACAAATTCAAGTCTTTTGTTTAACAAATTTAAAGCCAAAAATAATAGCGAAATTTGTGTTTTCCCTTATTTCTTTACTTTTGAAAGTTTTAATTTTGCAGAGTTGTACCGAATGACGATGAGTCAGTCAGTTAGCATACTAAAGTTATGCTAACTAATTCTGTGAATTGCTTAAAAATCGTGATGCTGCTGCGGTTATTGTTGTTTTATTTAATCGATAGCCTGGATTGGGAAATATGGAAATTCCAAACTACCTAATTTATGCATATTTTTTACATATTTTATTTTAAGTACCTTTTTCTCAATAAGTTAGAACAACTTAATTTCTTAATCATTAGTTATTGCTACCGTATCAGATTTTGATTCTTTACAATCATCAGCAATCGCTGTATGTCATAAAAATACCTGTCATAAATAGTTTTTTTTTTATTTAATGATTTAACACCTTCGTGGAAATATTACGAAAGTTTCGTGACTATTTTGTAATTATTTGCATTTATTTTATTCTTCTTTAAATATTAATAAAAACAATGTTAATTCCTATGAATATTCCGAAAAGCCACTTTAAAGACAGTAGCTATCGCGTGTGTTTCAATAAGATTATGAAACTACTTTCTTTATGTAAGTAGAGCTATTCATGCTCCAAGCAGTTACACATTCTGCATGCAGACATTTTTCTAAAAACTTTGCCATACATAATAAGGCAAATTTTCATATATTGTAAGTCTTTGACAGTGGTTGATTTGACAAAAACAGAGCTGCCAGGAGATGGTGTTTTATTCGTTTTTCGAAATGTTGTTACCAAAATGGATTGGTGAAAAACAGCGATCAAAAGCAAGAAAATAAGAGAGTTACCAACTTATAACTTATAATAAGAGAGTCATTAACTTATCAAACCAAAATAAATTTTTTCTAATCGCAAATTTACACAGACCGCGCAAATGATAGGGAAGTTCTTACATATTTAACTTTTTAAATCCAACTTGTTTAAAAAAATATTCCGATTGGTTCCGTTGGACGGTGACCTGACATAGCCACAAGAGTCATCATCCCAAATTGAGAATTTGGGATTGTGTCTGTATTTTGCGGACTTAATGTCAAAAATTTGATATGGGATTCTGACCACTTATTAAGCAGTCCTAACACCAAATTGATGTTCTGACCGCTTAGGGTTATAGGAACAGGTCATAACCTCAAACGGTTTTTTAAATATTTATATAATGAAACAATTGTTAGTATGACCGTTTGTCTACGCGTTTTTTTTTTTCAATACCTCCTGATTGAAAAATTAAACAACCAAATTTATTTTGAGATTTTGTCCTCTTTTTTTGAGCTTGTGGTCTTTTTGAAACTTGCCATAATCCTAAATCAAATTTTTGGGATTACGTCCTCAAGACGTCTCTTGGGGCTATGTCCCGTCACCTTATGGGACACAGTACGTCCCCCAATTCTTTTTTTAGTGCATACGCGAGTAAAAAAGAAAAACTCTTTTTGCTCAGATCCAACAGCGGCTGAACAAGGCCTAATTTTAAATATTTTTCTTGACCGCATAGGGGTCGTTTGTAGGACTTTTTGGCTGTACTGATGCCGTTTTGAAATAATCTCGGCTGAGCAGCGGGATCTTAGCACAATGATTTTTTTTAATATAACATCGGTACCTAAAGCAATAATAAAAAGCAATTTTAAATTCAAAGTTTTGACTTTAAGCTAAAATAACTTCGCTGTAACTACGCATAAATGAAATTCGCCCTTTGAATTTTCTGACGAAATTGAATATTTTCAACATGTGGTTCTATATTTTGTTTTTTTTTTTTTTTAAAAATTACGCAAATAGCTGCGTTCCTTTCGCCTTAATATAATCGCGATAACAAATTTTCTCAAAGGAACAGCAAGAAAAACTACTCGTTGAGGCCACTACCGTCGCAGTCAAAATTAAATTCCAACAAGCAATCATGATACAATAACTATTAGGTGTCATGAGAACGTGTGTCGTTCAAAACTATTGTGAGCTGTTATGGTAGCGATACCTTAGTGAAGGATGTTTTTCTCTGAATGTGTTTTACTCTAAATGTCAGAAAAGTTGTAAATTATTTAATTTAATTATTTATATTATGCAATTATACAAATACTGTAATTGCAATTGTTGGCTCCGCTGAATGCGTCCAATGTGTGTGACACACGCGGTTTGTTTTGTTTTCTTTTTTTAACATTCGATGGTCGCAGCTCGTGAGAAAATAGGTAGCTGCCATGGCTACCTAATAGTCATTGTATCAAACAAACAATTAATTCAAAAAATGAAATGACAGCTCATAAAAATATACAGGAGCGGCACCTGTGTTTCAATTTTTTTAAAGGCTATATCACAATTTTATGTGGATAGCAAAAATAATCCTATTTGTTACAGGATTATTATTTTTGTTTTTGCTTTGCATGTAAAAAAAAATAATCTGGATTATTTTGAAGCGAATGGAACGCAGCTTATATCTCTTGCAAATCAAAAGTTATGGCTAAAAATCTATTTTCATACCAATGACTATATATTAAGGCTGTGTGCGAATTGATCTAAATGCGACCTAAACTAAATTGGGTCGATAAGGCAGTGCCTCATGAATAATTTAGGAAATTCTCGAGCTACCTAAATGCTTCCTAAATTAGGAAGCACTGCCTTATCGACACTATTTAGTTTAGATCGCATTTAGATCAATTCGCACACAGCCTAAGTACAAAAAAAATATATTTTCTCTATTAAAATTCTGTATTCTTCGAGCCCCGTGTAACTCTGCCATTCTCTGAAAGTATTTATGTTTATTTACTACATGTATATGTAAAATGAAACGAAGTCTTAATGTGATGGGAGACACGATAAGCAATACATTTTTTCATATCAAAAAATATTGTTGCTAATTTCTTTCACGACGTTTAGTCTTCGTTTCGTTATTCTTTCTTCTACGACATGATTCATTATTTAGAAATAATTGGAAAATTTGTCGTTTCTTTTCTACGGTGTTTTCATCGAAAAAGTTACCGTGAATTCAATTTGCATAAATTTATAATGCCATCTAGCACCAAAAAGGTTTTTTTCTTAAAAGATTGCACAATTTTACAATTTGCAATTGCATTTTGCAAATACACAATTGCTCCGCAGAGTTGTAAATCAACAAAAACCAAATTGTTTTTTAACGATTTGTAACAATTGAAGCACAGTCGCGAATAACGTTGTAAGCGACATTTTTTTAGAGTGCTTTTTTTGCGAATACCTGCTAGAATTAATCTCTTATCTTCTATATCTATATTGTCATAGAAAAGGCTTCTCACGTATCTGCGACAACGCTAAACTTTAAAACTACTGAACCGATTTTAGTAATTCTTTCACTTATGTTAACCTACATGTTAAATTTAAAATCTTGCATTCTTTATTGTTTTAAAACCACTCTTGAATAGTACTTAAATTTAAATTTAAAAAGTAGCCAAAAAAACCAAACATAAAAATCATTGCTTCCTTAAATTGTTAGACACACAAGCAGCCTAAGAGCCCGAACAGACTCGAAAAGCCGTAACGACCGGCGATGTAGAACACACAACAAAACACACGCAAGTTAACGAAGCCGTCAAAAATAAAATCGTTGAGCAATAGTCGCGGCGACTTATCGCTAGAGTAAAATTGAATAGAATCTATTCTATTTTTTCTCTAACGACCGACTATTTCCTCTCTGAGTACAATTAGTGCTGCCATATTTTGCAAACAATTGGGCATATTCAAAGACAATTTCATAGTTTTTGCTATGTTACCACGTTTATTTTTTGTTTCTGTTTCACTTACACAACAACAAAAACATGACTGCTAACAAAACTATGCTATATAAAAGCAACCCTGCATCGTCAGTCCCAATCGTTTTCATTCTGGACGGGTTCTGTGTGTCTGGCGACCAAAGAGGATCGCCGGTCGTAACGACTTTTGATTCTGTTCGGGCTCTAAAGCTTTATCTCTCTTTTTCTCTGCTATAGACTTTCTAATTATTCATTATTTCTATTGCGGTGTCGGGTAGCTTTGAACATTTATACTCTCCCATATTAAGTACGTATTAATGAGCACTTTAAAGAGCATACTAAAAACAACCCAGTGGTAAATGGACACATGACGTTACTAAGTATTATAAAGGGTGTTTTTTATAGAGTGATACAAGTTTAAATCATAATAAAAAATAGTAATATATTTTTAATATCAATGAAAAGGGCTTTGTTGGATAGAAAATTTTTATGACATTACTGTTTAAATATGATTTCAGCCAGGTGGCCGCCACGGCTGGCGCGTACAAGGCGCAATCTGGAACACCAATTTTCACTAGCTTTTCGCAGCATTTGCGGCCGTATCTCGCCGATAACTCTTCGAATGTTGATTTCCAGGTGTTCAATTGTTTGTGGTTTATCGACGTAGACAAGTGACTTTACATAACCCCAAAGAAAATAATCCAATAGGGTTAAATCACACGATCTTGGGGGCCAATTAATTGGGCCATTTCGTGAAATTATTTTTTCGTCAAAAGTTTCCTTGAGTATATCAATTGTAGCGCCCGCTGTGTAGCATGTGGCTCCGTCCTGTTAGAACCACATATCAGCAAGATTTATGCCAGCTAATTGAGGTACGAAAAAACTTCGAATCGTGTTCCTATACCGTTCACCATTTACAATAACATTCTGACCATCATCGTTTTTGAAGACATATGGGCCAATGACTCCGCCAGCCCATAAAGCGCACCAAACAGTAATTTTCTGTGGATGTAATGGTGTTTCGACAAAAGCTTGAGGATTCTTCTCACGAATACGACAATTCTGTTTATTTACGTACCCATTCAACCAAAAATGGGCTTCATCGGAAAATAGAATTTTCCATGGAAATTCAAAATCAATATCAACTTGTGCTTCAGCCCATTCGCCGAATTGGCGGCGCATACGATGGTCGTTTGGCTTTAATTCCTGCACAAGTTGAATCTTGAAAGATTTTAAGCCAAGATCTTTTCGTAAAATCTTCCATAAAGTGGAAGGACATAACACCAGTTGCTGAGAACGGCGACGAATTGATTGATTAGGATCATCTTCAATGCTTTCCTGTACAGCGGCTACAGATTCTTCAGTGCGCACTGTTCGGCGTCTCACGGGATGCACATTATCAGTAACAGTAAATGTGGTCCGAAAACGATCTATTGTTCTTCGAATTAGCAGCTCTGAAGGACGATTATGTACGCCATAAAATGGACGAAGTTCACGATAAGTTTGACGAACAGAACCATTATTTTGATTAAAAATTTCCACAATTTGCACACGTTGCTCTGGTGTAAGTCGATCCATAGTAAAATGTCAAAGCAAACTCAACAAAAAGCAACTTTCAGCTGTTAAATGGGTGATCAAATAAAGCAGTGATGCCAACTCAAAGTTGTATCACTATATGAAAAACACCCTTTATATATTATAATTATTAAGTATAATATATATATGTTATTATATATTAAATACAATGTAGCTGCGAGGCCTCCAACACCTGTACACAATTTTGAATTACATTTGTTTATGCATGGCCGCTAAACAACTGATGGCATCTGCCTTACACAGTAAGCTGCTTTTTGCAGAATTCTTATAAGACTTTAGGTGATTTTTTTTGTACTCTATTTTATATTGCAAAATGAAATGTGTAGTGGACGGGCTGTCAAAAGCAAACATAATGGCAGTAGGATAATGTGGAATACAAGCAAATAGACGGACATGTAAAAATGCAGATGAATAGTTACAAAAAAAACAAATATTTTTAATCTGGAACAAAAGCTGACTTATGAATTTACAGTAAGGTGGAGCGAAAACTATTTGTTTTTTGCAAACTTTATTTTGCCCGGCCACGGTAAAGTTGAGAATGAATGTAAAACTTATTATAAAGTGTGTGCGAATTAATTAATAGGTATTGCTAAGAAAGTACTGCTAGACGTGGTGCCAGGAAAAATTTATAAGAAAATTTATTGGAACAATGTTTAATCCAAAACTACTTATTTTATAAAATTTAGAAACATCTTAGAAAATTATAAAACTTTGTGAAACTTTTTATTCGTTTTTAATAAAACAAAATGAAAATTTTGTTTTTTATATGAAACGAAAATAGATTCCTCAAGGATATCCATACTATTATATAAAAGAAGACTCACGAAATTTTAAGCCAGACAAGCTCGGTAACCGCTGAATCGGTTATTTTTTTGGTAATTCTTTATATGAGTTCTTTAATTACAATGTGATAATTTTGATAATTCCTTGATTATTCAATTCCTAAGATAATTTCCAGTGTTATAGCTTACTAAATTTTTCGAAAAGTCTATTCTTGAATTATTGCAAAATTCACGTATTTTATTTGATGCTTACATTCAACAAGCAGCACAATACAACAGCAAACAAAGGTTTCCTCTCTTTGTTGCGAGAGCTTCTCACAATATAACACAACATAAAGTTAGTTGCTTTCAGGGAGATTCTTGCTGTCATACAGTGTTGACTAATTTTCTTTGCAAATGTTTTGAGAGGAGTTGTATGGTATCTTTCGACAGCTGTACTAAAAATCAATAAAAATGCTATATTTCAAACAGTTTTGGTCGTATAATACTACGTTTGAATTGGGCCAAATGACTCCTTTGGAATCAGTCATTCAAAAGTGCTTACATTGGCTTTTTTTTTTGCGAAAGTATTATTTTCGTTTGACAACTGGTTCTTTGTTTTGTTTTTACTGATTGATATTGATGATGATACACGTGCATGATACAAGGAACTACAGATAAAGTATTGCGCATGTCCGCCATCTTTACTGTGACGTGCAGGTGCTCCTTGGTTAAAACGTAGTCACAATTTATTCATAGGGTATAAAGATTTTAAAATGCCTACATTTTCTTATGAAAACTTGTTTTACTGATATGAAATAAATATGGTTATATAAAGCACATGTCCAAAATAAAGTAAATATATTTTTTAGTACTGTTTGTGAAGAAAAATTTGCATATTTTGTAGGGGTGCTTTTTCACCTTTTTACCGATTAACACAAAAAGCGGCTACGTTGCTTGATGTGCTTGACAGAATTTTGACTGTTTGTTCGTTTTCATTTTGCTAACTTCGTCACTTTTTTACATTTTCTTTTGAATGTATTCATCAAGTGTCACATTTGACGAGCACCGATGACGAGGTGCGCAGTAAATTTTGATTGTTGCGACGAGAATACTTTACCTGTAGCTCTTTGTATCATGATACACGTGTATAAAATGAGTTGTTTTGTTTGACATTTTCCTTTGTTTTTATTGTGTTCGGTGTTTTTCTATACATTCTCCATTGAATGCGTTCGAAACAGTTTGTGATAAGTTTTCAGAATGTATCCAATCTCATTCAATTGTTTTAAATGAGTTGAACTGCAACTGAGAATTTGTATGGGAAATTAGATGACTTCCTTTCTCATTTAGCTGAATGGGCTGAAATGAGTCATTTGACCTAATGCTAACGTAGTATAAGACTAAAATTTGATAATGTAGTTTGTAATATTTGAAATTTTTTTTCACAGAAATTATTTTTTAGGCTGTAGAACATTGTAAAATATATAACAATGTTTCGAAAAAATGAATCAAAAAATAACACGGGGTGGTCGCCCGTGATTTTTAATGATAGAAACTGTTTATTGAGTTTTGTGTCCAAATTAGGCAATTTTTTTGGACAATGATATGTACTAAAGAGTGAGGAAAATGAAAATTGAAAAAAAAATTGAATCAAAAATAACTGTTGGCCTATTTTTTGAGAACAAATTGAACATTTTAAAGGTTTTGTGAAAACAATGTAAGACATTGGATTGGTGAAGTAATGGTTAGTCTTTTTTCATTTCTCCAAACCTTAATTGACCTTTCAGACAAATTCAGAGAAATTTGATGAACATCGATTTGAAATGGCCGAGATGTTTGCTTGCAAATTAAAAAACTGAAATTGCAATCGGTTTTTCTTATTCTTAAAAAATGTGTTATATTGAGAAAATCTGTTGTTTTCAAGACGTCGCAATAATTTTGATGTCATAATAATGGAAATATTTAATATACAAAATATTTTCGACAAATTTAAAAATTTCTTACCTATATTTTTTATAATCCTGTTAAGCAGGACTTATTAAAAAATCCGAATGCAGAAAAAGCAACTATAAAAATTACTGTAAGAAGGTAATTCAAATTGAAATAAAGTCAATTTTTAATATTTATACCATTTTTTAATAATTAAACAAACACAAATATTTGTATAATTTGCATTTGAAGATAAAACAAAATACTTTTATTTTAAGATTTCAAACTTTTGCATGGTATTTTACATTTTTATCGCAGGCGAAGCAGCGGGTATTTGCTAGTATTATATAAAAGCAGAACTGAGTAAGCAGTTGATCAATTTAGGGTATTTTTATCGCATACCCAAAAAAAAATGAAAAAAAAATGAATAAAAGTGAACAATTACAATGTGGTCGCTTGCAACGTTATTTGCGGCTGTGCTTCAATTGTCAAGTGGGTCACCAAAAATAGTTTGCCGCATTTGAAAGCTTATGTTTTGAGGATTTTTGTACCATAAAATTTTTTTTAAGTGGACCCAAAAACTGCCTAATCTTTGTTATGGTCTAAATCCTCTCAACATAAGCTTTCAAATGAAAGGCGAACTGTGCAAAATTTTTCATAGAGGGTAATCCGCCTTAATGTGCATAGCAACCAACATCAAGCTGTGAAACTAATTTTAACCCCCACGAGTACAGCGTGTATATTAACTTTGTCACTTCGTTTGTAACGCCGATAAGGAGGCTTGGCAAGTATATAAAATAATATACAGATATTCCATTTTAAACGTACAATCCTTACGGAATGAACATACCCGATTTGGGTCACATTTTGCGTAGAGCATCACTAACGGAAATAATAACATAAGCATAAACTAAAGTAAGGCAATTAAAAACAACAGCAAGAAAAGGGAGAAAAACTTAGAAATTGAAACTGAAATCTCACCGCCTCTGTTAGTGTATTGCGCTAAGATGCGCTTGCACGAGGCAAGCACGGCCCGGGATCGATTCCCGCCGGCATCACAAAGATTTCTCATGAAGCCTTTAGCAGGGCCGAAATTGCAATAAAATCAGCTAGTGATGTTTTCCTTTTCATATTGAAAATGTTGTTGTTGTTGTTTCTTTGGAAAAAATTAGTTACAGCAATTAATTGTTCTACAGCAATTAATTGTTTTAACCTGACCTAAAGCTCAATAAACGATTTTAAACTATCAAACAACTAGAATTTGTAATTAAAATCAAGAACTATTTAAGCTAACAAACATTTAGAATTTGTATTTAAATCATAAAAAATCAACATAAGAAATAAAAAAATTTATTTGCAGGAAAAAAGTTTGGAAAACGTCGAAAACCGATTTTTACTAAATTTTCGAGTTTGGGGGGCTCTATCCCTTGCGGTGAGGTAATTTCTTTCGAAGAAAGGGCTCGAACACCATTTCAAACTTTTAAATAATATTGTTCTTAATACTGGCGAAATTGCCTTTTCAACAATATTAAAATAAGGTATGGTCATTTTAACATCTAAACACAAATATTTTTTATTCAATTTTTAACCGAATTCTAAGTTTAAACTAGGTACTACAAAAATTGTTTTAAAAAATATTTTTGTGTAGATATTATAATGAGCATATCTCATTATCCCATTGAGTCCCCACCGTAATTTTTATATGGTTGGGTAAAAGATGATTTTGCCAGCTTTAAGAACGAAATTATTTAAAATTCTTAAGTGCTATTCTGCGAACTCATTCTTCGCAATCAATTACCTTACCACAAGGGATGGAACTCTTGGAACTCAATAAAATCTACATATATAAAAATGGATGTATGTATGTGGGTATGTGGCTATATCACGTATAGACTCCAAAACCGCTGAATCGATCTTTATGAAATTTTCAGAGAAACTGAAGCCACATCTGGAGAGTGTTCCTGTGAGGTTTGGTAACGATTGGACGAGGGGGCGTGGTACCTCCCATACAAGCCAAATTTGCGCTACCGATCACAAATCAATAAAAGGATATATATCAGACGGTTTCAATCGTAAAAAACTAAGATTTGGTAATTTTGTTCAGATCGTTATTGTCGGTAACTGCACAGAAATTGGGCGTGGTCGTAATATAAATACGCCTACTTTTTCGAAATAATGGCAATTCCGGAGTTCTACAGATTTTTACAGTGAAACTTGCTGTGTACACTCACAGAACTGGCGATGCTATCAAAACTTCGCTTCTTCGAGCCGTAATATTACGGTTCTCAAAAAATTTAATATGCAAGACTCTGACAACTTCCATAAGGGCTGTTAGATTCCTGTTTAAGAGATTCTCTGCCGGTTTTGACAACCTCACAGAAAGTTGTAAGAACTTTTAATGGTGAGAGGAATTCGTTTTTGATAGCCTAATTGTGGAGGGGTCATAACAGCGTCTTTTGGGATGGTGAAAAGAATTCGGTTTTGACAGCCGAGTTGTGGAGGGATCATAACAGCGCCTTTTGCGATGGTGAGAGGAATTCGGTTTTGACAGCCGAATTGTGGAGGGGTCATAACAGCGCCTTTTGCAATGGTGAGAGGAATTCGGTTTTGGTAGCCATAAATCCTTATGTTGAGGTTGTCAGAACTTTTTCTATTTAAGCTACTTACCTCTGCGCTTTTAAGGTTATCACCGATTTCTTAATGCCGTTTGCTTAATAAAAGTGTTATTTTTAAATATTTTTATAAATTTTTATTTCAAATCATTTGAAAAAATATTACTTTTTTGATCAAATCAATATAAAATTTTAATTGTTCATAGAACTTTACATACTATTTTTTTTTATGGAACTTTAAAAATCCCATATTATAAACGACAAACCATTAGCATGCATCTGAAACATGCTTACAAATAGTTTTAGACAGTGGAATTGTAAAATAGTCCATACCTTTTTCAATACAATAGGCATAATATTTATTATCAAAGTAAAGCGATTATCAAAGTAAATACCGATTAACTTTCAAAACAATTTTTTTAATATTTGCCAACAAGCTCGCTGCAAAGCCAAAACTAAAATGGAGAAATTTGTCTTTTGTGGTTTTAGTATCTTGAGTAAAAGCGTGAAAACCGTATTGAGGCTACAATAGCCGTATTGGAGTTTCTCTACACGCAAGATTTAAAAGTTGGTTGCAGTAGCCACAATACTGAATGTATCACAACTGTTACCACAGCTCTTATTTTCAAAAGACGCTCAACATAATTTTTGTTTTTTTTTATGATTATTGCAGATTCAATTAGGGCTATGAGAGCTCTCATAAAGTGCTTGCAATAAACTTTCAGCTAAGGTGACTTCATTTCATATATAATAACTCTAGTATGGCTACTACAGCCTCATCTTTTTCATGGCAGCCGTGTACGAAATTCAATAATTCCCTGAGTGTAGGTGCTCCAAGAGGCGGTCACTATATATAAATGTTTTCACGCCCACTTTTACCGCCCACAAATCAATATCTATATACATAAAAAGCAAAACGATGTGTGTCTGGATGTGTTATGTCTATAGACTCCAAAACTACTGAACCGATTGACCTGAAATTTTGTCAGTCGATTTGTTGCATGTACGAGATGGTTGAGGAAAAAATTGTCACACCCCCCTTTTACCGCCCCCAAATCAATAAAAATGTTATATTTCAGTCGGTTTGGGTCGTATAAGGCTAAAATTTTGAAATTTAGTATATACGGTTACTGTCGACAACTGTACTAAAAATGGGTTTCCACGCCCCCTTTTACCGCCCACAAATAAATGAAAATGGTTTATTTCAGACGGTTTTGGTCGTATAAGACTTAAATTTGGTACTTTGGTTTGTGTAAATACTGACAGTAACTGTACGAAAAATTGGTATCCACGCCCCCTTTTTGCGCCCACAAGTCAGTGAAAATGCTATATAGTAAGCAGTTTTGGCCGTATGAGACTTACATGTCATACCAAAGTTTGTTTGTTTACTTTCGGCAACTGTATTAAAAAGGGCGTCATCGCTATATAGCCACACCCACTTTTTGAGAAATCATGAAAATTGACTACTGGGTCGATTGAGCTAAAATGTTGCTTTAGTTTGTACGGTTACTGTCAGCAACTGTACTAAAAATTGGTTTCCACGCCCCCCCTTTTACCGCCCACAAACCAATGAAAACGTTTTATTTCAACGGTTTGGGTCGTATTAGACAAAAATTTTGTAAATCAGTACATATGGTTACTTTCGGCAAGTGTACCAAAAATAGGGTTATATTTCGCATGGTTTTGATCATATAGACTAAATTTGGTTATTTAGTGCATGGCTACTTTCGGCAGCTATACTGAAAATGGTGAATATATTTGGCATTTCTTGACATGTTCGTGTATGGCAGTAAGGCGGTCTGTGGCAGAACAACGTCTGCCGAGAAGAGTGAGTGTTCCTGTGAGGTTTGTTAATGTTTGGACGAGGGGGCGTGGTACCTCCCATACAAGCCAAATAAGGGATATATACCAGACGGGTTCAATCGTAAAAACTAAGATTTAGTAATTTTGTTCAGATGGTTACTGTCAGTAACTGTACAAAAAATGGGCGTGGTCGCAATATATATACGCCGTCTTTTTCGAAATCATGGCAATTCCAGAGTTCTACACATTTTTATAGTGAAACTTGCTGTGTAGGTGCTCCAAGAGGCAGTCACGATACATAAATGTTTTCACGCCCACTTTTACCGTCCACAAATCAATATCTGTCTATATAAAAATTAATCGTGATTTGTTCGGATGCTTAATACTTGAAAATGACTGGACCAAATTAGATACTTCCTTCTACGGGTTTGTTCGTAACTGCTACGCAAGGGATTACGAAAAAATAATGCCACACCCCTTTTATCATCCACAAATCAATAAAAATGGTATATTTAAGACGGTTTGGGTCGTATTAAATTAAAATTTAGTAAATAAGTTCGTATGATAACTGTCATTAACTTTAATAAAAACGGGCGTGGTCACTCTTATTCTACGCCTACTTTTAAGAAAATATCAAAAACTTCGAAACTATTGGTCCGATTGAGCTGAAATTTTGTAAGTTGCTTTGCTTTGAGTACGAGATGGTTTAAGAAGAAATGCCACACCCCCTTTTACGTCCCACAAATAAATAAAAAATTTGTGTTATCGAATAGCTTTATAGGTATGGGTCGCACAGCTTAGAAATTCGGTATTCGACCACAATATAGACGTACCATTTCAGTGATGAAATTTTATAGGAGTTGGTCAAGGGGGAGTTGGACCTCCCATACAACAAAATTTGTGTTATCGAATATCTTTGAAGTTATAGGAATTCAGCTTTGGAATTCAGTTTTGTGCTTCAATTTACACATGCAGTTTCAATTATTTTATTTTATGGGCAATGGGCATGGAGGCGTGACAATCTCTCTTACAACCCAAATTTGCGATATCGAATTTCTTTGAAGAATAGGTTATATAGAAGTTATAGTTACACATGCAGTTTCATTGATTTAATTTTATGTTCATTGGTAAGAGGGGCGTGGCACCTTCCATTTAACGTAAATTTGCGATATCGAATATCATTGAAGTTATAGGTCGCACAGTTTTTGAATTCAGTATTGGACCCCAATGTACACATGCAGATTCATTGATTACATTTTATGAGCGTTGATCAAGGGGAGTGGCACCTCCCATACAACGAAAATTTGTGATATCGAATAGCTTTGGAGTGCAAAGTCGCACAGCGGCGGAGTTCAGTATTCGACTAAAATTTACGCATGCAGATTTACTAATAAAATTTTTTAGAGTTTGCCGGGGGGGGGGGGGGCGTCACACCTCAAACTTAATCCAAATTTGGGATATCAAATAGCTTTGGAGTTATAGGTAACTCAGCTTCGAAATTCAGTATTCGACCTCAATTTACACATGCAGTTTCATTGGTAAAATTTTATGGGCGTAGGAAAAGGGGAGTGGCACCTCCCATACAACCCAAATTTGTGCTATCGAATAGTTTTGGAGTTATATGTCGCACAGTTTTGGAATTCGGTATTCGACCTCCATGAACACATCCAGTTTAATTGATTACATTCTATTAGCGGTGATGAAGAGGAAGTGGTACTTCTATATGACCCAATTTATGGGTAGGGCAAAGGGGAGTGGCACTTCCCTTACAACCCAACTTTGTGCTTTCAAATAGCTTTAGAGTTATAGGTCGCACAACGCCGGAATTCAGTATTCGACCTCAATTTAGACAAGCTGTTTAACTGATAATATTTTATGGGTCTTTGACAAGGTAGAGTGGCAGCAACGCGCCGGGTTTTAGCTAGTTAATATATAAAAAATAAGAACAAAAAAGACAACGGCTTTCAACAGTCTCTCAGTGTTTCTGAATTTTTTTAAGATAGTAATTTTTTTAATTAATATTTTATTTTCTACATAAATATTTTTTTAAGAAATTCTGAGACTAAAAATAGTAAGCATTTTTTGCATATTTTTGTTTTGCTTTTTTTTTTGTACATACAAACAAAAACAGTAGTTTTTTAAAAGATAGCTAACACAAATCGACACACGAACAATACTAACAAATACTAAAACAGAAAAATTAAAAACTAGCAACACTAAAATAAAAACAAAAAGAAATAACCGATAACAACATTAATGTATCAGCCTTGACGAGAGTATTTTAAATGCCTAAAACAGCCAAAAGACAACTTTTTGCAAAAAAAAAAAAAAAACGCGTTAAAAACAAAACTCCTCTTATTGCCAAAGTTATTTGCAAAACATGCTTGCCTTAAGGTTCAGCAGCAGCAGCGCCTTGTAGCGCCCTCTAGGGATCTTCAAATCTGAGATCTTAATCTTAATGACTGAGCTTGAAATGCAATTCATTGCATCGTCTGCTTGGCTCAAAACAAAGAGATGATTGCTTAATGTTTAAATTTATTCCAAGTTTTTTTTTCCACTCGCTATTAAATGCTTTATTTAATGCTAATTCATTATTTTAATAATTTTTATGAGGCTTTTCCAGGGTCATGCGAATTGGAGTTACTTAGATTTTGGTAGTTTTTTTAAAAGTTATTTTGAGGAAATTAAGTTAGTTTGTGTCGCGCGCGCTTTATTGTTTCTTGGTTGGTTGGATGGCTGGTTGTGGGCACATCCGCTGTTCATCAGGCGTTTGTTATTGAACGCCATCAAAGCTGTGGCTAATGCCCGGTTTTGCACGGAACTTTATTTTATACAATTTTTTTTTTTGAGGATTTTGTTTTAATTTTCTTGTAAAAGAAAAAAGATTTGCTAGAATGTGCAATAAGAGATAATTGCAAGGAAGAGAGATAATTGTTAAGAACCATTTTTTTATATATGGGGCCGTTTAAGTATTAATAAGATTTTTTGCAATGCCTCCTCCTCGTCAGCAAGAGTAAGCAAAGCTCTTACCTCCCTTCCATGCTTACCTAAGCATTGGTACATGCATCGGGAATCCCTGAAAATGTTTTCCATTTTCAAACATAGACAAGTAGGGTTGCCACATGTTTTCAAACCAAAATCGCCTAATTTTTGTAGAAAATTTGAAAAAGTTAAAAAAAAAATACTGCTGACGCATTGGCGTCGGAAGCGGGGGGCAAGGGGGGCAGTTGCCCCCGCACTTTTTTAGCTAGATAAACAATTTAAAAGGAAAAGTTATTCAAAATATCAGTTTTTTTACAACGATAATATTTTTGTATTATATATTTTCCTCTTCTTTCTCTCTTCTTCATGTTTCATGTGAAGAAATTTTGGTGAACTTTTTTTGCACCACCATTTGTACTGCCCCCCCATTTGTACTGCCCCCCCAGATGAAATTCGCTTCCGACGCGCTTGTGCTGACGTAATCACCGCCATGTATTCAAAAATAAGCAAAGCAAAAGCAAAAATAAGCAAAGGTAAATCCTGCCCCTCTGTAATGCTAACGTAATTCTTGAATGTCTCCTTTTTAACTGTGTATATTTTTAATAGCTTTAACTAACTACTTATTGAACCACGTAGAAAGGTCAATTCGCAATCGTACACAATCATTCGTTTGCCAGAAGCGTTCCGTAAAATAAGGAAAACAAACAAACTCCAAAGAATCATTCTTCATCAAGACAATGCGCTCCCACACATTAGCTCAAACAAAGACTTTTCCAGCACTGAAAACATCGAATTAATGGGTCATCCGCAGCAGGGATGATAAATTCAGTACTAAAGTACTGAATTCAGTACTTTTTTTCAGTACTTTTGCTTTTAAAAAGTACCGCAGTACCCCCGCGATGATTTCAGTACTTTTTACAAATATTGTAAAAAAAATTTTTGACTTGTCATTTTTATTAAAACAGTCAACATTGCATATGGGAATTTCCAAACTGCCGTTACGTATGATTTGTAAAAAAATATACAAGACAAGGGTAAGACTTAGTGTATACAACTTTTCTAAGAAGGATTTGAAAAAATACAAATTTATTTTCTAAGGGTCAAATTTAAAAATCTACTCTGGTTTTTTATCAGGCTTTTTGATCTGGCATTACGTTTAAGGGCAGGTTCTCATTTAGTTCGAACAAAAAACTCAATTTTTATTTTTCGATAGCTTATGATGTGTAGCATATGTTCCGATTGGTTTTGCCGAAAACTATTGCATAAAAAGTTATCGCATATGAAACAAACCCATATTTTCATTAATGCACTCGAAACAATGATTAACCAAATCTGAAAACGCGTTTTCTGAAAAATTATGTTTTACAAACTGTTATCCTCGATATCTCAAGAGCTGCTCTATGGATTGACTTGGAATTTTTTTTGTAAAGTAGATAAAATTTATTATATTCCAAACCTAAATTTAGGTAATATTGGGCGGTTTTTTTTAAGATAAATTTAAAGATCGCAAAATGTGAAAAAAAGCAACTTAAAATTTAAATGTCCGGCATTTTTTTTATTTTAAATTTTTTATTGATATTATAGGTTCAACCTCTAATAAATATAATATAATTTAGAAAATTGTTTGGTATGGAGACCGTTTGGGTACCTTTTTTTTCAACGTGACGTTTGACGGCGTATTGACACTTCACATTACACATTTAGGCACTCAAAACATTTTTCTACACTTTAAGAAGCAATTAATAACCGGCAAAAAAACGCAAGGTGTTCATTTACTTCTTCTATGAAAAAAAAATCAAGAACAGCACCGTCTTCGAAGCTGTCATCGTAGCTCGAAATGAGAACCTGGCCTTAAATTTCCAATGTAGTTTAATTGCCTACATTTTTTTCCTTGCCTCAACCATTTTATCCATTATCTTTAGCCAATGCCCTAAATTTTTACTAAGGCACTTTTTACACTCTTTTTTGTCTGATGAGCTCTGTGACGAAAGTATGTTATGCTGGTGATCATATTCCTGAACACCAGTACACTTTTTGCTACTTTTAGTACTTTTTCAACCGATGAGTGCTGTTTCCTAACTGCTTTCATACATTTTGTACTAAAAGTGTACTATTTTTATACTTAAACACAAATGTTGTGAATAATTCCACAACGCAACACTGTTTTGATCCCATGATTACATATTTTTGTCAAATCATTTGGTGACCGTGGTGGTCAAAATTTACTCTCTCGCTCTCGATCTCGAATTTTTAATTTACATTGAAACAACAACAATGCGTTACCGTGATGAGCCCATGACAGCCAGCATAACATGGGACTAAAACCAAAAAATTTACGAAACCTTTACTAAACACTTGCGAAAAAGAAAAACTTCATTTGTGAAACAGTGCAGACGATTTGATCATCATGGTCAATGAATTTATGTATAAATTGCTTAAATTTATAAAAATGACATTTCTTTTTTGATAACATTATAAAACAATAAGTTTTGTATAAGTTTGAATTTTTTGGTCACGGTAGACTTTTCTGTGGAAATGCCCATATACGTATTAACTGTCAAAAATTGCTCAAAATTAAGTTTGTGAAGTGCATACCGACAGTTGGCAAGACACTTGACAAAACAATTAATAAAAGTTGAAATTCGTTGACTTTTTTTATTCATTGAATATATTTTCTTAAAGCTAAAATATTGTACATTACCAATTAAGTCTTTGAAATTTTAATCTTTTCTGTTCTTCAATATAGTTGATGTAATTACTGTACTAGCTTCTATCTATTAAACTGTCAAAAAAGTTGCGACAGTTGCAAAAGTAGGTTTAAGTGGATAAAAAGTTTTAAATGTACTTCAATTGTCCTTCAACTGTACTACTGCTGTACTAGTGTAAACGCCTTGTACGCTACTAAAAAATATCAAATCATTAATTTTTATTGTAACCAGGCCTTACAAGCTTCATGTTTGAAAAAAAAATTTCGAAGCTTCTAAAACTTGCAAATTTTTATTTTATTTCTTATTTCAGTACTTTTAGTACTTTTTAAAATCCGCTAAGTACCAAACCGAAAATTGGAATTATCATCCCTGATCCCAATACAGTATTGATTTAGCACCTAATGGCCTCCCAGCTAGCACAAAAAGTTGTAAAAGTGTCGCAAAAGAGTCGCTAATACGGTTATAAATCATAATTGTAACGTAATTACAACTGAAAAAGCAGATATTTTAAACTTATTTTGTAACAACTTAGATTGCAATTAGGCAAAAAATGTGTTACAATAATGTTATAATTGTTTGTACAAACTTAAGTTGCACGCCACAAGATGAAACATACTTGAAACATCCAAAAAACTTTTTATTGTGTTATTCTTACGTTACATTTCAGGTAAAACAACGTGAATGTAACAAATATTTTGTTTTATTGAAGTTATTTTTGTTATAATGACAGATTTTTTTAACAATAAAGAAGTACTGATGACATATATATTCCTGATTGAAAAAAAATAAGTTTTAAAAAAGTTTTAAAATGTTTTGCATACACAAATCCTTTACATAATTTTCACCAAGCCAGTAATAATTTTTTTAAGTGTATTTTGAAAGTCTAAGACACATTGGAATGAAATAAAAAGATGTGAAATTAAATTGAAAATATGAAAAGTTATACACTAAAATTTTACAACAAAGGCCATTTTGAGCTTTAGAAAACTCACGCGCCACCCAAAAAATTGAAATTTTTTAAGTAATTTGGATATAAGCCATATTTCCAGTTTGTAATTTTCGCGTAATAATATTTAATATATAGCTAAATGCATTTTTTCAAGATCCTAGTGTAATATTGCACTAAAAATTCTAAAATAAAATAATAAATACTAAAGAAAATCGTATTTAAATTTATTCCAATCCAAATTCATAGTGTAGAAATATGGCGAATATGAAGTTTTAAGACATTTTTTTCCAAAGTGCTTGTAACTGAATAATAACCTCAATACATAGTTCTTGCAACGAACTAAATATCAAAAGTTACAAACATTTTTTTAAAGTTGTTGCGACTGAATAATAACCTTAATGCAGCATTTACTTACAACAATTGTATTCAAAACTTCTTGCAACTGAATTATAACTCCAATACAACGTGCATGCAACTAATAACATTATATAAGTTGCAATGGTTTTTACTAAAGTTCTTGCAACAGAATAATAACTTCAATACATCGTTCTTATACCAAGCAAAATTTTATAAGTTACAAGTATGTTTTTTTAAACTTGCATCAACTGAATAATAACCTTAATACAGCAAAAGTTTGCAATGATTATTTTCAATGTTCTCGCAACTAAATAAAAATCTCAATTCAACGTTATTTTTCCTAACTACATTTTTTGTTGTAGCAACATAATAATAACCTCAATAGAGCATAAGGTTGCAATGACTATTTCCAATGTTCTTGTAACTGAATAAAAACCTCCTTTCAACCTTCTTGCAAAAAAACCAATTCTCATAATTTTACAATGATTCCTACACACAGAGATATTGATTGATAAGCAAAATAGAATTTTTTGTGAACAATAAAATTTATATTTTGCTTATGGCATTTTAGTGCGTCACATCAAAATTGGAAACATTTAGTTGTAGTGACTTCCCTATAACTTAATAAAAACGTCTTCAAACCGAAGATTTGAACATTTAGTTGTTGTGACATTGTTATAACTTAATACAAACATCAAGCAACTTAGACGCATCTAGGTTGCTAACTCGTTACTGTATTTGTTACAATTACAATACACAAACATTTTTTATAGGTGCTACAAAAAGAAATGTTGTACTAATGTTCATTATTAAGTTTTTAAATAAAAATTACTTTTTTTTTCAAAAATTTATGAAACATTTTTACAACAAGTGCATTTAATCGTAACATAATTAACACCGTAGTTTAATTTATTTCCAACAAAACGAATGATTTGTTACAAATGACTTATTTGAAACTTTAATACAACCCATTTGTGACTAATTTAAACCGAATTATAACATATTTTTGTTAGAAATCGAAATCTGTGCTAGCTGGGCTCCTTTTTGTTTCCGCAAACCAAGAACAAACTCGACGCCAGGAGAAGCCGTTGATGCATTCAAAAAATTAGTTTTGAAGATGTCTCAAGTAGAATGGGATAGATGTTATGACAAATGGTTCGAAGGCATATAAAAATGTATTAGTCATAAATAAGAATATTTCAAAAAACAATAAAGCTATTTTGAATGAAAAAAAATCTATTTTTATATTTATTCCTGAGCAATATGTAGCAACCCTCGTAACTATGTACCTGTAGAAAGCACGCACTAGATTCTCGCTCAGTAAAATATTAAACAAGCATGGTTAAAAATTGTGGACTACTTTTTAATCCAAACTTTGGTTAAAAGGAATTTTTAATGCAAAAAGTACTATTTTTTATCCTAACTTTAGTTTAATTTAGCTGGGTCTCAAATCCATGTTCCTGAAAAGAACTTACTTGCATTCGTAATAACTCAAAATAAGCATCATTTTCTTAACAACTGAGATGGACGAGTGGATAAGGTGTTGGACCATCACAACAGAGGACGTGTGTTCATATCATGAGCTGGTCAGAAATTTTTTATATTTTATGGTGATATTTATATTGTTTTGTTTAAACTGTTTGCGGATTGAAAACTAATCTTTTTTGGATTGAAAAATTTTATACTTTTCTTAGGATTAAAAAGTATCCTTTTTTGGTGTTGTCCCATATGTAATCCAAAAAAGTTTAACATTTAGTCCAAGATTTTTAACCGTGTGACTCATTTTTCCTCACAAGTATTGAACTTTATTACAAAAAAAAAGAAATGACTAAAAATATATACGAAGGCAGTTAAGATATTAGCACCGAAAGTCATTATTTTGATTATCTGATCGATTTTTTATCATTCTTAGAGTCTATGAAAAAAAATTATAAAAAAAGCCGTTATACCAAAAATTTTTAAAATTTTGGAGATATGTACTTTAGGTTGGATCGATTTGCAAACATATACTACCTGGGCGATTTTCGGATCGGGATTTTCGGAAATTGTTAAAAAAGGGGGAAATAGGGGTGCACTTTACCCTATTACATCTTCAAGTTTCTGAATTTTACTTTTTTTTAGAAAAATTTTGTATATCAACGAGCACGGCTAGAGCAAAACTGATGCTAGAAATGAAATCCTCGTACCTAATTCAACCTAAAACCGGTCTCATACTTATACCTTTATATACAAAAATTTATTGTAAAAAATTCCTAAAAAAAAAATTCACGAAATTCAATGTATAATATTTTTTAGAACTCGTGTCATTCATTACTATTTTTGGTATTGATAATCCGAATTTAATTGAAGTCTTCTTGCAGTTTCATTACAGATTTACAACAAAAATTAAAAAGCCGTGATGGTCAAAAATAAATTCGCACAGTGCGCTTTTTTTAATTTTAGGATGACCTTTGGATCTTTTTTTTTAATTTTATAAAAAAACTAGCTGATATACCCGGTGTTACTCGAGAGTCATTTATATAAACATTTTAACATACATTTTTCGATTAAATGTTTTTTAAAATCGGGAATAATGAAAAACATGTTGAATTTTATTTGATTTTTATTTTATTTAATTTTATTTATCTACCGTTAGAAAGGTAATTCAACGAACATTAATCCAATAAAGTTTAAGAAAATTTTTGTTGTTGGTGGTTCCATCTCTTGCGGTGAGCTAATTGAATTCAAAGAAGGGGTACGAAAAACATATTTTAAAAATTAAAAAGAATTTTTATATGTACTTAATCTTAAAGCCAAGCACAATTACCTTTTCAACAAAATAAAAATTATGGTGGGACTCAATGCGTCCTTGAGATATGGACATTTTAACGTCTAAACAAAGATTTATATTAAAAAACTTTTAACAAAAAAATTTTAATGAAATATATTAAAAACAGCGGAGTTATTGGTATTAAAAGTAAAAACTTTGGTTTTTCATATAATATTTTTTCTCATTATTAGCTATCAATGTTTTATGAAAATTAGTTGTGCTAAAAATGATTGTACCTACTAAAATTTCTATTAGCTGCGTTTTTTTCATTGGAGATCAGGATCATAAAATCGCATATGCAAGCAAAGCAAAAACAACAAAAAGTCCAGCAAGTGAGCTGGACATTTAAATTGATCCAATTCTATGTTTTTAAGTGTTGACGCTGCGACTGAAAAAACTGGCAGTACTGCATTGTTTTAATTTTTAAAAGTTTGGTAGCAATAGCATTTTCGCAAAATATTTCGCAAAACTTATCTGCTAGCTGCATAAGAACATCAGATATTCTTCTGTAAGCAGAAAATAGCGCCACCTGTCTGTAATCCCAAACGTGTGGGGTTAAATTTGAAGAAACATTTGAAAAAAAATTATTCAGCTTTTCACCGCAAGGTGTATGTATAGTTTGTACCCACACATCTGTGGCAACGCGGTAAGCCACCTACGAGTCACTTTCCACGATAAGAGATTGACGTTTAAAACAATTTGGCAACACTGCTCTTTGACTTTTCATTATTCTTATTCTTACTTTGTTCTCTTTACGTTCAATTTATCTTATTAGATGTATTTAATGATATTAATATATTAAAGTGTTAATTAAACATAAAGTCTATTTATTAACACTAAAGTGGTGACCCCGACTCCAGCCAAAAGGCTGATATTACAAAATACATCTTTAAATAATAAGCAACAACAATTGGGCATACGCAAAGTAGCTGGCCAGCGAAGCGTCAAATTCTTGCGAATTTTCTCGAACATTGCAACACAAACACACTTTCTTTCTAGGAAGAGAAAAAGGTGATGCAAAACGGCCGTTACGATTTGCGTTCAAGAGAGATACGATCAAGTGACGAGGACTTGTACTTCGACAGCGAAATGGCTCAACTAAATGATGAAGTAAAACAGCAACTGCAAACGGTGCAGAATAGTATCGAATCGCTACAAAATGTGTACGCACCAGCAATTTCACGTGCAAACTGGCAACGCATGCATGTACCAAATTTTAATAAAGAAAATCCCCAGCTATGGTTTGCTCAACTAGAGCGATCATTTCGACTGAGTGACGTCAATAACGACACCGACAAATTTGACTGGATCACTATACATCTCGAGCACGACGTTATACTCTGCGTAGAAGATCTTGTCACGCATCCACCTACTGAGAATCGATATGAGACGCTAAAATCTAAGACGCTAAAATCTAATCTGAGACGCTAAAAATGTTGGCAAAATTCTCCGAATCAGCAGAGAGTAAGCTGCGTCGTTTGCTACAGGGAGGAGGCACAGCTGGGATGAAACCAACAGAGATACTATCGCATATGAAACGTCTTGCTCCTGATCCTGGTAGTGCAGCAGTAATTCGAACATTGTTCATGGGACAAATGCCGGATTCTGTCCGTCCCTTGCTTACTGTATGGAAAGAGGATAATCTCGACCAATTGGCGCACGTAGCGGATAAGATGTTAGAAGCAGTCAACTCAAACTCGATTTACATGTTGTCAGCACAGCCAAATACACCAACCTTGACAACAGCTACAGTAAATGCAATTTCGAATGACAACATGTCACTTTCTGAGATTTCAGCTACCCTTCAGGCACTGTCTGTTACCGTCAAAAAAATTCAAGGTGAGCTTAAAAATTTAAAACAGAGTTCTAAACAGAGGTCTACTTCCAGAGGTCGTTCGACTAAGCACAACTCATTTGAAGCCAGTAATGCCCCAGAATCGAATCTGTGTTATTATCATATTAAATTTGGCGATAAGGCACGCACTTGTCGTCCAAATTGCGTTCATTTCAAGACGTCAAACTAGAACGGCTGCCGTCAGTCACGCTGGTTGGCGGCAGCGACAACATAACCAGCTCCAGTTCAAACCAAAATATCGATGCCCTTCATGAAACACGACTTCATATCTACGATCTACCGAATTCGCCGTTTCGATGGTTAACAACGCCAACGATTTCAGAGGGTTGCTGACACAGTTTGTAGACGTTATGAAATCAACCGACAAGTTCAATGACAATGGCATTTGTTCCCATAACGTTGAGCACCACATCGAAACAAGAGGCATTCCTATTGCCGATCGCGCGCGACGTCTCGCTGGCGAAAAACTTTCTACAGCCAAGGTTGAAATGAATTTTTTACTCGACCAAGGCATTTGTCGACCGTCAAAAAGTCCTTGGGCCAGCCCACTGCATATGGTGGCCAAAAAAACTGGAGGTTGGCGCGCTTGCGGTGATTACCGTAAGTTAAATGCAATGACAGTTCCTGATCGCTATCCGATTTCTCACATCCACGATTTCTCAGAAAAGCTGCATGGGAAACAAATTTTTTCCACAATAGATTTAGTTCGCGCATATTATCAAATTCCGATGGCAAAAGATGATATTGAAAAAACCGCCGTATGTACACCGTTTGGATTATTCGAGTTTTTATACATGCCATTTGGTTTAAAGAACGCCACACAAACTTTTCAGCGTTTTATGAACAGTATTTTTAAAGGAATTGATTTTGTTTACATATACATAGACGACATTCTCGTCATGTCCACCTCAGCAGACGAGCATGAAGAACATCTTCGCACCGTCTTTTCGATACTGCGACAACATGGTTTGACTATTAATGCAAATAAGTGCCAATTTGGGAAGCAGGAAGTAGTTTTCCTCAGTTATGTTATCAATGGCGAAGGATTACGTCCACCTATGGAACGCATAGAAGCCGTATCGAATTATGCACGACCAGACACTGTTTGTGATCTAAGCAGGTTTCTCGGTTTCATAAATTACTATCGTCGATGTATTCCTCATGCTTCAGAGCTTCAAGCGCAGCTCAACGAATACACTCGTAACATGAAAAAAAACGACAAACGCTCTGTAAAGTGGACTTCTGAAGCACTTCAGGCTTTTGAAAATTGTAAACGCAGCTTAGCCGACGCAACGTTACTCGCACATCCTGCTCCTGATGCAAAACTGGCTTTGGTATGCGACGCTTCGAACTCCGCAATTGGGGCAGCATTAGAGCAATATGCCAATGACGTTTGGCAGCCACTTGGATTTTTCTCGAGAAAATTAAGCAAAACTGAAAGAAATTATTCAACGTATGATAGGGAGCTCTTAGCTATATACGACGCCATACGCTACTTCAAACATATGCTGGAGGCTCGAGTTTTCGTCATCAAAACGGACCACAAACCGCTCATACATGCCTTCACACAAAAAGCTGAAAAAGCATCACCCCGTCAATTGAGGCATTTGGACTTCATATCCCAATTTTCAACCACTATTATTCACGTTTCTGGAACTGCCAACACCGTAGCAGACGCGCTATCACGTGTAAATGCTATTTCGATGCCTACCAGCGTAAGTTTTGTAGATCTTGCTCAAGCGCAAGCCGAAGATGAGGAGCTGATAACCCTTTTACAAGGAAGCACATCTCTTAAGCTACAAATCGTTCATTTTGATGGCAACTCCGTTTACTGTGACATCTCTACTGGACACGTACGTCCTTACGTACCAGAAAAATTACGCTTCAATATTTTTGCATTGTTCCATAGTTTGTCGCATCCGAGTGGCAGAGCTACGCTAAAACAGCTATGCCAAAAGTATGTGTGGCCATCGATGCGGAAGGATGTCGCAACCTGGGCAAAGACTTGCTTACCTTGCCAGCGTGCGAAAATACATAGACACAATTCTTTTCTACCCAAAAAAATTGACATGCCAGACAATCGTTTTGACCATGTTCATCTTGACATTATCATAATGCCATTGGTCAACGGATTCCGGTACTGCTTGACGATGATTGATAGGTTTTCACGTTGGCCAGAGGCAGTTCCGCTTAAGGACATCTCGGCTGAAACTGTTGTTACAGCGTTTTGGACCAACTGGATTGCTAGATTCGGGTGCCCTAAGACTGTGACCACTGATCAGGGAACTCAGTTCGAATCGTCTTGTTTTAAAGCTCTTGCGAAACTGGTTGGATGCCAACATATACACACAACAGCATATCACCCGCAATCAAATGGGATGGTAGAGCGTTGGCATCGCTCTCTTAAGTCTGCATTGATGTGCGATCCAGCAACTCCGTGGCCAGATCTGTTGCCGACAGTTTTACTTGGGTTGCGAACTTGTTATAAAGAAGATCTACACGCGTCTACAGCAGAAATGTTATACGGTGGACCAATAAGATTACCTAATGAATTTTTTGAAGATATGGATAAGCCTATCCACCCAAATATTTTTTTAGAGAGGTTCCGAGAGCACATGCGCCATATACGTCCAGCACCTGCTGCGCATCACATAAAGAAAAGCATTTTTGTTCTTAAAAACTTGTATGATTGTTCGCATGTACTCGTAAGAACAAACGCAGTTCGACAACCGTTGGAACCACCTTACACAGGGCCGTACGAAGTAATTGATCGTCCAACAGATAGAGTGTTCACTCTAAAAATTAACGAAAAAGAAGTAGCAGTCTCAACTGATAGATTGAAACCGGCCTTCATAACCAAAGAAGATTCAACGTCAAGCCCAGAAGTAACTTCGCAATTGAAACCTGTTCTACGGACATATGAAAAGAAAAACCGTGTTCGATTTTTGACTCAAACGTGACTTTGTCACTGAAGGAGGAGTACTGTGGCAACGCGGTAAGCCACCTACGAGTCACTTTCCACGATAAGAGATTGACGTTTAAAACAATTTGGCAACACTGCTCTTTGACTTTTCATTATTCTTATTCTTACTTTGTTCTCTTTACGTTCAACTTATCTTATTAGATGTATTTAATGATATTAATATATTAAAGTGTTAATTAAACATAAAGTCTATTTATTAACACTAAACATCTTACAAATGTGGCGCCATCTATCTGTGAATTTAACGCTGACCAGATGCGCATATGTTTTATTATATCGCCATATAGCTGAAACTTATTACATGAAAATATTAACTTTTACAGCATTCTTATTCACAGTCATCTTTTCGATAAAATTGTGATATATATATACAACATTTAAAGAACCATTTGATAAAGAACTAAGTGACAACGGTGACACAATAGTGAGAAAAAATAGAGCCAACAAAACAAATTTAACAGGAGGGGGGCGGGGGGTGGGGAGACAAAAATAAGTAAGATCACTATAAAGAAGATTTTATATAATCCAAAATGTTCGTAATAACTTTAGCCACACAACTGCATTCTTAGATATAAATGGGGGACGTTCAAACTTTATAGAGAATTTTAACACAAAACTAAGTTTTATTAATAGTCTGGTATGAAAAAATAAATTTTTAGCCATAACTTTTGATTGGAAAGAGATATTGGGGTAATTTTTTCACAGAAATTATTTTTGAGACTTGACTTTTTTGTAAAAAATATAAAAACAACATTTTGGAAAAAATAAATTTCGCGAAAAAAATCAAAGGGGGTACCCTTGTTGTTTTGATGACAAAAACAGTAAAATAATTTTTGCGCTTAGCTGGAAGAATTTTTGCAAATAAATGCTATGTCATATGAAAGGTAGCCAGATGTGCAATTTTTAATTGATTTCGTTTTTACAACAACAACAATTTTTGAGTCATTTTTTGAGTAAAAAGTCAATATCTTAGACCTTTTTTGACATAATCATAAAACATATGTATATACACTGACTTAACGGTAGAGTTCAACCTATTTTTGTAAACTGATTTTATTGAACTTTTGAACAAAAAAAATTTGAATGAAATATATTAATGGACAGCGGAGATATTTGCATCGAAAGACTAAACTTTGATTTTCATGTCGTTTTTTTCTCATTCTTAGGTAACGATGTTTTATGAAAAAGTCGTTGTACTGAAACTTTCTCCAATTTTGAAGATATGTGAGTGTTTTTGATGTCAAAATAACAAAAAATTTTTAAAATTAAATATACGAAAATCTTCGATACTAAAAAGTTTTATAATAACAAAATTACCGTTAGTTGAAAAATTTCAGAGGGGGCGTGGCAAAAATTAAGTATGTAACATTTTAAGTTGGGATAAGCTTAATATGTGTACCTAGTTTGAGCAAAATCCATTGAGCCGTTTAGATTTGTATAAAGGCCAAACAAACAAACAAACAGAAAATGAGTTTTATTACTATAGATATTATTGATTTTGTATGATTTAAATACAAATTCTAAATATTTGATAGTTTAAATCATACTTGATTTTAAATACAAATTCTAGTTGTTTGATAGTTTAAAATCGTTTATTGAGCTTTAGGCCAAAGTTAGAACAATTAATTGTTCTAACGAATCTTTCCAAAGAAACAACAACAACAACAACGTTTTCAATATGAAAAGGAAAACATTACTAGCTGATTTTATTGCAATTTCGGCCCTGCTAAAGGCTACATCAGAAATTTTTATGATACGACGTGCAAGCGCGCACTGCACCACAGAGGCGATGAGATTTTAGTGTCCATTTCTCAGTTTTTCTCCCATTTCATATTTTCATGTTTGTTGTTGTATTTTTGCTTTACTTTAGTCTTTATGCTAATGTTATTATTATTATCATATAAAGTCAACATAATAAATAACAATGTCATTTAGAAAAAAACTTTGAAAAAAACGTGAATAAGTGAATTATTAATGTGGTATTAAAAACATTATGTATTGTATGGTTGTTTTTATAAAATTCGTCAAAGTTAAACTTTTTTTAACAAAAAGAAGCTCAATAGAAAACAAAAAATAAAGTCATGTTTAAGCAATAAAACTTGGAGCACAAAGTATATTTCAAGGTTTTGTTTTTTGGACTTTTCTTATGTTTTAATCACCATTGAATTTAATATAACATACATTAAAAAACGTTAATAAATAAAAATAGAAAAATCGTTGAAATATGACTGTAAATTTTTCAAGGAATGCCAATTTAAGTAAAATTTAGTTGAAAATATCTCGTAAATTCGGCACTATTAAAGTCGAAGGCTATAACTATTATAACATATTGTACTTTTACCTTATGTTTCTGTAAAAACCTGCTGCATCTAGCTGCTTTTAAGAAAAACCACTTAATTTGAAAAAAGTCTTAAAAATCAAATTTTGCTCTAAGATACACTGATTTCCAAGACAATTTGTAGGTACTCTTGAAATTAAAGAAAAATACAATAGAATTCATAATTTCATAAGTTGTGACCTTACTTTGTATTAGCAACCAATTTTTAAAAAAAAATTTTTTTTAATTTCATTAATTTGGTAATATTGTGTTATTGGAGATACATATATTTAAAAGTTATCCAATTTGAAATTTTCTTAAGCATGACGTTTAAGTGAAGTTAAATAAACTAAATTTACTCTTTAGAAACATAAATAAGCTATTTTATGCGGATTTTTTTTTTATTAAAAAAAGATGGTTTGTATGGGAGATAGGCGATGCAGTTGAACTAGAATTCTCCTAGAAAATTTTTGTGCTGTTACTTAATTTAGGCTAAAACTAATTTGTACAAAATTTCATGGCCCTAGCTTTTATAGTTTCTGAGATAATGCAAATGTCATCCTAAAATCGAAAAAAGCGCACTGTGCAACGTTAAGATTATACCTTGAATTTTGTGAATTTTTCTCTTTAGGAGTTTTTTACGATCAATTTTTTTATAAAACGTATAAATGTGAGACTGATTTTAGATTGAATCGGGTACGAGAATTTCACTTCTGGTATTAGTTTTGTTCTAGTTGTACACGTTTATATACAAATATTTTTTGAAAAAAATTTCTAAAGGATAAACTCACAAAATTGAAGCTGTGATAGGATAAAGTGCACCCTATCGCCCCCTTTTTTCAATAATTTTTCATGCAGGATCCGAAAATCACCCAAGCAACATCAATTTTTTATCTCCATACAAATCGACCCAGCCTAATGTGCAAACATAAAGGTGCATATGCACATAAAGGCCTCGACTTGTATGCGAGAAAAAAGTTCGATTTGTACCACTTTGAAAATTAACCTTGATCTATTTTATAACGCTTCCCAAAATATTTTGGCTGTAACCTTAATAGCATACAAGTAATACCCGTGCCAAATTTCAGTGAAATCCATTCCAGCCGGTCCAACAAACAAACAAACAAACAACAGAAATGATAATGTTCATGGGTATGGTATTGTTAATATTTTGTATGACTCTGATGATGGTGTTGGTGATTATGTTAATATTTTTTTTTCAAAAGTTATAACAAATTTTATTTGACTAATTTGTAGTTTTTATTGTTTGTCTCGATTTGCATATAATTATGTTTCTTTTATTTGTTCTGTGATCTGTGACTTTTGCATTGTTTTTGGTAATTTTTTTCCCCATGCTGGTGCTGTTGCAAAAAAATTATAGGTTTTGTTTCACGTTGCCATTCATTATTTAACCGTTAAAGCTTGCAATTATTAAGTCGGAAGGTTAAGTGTAACTTTGAGAAAATGCCAACAGCAACAATCAGTTTATAACTAGAGCGCTTTATTAAAAAAAAAAATAAGCATTCGTATCACTAACCTGATTCGGTATTGATAGCTTATCAAAAAACAGGTCTTCGAATATCTTTGCTGGTATGTTTCCTTATTTGTCGCACCGAGCATAACATTTCCAACTCACGGTATTGCCAACAAGTTTAACTGATGTGCAACCAAAAACATTTCAAGCGAGCTAGTATTTAAAGCCTTGCAACTTCAGCATCAATGCGTTTAACTCAACAACAAAAAAAACAATTATAATAAAAAACACTTTTTCGAAAACTTTAAATTTCCGTCAAAAACTCATGCTGGGCAAAAGCTTGCAAGTCAGTTAATTAAAAAAAAAATTAATTTGGCATGCATTTATATAAGTTATGCTGTGCATAAGTAAGTTGCAGTTAATGATATTAGAAATGCAACAACATAAATAAAGATATTTTTGCACCATTTTAACTTATAGGCTAAATTGGCTATAAGATAGTTGTTGAGACGCATTGATATTGTTGCTGTTATTGTTGCTGCTGCTGCTGACATGAGTGCAAACATAAACAAATAAACACTTAAATATGCGTCGCACAAAGCGTTTGAATTCGTTGTTTTAACAGTTGTTGCTGCTGCTGTTGTTTGCAAGTGCCGCACAACTCGATGCAGTTGGCGTAAGCATTTGTTGTTGTTGTTTCTTGATTTTTTTAATATTATTTTTGGCATTTCGTCGTCTTGCACGACTTCCTATTTTCACTCTTCCGTGATGTCGCACCGACAACAACAAATACAACAAAACGTAGTAACAGCTTTTGTTGCTGCTGGCAGTTGTGCAAATTATAAATAATTTATTGTGTGAATTGGTATTAAATGAATGTGCTCTGCAGAGCAATTTGTTGCATTCAAAGAAAATTCATTGAAATTGTGTTAATTTTCAAAGACTTCAGGTTTGCTTCTTAAGTCTTTTGTTTTGTTCTAACTAGATGGTGCTTATATTAGAATTTTTGTGTTTAGCATATATTCTGTAGAGTTAGATTTTTCATATATTTTGTAGAGTTAGATAGCTTTATAAAAATATTAAATATTTTAAAGATCATTTTGAAATTTTATTTTTTAAAGTTTTTTAAAAGTTAGCATTGCTAGAGTTGGGTCCATTAGTTATCGTAAAAAAAAATTTAATGGTGTAGATAATTAATTTTATGATCTATTAATTTGTAACACGAGTTAAATTGCGAGCTTTCGATACAGTAAATTTTTAAGAAGGCAACAAAAACAACAACAAGTATGTATGGAGTCAATCACTTAGCTGACTACACAGTCTGTTTCGGTGTAGTTTTGTTTTTAAAAAAAACTATAACATATCGACTGGTCTCTGACTTAACCTTGTAAGTCAAAAAATCGAAGTATCAGGAGAATCAAAAAAACTTATGTTCTCCTTAACCCATTAATGCTCATAGTAAAACGACAGTATATTTTTATGATTTTTTATTATAAATGCAATAAAATAGAGTATCAATTTCGCTGTGGCCGAATTCTTGGACATTGTGCACGTTGGTATGTCAACCGTAACAAGATTCATCGGGAGCTTGAAAGCGGAATGTGCAGTTCGACCGCCTTCCAACAATGTGGCAGCAATGCCAGAGGATGCAACAGCCAACGCAATTTGAGATCTTGACCGAATTGTTGCCAGAATCAACGTATTGACGAATGTCTTGCCTGTCCCACCGGGAGCATCGGGAAAGTAAATACCTCCCGTTCCATCGTCAACAATATTCATCAGCGAATCGTACACGTTCTTCTGCTCGGCATTTAACAGCGGCACATTTGTTCGGACTCTTGCGGCGAGCTCATCTCGATCATAGTCTTGCTCCCGTTGCAATTCGCGATTGAATGCATCGTGCATCGATCGATTTGGCGCTAGCATTCCCAATGTCGACAGCAGACTGCCGCACATGAGCACGCACATGTCTTCGACCAAAATTAACGCTTCGTTGCACATCTCGTCGTTAATTTCCAGATCGAAATTCGAAGTTGTCGTGCGAACTCTGTGCAAAATGTCATCAGCCATTTCGTCCTTGTATTTGTCCCACAATGATGATTGCAAACAATGTACGAATTTGATTCGCTAGTGCAGAAACAGTTACATCGGCGAGCGATGACTCCCAATGTGTATCGTTTTCGAGCAAATTCAAAGGTTAGCAAGCCTCCCAAAAAGTGGCGGACAGCACACCGTCCACGGTACATAGGGAATCGAAGGATATAGGGCCTCTAATATTCACCAAAAGCAAGCGAAGATAGAAGCATTCATCTTGGCGTGGATGAACTGTGTATATTCATCCGAGGGCATGAGTCGAATAGACATCAGCGAAGCCAGCAACAGCATCACCTTTCTTCCAACGTTGAAACTTCTTCGATGCAGCGTTCCATGTATAAAAGCGTGGCATTTCCAAATAGATTAAAGTCCTGCGAACGGATCGCTTTCGCATGTCGAAAAGAAATTTGTCAATGTTGTCGCTGGTGGCCTTTTTGCTCTTTGCGCTGCATTTGCGTCTGTAAAGTAGACACTCTGGCCATTCTCCAAGTGAACTGAAATGAATTGGAAATGAAAACAGCCGCCAAATTGCCTCGTAACAACTCACGTAACGTCCAAGTTAAAATTTCGTCCTCTTGTCGTTTGCATTCGGATCGGCAATGCCAAACACTTAACTTATCCACGCAAAATTCACGCAAAAGTCTTTTATTGCAATGAAATTCACAATTATCCGAAATTTTTCAAGCTTCACAACGAATTTTAGACCTTTACATCGTCAAAAATCACGAAATCATGCAATAAAAAGCAACATTTTTTGAAAAAAAAATTCAAACTTTTTGTGTTTTCCATTCGAAAAGCCATTCCGGAACAATTGCGCACAAAATCCCATGCAAAAAATTAATTTTCGATTTTTCCAATTTCCAGACTTTTCCGGAGGGTTTTCCCAAAATTTTATTTCGTTAAAACCTTCTCCTGGCAATTACAAACAACTTTAAAAAAATTTGAGTCAAATCGGCCCAGCCGTTATCAATTGAGACTATATTACTAATTACTATACATTTTTTACACCATTTTTATATATTTATATATTTATTAAGAATTTTTCTGAAAATCAGTATTCACATGCATATGGATAGCTTACAGTAAAAAGATATTTTAAGATTTACCTTAACTTTCAAAGGCTTAAAGTTAATGTTGAACTATTTTTATTTCGCTCATTTTGATGTACTCTAATTTGTACAAAGACAGTTTTTATAGTTTGCAAGATGTATGTTTTCTAAATGTCAAATCTTTTGTAACATTAATTTGCAATACCAGTTCACTTTTCTGGGGCAATAAGTGATTTTTGAGGATATTTATTTAATTCGTTCGGGACCGTAGTTTACGATCCCGAACGAATTCGGAATATATGAAGAGTTAGTTAACGATTTGATTTTATATTTGATAGAGCTGAATTTTCCAAGTTGCTTTTTACAAAACAAATACCACTTGCATGAAACTGCTATTCAAATAAAATTGTATATTGAAGAATATAATTTTAAATGGTAAAATTTCCACTTATTTGCAATACAAATTTAAAGATAAGAATTTCACTTTATAATCTTTAAAGTTAACTTAAATTATGCTTATCTTGAATTTTTTTATTATATACCCACAATTAAAGAAAACTCTGATGAATTGACACAGAAAGTTTTTAATGCCTTTTTTTGATTTTTACTATTGTTTGAAATTTTAACGAGACGCTTTAAAGCACCTTTTATGTAATTCATTATCTAAATAAGCACAAATTTACGCATTGCAACTTGTTGACGCAGGCATTCAGCAACATTAACAACAAGTCTTACAACAACAAGATCAACTAACTACACAGCTGTTTAAGTAAACACAAATTAATCTCTACAAAAACGAAAAACAAAAAACCAGAGACATTCAGAGCATAAACCTATACGAAAAACCATTTAATTTGTTGCTTTTTGCACCAAATGTTTGTTGCAACTCGAGTGTTCTTTCAACTTTTCAAACATGTTGAAAATGCGTTTGAGCCAATGTAACAGAGTTAAAAATGTTATGTCCAAATTTACGCACTTTTCTGCGGCTTTGGTTTCTTTTTTAAACGTTGCAAGCGCTTTATTGCAATGATAGTATTGCACGCATATTTTATTTTTCTCTTTTTCTTCTTCTGCTGCTTTTATTTGGCAACACGAACTCGTTCTGACAAAAACTGAAAAACTACAAGTAAAACTAATCGAAGTCGATTAGCCAGACAAGGCCAGCTAGCACCAAAAACAAATTATTTAAGGCCTTTTATTGAACTTTTGTTAATAGGCAATTTTTGTCAATTCAATTGCATTAGTCTTTAAAGTAAGAAGATTTCATGACTTTGGAAGCAGATATAAAATTAATTGTTTTTTTTTTTAAATTCATCTTAAATACATTTAAAGCATTACACATATAGTTTTCACTGCTGACAATTTGTATGATATTATTAATGGTAAAACGTAAATGCCTCAAGTCTAAGACGGTTATAAAAACTAGTTTGAATTTGATGATTTAAGATTGAAAATATAAGTGATTTTTTTTTCTATTTTCAAATGTTAAAATTAACAAATCTTTTTTGAACACAATTAACTTAAAAAATGTTTTTTATGCACAGTGGAGCAACTTGCATTTTGGACAAAATACAACTTGTTATCTAATGCTATATTCACACTGAAAGCTAAATGCACATTTACGAAATCCACATTTACGAACGACTTTTTACTCGTTGTAGGAGAAACAGGGACAAATATATATAATAAATTCTTTAAATGCGCACTTAGCTCTCAGTGTGAACATAGCATAAGCCTGAAATATTTGATTTGTTTTGCCCAAAAATTCGGGTTAATTTGAGAGACGAGTTCGATTTAACATAATTATTTTTCTTACTTATTTTATTATAAGTATTCATATAAGTCATGCTAGTCATAAATGGCTTATAATTCAAATCGCAGTGCACATAATAAATGATATAGAGACCATAAAAGCAATTCTTACAATATTTATGTGTATATCTGTATGCGCATTAGTACAATATTACAACATTGAAATATCAAAAGTTATAATAACGAATCTATGTTTAACCAGTTGCTTGCCTCTATTAACGCTTCTAAGGTATAATATCGTGCTTACAACCCACCAAAAAATATTTAAATTGATATCACTCAAACACAATGCAGATGAAACCGCAGAAAAAAGCATGTACCGCAGTAAATACATAAAAATTTTCAAGAAAACTTTAAAGTTTAGGCCTTTTATCTAGAGTTTTCATGGTTGTTTTCATTTAAGTGTCAACATAATCAACGCCTTTAAGTAAGCTACACTTATTATAGCTATGTGTTATATAACTATTTGTTTATCTCATAAAAGCTACATTTTCTTTATCTGTTGAAAATCAATTTCATTTAATGTTCGTAGAGAAAAAAGGGTGTAAAATAGTTAGTGGTTTTTTCCACCAATAGCCTTTTGAATTGTTTTTTTTTATTAAATAATATTTTTTTTATTATTATTCAGTGTAATGACATTTTCGAAATAAAACTTCTATTCATTCAGATATAAGTACAAATAAACAGGACTGTAAGGTGTATCTAGCTCAACAAGATTTTTTTTTTAACTGAAAGCCTACTTATACAAACTTAAGCATAAAATACCCATTAGGAAAACAGTAAAGAGTTTCGTTCTCGTTGTGAATAGCGCGTTTTTAACATTGTCATGTCATCAGCTGTTAGCGCTGCGCTCTCGCTATAATAAATTAATGAGAAAATGTAGCGATAGCAGAGCGCTCTGTTTTCATAGTATAAGATGTAATAGGGGTACTCACGATGTGGTGTATTTACCCTTGTATTGTGTATTTTTGATTAATTTGATATTTGTAATAAAGTTTGTAAATTTACAAAAACAAAATGCACAGTGTTCAAAATACAACCATGTAGTAAAAATACAACGACGGAACTCTATTGTGTTCTTTGTAAATTTCGTTGTGTGTTTGATCAGCTGATCGCAAAAGCAATTCTACTCTACATGGAGGAAACCACGGGCTACATTGTGAGTTTAATTAATAAAGATTAATATGCTGATTTTATTTATTATGGCCATGCTGGCTTTTTGTTGAAAATGAAAATAAATAAGAAAATCTCTTCCATTCTTTTCCCGACGTTTCGGTAGTTTCTTTTACCTTCCTCAGGAGAGTGAATTTATTGAATCTTTGAAAAATTGTTTAATACATTAATTATAACATTATTTTTTCTATTTTGTTTGACTTACAATTATGCCTTATCTCTCAAAATCTTTACAATATTTCAGCGGCCTGACTTTACAGAAATTTAAATATATCGTTAATTTAAATAGATCACGTTGACGACACGAACATTGATTGTAAAAAACTTTTTAACAAAGAAAAAACCAACTTCAAAACCACTACAAAGTAAAAAATAATTTAAGATTACTTTTCACATTAATTTTCTTGGTCAAATTTGATAATTTATTTATACATAGTATTAAATTGGAAATCTTATTATTATAATTTTTTTTTTCTATTTTGTATTATTATCATAAATAAATTAATTTCTCCATGAATAAAAAAACCTTAAAGCCGGAGCGTTTATTTTATAAAAGTCTGATTATAAAAGCGCCGACTTTAAAGGTTTTTTATTCATTGAGAAATTAATAAATTTATAATATACTATTTATAAATAAATTATCAAATTTGACCAAGAATTAATGCGAAAAGTAATTTAAAATTATTTTTTACTTTGTAGTGGTTTTGAAGTTTGGTTTTTTCTTTTTGTTAGAAAGTTTTTAATTCTTCCTTTTTAGAGATTATGATAACAATTTTTAACATTCTTGTAATGAATTTTCGTAACCTAGTATCAATATGAAGTGAGATACAGTATTTTTTTTATATTGACACGCCCTTTTGTCTAACGACGGCTACTTTCTTGACCGCACATTTTCATAATTATGCTTACCTAATTTCAGTATCCAAGTGTCAATATTATTCGAGTTACAGTGTTTTTCTAATATTGCCACGCCCTTTATCGAATAAGGCCCCTTTTTTTAACATAATTTTTAATAATTGTGCCTACCCCTGTACTAAATGTCAATACTCTAGTGTTAATATTAATCGATATACAAAGTTTTTCTAATATTACCACGCCCCTGTGTCGAATACCGCCCACCTTTTTAGACGGGCACTTCCGCGTTTAATATCTCTAATGTCTACGCGTCTAAAAATTGTGGCAATCGGGCAAGTATTTTAGGAGTTGTCGATGTACATACATTTAAAAAAAAACAAACCAACTTGAGAACCTCCCCCTTTTCGAAGTCGGCTAAAAATAAATAAAAATAATTAAACACTGAAAGGCATACTTAACTTAAGAAAAAATTCGAATTTTAAAATTGAAATTTTATTAATGCAGCTGATGTTATCTTTGCCTTCCTTTGTGTTCATCGTCTTTGTTAGCTTTTGCTGTATTCTTAAGCTCTCCAGTGTTTATCTTGTGTTCTCTTTCTTCTCCTTGTCCAGTATTCGTGCTTTGTCAAAATCAGCTGTGTGATCCTCCTCTAACATATGTTGTGCCAACGTTGTCGTGAATCTCTTGTTTTTAATGTCTGCTTTATGCTCCTTCAATCTGAATCCAAGTGCTCTCTTTGTGGTTCCTTTGTATACTAAAGTGCATGTCACACTTAGCGGACACAACAAATTTGTTTTCACGGGTAAAAGAAGTGCTCTCAATTTCCATTTTTTTATTTTACCCGCGAAAGCAACAACAAATTTGTCCTTGCCCGCTAGATGTATGCCCTTAGGGGCATGTCACACATTGTCTGCTTGTCTGTCAAACATTGGAATTTTGCCATTTTTGTTTTCTCTCTTTCATTGTTTTGTCCACGGTATGCTACACATAGTTTTCTGTTGGATAATGGCTTAAGCAAAATTTACTACGTTTTTGCTGTCATTTTGTGCAGGCAATGTTCCTTTATGCAATCGATTCAATAAAACGGCTACCCTCTATAGGTTATTTATAAATGGTTTTATTTGCATTTAAAATGGATGGGCTAAATTCTGATATTCTGGGGTTAAAATTAATTAGATTGGCTAATATATATGCAGGAAATGTATCACATGTAGTGTGGGCCCTAAAGTAAAATTATAATGCGCTTCCTTACACACTTACATCATTGTTAACTCTAATTGTGTTAAACTAAAAAAAATTAACGCTTAGAACACATATGCAGATTTGTACAAATTGTATGTAATGCGCTTTCACACAATTTTAAGTAATAATGCAGTAATAAACAACAAGCATAGTATTACTGATAAATTCAAATAGTACATTTCCTACTGCAGTGCAGTTTTATGCAGTACTGCTAAACGTAAAACATCAACAAGAAAACCCAACCAGTGTTATTTTAAGCTTTAGACCGTGCATGGCAAAATTAGACAAGGTAGTGTTAAGGCGGAGAGCCCGTGACCAAAACTGTCAAAACGAAGTTGACATTTCATGCAAAATGTGCAACCAATGAGGATGCAATATGAAAGCAAAAATTGGCAAAAATACCAAAATGGCTGAGTTTGACAGTTATGGTCTCTGCAAAGAGAACACATACAGCCCTAACACTACCTTGTCTAGTTCTACTATGGGACCGCCCGACATGGACCGACATGGACAGAGACGCTCTCTCAATTTCCAGTTTTTTCTTTACCCACGAAAACAATAACAAATTTGTCCATGTCCGCTAAGTGAGACATGTGTGTCCGCACCTAAGTCGCATGTTTTTTTTCCGTCCCTTTGCATGGTATTTCGTATACAACATTGTGTTGTTGTTGTTTTTCTGTAGCATCTTTTGTGTTTGTGAACATTTGGCTGAGAGTGAAGTTTGATTTGTGTGCGTATGTTGTGTGCTTTCTGTTTTAAGTAAATTGTGTAAAGGGGCATGTCACACTCGATGTTTTCGCGGGCAAAATAAAATAATGGAAATTTGTCCATGTTCGCTAAGTGTGACATGCACCAAAGTGTTGTTGTCCGTTAGCTTGGGAACAAACTTTAAACTGAAGTATTTGGTGTTGCCATCTTTTTCTTTTTTCTTGTTCGGAATTTTTTGTTTGTTTATTTTTTTGTCTATTAAATATTCGTTAAGTGTTTAGGAAAATTATTCTTTTGGATCGTGTTTTTTATTCTTTTAATATTTTCCTTGTATAAAATGGGGTCGCTGATGTCTAAAACTTTGTTAATGAAATTTTTGGCCGTGTTTACTTTCATTCGAAATGGTTGTGTGGTGTTGAAATTGATTATTCTCCCTGATCCTGTGGGTTTCATATACCAATTGAATATTATTTTGTTGTCTTTTTTGTGTAACTCTGTATCTAGATACGGTAATTTGTTGTCCTCCATTTCTACTGTGAATTGTAGTTTGTTATGATATTTGTTCAGTGTTTCCAAAATAACGTCTTTATCTTAAGATTTAATTATTGCAAAAATGTCGTCAACGTATTTGAATTGTATGTTTATTTTGCTCAATTCTTCTTCGGTTTATTGGATGAGGTCGTCTAAAATAATATCTGCTATTGTTGGGGATAGTAGATTTCCCATTTTTAAAATTTTTAAAGTATTTTTAAAAATTGGTTTTTTCGTTATTTTTTTGTATTTTTCTTTTATATCCCATTGTCGCATTGTTGTTTTTATTACTGTGTACGTCGGTATATTGGTGAACAGTGAGATAACGTCAAACGATACTAGAATGTCATCTTCTTCCAGAACTGTGTTTTTGAGTCTGTCTTTTAGTGGAAAAGCATTTTTGATAATTGTCAGAAACTATGTGTTGAAGTATTTTTTTAATATGTTTGTTTATTCTGTAGCATGGGAGGTTTATCGATTAAGAAATTGGTCTCAATGGTACATTATTTTTATAGATTTTCGGTAAACCATACAATTTTGGTGCAGAAGCTGCTAAATAAATTAGTTTTTGTTTTTGCCAGAGTTCTATGGACTTATTTCTGTGAAGATCATTAATAATGTTGTTTTGTTTTTGCAATTTTCCAGTAGGATCTAGTCTTATATGTGCTTTTGTCTTCTAGTAGTTCCTCCGTGTTCTTGCTATATTCCTCTTTATATAATACCACCATTCTTTTTCCTTTGTTTGCTTTGTTATTATAATTTTATCCATGTGTTTCTTGATTAATTCTTTTGTATTTTCATAAATTTGTAAAATTAATTTCTCCTTTGTTGTATTTTTGATATTTCTTCGATGTGTTGAAATCCTGTTTTCAATTTTAGATCTGGCATCTTACCTGACTTTATCTTCTGTCATTGTCTGTATGCATTGCTCAAAGTCTGCAATTAAGTGTATTGGTGAAAAATATTTTAGGGTATCTGAGTGTTAAGGCATTTGTAATCAAAAAAAATTTCTAGTTACGCATGTATTCAGATTCTATAGCATTGTTTTTGTATGAACTAATCCCAATTTATTTCAGGGGGGGCGGCACTTCTGCTCTGCTCTTGTGTGTACTACTCGGGGCTACAGTTCGGTTTCTGCCAGAGTCGGCACAGGGGATTAATTTAGAGGGTTTTACCACTCTGGGCTCCAGTTCGGTTTAAACCAGAGTCGGCATAGGGGATTACTCTTGGGGGGTTTATTACTCTGGGTGCAAATTCAGCTTCCGCCAGTAGTCACATTTTGTTACTCTCTTTATATCTCTGCACGCACCTCTCACAAATATTCTTTTGTGTATTTGTAATGCCATAGTTTTTATTAGCTTTCGCTTCTTACTATTGAGCATTCCTTTTGGCGTTTCTTTTATTGACTCGGACTGGAACCGATTGCAGATTATTGCTACCGGTTACACTATGACACAAAATGAGGGTCATTGTCTCGGTGGTGAACAAAACCAATCTCCAACGATAGTATTTGATATCAATAACAAAAGCCCAAGTCGCTTTTTGCTCTACTACAGAACAAATATTTTTTTACAGTGGTTTTAAATTTGACTATTTTGGTCAAAAATGGAATTAAACCATATGAAAAATTATATGTTAAACTTAATTCAGGGTGGTTCTTGTCTTGGGAAGCCGAAATTAAAATTTTCCGGGGAATATTTTTTTGGAACACTTTAACCCCCTTGCTCCTTCCAGTAAAGGTCAATTTGACCATGGTCTTTTTGGAAAAGACCCTATAAGTAAACTTTTGAGGGAGGTCAAGGTTAAAACCTTCCATAAAAAATCATCTTCAGAAAATTTCACTAGGGGTCACCCAAGAGAAGTAACCTCTACGAGTTAAAGGTTTCACATAAAGAACGGAACGAACAGGTAGTACACTTATTTTTAGGCAACTATTGCATCGTGCGATAATAATATCTTCATTTAGTAATAAATTTGAAATATTATAGCGGTCCGGCGTAAAAGTATGAAGCTATAATTATATTCGTAATACTTTATAAGATATAGTAACACATTACGTAAGTTGTATTAAGGTGGCTTAGCTTAGAAATTCAATTAAGTGGAAATTGAAAAACGCTCTAATGCCTATAAAAAGAATTTAACTGAGATGCTCAATGCATTTAAAAAACTTGGCGTAAATATGTCGTTTAAAAATTTATTTTTTGCACTTGCATCTGGACTATTTTGAAAGCCAACTCGGTACGGAATCGGATGAGCAAGGGAAACGATTTCATCAGATATCCTTGCCATTTGAAATGTGGTAATTCTAAATTAAACTTTCCTTACAATCAGCACTTTTGTACCAGATGGGATTATTTCCATTTTTCAGATACAAAGGAAAGAAAACACCAGATGCTGAAAATTGTTGGTGGTCCAAAACAACATATAAAGATATTAATAAAAGCGGGAGTGAAGACGAATTTCAAGAAATACTTATAAACCTCTCTAATGTATGTGATATTTCATGCCATAACAGTGATACTGGTATGGACACTATTTAACAAAAACTATTTAACAACAATTAAAATTACCTAACATAAAAATAAATGTATTATCTTTCCGGTTCGTATTTTATGTGTAACCTTTAGCTCGTAGAGATTGCTTGTCTTGAGTGACCCCTAACCTTTTAACCTTTAACCTCCCTCCAAAGTTAACTTATTAGGTCTTTTCCAAAAAAGGGTCAAATTGACCCATACTGGAAGGAGCTAGGGGGTTAAAGTGTTCCGAAAAAATATTCCCCGGAAAATTTTAATTTTGGCTTCCCAAGACAAGAACCACCCTGAATTAAGTTTAACATATAATTTTTCATATTGTTTAATTCCATTTTTGACCAAAAAAGTCAAATTTAAAACCACTGTAAAAAATATTTGTGACGTAGTAGAGCAAAAAACGACTTGGGCTTCTGTTATTGATGTCAAATACTATCGTTTTAGATTAATTTGGTTCGCCCCCGAAAATATGTGTTGCACTGTGTTATTGTTCACCACTACCGGCCGCTAACTCCCGTCACTACAAGGTTCCGCTGCACTTAAACGCCATTCATCTCACTTCAACTCACTTCGACTTACGTAAAACTGCTTCAGACCGCCGTACGACACTGCTCTGCAATAAATATCATTAGCTTGTACTAAGAAACCATGGTTATAATTATAACTTAAGAATTGAATTGGAAAAAAATAAATTGTTTTATTTAATAAAGATAAGTGGATCCTTTATTCGATCCTGGGTCTGCTGAGCAACCTGAGCCTACAACAAAACCAAGTCACAATGCACAGCAAAAATATTTTTTTCGACTAAATCGAATTTTTGGGTTCAATGAATTCGAGTTCCAGGTACATTTGTAAAAACATCAATCCTTTTGGGTCTAAGTTCATGTTTTAAACACTGTTATGATTTAACCATGCACAATGTCTAAAACCGCATCGAAAATGCTTACGGGTTCTTAAGTTTATCGGATTCAAATTAAATTTAGCTACACACAGAATTTGTACTTAATACAAAAATAACGGGTTATTTAACCTTAATTTTTTTAAACTGTTGAATTTGGTTTTAAATTAATTAAATATTATATAAATTATGATTAAAATTTGTTGTGTCCGAAATATCACGTTCGCAATCATACTTTGAATTTTAATAAATATACCAAAAGAAATTTTTTCAAAAAATGATCACGATTTTAATTCTAATCCCCTTAAGTTACTTCTGAAAATATTTTAATAAAAACTGCAGTTTCAGATTTTGCTGAATCTTGTACATTTCAACATGAGTTTGGAAATCGAGTTCGTTTTTTGCCGCGTCTGAATCGCTTAATATTCCTTAATAAATTTAAATCGAATAGGCCTCAACAGCCAAAATAAGCTTTATTTCGTTATTTTTTTGTACTTAATGCGTGCAAATGTCGCGTATGTGACCCAAGAAATACTCATATGTTATTATTTTTTTTAATAATTTTAAGTTTTTCTATATGACCTTGTTATTTATTATGTTGATTTTATATGATTTAAATACAAATTCTAAATGTTTGATATTTTAAATCATACTTGATTTAAATACAAATTCTAAATGTTTTATATTTTAAATCATACTTGATTTTAAATACAAATACTAGTTGTTTGATAGTGTAAAATCGTTTATTGAGCTTAAGGTCAAGGTTAGAACAAATAATTGTTCTAACGAATTTTTCCAAAGAAACAACAACAACGTTTTCAATATGAAAAAGAAAACATGTAAATTACATGTAAAACAATGTAAAGTTAACTCCAAAAACAATTTTCTTTTTTTATAAATTCTTCAAATGTTTTGCTCTGATTTTGTCAGATGGTAAGACAATGTGTCAAAGATATTCACACATTTACGAACATTTCTTGAAGTTTTGCTTACTTGAACATTTTATTTTTATTTACTTATTTGGTTCTTGTGCTGTGATGGGCTCCAGCTATGCTCCACTGTTACGTAGAAGGATTAAAAAATTTTGCTTAGATCATGTTTTTTTTACATCTTAGAATACATATTTACTTCAACTATAGTTTTTCTTAGTTATCAAAAATTCAAATTTGCATATATATTGTTATATTCTTATTTAACTGTAAACCTTACAAAATTGCTAGGAAAATAGCTTGAGATATCGATTGCGTTGCGTCAAAAAGTTCATTCTGCCATTGATACTGTGCAAGAAACAGATTAGCACAGACCTCATAATGCAGATAGGCTCTTTGTAGTTCGACCTTGAATAGAAAATTAGGTAGGCCCTCTGGAAAAAATTACAGTTTGGCCTTTTTGGCGGAACGCAATCGGTTTTATATTACTGCACCGAGTTTGTGTCTTAAGTCTTTTGTTTTTCGCCTTTGTTTAATACTTGTGGTTTTTATAATATTAATATTTTCAAATTATCTCAAACTGTATTTGAGCTTTAGGTTCTTTAACCATGTTTACTATTCTCTCGCTAATGATTTGACAGTAAACTTTCAACACATTCTAAAAATAGCTACAATTTATTGACTCTGATCTGAATTGATGCAATCTCAAACAAAATAAAACGAAATGAAAAAAAAAACAAAAATCTTTATCATCATCGTCTGCTCCAATATCACGATATAGCCTTCGAAATGGAAAAGCAAAACCTTTATGTCTCGGAGTAAACAAAAAAAAAATTTCAAGCCACTATAAGCAAAAAATTAATATTGAATCTCTTTTGCAGCAGCAGTAACAACAACAGCAGCAACAGCAATAATAATAAAAAACAAACCAAAACCGACAACAACCGAAGCTGCAGCATTGATTTAGCAACAAGCGGAGAATAAGGTGATTAACGAACAACAACAACAACAACAGCAATAGCAAAAGCAAAACCAATAAACAACACAATTACAAGAGCATCAACCAACTTGCAAGCAATTCATTAAAATCAGCTGTGAAATCTAGCGAACGATGTCGTCTACAACGACCTGCGACTGCGTCGTCGGTGTGCCTACGGGACCCACGCTGGCCTCAACGTGTGGCGGTAGCGCCTTTATGCTATTCATGGGACTGCTGGAGGTATTCATACGCTCTCAGTGTGATCTAGAGGATCCTTGTGGACGCGCCAGCTCCAGGGTGAGTGTGACGACGAACAAAGTGTTTTTTTTTGTTGACAACACTGTTCGGCATTTTTCAATTATATAAAAAAACACAGACTTCGGTCAAAGAATTGTGGTGGTGGAGTACAAAAAAGTGTCAGTTATCGAAGTTTTAAAAGTTTGCTTTTTAGCTTCAGAGGTTTCACTCCGTTTGTAGGAGGCGTGGCAGGTATGGAAAATATATAAACATTTATAATTAGAATCACTTCCTGAGTCAATTAAGTCATGTCCGTCTGTTTGTCCGGCACATAAAACTTTTTTTTTTAATCGATTTTAAAGTTTTTGTGATCACTGCTGACGCTATTAATTATAAAATAATGCTATAAAATATAAAAGATTGGACTGATTTTTATAAATAAAGGCATTTTAGAGAGGTTATTAACAATTTTAACAATTTATAGTTTATAATTTATAGTTTATAATTTATAATTTATAATTTATAATTTATAATTTATAATTTATAATTTATAATTTATAATTTATAATTTATAATTTATAATTTATAATTTATAATTTATAATTTATAATTTATAATTTATAATTTATAATTTATAATTTATAATTTATAATTTATAATTTATAATTTATAATTTATAATTTATAATTTATAATTTATAATTTATAATTTATAATTTATAATTTATAATTTATAATTTGCAAATGGCAAATTCGTTGTGTATATGGTCGTATACACGAGAACTAATTCGACAAAGTTAAGATGAGGGTTAAGGTTGTGTTTAAAACCATTAAAAAGATTGCTAGAAGGTTAAAATATTCTACAAAAATATTTCCAATAAAATTTCACTAAACACAACAACTATGTTTAAGGCATATATGTAGTAGTTTTTTAACTTTTTTGTTAGTTTATTGCTTAATTTATAGTAAACTTAAAATTTATAATAAAATATGCTTAGACATTAACTATTTAAACCACGATACATGTATATTTTTTTATTATCTTCAACCAGAATTCGTTGATCGAAGTCTATAATTATTTTGTTTGTTGAACTGTGTAATTAATAAAAAATCATTTGATTTTTTTTTTATTTTCCATACACACATACACAGTTTCGTTCGGAGCCTGACTACGAGTACGATTTTATTGTTGTTGGAGGCGGCTCGGCTGGCTCAGTTGTTGCCTCACGTCTATCCGAGGTATCGCAATGGAAGGTGCTGCTCATTGAAGCGGGTAAGTAATTGACATTGGTCTTAAATACTATTTCTGTATGTAGAACTGAGTACTGCTCAAGAAGAAAATGAGCTGTTCCCAAAAACGACATAAGCTTATGAAAAAAATAAATGCTGTCATACTTTAACAATGTATACTACATATTTATTTTATAATTATTAAGAGATATTTAAATTTTTATTCAGAAAAGTATTGTATTTTTTAGAATAAGTTTTAGCTTAATACCAAATAAGTTCATGAAGCAACAGGTTGCAACAACAACATAAGTTTTAACTGATTTCTTAAATACTAGAAAAGCATTTGAGCACCTTTTTAAAAAAATGTTTCCCAATTGCAAAGAAAGCTTGACTCTTCATTTTCATTTCTATTGTTTGGTTTCTTTTTTCTTCTTCTATTTATTGTGTTTTTCTGATAACCTTGACATATGCAGAGTTTTAGTTTTAGCTGCCACTCAAGAAACCATGAAATGAATGCCAACTAAAAATATGCGCAATGTAAGCATTAACTCAATTTTTGTTTTAGAAGCTAAACGCTAGCTGATTGAAATACGTTAAAAAGCATTAAGACATAACCTTTGTTTGAACATTTAATATCACGTTAAGAAACCAGCTGCTTAGTGCAACACCTTTTAGACGAAGATGTTCGAGCTATTGTTGTTGTCGATGGGCCAGGTATCTTCGGTGTTGAAAAAGCGAACCTCCACACATGGCGAAAAAGATTTTGTAACTCATATTTGGTAGAATGAAAAAACCAAAATTATGTGGTTTTTCACAAAATGTCACCAAAAACAGAAAACAATTGAGTATATTTTTGTAACGAAATTGTTGGCTGTGTGTGTAATGCGGACGTGAAAGGCAGATCGAGTTACATTCATCACAATTTCAAAAAGTAATAAAATATTTTGACTTCTTTTTGGATTGAAATAACTTATCCAAACAACTTTATATGTTTGAAAGGACTCGCTATTTCCTACAAATTTTCTAGTACTGCAATAAATTTACTCGCCGAACATTGTTAATTTTATAAATATTTCTGAAACTTTCAAATTAAATTAATTAAAATTTGTTTACTAGTCCGACAAGAACTTGAAAGTACATGCGTAGATTCGAGTTTGTAGCTTAAGTCTTTAGTTTGTCCCTGATATTCATTGAATATTTACATTAAAAAGAACTCTAAAGAAGCGTACATCGCAAAAACAATTAAATGCCGTTACTCACTTATTTTACATAATTATAATATCTCAAATAAAGTCAGTAAAGATCAGGTCAAAGGAAAAGTTGCGTGTTGAAACATAAAGTTAAGAGATCGCAAAGGGTTAAAATATGATTTTTTTAGCATTATTTACGTTTTATCGAGTTAATAAAAAATCTTAGTCCAACAATTTATTAACGCGCTTCCAACAACTGTTGCTAATTTTAAAGAAAAAAAGAGAAGAAATAGAGTCATCACAACAAAACTAATTTAACAGGAGGGGGTGGGGAAGAAAAAAATAAGTAAACGTACCAATAATAGGAAGACATCTCTAAATAAACTAAAATGTTTGTAATTGCTCCAGACACACAACTGAATCCTTAGAAAAAATTAAATAAAAATGGGGAACAAAGCATAGAAAATGTAAATACAAAAATCAGATTTATTAATAGAATCTGGTATGAAAAAAATTAATTTTATGCCATAACTTTGGATTGGAAAGAGATATAGGGCTATTTTTTTCACATAAATTATTTTTGAGACTTGATTTTTTTGAAAAAAAAAAATATAAAAACAACATTTTGGAAAAATTTAAATTTTGTAAAAAAAATCAAAGGGTTTTTTGTTTGATGATAAAAACTATAAAATAATTTTTGCGTTTAGCTGAAAGAATTTTCGCAAGCAAATGCTAAGTCATATGAAGGGTAGTCAGATGTGCAATTTTTACTTGATATTATTTTTACAACAAAAACTATTTTTGAATCATTTGAGTAAAAGTCAATATTTTGGACCTTTTTTGAAAAAATCATAAAAAATATACACACTGACCTAACGGTACAGTTCAAACCATTTTTGTGAAGTGCTTTTATTGAACTTTAAACAAAAAAATATTAATGGACAGCGGAGATATTCGCATCGAAAGACCAAACTTTGATTTTTATGTCGCTTTTTTCTTAGGTAACGATGTTTTATGAAAAAGTCGTTGTACTTAAAATTTCTACAATTTTGAATATATGTGAAAGTTTTTGATGTAAAAATAACAAACATTTTTTAAAATTAAAAACACATAAAACTTCGATAGAAAAAAACTATTATAATAACAAAATTACCGTTAATTGAAAAATTTCGCAGGGGCGTTGCAAGAACTAAGTATGTAACAATTCAATCCAAGATGCACTTAATACGTATACCTAGTTTTAGCGAAATCCGTTGAGCCGTTTAGATTTGTATAAAGGCCAAACAAACAAACAGAAAATGCGTTTTATTACTATAGATGATATTATCTAGAAGACACATTTTTAATTTATTAATTTAAGCAATCTATACACAAACAAATGCAAAATTCATTTACCATGATGATCAAATCATGCGTTTCACAAATGTAGTTTTTCTTTTTTGCAAATTTTTAGTAAATATTGCGTAAGCTTTTTTGTTTTAGTAAAAAGAGGAAAGCATTGGCTAAATATAATGAAAAAATGGTTGATGCAAGGAAAGGACAGTATAATAAATTTATTTTTTAATTACTAAATTACATAATTACTTAACTACCTAATTACATAATTACACAATTGAGCTACAATGGAAATTTAAGTAACGTAACGCCAGATCACATAGAATATTAAAACAAAACAAGAGTGGATTTTTAAATCTGATCACTCGGAAAAAAAACTTATATTATAAAAGTCTTGCCCAATTCAGAGAGTTTTGCAAATTTTGTAATCGTACAAATCGTACGTATGCCAGTTTGTAAATGCCCATATGAATTTTCTTGTTTTTGAGAAATGTAAACTTGAATGCAATTTTTTAAATTTTTCAAAAAAATTATTATATGATTTTATAATCTCGGGTTTCAGAAGTGGTACCGAAGATAATTTCTCAATTTGGATTCTTCAAATATTTCTGAACGAAACACAAGCTTTTTATAACACCGAGTTAAGACCACTTATATTTGTCGTATTTTGATTTAAAAAAAAAAAATTACTTCCTAGCATAAAATTAATTATTTTGTTCAAAAACCTCTCCTCAGCATTGATTAAATTATTATACTAAAATTTTGAGTTTCTGAGTTTGCCATTTGATGGGTCGCAATAACCATAAAGGACATATGAACAAAATTGTTAAATTTCATGCAAGAAAGTCTTTTTTTTAAATATCAAAATAGAAAAAAAATCTTGGCCTTTTCCTGGTCTTTTAAATAAATATTTTTAGACAGGGTTTCGTTCAGAAATATTTGCAGAATCCGAATTGAAAAGTTATCTTTGGTACCATCTCTGGTGCCCGATATATAAAACCTTATATTCATTCTATTGAAAAAGTTAAAAAATTGCATTCAAGTACACATTTTTCAAAAACAACAAAATGCATATGCAAAAAATATAAAGTTATTGATTCACCAAATTTAAGGAAAACGTTTCACTATTATCAATATCGCCACAATTTAGACAATCAGATAGCAATCAAAAGTCTTGTGTTACTTCAAGTGTACTTTTAGATTCGAATATACTTCACACAGAACCTTGTACATAAAAATCGAGAGTGGGATCATATTTGGCAAGATATTGTTAGTTAACCCTTTCAGTATCTACCTTTTAAGGAGTAATAATGTAAAAATTTAGAAAGGCTAAATTTATGGTAAATACATTCTAAATAAAGTTAATAAAAAAAAAACTAAAAAAAAAGAAGTAGGTTTTTGAGCATGTCCATCACAATCTGTGATCTCTCTTTACTAATTTTTTTTTGTCCAAGTAAAACAAAAAATAGTTTTTTTTATCACATTCACTAATATTTTGCATTTATTTTCTATAGCGTCAAACAATAAAACAAGCAAAAAAGTTTATTTATAAATATAATAAGACAAAAAACTTTTGCTCTCTTTGATTGTTTTCCTTTCGCCTCAACACGCTCTCATAGAAACAGCACGTGCTATTGTTATATACACAAATCTTGTAATGAAATGCAATACAAGAACAACTTTGCTGAAGAACAATGAAATTATCAAATACAGGGAAAAAATGTACGAAAAAGCTTTATTATTAACTTTATATACAAACTGTCATATCTTTGAAAATTACAATAAAATTTTGGCATATAGTAGAAGTATGTTCAAGTACTCTGAATTTTAAAAATCGAAAATCGACCATGACATATTTTCTGAATGATTTTTCAAAAATTTCTACAGTTTTTTTTCCATTATGACCATTTGGCTGTTGTGTTATTTTGGAATAGTCTAGCACCTGTACACGGTTAAAAATCTTGGACTTAATTTTAAACTTTTTTGGATTACATATAGAACAGCACCAAAAAAAAGATTACTTTTTAATCCAAGGAAAAGTTTAAAATTTTTCAATCCAAAAAGATTAGTTTTCAATCCGCAAAAAGTTTGAAAAAGCAACATAAATATCAACTAAAAATTAAAAACACTTTTCTGACCAGTTCATGATTTGAGCACACGTCCTCTGTTGTGCTGGTCCAACACCTTATTTACTCGTTCATCTCAGTTGTTAAGAAAGTTACGTTTTTCATCATAACGAATGTAAGTAAGCTTGCAGTAAGTTAGTGAGCAGAAACGTGGGTTCGACACCCAGATAAATTAAAGTAAAATAAAAAATATTCTGACTTGTTCATGATTTGAACACACGTCCTCTAATAAGCTAGTCCAATACCTTGCAATGTTCTCGTACCTGAAGAGAATGCAAGTAAGTTCTCTTCAGGTACGTGGCTTTGAGACCCAGCTAAATTAAACTAACGTTTGGATTAAAAAATAGTACTTTTTAAAATAAAAATTCCTTTAAACCAAAGTTTGGATTGAAAAGTAGTCCAAAATTTTTAACCGTGTTGATAGCATTTACATAGAATAAGTCAAGACTAAACGAAACCAATGCAATTTTACGATGTTTTTAATTAAAAATCCTTAAAAATTAATTAAAATCACTATCAACATCTTAAAAAAATTTCCACTAAAAATTATTGTTGGAAAAAATGTAAAAAAATATTTGTTGTTTTATATTGTCATATGGAAACTATCATACTCACATCAACACGATTGGCGTTGGTCGATCTTTTTGTATACCGTTTTGACAAAGAATGTCCCATTTATATGTATGTATTAAAAAAGCGGGCAGTTTTAATGATCTTGACAAAATGTATGCTTTAAAATCCTGATAAATGTCAAATAATGACCTTCGATTATAAGATAAAAATGCTGTTTTGTATTTAAAACAAAGAAAGTCGTTTATTTGTTAGAATTATATTTGAGCTTTATGCGAAATAAATTCAGAAATTATACAGTTCTCAACAACATCAAGTTATTTACAGAACAAACCACCAAACAACCTAGACAGCTTTTTTGATGATCGCTACATCAACTCTTCAGAAGTCTTTTATGGCTTCTGCATTCTATCCACTTAAGCAAGCTTATAGGCACAACTTCTGCTTAATCAAAGCGGAATTATTATCCTTTAAAATTTATTCTTAAAAGTAAAAGGGAACTCTTAAATAATCTTCTTATAAATAAAAATAAAAGTAATTAGTGACTTAGTTAATTAGTTTTATGATGTATTAAATTATTGCATGAATTAAATTGCGAGCTTTAGTTCAATTGAGTTTTTAAGAAGGCAACAACAACAACTCTGTATAGAGTCAATCACTTAGCTGACTAGACAGTCTGTTTCGGAAATCGCTACATTTTCCTCTTCAGTCGTCTTTGAGTGATTAAGCTGTGATCAAGCCACTGCTTAGATTTGTATATGACTTTACACATTTAGGAATCTATTAATTTGAATTATATGGCTACTAATCATATTTTTTAAAGCAGTAGGCTATTTATAGATCACCGCCATCAACTCTACCAAGGTTGCCATCTGTTCTAGTTGCTTCTTTATTTATTTATTGACTCTATACAGAGTTGTTGTTGTTGTTATTATTGCTTTCTTAAAAACTTACTTGATCTAAAGTAAGTTTAAAAAACTTACTTGATCGCAATTTGATTCATGCAGTAATTAGTAACTTTTATAAATATATTTAAAAATTAATATAATGCAAGCAGAGACTGTAAATAATAATTCTTTTTAGATATTTACAACAAAAAAGGATTGTGAAAAAATGCACCAACGTCGCACCAACGTTTTGAAGATACCATTAGCATCCTCTCACATTGTAGAACTTGATTTCCTATTGATTTTTAAAATTTTGTTTAGTAAAATTTTGAGCAAAAAATAATAATTATTTCTACTTCTTATTTTTTTTAGGCAAAAATAGAAATCAAAATTTCCTGATATTTTTTAGCACAAAATAACCAGTAATTTTGGATTTTTATTTGTTAAGGCAAAAATAAAAAGCATAACTTGCCCGATATTTTTTTGGTCACAAAATAACTGGTAAGTTCTGATTTTTATTTTTAAAGCAAAAATAGAAAGTAAGGTTAGCCCGATATTTTTGAGCACAAAATAACTGGTATGTTTTGATTTTTGGTTTCTAAGGCAAAAATAAAAAGCAAAATTTGCCCAACACAAAATAACTAGTAAATATCGATTTTTATTTTTTAAGTATAAAATTAAAAGCAAAATTAGGATTTCAGTTTACGGTAGAATCAAAATTGAAAACATTATAGTAAGGGGATGTATGTCATTTCGTAAGTGCTTTGTAAGGGCAAATTTCAAACCTACATATTTCCGTTGTTCCGAAAATTGCCGCATGCATTCTAAAAAATTGATATGTCTCCACATTACTTGCGTAGAGCACAAAAATAAAAGAAACACAAAGCCATTTGTCGTTATTGTTGTTATATTAATTAATGCAATTAAAATGTAGCGGAATCTGTTGTAAGTTGTTATTGAGTTCCATAAGCACTTTATATAATGGTTATTTCAATAGAACCAATATATTATTATTTTTGCATTTTGGCTCAACCGTGTGCTGAAATCCAAATTTTGCTTTTAATTTTTGACTTAAATAATTTACAACCGATTTTGTGCTCGAAAATATGTTGGGCAAATTTTGCTTTTTATTTTTGCTTTAAAAAATAAAAATCAGAACTTACCAGTTATATTGTGACAAAAAAATATCGGGTAAGTTTTGCTTTTTATTTTTGCTTTAAAAAATATAAATCCAAAATTACTGGTTATTTTGTGCTTAAAAAATATCGGGCAAATATTGATTTTTATTTTTGCCTTTAAAAATAAAAAGCAGAAATAATTATTATTTTTTGCTCAAAATTTTAAAAGTAACAAGATAATTATGACTTCCTGCTTTTTATTATAAAATGCATACTTTGTATGGTCTCTGCTTGCAAGTGCTTCTTTCTGGAAGGCCACAGCCGCTGCCTGAGTTAGTGTTTTTCAGCTAAGTTCATTTAAACAATTGTTATTTAACTAACTAAATTTGGGTCATAACCATTGATAATTTCTTTAAAATACATAATTAGTGCTTATCAGCTCAACAGGCTAAACTTTATGTAATTGTTATCAATTAGCTCAAAAAAGCCTTGCTGCAAACAAAAAACTTAAGTAACGAACGCGCGCTGCTTTTGATTTCATGTCTGATAGAAGTAGAAATGAAACGTTGCTTTATTTTGTTTCTGAAAATATGTCACTTGTTGGTGTTATTAGACAATATTAAATCATTTAATTGACAGCGACACGTAATAGCTGCAACTACAACAATAACAACAATAACAACAACATTAACTGCAACACCAACGAAGTACATAAATTTTTGTTTATTTTGCTGTAAGGCACAAGTGTGCAGCATGCATTCAACAACTGCACGCATTACTAGCAACAACTAGCAAAAAAAAGCATAATTATTTAACTTAATAGTACATACGCTGGCAATAGCAACAGCAGCAGCAGCAAAAACAAAAAGAGTCTTGCCTTTTAAATAAGTACATCCTTGAAGCTAGATGGCAAAAACTATTACTTTGTTTGTAATCTTTTCAATTTCCTGCGCTTGATTTCTAAGCACAAACATGCAGCCAGTCAGTCTGTAACGGTCAGCTTCTTACCTTAATGAGCGGTAGCGGTCAGCACGTACTGGCAAGGGTCTAGCTCGTCGACAACCGGGCGGGGTGTTTGCTACTTCATTAAGCAAAACCGCTAACAAAAAAAAATACTACGTGCTTCTACAAAATTTGAACTCTACACAAAAGTAATTGAACTGAATCTAAACTTACCCCAATAAATAGCGGAATCTAATACTCCTCATCACCCGACAGTTTCTGGCCTTTCGGATCTGATTTTGTGATCCATTATTTGCCCACCCAACCATGTGTTCTTTTCTACCAATAAAATTCCATGAACACCCTAAAAGGAACGAACGGCTACTAGGTCAAATCACGCAAAAGTTTAAATGTTCATCTTCTGATTTTTATTCATTTTTATATTCGTTAACCAAGTTTAACATAAGCAAAATATTTACAAAGTATTAATAACTTAATAACCATCTATCTTTGTGTATGTGTGTGTGTGTGTGTGCAAATTAGAATGCTTCTTTGTTTTCAACTAGCAAAACTTTAATTGACATTTTCTTTGATTTTCTAATGGCATTGGTTTATATTTTTTCTTTCACTATCTAATTTAACAAAAATATTATTATTTATTATTTTGCTAATATTAAAATTTTTTTATATATAGTAACTATTACCTATATTTTGGTTTATGACAACTTCAATGAAGAAAGAAAAGTAAATAAAGAGATGCGAAAGAAATTTTAAGATAATATATAGTTGCGCACAATTGGTGCAAATAAAACTTACATGTTTGTTTTTGTTGTCCGTCCGCTGGCCAGTCGTCGGGATACCAACACGAAGGGGTGGTTAGGGGGAAATGTATTTAAGTTTACTCACTTATTTTTTTTGCTTATCTTAAAGTTTCTTTACTTAGGCTGGAATTTGTTTTTTTTTCTTTTGTTTTAAACTTAACTCTCAAAATTTAATAGTATTCTTTTTTCATATGTTTTCTCTTGTGGGTTCTGATCTGAACTTCTTAATAATTCTCTTGTTTTCGTTTTGTTTTTTTTTTCACGATTTAATGAATTTAAATATTTAACCTTTCTTCCATACCTTTGTATCTTCTAATTTTCACACACTCACACCACTTATTTTAGGTTCTAATACATTTTTTATTATATATTAATTAATATTAGATTTATATATTTTTTGTGTGATTTTTGTTTTTTTTTATATTTTTTTTTTGTTTGTTTTGAAAACTAAAGATTTAAATTTTAAATTTGTGGTTGCATCCGAGAATGGTTTTGATTGTCTGCTTCGGGGTATTTCCGTTGCATTCTGCGTGACGAAGGGGTAACTGGTGGAGCACCCAAGCTTCCTGAAGGAATGTGTTCACTCAAGTGAACCAAAAATTCCGAGAAAAGCAACAACAAAATCAGGAACAATTAATGCTGGGACACAGCAGGTGTTCCAAAAGTTCTGCAAAATACAATTAGGTCCATTAGTGAATCAAAACGATGCACTAAGAAAAGTTGTCGTACCAAAATTAATACTACGGCACAATATTCGGTCACAATGTAATCCGTGGCTACTTAAAAGTTGATGTTTTGTTTTTAATGTTTAATTTACGTAACGAACAGTGGCTTACTGTCAACGCGATGAGAATCAGATCACTAATAAATCAGAGAACTCAAACTAGACTCACTAGACTAAACAAGAAGGTATTGAAGCGACGAACATTCGGAGTAGCGGTACTCTTTTAATCCCTTTGTTGTCGAACTATTTGGTCAGCCACAGCATAGAGCCATAAAAAATATTGGCATCACGCCACCTGTGCCTAACTAATAAGTCGTAATGATGCAATACAACGGGTTATTGCATTAAGCGATTGTGGTTGCACCAATCTTTTATGATCTTATTTTTGTTTTGAAGTACAGGGGGTTACTCTAAACTTCAAATACATTTAAGAAAAATAAAAATGCTCGTTAAATATACAGCGTGGGCCCTAATAACTGTCGCACCTTTTTCAAGCGCCCCTGTGCCAAACAAAGTATACATAGACTTTTTACCGTTAGTAATTTAATTTTATACATTAATTGTGAATTCAAATGATCTGTTTGTCTGTTGAAATAGTTCTTATTAAAAGTTTGTGAGCGATGGAAGCAAAAAGAGAGCTTGTTCAGAAATTGCATATGCAAGGCAAGAAAACTTGTGAAATTGTTAACATCCTACGTTATTTAGGAGTTAACCGCAGATTCGTTCAACGCACTATTGCTAGATATAAGGCAACTGGGAGCGTCGAAATTTCTAAAAAACCTGGTCGGAAGTGCACCGTTAGAACTTCAGGACTGGTGAAGGTTGTACGAAAGCGAATTAGAAGAAATTGCGCAGTTTCAGGGAGACAATTGGCCAAGGACCTAAATGTGAGCCGCAAAACCATCAGGAATGTCATAAAAAAAATTTAAAGATGAAAGCTTACAAAAAAAAAAGGATTCATGGTCTTACAGAACGGCAAAAGAAAATGCGGAGGGAAAGAAGTGCTTTGCTCCTTCAGAGGCACGCAAATTGCAAAATTGTGTTTTCTGACGAGAAGTTATTCATTCTGCAAAAAAGTCACAATCCACAGAACGACCGCGTATACGCACCGAGGATGTGTGACATTTCAGCAGAAAAAAAAGCTATTGAACGGTACCAAAACACCACATCAGTTATGGTTTGGGGAGCTATATCCACAAAAGGCAAGCTCCCGCTCCTTTTCATTGACAAAGGCGTAAAAATCAATGCCCAATACTATTTGGACGAAGTGCTTGTCAAGCATCTTCACCCTCATGCATCTGAGCTTTTTGGCAATGAGCCATATTGCTTCCAGCAAGACTCTGCTCCGGCTCACAAGGCCAAAACTGTTCAGCGTTGGTGCAAAGACAATATTTCCTGTTTCATTCCAGTGGATGAATGGCCTCCATCTTCTCCGGATTTAAATCCTTTGGATTTTTGTGTATGGGGATACATGTTAGATAAACTAAAAAATCTTAAAAACATGAAATTGGAACAATTTAAACGCCGCTTACAAAAAATTTGGGACGAAATACCCGATGAAGTCGTTCGTGCCGCCTGAAATAGCTTCGAAAAGCGTTTGAAGCTCGTAAAAAAAGTTAAGGGTGAAAGATTTGAACTAAATCAATAAAAATGTAAGTCAACAATTTAAAAAATAAAATAAAAATGTTTTTAGCCCAAAATGCTTTGTATATTTTTTTTGTGTTGAAGAAATTAGTGCGACAGTTATTAGGGCCCACGCTGTATATATATTTTTTCAAAAAAATTTAATTCCCCATTACAAGTCAACCATTTATCAGTTTTAATCAGTCAATTAATCAATATTTTTCAGTAGCAGAGCAGCCAGCTGCGATGGCAAACAATGCTCTTCGCTGCAACGATGCTTTACTTGCTGTTTTTTTTTTCTTCAATGAGATGCACCATTGGATAGTATGCTTTATGTTGCATGATGCTCCTCAATGAGACTCTAGCTGGTTTTTGTTTTAATTTTTATTTATTATAGAATCAGCTCATTAGCAGCAATATCATTGAGTTCAGCACATCAGTGACTCACTTTCATTTGTTTTGATTTATATAAAAGTTTGAGTTTTTACCATTTTTTGTAGCATGCTTTTAGAATTGGTTTTGTTCTTATTTTAAAATTTAAAATTTCTTATTTTTTAAAATTTTTGTTTGAGCTGTCAAGCCAGCAACTTTGCCTAAGCTTTACATGCACCTAATTATTTTCGCTATATATGATTTGTTGCTGCTGCTGATGCTGATGCTGCTACAATTTTATGTTGCAATCTTTATTTTATATTAGGTACGAGCTTGTTTAACTGCCGTCGCTCATAAACAACAGATTGAATTGCATTTGCTTGAAAACGGTTCAGTGAATTATTGTGGTAATTATTTGCTTGTGAGGTATTAACAAAATAAGCGAGACTTGGTTTCAACGTGCTTCAAATGGTTATTAATTTTTGTGGTTGTTTATTTTAATGATTCTTCCAACTAGTTAAAAATCTTTAATATGATATTTAGTTTATTAATACTTAGTAAACAGCAAGCTTTAAAGTATATATAATAAAAGATTACATTTGAGATGATGTCAGGCCAAAGAAACTATCGCTACCTTAATATAGAAAGGCCCTAACTCATTTTTTGTTACTTTACAGGAGATGGAAAAAACTGAATAAAAATTATAATTTTGCGGGTCCGAATTTTCTTAAAATGGATTTTTTATTAAGGACACTAATGAATTCAATGCTGTAGCAATATTTTTGCAGCAATTTTTTTTTCTATAGCAATTTTTTTTTTTTTTTTTGCAAAAATCTGTAAAAAATTAATTATTTTGAAAAAAATAAGTTAGGGCCTTTCTATATTAAGGTAGCGTTTTGAATCAATTCTATAAAGAAGGTTAGGAAGATGAAAATTAAAAAAAAAAATGTAAATCTATCAACAACTAAAAAATATTACAATAGGAGAAAAATATTAAAAAGAAGCGATAAAATTACTACCAGCGAATTAAAAAAGGTTTAATCGGTAATCCTCTTGAATACTGAATGTCAAAAAGGGCACATCTCAAACTTTTTACATATATGTTTTTTCATTGAAATCCTTTTTAAATATGTCCATGCACAGTTTTGAGTAATAGATTGATAAAAATCTTATTAGTTGCTGCCTTATTGCTATGATAATGAGAATCAATTTCAAAAAGAGCACAACTCTGAGAGATTACATAGTTTAAAATGTCACTTTCTTTAGAATCGGATACAGAGGTGAATCCTAGAAAGAAAAAGCAAGGAATAAGATATACCAACAATAACAAACACGTTGTAGTTAAAACAATCCAAATCAAGGGCTATTCGTACAATAATTTTAAAGGCAGAAGTTGGCTCCTCGCCAAACAAGCGAAAAATACAGGTACCAAATCCATACTTTAAAAGATGTTTTTTAGCTAAAAAGTATTTTGGGATGTGTACAGAAATACTTCAATGAATTAACATATCAAGATGTCGATGATAGTGTTAGTAAAATCAATGAATTTAATAGCGAATATGAGCAAGATATTTATTTTCAGCAGCTTTTGGAGGTGATGGAACCTTAAGATATTTCCAAACGTAAAAGTGCTTTAGCAGGTAATAAAAACAAATTGTTCCATTAAATACTTTATTGAAACAAGCAGAACAAAACGTGCAGTAAACAAGTTGACATATTTGAGCTTGCATTGAATCACGTCGAAATAATGACAGTGCTTAGAAGCGTAGATCTTAAAAAAATTAAAAAATACCACCTGATCGAAGAGGTGGCATTTTGTTTTAAAATGAACACTTACATCGTTTCTATTTCTGAAAAGGAAATTCATGATTTCAATACTATCATAACAAATACCTACCATCTTCACTAAATGTTGTAAAATGACTAAATAAAATTAATTATCACTTCTTTTGAGAATATTTAAACAAAAACTTTGGCCCTTTTATTTGGCAGAACACAAATTGATGTTAGAGTTGATTTAAGAGACCCTCACTTGAATGCCGAAGCAAAGAAAATTATTACCGAAAAACTACACGGAGAAAATTCTTTGCGCACAAGTCATGATCAAGCTGTTCATAATATACAAAATATGTTTCTTTTAACCATATATGAGTTCTGATCATGTATTATCAACTATGATTACAATTTTTGCTCTAATTCTGTATAAAACATGTATAAAAGACTGATGTAAGGTAAAGTAAATTTATTGAGTTTTTTAGAGCAGTTTTACATTTAATTTATTCCAATGAAATTACATACATAATTGAAGTACTTAGAACTATATTTGTTTTGTTCTAGCAACAGTGAAAGATAAATGCAGCTTGCTTCTTTATAATGACATGGTTTTGATAACTGTGTAATAATATATTATAATGCTTGCTCCCGGCATTTGACATTTTCATATAGACGTTCTGTCTTTTTCTAGTTACAAAAAATGTACTTAAATCTAAACTTAACCTTAAATACTAATACCTCATACTTGATATTATAACGATTAAGAGTGAGTAGTTAACCTCTATGTGTGCCAGGTACTGATTTAGTGTAAAAATCAGGTAACAGTGGGGCGCCAAAATCCAAGTCAATTATGATATCTTCGTTTATAATTCCAATAGGGGATAAGTAGGAGAAGGAGAAAAAGTGAAGAAACTGAAGTAACTGAAGGAGAAAAATTCAGAGAGCGTTCAGATTCAAAGATTTCCTTTAAAAGTTCGTTATTATAAAGAGAAACTACGTTTACAAACTTTTTTGTAAGTTTAAAGCATAGCGACATAGCGGATTTACATTGGCCTTTGCGTAGATAAAAATATTTGAATAACGTTTTACATATGATTCAAAGTTTTTACTAACGCAAAGTCTCAAGATATTACGCTCCAGCACTTCCATTGCGTTGGCAACTGTGGGTGAAATAGTGAACCAAATAGGAAATGCATAAAGCAGGACTGAGCGTATGCTGACTTTTTAGATTAAAATTTTAGCATCTTGACTTAAATATTTATTATTTAAGAGTCTTGAAAATATGCAAACTAGTTTTTGCGCTTTTCTCAAGTTTGACCTCGCATGTTTATTGAATTTTAATAATTTATTAAACAAGATGCCTAAATTTTTTATCTCATTTTTAAAGACAATTTCAGAGCTGTTTAAGAAAAGTTTCAAGTTTTTGCTCTCAGGAACTACTATTTTGCTACATTTGCCTGATGCATTTCATATACATATTGCCTCAGATTTCGAGGTATTAATATGGATGCCCCATTTTATGTAATATTCATTAATAATGTTTAAATGTCTTGAGACAGCACGGAGGCCTAAACTAGGTGAAATGTGGTGGGCATAAACCAAACAGTCATCAGCATATAAAATACCTTTTGAGCCAGACAGCTCATGTGGGAAATCATTAAGGAAAATATTAAAGAAATGTGGAGCCAAGACAGAACCCTGGGGAACGCCGCTTTTAACATTACCAAGTTCAGACACCGAATCGCAAAACTGAATGCAAAATTTTCGATTTGAAAAAAACTAACAAAAATTTTGATCAAAAAAGGATCAAAGCCAAGTTCAATTAATTTATAGATAATACCATCATGATAAGATGTATCGAAAGCCTTCTTGATATCTAGGGAAACTGCAAGAGTACATTTTTTTTTGTCGGAGATTACGCGAAACATCATCATGGAATTTTAATAAGGCGTGAACCAGTGATCTGCAAGCGATGGCATTTTCGCTACTTGCAATCTACCCTCAACAAATACAGTGACAGTCTGACCGCACTACGCAAGCGCTGCGATTGTTGTGTCGAACATACTTGCAACATTGAAGCCAACTGTGTATGAGCGTGTCGTAAGACCACAATAATGCATGTTCGAGTTGTTGGTTTGATAACCAGCGCAGGGCCTTTTCAACTTCTGGTATGCAATGGTAAGTATGGTCATTTACAAGCAACAAAACAAAGACATAAAGCGTAACTCCTGCATAAAAAAACCAGCGCTTATTTTGTTTTCCGAACACAAAGTATTTGCAGTAACATTGCAGTAACATTTCAGTTACCTTGCGTGACTTTTGAGAGCTTGTAGCTCATAAGCCAATGGTTGAATTGAGCTGATTTCTTTTTTAAAATAAATTCTAAAGTTTAATTGAGTGAGCAATAAAATTTGTTTAGTAAATTTTTAAAGATATTTATTAAATTTAGTTTTTTAAAAAATTATATCAGACGCCATTTTACTATAAAACACCTTTAATCACTGATTTTGATAAGATTTTGTATACATGCAGATCTTTAATAAAGCTACAACTTTTGTTCAATTGTTCAAAATTTTGAAATAATAGGGTCGCCACCTAATATTATGTCTTTTCAAGAGCTTAAAACTGATAAATGACGTTTAAAACTCTTGAAAAGACATATTATTAGGTGGCAGCCCTATTATTTAAAAATTTAATAATTTTGAAATTCTGACAATGGATTCGCATTCAGCGACCCATTTTTGGTATACGATTTTTTTTTTGCCAGCCCCGAATTCATAAAACTACAAAAAACTAAGGTGGCAGCCCTATCCGCCATCTTGAATTTTAAAATTCTAACTTTAGATTCGAAATCAGTGACCCCTTAACACTGATAAATGACGTTTAAAACTCTTGAAAAGACATATTATTAGGTGGCAACCCTATTATTTCAAAATTTTATAGTTTTGAAATTCTGACAATGGATTCAGATTCAGCGACCCATTTTTGGCGTACCATTTTTTTTTGTCAGGTCCGAATTAACAAAACTACAAAAAATTAAGGTGGCAACCCTATGCACCATCTTGAATTTTAAAATTCTGACTTTAGATTCGAAATCATCGACCCCCTTAACACTGGTAAATGATGTTTAAAACTCTTAAAAATACATATTATTAGGTGGCAATACTGTGGTAAAAATTTAGGTGGCAACCCTAACCTCCATCTTAAATTTTAAAACTGTGACATTATATTCGAAATCAAATCCGTTGTCAGAATTTCAAAATTACAAGAATTCGCATAAATGAAAAAAATCTAGGTGGCAACTCTATCCGCCATCTTAAATTTTAAAGTTTGACATCATCTTCGAAATATATTTGACATAATCTTCGAAATAAGTTACCCCTAAAACTTCCTAAAACTATTTACTCTATTCATACTGAAGTAATCTACAAACACTTGAGTAAAAATGCAGTGTATGCGCTGATTTCATCGTTCGTAAGCTTACTTTTGTATCACTGCTTAGCCGAAGTTGAAATCAACCTGCAATGGTACACGAGGCAGTAGCTCAAAATAATGCATAATTATAACGATTGCCGTTCGTGCGCTGTGGTTTATACACATAATTATTTTATGCAAACATCTATACTTTCCACTGAAGTCGAAGCACACATCACACAGCATTGGCGTCGGAAGCGGGGGGGAAAGGTGGGCAGTTGCCCCCCAATTTTTTAGCTAGATAAACAATTTAAAAGGAAAAGTTATTCAAAATATCAGTTTTTTTACAACGATAATATTTTTGTATTATATATTTTCCTCTTCTTTCTCTCTTCTTCATGTTTCATGTGAAGAAATTTTGGTGAACTTTGTTTGCACCACCATTTGTACTGCCCCCCCATTTGTACTGCCCCCCCAGATGAAATTCGCTTCCGACGCGATTGTCACACAGTGTTTGACTTTGGTACAATTGGCTAATGCAACATGCCTGATGTTGTAAGTGAGCTCGATGGCGTAGAATATGTTGCATGGTATTAATGATATTGAAGTCATACAAAAACCAAGTATGTACTGAGTGTAAAAGCAGTTGCAGTTCATCGCTGCAGGTCTCTGGCGTGAACCGTAGAGTGTTCTTTTTTGAACCCAAATTAAACGGCGAGATATACTCATCCCCTAGATTTAAATTCGTTTTATGTCTAATGATATGTTCAAAAACTTTTCCCAAATTAGAAAACATTGAAATAGGCCGAAAATCGTTTATATCAGTACTGTCTGGTTTTTTTTATAGGTACTATCTTTCCAATTTTTCATTTGACTGGAAAATAACCGTTATTTAGGCAATTGTTAAAGATAACTGTAAACAAATCGATCGCTAGCTTAGGAAGTCTTTTGATAATGAAATTTGAAATGTTATCTGAGCCTGCTGATTTTTTATTATTAAGATTCTTCAAGATTCCAGCAAGAGATTCGGAGTTAATGTAGTGGAAACTATCATCATTTTGTAGAGAGGTAAAACTGTCGCAGAAATTATTGATAGTAGGGGAAAGTCTTGAAAGATAATTCGAAATATGTTTTTTAATTTCTGATAAGTCGGATCGATTTGAAGTGTTTTCAATATAAATTTGTTCAAAATGTTGTCGAAAAGCTTCTAATTTATCAAAATCATCATCAACTACTGTGCCATTTATAGATAGTTCAGAGTTGGTGGATTTGTTTTTATTTTTTATAACATTGAAAATTTGTTTATAACCTGAAGCACCCGGTTTTATTTTTTCTAATTTTTTTTCGAATTGTCTGGCTTGTTCTAGTTTTACTTGTTCTTTTATTATAATTTTGAGGAGTTGGATTTGTTTTGATAGTAGATTATAATCATCATTGGTTCTATTCAAATGCCTATGAAAGATTTTTTTTAAGTTTTTCTGCCAAGAATGTTTGATTTTGAATAAATTTTGGATGTTCTCTGAAACAAAAAATTTGTCGTGTTTAAACTCAAATTTTTGTGAACTTGCTTAGGTAGCAGATTCAACAGAGGAAGTAAAATTTTCAATATATCTGTCAATTTCCCGATTATTTAATTTTGTCCAATTTGTTTTTTAAAAGATGTTAAAAATCTAGGGGGTTTAACTAAAAATTCAAAGTCTTCTAAATTCAAGCCAAGACGGATAGGAAAGTGGTCTGAGAATGTAGATAAACTAGTAACGGAGTAATTCTGGTTAATACTGTCGATTAAATTTGAGGTTACTAAAAAATGGTCAAGATAAGATGGTCCTGATGGAAAGGAAGGACTGTGATCAGATATGCGGACAAAGTCTAGGGAGAAATCTTGTAGCCTGTTATAAAATACTTTTCCGTTACAATTTTCTAATTTATCACCCCATGCAGGGTTTCTTGAGTTAAAATCTCCGCCAATTACAATCCCTTCGAAATTAGAGGATAATTGTGAAATTTTGCAAAGACCGTCGCAAATTTGGGACTGTGGAGAAATTGCACAGATAAATAGAACCGAATAGAATGCATTTTTGTATACCATTCACTATTAATTTTAGTTGAATAAAGTTATGAGGGATGGAAACCCCGTGTAGTTTTATAGTAGAATAACAGTAAGATTTTTTTAAAATAATTGCTATTCCCAAAGGAGAATTGTCGAAAATAAAATTAATATCTTCAAAGAAAATTTTGGGATTACGAAGGTGGCATTCTTGTACAAAACCAATATCGATTTTTTGTGTCCTAAGAATTTTTAAAAGGTCAATTCTACGGCTTAAATCAACCAAAGAACGGACATTAAATGTTAAAAGATTTATCATATTACGGCTCATACGAATTTTGAATTTTGGAAAATAAACTCAAATATTCAGCTTTAGCTTGAGCAACAGGCATCTTTTTGTAAGAATCCATAAATTTCTGAATTTGTTGTTCAGTTGGGATTGGTTCAGAAGCCATAAAATAATCAGCTAGTTCCATGAATTTTTCAATAATTGACGACCGCTTACTCGAAGGAACAGAGACAGAAGAAGTAGATGCTTTTTAAGGCTTAAAAAGACTAGCGAACGATTTGTTACTATTAATTAAGCCGATCTTGGTAACTGCTTATTGAACATTTTGAGAGGCTTTTTGCCTCTTGTCAGCAGCCTCTTGAAGACGCTCTTTTTTCTCATAGATAAACTTTTTGAATGTAGAGCAGCCTCTCCAATTCGCGGGATGTCCGAATTGTTTGCAATTATTGCAAAATGGTTTCGAATTGTCATCAGTAGTAAAAGAGCAATTCCCAGGCTCATGCTCTTGGTTACATTTGAAGCAAATATATTTCCTATTGCAATTACGAGCGATATGGCCCAAGAGTTGGCACCGCCTGTACTGTATTTCTTTTGCTATGGCCTTAGGGGTCTCCCACAAAGCCGTCTGACTCAAAATATACTTTACATGACCTACGTTACCTAATATTTTTCCAGGATTTAAAGAAACAAGGAAAAGTCCTGTATCAATTTTATTTTTTTGAGAAAACGGAGTCGAAAATTTAGAAACCCTGTTAATGGTATTTGGGACTAAGATATCAAGAGCCGATTTAATCTCGTTTATATCTGTCAGAAAATAAAGGCCGCGAAGTGTGAATGAATTAATGTTTTGTTCTTTTAGAATGGCCATCATCATGGAATGCGCGTCTGAATTGTCAAGATAAAGTTTGCTTTTAAATTTACTAACGATTTTTGTTCGGAAGAGTATCTTCGGTTTGATGGCCTCAAGCTGGTCGACGAGGTGCTTTATGTTTACGTTGTATAGGATTATTGGAAGGCAACTATCTTTTTTGGATTTTTGCACACCACTGCTATCAGACAATTTTAATTTAGGAGTTTTAGAGGATTTTGTTTTAGGAGTTGTTGACTCTATATTTAACTCGCTCAAGATGGCGAACCTGTTTTCTGAGTTAATACAATATTTATTTAAAACTACCTTATTCGGCGACCTGGATGCATCCATCTTATTTGAGACGGCACACTTTTTTCGCTTGGGTGACATAAAATCTTCATCGTCCCAACCCTGTTGTAACATGAGCAGTTGGCTAGCTACTTCCTCGGTTCCTGGAGAATAGACTTCAAAATCCATATTGACATGGAAGGAGTCGTTCAGTGGAGCACTGTTTTCAATGTTGTCTCGATTTTGCTTTGTATTATTCTGGTTGGAAAGATTAATGGTATTAGAGCAGCTTGGTTGATTGATATGCATAGCCTGCAGCGGCTGTCGGGCAGATGCACCATCAAGGCTATGGGCACGTTTAGCGGCGCCATCGCTAAAATCGCCATGTAAAGGATTGAATCCAATAGATTTAAGTTTATCTGGCGGTTTTTTTATTGGGTGGAAACCAGCGCTTCCTTTTGGATCACCATCCGTGCTGCAATTCCGAGCAGCCCGGCTGGAGCAGAAAGTTTAAATAATTTTTTTTTTCAATTTGGTGTAAGTCACGATGATCTTAAATTATTCAGCAAAACAAGAAGACTTGAGTCAAATGATTTAACACAATCCTCGAGGATGTAATATAGTTTTCTTTTGTAGTTTTTATTTTTTCCAATTTTAGTTTTATTTTTTTCAGTTGTTAATTATTGAAAAATTTTTCAAAACTTGAAAAAAGTCGACCGACTCAGACGACAGAAAATTCCAAAATTCATAAAAGACTGATCATATATTATGATAAATTTTCAATTTCCATAATTTTTATGATCAACGAAATTGCATATATTATGAAAGAAATCGCTCTTAAACGCGTTTACAAATTATAAGCGTTGATCATAAATTGGTATCAAGTGGTTATGGCGACGAACACAAAGGAAACAACACAGAATCTTTGCTAGAAAATGAAGCAGTACAGAAAAGAAATCGCTATCAATATTCACATTTTTAATGTACTCCGTTTTTTATGCAGACACTGAAAATTCCAAAAGAAATTCGACCAATCAATACATCGGCTCTCAAAAAATATGTAAGCACAGCGCTTACAATTTCAGTGCCTTCAAGAGAACGCTCATTTTCATCTCTACACAGATTAAAAACGTATCTGGGCATTTACCCAGAAAAGTCTACAGTGACCAAAAAATTAAGACTTACAGCTATTCTGGCAAATTAACAAATTGTTAACCAGTATTTGATTGTTGTTTTCAATGCAAAATTTAAAGCTCAAAAAACAAAATTTTTCAATAAAATTGTCAATAACTGAAAAGCGGTTGACAATTTTTATCAAAATTTTTTATTTTTCAGCTTCAAATTTTGTTTTGAAATAAAAAAATTACAAAAAACACACAGAAATATTCAAAATACTGGTTAACAATTTGTTAATAGAGCTGCTATTATTTTACGATATTATCAAAGAGAAATATTTAAATTTTATCAATTAAAGCAAATTATACATAAATATTTACAATGATGATTAAATCGTGCGTTTCACAAATGAAGTGCGTTTCTTAAATGTTTTGTAAACTTTTTGTTTTAGTGAAAATGGAAGACATTGGCTAAAGATAACAAAAAAATGGTTGAGGCAAGGAAAGGACATAATATTATTATATAATATTAATATTAATATTATTATATTATATTTGTTTTTAATCACTAAATTACATAATTACTTAACTATCTAATTACTTAATAACACAATTGAACTAAGTGAAAGTAAGTGAATGTTTTCAAATGCAGATTTTTGTAATTTGGCACAATGAAAAGGTACCTAATTAAAAATTTACGACTATGGAAGCCCATGTACTTAATAATATAAGAGACAAAACAAAATATAATGAGAAGCAGTACCAAGAAATAAAAAATAATTGAGGAACTTCTTAAGCAAAGTAGTAGAAAAGTGGAAGAACTGCAATAGAACGATATTAGCTTTTGAAGAACGTAACAAAGATTGGTTGAACAGTGACATTATTTTTGTTGATTCGAGACACGGAGCAAAGATTTTAGAAGTTTGAGACAATATCATACTCATATTTGAGACAATTGAAAAACTGTTAGTAAAATTTGCGAATTTTATAAAAAAAATTATGTGAATGTGACGTCCGAACGCTGGGATCTACCCATATGTGTTTCGTTTAAAGTACTTATGTGCTTACGTATATGCTTAAGTACTTACTTTAAAGTGTTTATGTTTTATAACAATGGCGGTATTTTTACATTACAAAATTACATGTTACTTTTTTTTTTTTGCGGACTTTGTAAACTTTTTTATCTTGCTCAAAAAGAGCTTGAAGAGAGAGCTTTTGTCTTGCCGCAAAAGAGATATAATAAATTTTTCAATACAACAAATTTTTCTATCTAATTAGCATTACGCACAACTTGTTTAAGCTTAACTAAAAAAGCTCTATCTTCTAAGTAAAAAAAAAATTACTTTATCAAACATTTAGAATTTGTATTTAAATCATATAAAATCAACATAATAAATATAGAGGTCATTTAGAAAACACTTTAAAAAAAAATATTTTTAAGTTATTTCTTAAAAAAAATCAATAATTTCGTCTGCTCAAAAGAAACTTTTTTCACAAAATCGCTTCACTTTACTTGCTTAACGCAAGTTTGTGTCTTAAGTCTTTTGATTCTTTGATAGAAATAGGAGTATTTTTCAATTGCAATGCAATAGTTTAAAATTGTGTTTTATAAAAAATTTGTCAGACTTGCCAACAGCTTGTCAAACTAAGGAAGGAAAATGTAGCCAACTATTTGTTTTGAACTTGAGGCCTGTGCATAATTAATGCCAGTAATGATTAAAACTTTTGGACAAATCAATATATTTCAAAGCCACTATCAAGGATAAATATTTGTACTTCCAAACAAAAATATATACAGTCATGTGAAAATAAATGGGGGCACCTGTATTTTTATATTTAAAGCTGCTTGAATTACATACAAGGTGCAACATGTATAGCATTAATTCCCTCGGGTGGTGGTTCATCCTGATAAGGCAAGTATAAAACTTTATGGAGTTTCCTCCCACATTGTAAAACTTTCAAGATACAGGGTGTTTTACGGTTTTGGTAAGTGTTTAGTATTATTGATCTTGAATCTAAACTTCTCACCATTAAATAAAAAACAATATTTTGTATTTTAGAAAAAATATCAACTTTTCCATCAGTATATCAATCACTTTCGTGTCATCTTTTTTTCATGTAAAAATACACTTAATCAACAGTATTTTTTTAAATTCTAACTTTGGACAATAACAGCTTCGCTAAGACAAAAGATAGAAAATATGTTGATATTTCGTTGGATAATCTCAAAATTTTTGCTCCGCTACAGCACATGACACGAAAGTGATTGATATACTGATGAAAAAGTTGATATTTTTTCTAAAATACAAAATATTATTTTTTATTTTATGGTGAGTAGTTTAGGTTCTAGATCAATAATACTAAACACGTACCAAAACCGTAAAACACCCTGTATCTTGAAAGATTTACAATGTGGGAGGCAACACCATAAAGTTTTATACTCGCCTTATCAGGAGGAACCACCACCCGAAGGAATTAATCTATATCTGGGGCACCTTGTATATAATTCATGCAGCTTCAAATATAAAAATATAGGTGTCCCTATTTATTTTCACATAACTGTATATCGCAATGCATATGTGTGGTTATAGTTGTTGTTGTTTTTTGCCATTGAAATGTTTCTTTTCATTTAAATATCGCATTGTTTAACATCACTACTGTTGACTTATTTATTGTTTTTGCGATATTTTTTTTGCTTGTTGTTTAAATTAAGACAAATGTTCTAACTGCACTTTGCCGGCTTTTTTGTTGGATTCTCACGCTATTTTGTTAATTTAAAACATTTATTTTTGTGGTTTCTATTAGCGCTGCACTACTTTTAACATTATTGCTTATGTAGAAATTTAAAAAATGACATATTTATTGCTGTTGCAAGCCGTTTATTTAAATAGAAATAACTTCCCTTCCGTTAGTCATTATTTATAGTTCATTAAGTTCTGGGAACGGAGCTTATGTAAAAATCTAGCCACAAAATAAATTATTATTTTATCTCTTTTAGGTGGTGACGAACCAGTTGGTGCACAAATTCCTTCGATGTTCTTGAACTTTATTGGCAGCGACATTGATTGGCGTTACAATACGGAACCGGAACGCAGTGCCTGTCTATCATCACCCGGCCAACGCTGCTACTGGCCACGTGGCAAGGTGCTGGGCGGCACTTCAGTGCTCAATGGCATGATGTACATACGTGGCAATCGTGAGGACTATGACAACTGGGCCGCCATGGGCAATCCTGGTTGGAGCTATAAGGAAGTTTTACCTTTCTTCAAGATGTCCGAAGATAACTTGGAGCTGGATGAAGTGGGCTCAGAGCTGCACAGCACTGGCGGTCTTCTGCCAGTCGGCAAGTTCCCCTACAACCCACCTCTAGCCTATGCCATACTCAAAGGTGGCGAAGAATTAGGTATTATTTCAGGGGAAGGGTAAAGGTTAAATAATGTCCATTTTAGTAATGCTTTTGCATTTCCAGGCTTCACTGTACAAGATCTCAACGGCAAGAACTCAACGGGCTTCATGATTGCTCAGATGACAGCACGTAATGGTATACGTTGGAGTTCGGCTCGCGCTTTCTTGCGACCAGCACGCATGCGCAGCAATCTGCATATCTTGCTAAATACCACGGTGACCAAGGTGCTCATACATCCGAACACAAAGACGGTGCTGGGTGTCGAAGTGATCGATCAGTTTGGCAGCATGCGCAAAATTCTGGCTAAGAAAGAGGTGATCGTTAGCGGCGGCGCTGTCAACTCACCACAAATACTGCTGCTCAGCGGTGTGGGACCCAAGGAGGAACTCATGAAGGTAAGCAGTGCGTGAAAGCAGTGCTGCTAAAGTTGCATCATAAAAGCAGCTCAACACGTACAAATATAAATTTAAGCACCAAAAATTCCGAAAATTATAGCACACTCTCGCATATCAGTTCTTTGTTGGTTTTATGGCGGCCTTAAAAATTAATTGTTTTTGTTTTTTTTTTTGCTTACACGGAGAGAAAAAATCAAGCAGTCTTTGATGAAAGAAGTATATCAGCTTTCATACATGCATAAAATTCTCAATTCTAGCATTATTGTTCTGGAAGCGCGAATAATGCTTGAATTGAGAAAAGTGCTTAAACCAAAATAAATTTTCTTAAAATTTTAGAATATTTCTTTTGGATTCTACTCTATAATTTTCCTGAAATGACAATAATTTGTTTGATTCCAGTACATAACTTTTTAAAAACTAGAAATTTTAGCTTGATAAGAGAAAATTATATTCTAAAAAGGAGAACTTGATCTAAGTTAGATAACTTCTTAAAATAAGAGCATCTCGCTTGACATTAAAAGCTTTATTTTTAAAAAAAAATAATTTTCTTGATCCAAGTAAATCATTTTCTGAATAAAACCACAGAAAGTCTTTGCTAGACAAGAGAAGAATTAAGAACATTAATAATTTAATATTTATTTAATAATTTTATATTGATGTTTCATTTTAATATTGAAAGAGTTTTACATCAATATTATAATATAAATTAAGTTTTACTGCTTGTTTACTTTTAAAGCAGTAGCGTAGTTCACTTTAAATAAATACTCAAATTTTAAATAAACACTTCCTTCATGCAAGTGAAATATTTTTATATTAGTTTTTATAAAAACATTAAAAAACTAAAATATTCAAAAAAACAAAAGTGTTTGGTAGCCTTTATAAATTTCTGAGGTTTTGCAGTCCTATAACCGCAAAAGGAAAAAATTTTTCAATTCTTTGGATAAGTTTTTTTTTTGTATTTTTTAAGTCCATTTTCTCGTAGATTTTTAATCACAACACAAATTGTCCGATTCGGTTATCATATATCACAAAAAAATCTAAAATTACGTTGCTAACAATTAATGTTATTAAATGGGTTGTCTCCCATATATTTAAAAACTGATTGAAAAATCACTACAATAATTTTTGTGAAATTTCACGACAATTTTGGCGATTTTGTAAAAAGATCACACTATGCAGCAGGTTTTTTCAATTCTGTCTGAAACTCCAGCGTTTTTTCCAAAATATGTATATTTTCTCTACCTTTCACCATAGTATAACTAGACAAGGTATTGTTAGGGCTGAATGTGCTCTCTTTCTTAGTGACCATAACTGTCAAACTCAGCCATTTTGCCTATTTTTGCTTTCTCGTTGCATTCTCATTGGTTGCAGATTTTGTATGAGTTGTCAACTTCATTTTGACAGTTTCGGTCAGTGGCTCTCCGCCCAAATACTACCTTGTCTAATTCGACCATGCCTTTCAGGCTATTTCAGCGAGTTTTCGCTCAGAGAGTCCTAAAATATTTACATTCTCTCTACTTTTCACGCTATTTCAGCGTGTTTTCATTCAGAGAGTCCTAAAATATAGATAGTCTCTCTACTTTTCACGCTATTTGCGTGTTTTTGGTCAGAGAGTCCCAAAAACCCTCCAGCAGTGATATTTTACGCTATTGGAGCGGGTGTTATGCGTGGCCTAAAAAAAACCTCTGCTTTAACGTCATATGATTTCAAAGAGTTTATTCGACCAAGTGTCAAATGATATAAAACTTAAGCAGTAGATGATTGGTCACAGCTTAATTACTCAAGTCTACTGAAGTTGGAAAGAGTAGAACCTTCTGCTTTGTGATTGACTCTATACAGATTTGTTGTTGTTGTCATGTTTAAAAATTACTTGAGAGACTTCACGCATTTCTAGCGTTTTTTTATAAGAGAAGACAATATTGAAAGAGATAATTTTAGAAGACAGTTCTTACAAGAGTGCGAAATAGATAATTGTAAGTGAGAGGATTCACGCATTTCTAGCGTGAAATATCTATAAATTTGCTCTATGTTATTTAACGACAATACATGTAGGCAATCAGTTGTCAGCAGTTGTTGTAGTTAATTCTCGTGAATTTTCTTAGAGTGTATGTAAAATCATTTTTTATTAATTTGTTATTCATTATTCATTTTTTCTTTCTTATTCATTTGTTATTCATTATTATTTTTTTATTCATGGCTTAGGACTCGGGCTATGTTTTGAATAAAAAGTTAATAACAAATAAATAATGAACAAAAGTGATGCGGTCAGAAACGAAGTTCCTTACGCTTTTTCTTCAACTCCGAATATAGTTCGAAATAAAATTGGTTTTTTTATGTTTTTTATTCTTTTGTATTTTATATAATTTTTTCAAGGCAAATAATGTAAATAAACAATCAAATCATAAAGTTTTATATAATATATTAAGCCTTGTACTCTGTTCGTTTGCATGAAATTTCGTTGGCAACATCTATTTATTTGTTGCGCGAAATTTCTGACTTAAAGTTTGTTGCGAGGAATTCCTATGGCAACGTTTCTCAGAGAGACTTGGAGAATAAGTTGGGAGATTTCATATGATCTCTCTCTTTTCACTTCAAAATAAATAGGCAGTACAATTAAATTGTCGTGGAAAAAGTTTTGCTCAGAGACATGTTGTGATAATTTCACGCAGCGGAACAGAGTACTGCTCTGACGAACATGTTTGTGAAATTCTCCACGCTTGTTTTGCAGTTGTCACTTTTTGTATGGAGATGTGAATGGAATTTCACATGAAACTGAACAGAGTACTATGCTTTAAGAAAAAAGCTTTAGTTATTGAAAATTAAAATGTAAAATTATTATAAGAGATGAAAATAGGCAGTTGGTGAGTAACCATATTTGTTTCATAACGAAACAAGGCATTGAGCAGTAAACATTCATTATGTTCCTCGTATGGAGCTTGAATTGATTGAAAAGTTAGATTAAAAACTTTTAATTGACTTACTTAACCCTTTCAATGGCTAGGCTAAACTAAGAACAAAATCATTTTTTGAGGTAATATTCCTATTATTTAGGTTAAAAAAAGGTGAAAAAACATACCTTTGATTTTTACCTGCGCTACTTAAATTTTGAAAGCTTGTACAAAGAAAAAATTGTTTTGCTCCTGTACGGTAATTTTTTTTTTTAATTATTTGAATGATTTTCAATGACTTTTTAAATCTTTGTTTTTTAAACCCTTTTAATATTAGTTTTGTTTCTGTACACGCAAGTTTGTGAAAAATTTCAAAAATTTTATAATAAAAATTTTAAAGTTTTCGAAATTTTTTAAAAACTTGCGTGTACGGGAAAAGATAAAAAAACATAAAGTTGATTTTTGTCCGGTTAGTTTTTTCCTATTAAATACGCCAAAAATTTCTTGCTTTTCTTTGGCACAAAATCGAAAATCCAACTAACTTAAATGTCAAATATCTCTCTAAATTTATTTTTATCATGTTGGTTCAATTACTTTCTGACGTGTCTAATATACTGGGCAAATCCACTGAAAGGGTTAAGAGCATAAAACTAAAAACACATTTTTAGGGTCCACTCTAGTGTCAAACAACTTTTTGAAATTCTTACATCAGATTCGAAATCAGCGAGCAGTGCATCTACAAAGAGTATAAAACAAAAACACATTTTTAGGGTCCACCCTTGTGTCAAAAAATGTTTGAAATTCTAACATCAGATTTGAAATTAGCGACCGTATCGCGAAAATAGCGAAATATGCGATAGTGAGCATAAAGCAAAAAACACATTTTTAGGGTCCACCCTAGTGCTAAAAAACTTTTTGAAAGTCTAAAATCAGATTCTAAATCAGCGACCAGCGCAAACACAAAGAGTATAAAGCTACAAAACACATTTTAAGGGTCCACCCTAGTGTCAAAAAATGTTTTAAACTCTAAAATAAGATTTGAAATCTTACCTTATCTTAGCAACCTCTTAATGCTTCCAGCACATATACAGAGAGTATAAAACAAAAAAACACGTTTTTAGGGTCCACCCTAATCTGGAAAACTTTTTGAAATTCCGACATCAGGTTCGAAATCAGCGACCCCTTATACTGCTAGCACATATTGAAAGAGTATAAAACCAAAAAACATATTTTTAAGGTCCACCCTAATGTAAAAAAAAATATTTTTTTTAGAATTCGAAAATAAGATTCGAAATACAAAATTCGAAATATAAAGAGTATAAGACAAAAAAACACATATTCATATATTTAGGGTTCACCCTAGTGGCAACAATTTTTTTCGTAGTTCTAACGTCAAATTCGAAGTCAGCGACCCCTTAGTACTGCCAGCACATACACAAAAAGTATAAAATAAAAAACACATTTTTATTGTCCACCTTAGTGTCAAAATACTTTTTGAAATTCTAACATCAGATTACGCTGTATTACCAGAGATGGGCTTAGTGCACTAAATTTGCAGTTTCAGCTTACATGTGCTGATAGTGTAAAATTATTCTCTATCTTCTATTAGTTTTTACTGATGAATTGAAAAATATAAGCCTCACTATACATGAGTGATAGTGATAGTGAAAACTTTTTCACTCAAATTCATATAAGAATAGTGAAAAAAATTTCTACAGCTTAGTGCAGGTATTTTTTTTTACACTATTAATTTAGTGCAAAAAAGTTGCAATTAATTGAAATTTATAGTGCAAAAAAAATACCTGCACTAATAGTAGTAAAACACAGAAAGTTTTGATTCAATTGAAAGAAAATTCATAATTTAATTGAAATAAAATTCATTCAGAGCTGTTGTTATTTTCTTCATAATCATATCTGACCTAAAGCTTGAAAAATAGTTCTTCTTAATTATATAGTTTCAAAATCAGTTATATTTGAAAGATGAGTGGGAACATTTTCAATTGCAGCTTTCATATAGTGACTGCACAAATTTTGCTCTATTTGAGTGTAGTGCAGATTTAGTAACTACCACTCAATTTAGTTATAGTGCAACAATATAACACTATCACTTCACTATCACTATCACTAGTGAAGAGATGCTTCACTATCACTAAGCTAGTAAAAAAATAGTGAAAAATATAATTTCTCTCAATATATTTTAGTGCTAGTGAAAGTCTTAGTGCACTCAACATTTAGTGCACTACGCCCAACTCTGTGTATTACACACATTTGCTGCAGTTCCATATCATAAAACTTAATTGCAATAAAGATTCTTACGTATGATTTAAAACACACATATAAAAATAACAAATGCGTTTTATCGAAATTTCAACGTGTCAGAAACAGAGACACACAGAGAGACAGATAGAAAAAAAAGAGAGTTGCGCACTCGCCTACTCGTTTGTTAGTCTGCTCAAATCTCAATACTCGCGCGGACACACGCAGCGCACTCACCCGCTAGTTTGTAGATTGTTCGATACTCGCACGCATACACACACAACAATCTCACTGTTACGTGACGGTTTCTACCAAATCACACCACATGCAAGCAATGTAAAGAAACTTCGTGAAAAAAAATATAAAAATGAATAACAAATGAATAATGAATAAAAAATTAATAATGGATAAAAGAGAATAATTGAAAATTCTGAAATTCTTTGTGAATATAATTTTTATGATAAAAAAATTTGATTCATAATTCTCTGAATAACGAAAATGAATAATTAATTATTTTTTTAAAATTGAGTGTGTATTTAAATTTTTATTTATGAATATGAATCAATTTTGCATTCATTGAATAGATTCTTTTACCATTATTCAGTTGTACTTGAAATTTTTAATATGAATGCAGATTATACAGCTTTGTAAACAAATATTTCTTTCCGTGTATCTTCAAAGTGTGAAAATTCTTAAAGCAAATAAAAATAAATAACTCTTAACGGAATTTGAAAAAGCATCTAAAAAACCGGCTATAAAAAATAGTTTACAATCTGATCGTAAAAAATAAGTTAATTAACTCAATTTTATTTCTTTGCTTCTTGCAGGTCAACGTCCGTCCTATTCACAATCTGCCAGGTGTTGGCAAAAATCTTCACAACCATGTAGCCTACTTCACCAACTTCTTCATCGAAGATGCTGACACCGCACCGCTGAACTGGGCCACGGCCATGGAATATCTACTCTTCCGTGATGGCCTGATGTCCGGCACCGGTATCTCCGATGTCACAGCCAAATCAAGCTCCAGTTATGCCGAAAGCCCGAATGTACCCGATTTACAGTTTTATTTTGGCGGCTATTTGGCCAGCTGCGCCCGCACTGGACAAGTCGGCGAACTGCTATCGAATAAGTCGCGCAGCATACAAATCTTCCCAGCAGTGCTAAATCCACAATCGCGAGGCTATATTACGCTTGCCTCTGCCGATCCCCTGGAACCGCCGCGTATCTTCGCCAACTATCTGACCGAAGAGCGAGATGTCAAGACTTTGGTGGAGGGCATCAAGTTTGCCATACGTCTGGCACAGACCAAACCCCTCAAGCAGTACGGCATGCGACTGGACGAGACCAAGGTCAAGGGCTGTGAATCTATGACCTTCGGTACGGATGACTACTTTGAGTGTGCAGTGCGTCAGAATACGGGCCCAGAGAATCATCAGGCCGGCTCTTGCAAAATGGGTCCTGCACGTGATCCTATGGCTGTGGTGGATCATGAGCTGCGTGTGCATGGCATTCGTGGACTGCGCGTTATGGACACTTCGATCATGCCGCGCGTGACAGCAGGCAACACGCATGCGCCTGCCGTTATGATAGCCGAGAAGGGCGCCTACATGATTAAGCGCGCTTGGGGTGCCGCCAAGATTTGACGACTAGTCGTCGGCACGTTGACGCTGCATAGAATAGTTAAAAATTTTAATATAACAGCGAAAATATCTTTAAAAGAAGAAGCGACCAGTTTAATTTCTTAAATAATTTAAGCAATAAAGTGCAATAATTTAAAGTAATTACATTTTAATACATAATTAAAATAATGATTTTGATGTTCTTTTTTTTTTAAGTTAAAATTAAAACGGAACCAAACTAAAACCACTTTTGAGTACCTAGGTCTTTACTACACTACAATAAAGAAGATGGAAGTCAAGGCTAATAGGTATCTAAGAAAGGTTGTGTCAAGTATTAGCAGAGCTTTGAAAGAATGCACTCAATTTGATTTTATTCACAAAAAATTGAATCAGTGAATAACGAAATAAGAATGCAATCAATGAATGTAAAATTGATTTATAAATAAAATTTTTAACTCACATTAATTTTTCAAAAGCTGATTAATTATTCATTTCAATTATTCATTTTCGTTATTCAGAATAATGAATTAATTTTTTTATTCATTCGAATACTTTTCACAAAGAATGCAATTCACAAAAAATTTTATTCAAAATTTTAAAATTCATTATTCATTTTTTATTCTTTATTCATTTGTTAATCATTATTCATTTTTTATTCATTATTCGTTTTTTATTCATTATTAATTTTTTTATTCATAATTAATTTTTTATTCTTTATTCATTTTTTATTCATTATTAATTTTTTATTGATTATTCATTTTCTATTCATTATTCATTACTCATTTTTTTATTTATGGTTTAGTACTAAAATGAATAAAAATTGAACAATGAATAATAAATCAATAATGAATAACAAATGAATAATGAATAAAAAATTAATAATGAATAAAAAATTAATAATGAATAACAAACGAATAATGAATAAAAAATGAATAATGATTGACTATGAATTAAAAATTAGTAATGAATAACAAATAAATAATGAATAAAAAATTAATAACGAATAAAAATGAATAATGAATAAAAACAGAATAATTGAAAATTCTGAGTGAGTGAAACACTAATGTGAGGCTCTTGATGAATTAAGTTTTGGAATGAATTTTTTATTTGAGTATATAAGAAATAATTGTCTTTTCTCTGTGAAATAAAACGTAAATATTCCAAAACTTTGCACTAGAGTCTTCCTAATAGTTTGTTTTTTTTAAACAGATGCCAAAAATTAATTCCTCGGCTCAAAAAACTTGCCACGAAAACTTTTGACACACTCGATTGGCCGAAAAAAAAGTTGCAGCATATCTAAAAGTAATAAATGGCATTTTTAATATTCGCAATTTAAATTTTTACTAGCATAAAAAGTCATACAACTAAATACTAAAAATATGCCTTTGACATAATTGTTGTGTTCAATTTTATGAGAAATATATTTGTAGAATATTTTTACTTTCTAGCACCTTACTTTATGGGTCTATTTTAAACCTTATCAAAAATGGTAACGTCGATCGTAACGGTTATGAGAATGGTGATGATAACAGTAATGGTAATGGTAATGATTATGGTGATGGTAATGGTAACGGTAATGATAGTGGTAATGATAATGATAGTGGAATGGGCGCATTCCGCATGAACGCACGAGTCTAAATTTTTTTCCAATAATACAATTACAGTTTTTTTTCATTTAACATTACGAATTTTTTTCTACGATAACACTAGGGCATCCAATACCGGTACCCCGGAATCCCTTTTTCTTAGTCCCGACAGTCCCGGGATTGCAAGGCCTAAAATCCCGGAATTTTCGGTATCCCGGGATTGCTCCCGCTGCAAAAAACCACTAAAATATTCCAACAAAAAATTCAATGATACTTCTTTAGAAAAAATTTAGATTTAAATTTAAATGTGATTTTAAAAAATTTTTAAATAAAAACCTTTCTCAAATTATCTGTGGGCCTTACCAATAGTCATTTTAATGCCGACGACTCTTAATTTAGTGTAAGCTTTTTGACAACAAATTCTATAGAAATGATGTCAAAAAAGCTCACACCAAATTTAGAGTAGATATTAGATCGACTATTGGTAAGGCCCAATGTGTTAAACACATGACACTTCCTAAGAAATACTGAAATGTGATTTTAATAATACAAAAATAAAAATCTGTTTTTAATAGCTGTACAATATTTGAAGTAAAAATACCCAAATGTGACCTTAAAAAATAAAAAAACAAAACTTCCTTAAACAAGTGGTACAAAATATCACAGAATTCCTACTTAGAAATGCTAAAATTACACTGTAGGGACGTCAAAAAGACACATGAAAATACCGAAATACAAAAACTTATTTTTCGGTCGTAGCATACTCAGTTTTTTCCAATCAGATCAAAATCTCGAGATATTTTCGATTGAAATTTAGTCACTTTTAGACCCATTTTTAGCTATATTTTCCTAATTTTTGGAAACCAAAAATTTTGACCACCTCCGATTTTGCTTACACTTTTAGAATTTAGTCTACTTATAAAATATAAAATAAAATAAAAACACTAATTTGAGCAAACAAATTTTTAGATTTCTTTTAAAGTTTTTACGTTCAACATTCAAATTTGGTCCAAATGGAAGAAAAAGCAAAATTGCTTGACTTTTAAAAAATCATAGATTAAACAAGGCTAATTCGATTTTCACGTTGGAGGTATTTTTGAAAAGACAATAAAAATTAATTGTTAAAAAACTTAAAAAATTTTTTAAATAAAGATTAAATGAAAGTCAAGTATAAAAAATCTGAATAGCTCGAGACTTTAAGATGATTTGTAAAAACAGAGTATGCCACTAAATTCTACTACCAAAAATTACGTGTCTCTGCGTTTTTTTCTGGCTTTTCAAAAGTTGAAAATTTGCCTACAGTGTTATTAAACTGTTCTATTTTTTTTTAAATAATTTTATGAACATTCTGAATGATCTGATTTTATTAATTTTTTTTTAAAGAATTGATCTTTGTTTTTTCAAAAATAAACAATAAATACTATCCAAACTTTTAGTCGAAACTGTGTTTTTTAGTTATTTATAATCTTCTGCAATGTTTTGTGTTGTAAAACAAGGCATAACTACTTTGAAACTTCATATAACGTCTTCCAAAAAATTCGTTTTCTAAGGTTTGTCAAACCCGGGTTGCGTTTTTCAAAACCCGAAATCCCGGGATGGCCGAAGCGTCTTGAAATTGGATGCCCTAATGCACACTGGGGCCGCCTCATATCAGTGGGTGCTCAAAATTAAATTCTGAAATCTCTTTCTTTTCATCAAACTCACTTGATATTTAGTTTTGCAGCAAACTTTGACCAATTAACCCATTGATGACCATATTTTAACCCATTGGTGATCAAACTTTTTGTTATAAAGTCTAACGCAAAACTTATTTGATTACATTGTTATTATTATGTAAATTAAAAAAGTATTAACCCATTCACGACCTTGGCTTAACCTATTAGTGACCATGATTTTACATTTAACCCATTAGAAACCAATTTTTTATAAGAACTTACACCAATCATGTTTGATTATATATCAATACGAATTTTAAGCGATTAACCAGTTGATAGCCTTGTTCTTACCCACTAGATACCAGGATAACATGAATTAAATACAAAACGAAAAGTTAAAATGATTTAAACTATCAAACATTTAGAATTTGTATTTAAATCATATAAAGTCAACATATTAAATACAAAACTTTATGTTTAAAACTTCCATTTCAATGTTTAGTTTTTAGAAGTCGATATTAATTCATTTCCACACTTCTTTGATTTTGATTAGATTTAATAATGAAAAATATGTGAGTTTAGATTGCAATATTCTAGAAAACAAATTTCTCATTTCAATATAAAACATATTCAGCCTAATTCTGAATGATTTTTCCCGGGGAATTGCAAAAAGGAGTTTTCATTTTTAAGACAACAGATAAAGATATCACATTTTTGTATGTTTACAATCATGAATATGGACGGTCGATGAACAAATTAAAAATTTCCAAAATGTTTTTGAACTTTGTCTTAAAAATGAAAACTCCCTTTTTCGATTCCCGGGGAAAAATCATTTAAAATTAGGCTGATTAAGTTTATAGTTATTTAAAATAAAGCAAGTAATGTAATAAATTATAATAACTAAAAGCAAGTAATTAAATAAATAATGTTATATATGTATGTATGTATTTATAAAAAAAAATGGAATAAAAACTTTGATAAAATATGTATACAGCACTAATTCCTCACAGTCGGAATCTATCTCAAGAAACAAATAACCTATTGAAAGCGTCTTCTAATTTGTCAACGCCTCAAAGTTGTCTCAAAGTCGTTGGCACATTCTAAGGCCTCTTTACTTCAACTGTCCAATGGAAAGCAAAGCTTCGTTAACTGTTTTATCCCCGTGAATTCAAATTTTGTGAAGTGTGACTTACACGGATATAATTTTTGCAGCTTACTAAGGGTTCACATCTAAGCATATAAACATGTAAAACGTTTAAACTTTTGATGAGCGATAAAGTGTAAATAGCGTAAATGTCGACAAAATGCAGCTGAAGTTAGGGTTGCGGAATCACCTTTATTCAGTTTTAGGCCTTTTAAAAACCTTACCCGACTACTAAAATGCACGCTCTAAAAAGTAAGAAACAAGAAAATATTCTCATCTGAAATTGGTTACGTACAAACTATTCAGTCTTTTTTGACTATTAAATAAAAACTTACACATGATATATTTCCAACTTCCAGATCCGCCACTGCTAAGAAGTTTCACTTCTAAAAGCTAAAGAAAAGCGTTTAGATTATGATGCTAAAGAATCGTGGTAAGAGAAACTACGAATAAGGAAATATAAGGAAGGGTAAAAGATCGCAAAAGTTGAGTCTTATAAGGTAACAGCTATGGGTTCAAGGGATTAAGACGTCCAGCAAAATGGACATAAATGTCGACATGGATGCAAGCTAGACATGGGTAATAGACATGGGTAACGCTGCGCTGCTTTGCTCTTTTGAGTTGAATCACTTAAATGCGCTACTGCGCTAATACACTTATTTTAAAAAAGTAACGCAATAGCGCAGTAACGCAAATAACACGCTTATAAAAAAATTAGGAATTATTTATTCAAAGAATCGTGGTAAGAGAAACTACGAATAAGGAAATATAAGGAAGGGAAAAAGATCGCAAAAGTTGAGTCTTATAAGGTAACATCTATGGGTTCAAGGGATTAAGACGTCCAGCAAAATGGACATAAATGTCGACATGGATGCAAGCTAGACATGGGTAATAGACATGGGTAACGCTGCGCTGCGTTGCTCTTTTGAGTTGAATCACTTAAATGCGCTACTGCGCTAATACACTTATTTTAAAAAAGTAGCGCAATAGCGCAGTAACGCAAATAACACGCTTATAAAAAAATTAGGAATTATTTATTCAGCAAGCAAAAATTGTACAAATGTTCGAAGCGAGAATTGTTAGCTTATTTAAATATGGAAAAGGAGTTGCGGGAAAGATGCTGATAAGCATGAATGTTTAGAGAGCGTTTGATTGTTATAAGGCTTTGCCATTCACGAAATGGTTTTTCAATATGTAAATTTTTAATGAATGCTAAAAATATGGTCTTTGTTCAGTACTGTTTCATATTAATTAATAACTTATTGTGTAAAAAATTTTAAATCATTTTATGAGCAATATGAGTTCTTTAAATCAGATATACTGTTTCAGGATTTGTTATATGATTCCAATTATTTCTCCTAAGTACAGGCAACTTGCGCTTAGTACAAGATACCACAAAACTCACCGATTTCAACAAATTGACCACATAAAGCAATGCGTTATCGAGCTAAAAAAACATCCTGTGCTGATCAACATCGCATTAATATAGAAACCATAGCATTTTAAACTACGTCATGACGCAATTGCGTTAACGCATTATGCTGATACAGTAAAATGAGCTTGGGTTGGTGTATCAGTACAGCATTTTTTCATGCGTTACACATGTCTAATGGGTAACGCAATAGCGCAGTAATACAGAGAGCTTATAGAAAAATGAGGAAATATTTATTCAGCGAGCAAAAATTGCACAAATTTGACGACGCCTCAAACATAGCAATAGAATATTCGAAGCGAGCATTTTTAGCTTATTTAAATATGAAAAAAGAGTTGCGGAAAAGATGCTGTTCAGGTATAAAATTGTTTAATTTTTAACGAATGCTAAAAATATGGTGTTTGTTTAGTAATGTTTCATATAAATTAATAACTTATTGCTGAAGTAATTTTAAATCAATTTATGAGCAATACGAGTTCCTTAAATCAGATATATTGTTTCAGGATTTGATATATGATTCCATTTATTTTTGCAAAGTGAAGGACACTTGCGCTTAGGACAAGACACCACAAAACTCACCGCATTGAGCAAATTGACCACATAAGGGAATGCGTTATCAAACTCTAAACATATCCTGTGCTGATCAACATCGTGTTAATTTAGTTATCATAGCATTTTAAACTATGCCATGACGCAATTGCGTTAACTCATTACGCTGATACAGTGAAATGCGATTGGGTTGGTGTATCAGCGCAGGATTTTTTGATGCGTTACCCATGTCTAATGCAAGCCACATTAATAGAAAACCCATTCTATCGATTTTTTCTTTCTTTTATAATGTTAATTTCGATTTTTTAAGAGAAACTTCTTAGGTGGCTGTTTGATATTGAGGGTAAAATTTTTCAAGTCTTTCCCCAGATGCCACCCTTCTATAGAGTTTAGAAGAAATGTTTAGTGAAAAAAATTAATGGACAGTGTAAATGTGTATTAAATAAACAGAATATTTTGTATGCAAAATTCTTATGGTATTTATTTAGAGATGCTCTCTCTCTCTATCTCTCTTTCTCTTTTTTCTTTTTCTTATTCTTAATTTTAAGAAGTTTTACTTCTGTACTGTAATTCTTTTTTATAAATGTTTAGTTTTTAATGTTTTTTACTACATGAAAATTTATCATGAAAAATAGTTTTGAATAAAACTGCAAGTTGGTTTGCACTTATTTGTACGGTTGTCTTACTTGTTCCGACCATCACAAAATTTGGAAATTCAATATGGCAATTCTTTACGAGTTTCTTATTACCATAAGCTATTGCAACCCTTCTCAGATCTTTCATACAAAAAAATTTAATATGAGACCTATGATTTCACTGAATTTCAATGTTTTGTTTTCTTATACAGGACTAGCTGAAACCCGGCGCGTTGCTGCCACTCTCCCTTGTCAAACGCCCATAAAATGTTATCAGTTCAACAGCATGTCTAAATTGAGGTCAAATACTGAATTCCGAGACTGTGCGACCTATATCCACAAAGCTATTCGAAAGAACAATTTTGGGTTGTATAGGAAGTGCCACGCTCTCTTGATCACCCCTCATAGAACGTAATCAATTAAACTGCATGTGTTCATGGAGGTCGAATACCGAATACCAAAACTGTTCGACATATAACTCCAAAACTATTCGATAACACAAAATTGGGTTGTATGGGAGGTGCCACTCCCCTTTACCCTACACCCATAAAATTTCAGGTCCAATACTGAATTCAAAAACTGTACGACCTATAATCCCAAAGATTATAGGTCGCTTGATATCTTTAATTTGGGTTATTTGAAACTGCATGTGTAAATTGAGGTCAAAAACTGAATTACAAAGCTGAATTTCTATAACTTCAAAGCTATTCGATATCACCAATTTGGGTTGTATGAGAGGTGCTCCTCCTCCTTGTCCAACTCCCATAAAATTTTATCACTGAAACGGTACGTCTAAATTGTGCTCGAATACCGAATTTCTAAGCTGTGCAACCCATATCTCTAAAGCTAATCGATAACACAAATTGTTTTTATATTTATGGGAGGTAAAAGAAGGTGTGGCATTTCTTCTTAAACCATCTCGTACTCAAAGCAAAGCATTTACAAAATTTTGAGCTCAATTGGACCAATAGTTTCGAAGTATTGTGATATTTCCAAAAGTAGGCGTAGATGAAATGTGACAACGCCCGTTTTTATTTAAGTTAATGACCGTCATCATAAGAACTTATTTACCAAATTTTAATTTAATACGACCAAAACCGTCTTAATTATAGCATTTTTATTGATTTGTGGGCGATAAAAAGGGTGTGGCATTACTTTTTTCCTAAACCTTTGCGTAGCAGTTACGAACAAACCAGTAAAAGGAAGTATCCAATTTGGTCCAGTCCTTTTCAAGTTTTAAGCATCCGAACAAATCACGATTAATTTTTATATATACAGATATTGATTTATGGGCGGTAAAAGTGGGCCTTAAAACATTTATGTATCGTGACTGCCTCTTGGAGTGCCTGCACAGCAAGTTTCACTATAAAAATGTGTAGAACTCCGGAATTGCCATTATTTCGAAAAAGTGGGCGTATGTTTAATGCGACCACGCCCATTTTTTGTAAAGTTACTGACAGTAACTATCTGAACAAAATTCCTAAATCTTAGTTTTTACGATCGAAACCGTCTGATATATATCCTTTATTTGGTTTGTGGTCGATAGCGCAAATTTTGCTTGTATGGGAGGTACCACGCCCCCTCGTCCAAACGTTACCAAACCTCACAGGAACACTCACTCTCCTCGGCAGACATTGTTCTGCCACAGACCACCTTACTGCCATATACGAAAATGCCAAGAAATGCAAAATAGATTCACCATTTCCAGTATAGCTGCCGAAAGTAGCCATATGCACTAAATAACCAAATTTTAGTCTAATACGATCAAAACCGTGCGAAATATAGCATTTTTGTTGTTTTGCAAGCAGTAAAAAGGGGTGCGGGAAAATATTTCCCTTGAACCATCTCGTAATCGAAACAAATCGACTGCCCAAATTTCAGCTCAATTAAGGTTTAGCTTGGCGCACTTTACTTCACTCGACGCTAACTCCCTGAAAAGTGAGTTTAACTAAAGTGGGACAGGCCTATTTTTAGTGCACTTGCCGAGAGTAACCATATGAACTGAATTACAAAATTTTTGTCCAACACGATACAAATCGTTGAAATAAAACGTTTTCATTGGTTTGTGGGCAGTAAAAAGGGGGCGTGAAACCAATTTTTAGTACAGTTGCTGACAGTAACCGTACAAACTAAAGCAACATTTTAGCTCAATAGACCCAGTAGTCAATTTTAATGATTTCTCAAAAAGTGGGTGTGGGTGTGGCTATATAGCGATGACGCCTTGTTTTAGTTCAGTTGCCGAAAGTAGCCATACAAACTTAGGTATCACATGTTAGTCTCATACGGCCAAAACTGCTTGAAATATAGCATTTTCACTGATTTGTGGGCGCAAAAAGGGGGCGTGGAAACCAATTTTTCGTACAGTTACTGTCAGTAACTACACAAACCAAAGTACCAAATTTAAGTCTTATACGACCAAAACCGTCTGAAATAAAGCATTTTCATTTCTTTGTGGGCGGTAAAAGGGGGCGTGGAAACCCATTTTAATTACAGTTATCGACAGTAACCGTACATACTAAATTGCAAAATTTTAGCCTTATACGACCCAAACTGACTGAAATATAACATTTTTATTGATTTGGGGGCGGTAAAGGGGGGTGTGGCACATTTTCCCCCTCAACCATCTCGAACCTGAAACAAATCGGCTGCCAAAATTTCAGGTCAATCGGTTAGTAGTTTTGGAGTCTATAGACAACACACAGCCAGACACACATCGTTTTGCTTTTTATATATATAGACATTGATTTGTGGGCGGTAAAAGTGGGCGTGAAAACATTTATATATAGTGACCGCCTCTTGGAGCACCTATACAGTAAGTTTCACTGTAAAAGTGTATAGAACTCTGGAATTGCCATGATTTCGAAAAAGTGGGCGTATTTATTTTACGACCACGCCCATTTTTTGTACAGTTACCGAGAGTGACCATCTGAACAAAATTACCAAATCTTAGTTTTTTACGATTGAAACCGCCTGATATATATCCTTTTTTTGGTTTGTGATCGATGGAGCAAATTTGGCTTGTATGGGAGGTACCACGCCCCCTTCTCCAATCGTTACCAAACCTCACAGGAACACTCTCAAGATGTGGCTTTATTTTCCCTGAAAATTTCATAAAGATCGGTACAGCGGTTTTGGAGTCTATACGTGATATAGCCACATACCCACATACCCACATACCCACATACCCACATACCCACATACCCACATACATACATCCATTTTTATATATAAGAAGATAAGTGAATTTATGCGTGTTCCGATCATCTCTCTGATTCGGAAATGCATTTAACATAGCCGCAACTAAAACTCAAATTTTTTTGTTGTCATATTTAAAAACATTTAATTTGTCATAAGACTGCATATTATTTTTTTTATAACTGTTGCTAGTAACCAAAGGTATTGTGAAAGAGTATTAAAAAATTAGTAAAATGTCCCCGACCATTTCTATGGACTATGGTAGATTTTAATGTTTATACATAAATTGATTTTTTTTGAGAATTAATTTACCTTTTCTGAATTTCAATTGATCTAATCTCAATTTCAAATGATAGTTTTTGAATTTCAATCACTCTTTTTAGAATTTCAAATGATCTTTTTTGAATTGCAATAGGAAATGGTGAAGAAGAGCTGTGTAATGATGAATATTGCAAGATGAGAAAGTGTTTTGATGTGCTAATCTTTCTGATGTTAAAAAAATAAAACAGTTTCAAGTAAGACTCTCTATAAAAGAGTAAATTATTTAACCACTTAGAGATCTCCTCCTTTTGGTACTAGTTCCACTTCTACTGTATGAGATAATTAAAAGAATGACAAATGATGATCGCTAGTCATACATAAACACAAATCTGATTTGCATGCACTTTTAGCAAAAACTTTCATGAATATACAGCACGACTACAACAAAAAGTCAATTAAATTAATAGTTAAAAAAGTAGCAGTATAAATAATACTGTGTAATAATAGCTCTGTTTTTTCTATTCATTCAAATTCAATGACTTAAAATTAAAGTAATAATATAAAATATTGTCTAGCTTTTATGCAAAATTCTTCGCATGCTAACCCTACGGATAGGTCTATAAAAGCGCTACAAAGCGCTATTAAAACTTAAAAAACGAAGTTTTAATTTTGTGTACTTGTCATACAAATAAATGAATCAACTTTAATCACATTAGATCGTGTGCCAAAATGTTTCAACTCACCTGCTTCTTAGCTTTGATCACAGTGCTGCTTATTTGTGGTCACAACTGTTCAAAACTTGCCAAGGACAACGGTGATATATTTGTAGTCAACGAGCAGCAGTTTAACGAATCTAGATTGAGTACTACAGAAGCTAATGCTGCGCATGAGCCCATCAATTTCGAAGAAGTAACGCATATTTGCAATGCAAGTTTTTCCATACCCTCGAGTGCGTAATTTAATTCAAGTATCTTAATCGTTATGGATTTAATTTAGTGACTTGTTTTTTTTTAAGATTATTTGCTGGAGTTTAATAGCACCGGTGCACTGTCCGATGTTGTGGATAAAACTGGCATGGTAGGGCAAAACTTCTTAGAACCATTGCTTATTTTTACAACGCTTCAGTTTTTAGTGTCACATACGTTGCTTTTATGAAAAGTCAGGCATGATTGAAAATTGGAAGTTGAGCGCAGATAAAATAAGGCATTATATGTGGCCAGCCACAGGGGACACGCTAGAGTATTGCGAGAAACAAGGCAGTAAGTTTTGTTGTTATTGTTGCTTGCTTAGAGGATAGTTTGTCTTGAACTGTTTTCTTTTCCAGAGAGTGAAATAAATGCTTGTGTTCGTATGTATATGATTGCCAGATGTCTGATGCTACGGGCTATAGTTGATGCCAGGAATAAGCCAATGATTTGAAGAAGATGACACTTGCTGTCTAGAAAATGAAAATATTATTAAAAATCGTTTATACTTTATCGTAATGAGTAGTTATATAAAATAACTGCATCGCATGAAATCAAAATCTCTCGATTTTCCAGTTCCTGCAGACTTCGTTTTTCTGAAATCTAAAGCATTTGCATTAAAGTTTGCGGTGTTGGTGTTTAATTAACTTTATAGCTTTAAATGTTACATAATTTTATTGCATTATTTTCTATGGAGGAAATATTAAATATTTTCTTAAAAACTAGGCAGTGAGTAAAGTTTTCATTAATCTTTTCATTATAAATAGTTTAAATATCAGCAAATTTACGTCATCTGCTGCTGCTGCTGTTGCTTTTGTTGTTGCTCAATGACATCGTTTTCATGCGTTCCTAATTCGAGTTCAAGATTCGTAGCTGGTCTACAAATATTGCTAAAGTTAAGCAAACGATTCAAACGTTTGCCTACCAACTTTGGATATTGATTATTTTTAATGCGAAACTCCTTTGATTGATGCTCTACAGCGCCATTATCCAGCTGATACTTGCAAAGCGTATGCAGCGGTTTAACCAGCAGGTGTTTCAACTCTGGTCTATTCTCCAGTATGGACAGACTTTGTGCCGCTGTCTCGAGCGTACTAAGGCATCCTTCGGTGGGTTGAGTGCGTATGATATAATTACTGTTGCCTCCTGTAGTAAGTTTAACTTGCTGCATTTTATGCAACTCTGAACTACTGGCATAAATAGCTTTCGCTTGCGGCCAAGTGCCATCGATGAGCACTAAGGTAAATGGTCCTGTTGCAGCTTTTTGCATTTTAATAGTTTCTATTGGCACCGAATCCTTGCTTGGATAGAGCAGCAACGCATTCGGTGCATTAAAAACTTCTTCGAGTTCAATTTGATTCTTTGGTGAGGGAAAACGTTTTCCCTTGTATACCAAACATTTGCCAGCTGTTACACCCAGTTGCAGCATCAGTGCTGTTCGTAAGGATCGTTTTTCTTCTGCCGGATGCTGTAGTATAATAATGGATGAAGCTATTTCCACAGGAGGGTTGGGCAGTGATGCACACCAGCAAACCATTTCAGGACGTCTAGTATGGGTGGAAAATCGTTTAATTTTATTAGGAATAAAGTAAGTCACTTTTCTCACTTGCACTTTTCACACTTGGAACGCCGATCTGGTGGATCTGTGTTTATGTTGAAGATATCGTTAAAAGTACCTTCATTACTCTCTTCTATATTTTTTTCGGTATTTTGTTCGCTGGTTTCCATCTATTTTTTATGTAAATTTTAAGAAATTAAAGTTCTAATTCGAAATGTGTTCGGTACAAAAAAGTATTATAAATAAAAAATGCAAGTGTCGACATCAGCTGTTTAACTAGAAACAGAGTTCACAGGGTGGTTGTGAGAGACTATTTTTAGTTTAGGCCTATTCTGCACAATCTGTTATGAAAAAAATTTTGTTATTCTGTTATGATTTCCCATACAAATTTTTGAGCTGTCAAAAAATCTGTTACGAGACCAAAATACGTATTCTGCACTATAATCTTTTATGAGATCTGTTACAAATAGTAGCAGATTTTTCAAATAGTCAAAAAATATTTTACAAATTCTCTTATTTGGTATTCTGCATGACAAAGTCTGCTTTTTATCATAACAAATTTTTATATGACAATAAATTTTCATATGTTTATTTACGAATTTCATTAAGAATGACTCATAAAAGGATACAAATGTAAGGTATATAAATAATAAATGTGTGTGTATTTTAAAGGCAAGTTTTAAATAGAAGAAACCATCGGGCCACTTTGCTGGAGTTACGCCTTAATAGCAAACCGTTCTATCTTCCTGACGTGCGTTTCGTGCAGCTTTTTAGGTTAGCAAAAGTGAATGTGCGCTTGCATTAAAGAAGTAAACGGAACAGAAGTTAACAGAATTGTAATAGATTTTTGTTTTCGAAGATTGATAATAGGATGCCATAAAAGATCGAAAGACAGATCACCAATTTTAATAGATCTTTTATGTTCGGCATCTTTTATCTATTTGCACAGACTTATTAATACACAAGGCCCAGGGTATCTTTATGAGAAACTAACATTTTTTCAATCAGTTCGGTCTACCAACATCATTGTTCCTAGATACAACTACCTCAATAGCAGTAGATTTTTCTTCATAAGCACCATTAGTCTTTGGAATTCATTACCCAACTATTTGAAACAATTAACTTTTAGAAGCAGCTTTGAATATGCAGTTTATAATTACTTTTGTTCTATTGATGGATAATTCAATCTTTAAATTTATTCTTTCTCTATTTTCCTTATTGGCATATATTTTTTTAACATTTTCTTCTTATTTTATTTTGTTTATAATTTTTTTCCACTTTACTTATTTCTTTAAAAAAAATCTTCAATCAAGTAATTATTAGGTTGTCTTATTCTTAATTCTTTTTTTTAAATTTTAATGTTAAATTTAATTAAACTTAACCTAAATGCTAAATCTTAATTCCTTTTTATATTCTAAATTCACATAGTTATTAGACAAATTGTTAATTATTCAATAAGTAATAAGTATATAAATGTGATTCACCTTTCTTGATGTACTATTAAAGACTAAGTCTTGTTGTACAAATATTAATTAATTAAATAAATAAAATAAAAAATCTTTTATGATTAATAACAGAAAATGCGTAACAGAATAACAGATTTCGCAGAATAGGTTCAATTATCAAATTTTGAATTGTGAAATTACGTTGATATTTTATATGTTATTCGTTATTAGCTGTGGTCACATTATTATTAATAAGGTACGAAAAATGTACACGTTTGTGAACTCCATAAATGTATAAATATGCGATAAACGCCACTTGTTAAACTATTTGGGCCTATTCTGCCAGATCTGTTATTCAGTTATGAATTTTCTGTTATGAATCATAAAAGATGCCGACCATTAAAGATCAGGGGCCAAATTACAGCATCCGTGATCGCCTATCAATCTTGTACAATTTTGCTCAATCAAGTATGCTGTAATTCGGCCCCTGTTAAAAGTGGTATTCTGCCTTTTGATCTTTTATGGTACCCTGTTATCAATTTTCGAAAACAAAAATCTATTACAATTCCGTTAACTTCTGTTATGAAACAGCTGATTGCTGTCAATAAAATTAAATTATTGGATATGCATATAAAATGCCAGCGCACATTCACTTTGTCCAACCTAAAGAGATCGAACGGTTTGCTATTTAGGCGTAACTTCAGCAAAGTGGCAAGATGATTTCTTCTATTTTAAACTTCTCTTTAAAACACACACACATTTATTAATTATACAATCTAACATTTGTCTCCTTTTATGAGCCATTCTTAATGAAATTCGTAAATAAACATAAATTTCATAGACCAAAATGTTCACTTTCTAGAAATTTGTTACCATAAAAGACAGAAAAATTTATATGTTATTCTGCTGTCTTTCACAACAGATTTCATAGCAGATTTTGTCATATAGAAAACCAAATAAAAGATTTTTATGAAATCTGCTTTAAATTATAGCAGATTTTTCGAACTGTCAACAAATCTTTTACAAAATCTTTTATTTGGTATTCTGCACGACTAAATCTACTATGAAATCTGTTATGAAACACAAAAGAATAACAGATAAATTTTTCTGCCTTTTATCATAACGACTTTCAATAAATTTGATAAGTCAAGCTAAATTTTATTGTTTTGTGTTTAGTTATGTTTAATTTATGAAACAAAGACCTGGAAGACTAAAAAAAGAACTTTAATCCGTGTAGTTTTTTTTTTAAATTGCATATAAAATGTATTAACTATTTTTGTACAATCTTCTATGTATATAAAATGGAATGTGTGTTTGTTTATTTGTTTGTACCTTATAGGAGACCAAACCTCTGGACCGATCTTCCTGAAATTTTCACAGCATTTAACTGGGACTCTGGCATGATTAATAGGGTACTTTTTTCGACCACGCCCACTTTTACGCCCTCTTTTTTAAATTATGTAATTGCTCCCAAATAGTTTTAAACAGATTTACTTCAAATTGTATACACATTATACTCCAGGCGAGTTAGAAATAAACATTTCTTACGACACTCCCCCTTTCACGCCCCTTTTCACGCCAAATTTAAGTTTTAAACTTTTTGTTCTCTGTACAAATTTGTTCCTTCCAACGGATTATTTTTTATTTGGTAGTATATTGCTCTTAATACTGTCAACGTCGCCATATAACTATAAACCACGCCCACTTCACCGCCCCCTTTTTTAATTCAGATACTTATACCACTAACAATGTTTGCTATACAAAATACTTTTTTGTAATATGTATTTACCTAAAGTTTTATATACTTTTTATCTACAGGTAAGGTAGCCATAGATTTTTTTATTACCAAATCCCCCTTTTTTGCCCCATTTTACTTTAATTATAACTAATCCGCTTTCAATCTATATATATAAAAATTAATGTCTGTCTGTTTGTTTGTTTGTTTGTGCTTTATAGGAGGCCAAACCCTTGGACCGATCTTCCTAAAACTTTCACAGCATTTTACTATGACTCTGGAAAGAATAATAGGCTATATGAAGTTTTTATTGGACAAAGGGCGTAGCACTGCCCATATAACCCAAAAATTTAAATCGCCATATTTTGGGCATTTTTTGACCTACGTTGATGCTATTTGGTACATATGGTACTGGCATAATTAGGAATACGTACCAGGAGATAAGTGGGTGGGACCACGCCCCTTTTTAGGAAAATTAAAAATCTCAATATAGTCTTAAGTACTGGACCGATCGTCATTAAATTTTCACAATAGGATATTCTTACGATATAATAAATTCTTGACTATATAAAGTTGTGAGTGGACGAAAGGGCATGGCCTCGCCCATATAACCCAAAATATAAAATTGTCATATTTGAACATTGTCAATTGACCATTTAAAATTGTCTTGGACATTTTTTGACCAACGGCGGCAGTATTTGCTATATATGGTATTGGCATGAATAGAAATACGTACCAAAAGAAAAGTGGGCGGAGCACGCCCCTTTGTTTGCGATATATTGGAGGCTGGACCTGATAACCGATCTTAAATTTTCACAGCGTTCAAATTTGACTCAGGAATACTTATTACATGATAATATTTTTCGACCATGCACACTTCTGCACCTACTTTTTTACTACGTTTATTAACGGCTTTACCACAAATTTAAAATACGTATTAATTAAAATAGTGGGGTAGCCCCATTCTCTTTCTTCCACCACTGTCTTCAAAACAGCTGATTTTATAATACGTGTTAATTAAAATAGAGAGTGGGGTAACCCCATTCTCATTCTCCCACAACTGACTGCGAAACAGCTGATTGTGCAATTGCTGCTTTTTGATTGGTCTAAAAATAAAAAGGGGGAGCATGAAGCAAATTACATGCGATTCAGTGCTGAATTCTAATTGGTTTACAACAAAAAATGAGGCGAAGCATTGCAATAATTAAATTAAATAAATAAATTTTTGTAAATATATAAATACTTTTAATTTTATTTTATACGAGGGGGTAGCGAGGCACACCGGGTTCAGCTAGTCATTTATAATTTTTACAATAGGTCTTTCTAAATAAAAAATTATTAATATTTGTATGTGTAGAAAATGCAGCATAAAAAATTATATAAATGTCAAGCTGACTTATATCTATAAAGGAATTTATTCTACTTTCTGGAATTCTAGATTTTGCTGCAGATTTGGTTTTTAATAACGATCTTGGCGTCCACCGCACCCACTACGAAAGGTCCCTTTGGATTTATTCTACTGTACTATTGTAGAAGTCGTTTGGTAGGATGAGCTACTTTTATCGCCACCGTGCAGCATCTTTGATGTTTCGTTTGGAATTTCCAGATATGGTTACCACCTTTGTACCCTTATCTAAATAAACGCTTACATTATAATCAGATTGTTTTGTCTGAATATTAGATCCTGCGCATCCAATAATTATACATACACAATCAGAACGCACATCTAGTTGTTCGGTAAAGTCATAATTGCTTCCACCACCACCATTTATATGACCACGGCGATCACGATCATCATGCTCGTCTCCCCGTTGTTCCTTACGGTTGAAACTTGCACGGGCACCTCTGTCCCTTTCGCTACCACCTTCGCCATAACTGCGTCCGTCACGACTTTTATTTTAAACTTGAGCTTCTGTTTTGGGCTCTGGGTCGTCATCTGAGTCTGACATTGTTTTAAAACAAGCAATTTAATCAAAACGGACACGCTAGTTTGTAATGCTAATGCACGACACTTCTTTAATGCTACTTTTACAAACATATTTGTTTTCTTTGTTGTGTATGTTTTGTTTATTTTATTAAATAAACAGAGTTTGATACCAATATGGAAAAATTACATTTCGACTTGCGTCATTTCGATTTACGTCGACTGAATTCAGGTTTAGGATCCAATAAATTTTATCTTTTTTAAAATTAAAAAACCTAAGTCAAACCGCTTTGGTAACATTTTCCACATATCATAAGCTATCGAACAATTATAAAATTATTTAGTTTTTTGATCGAACTTCATGAGAAAATATGCATGTTTTGCAAACGCGCGAATTAACACACCCAGAGAACAAATACAAAATTTGAAACTGCGACCGTTTGATATATACCTTAAACACATTGACGACGACGACTGCAACAGTGCGTCAAATGTCAAATTATTTTTATATGCCTTTCTTATGGAGGTAAAAGTGGTGAAAATGTTGCAACGACAATGAGTGATTGCAACAATGTCGCTGTCGTCGGTTTAGAATTTTTTCTAATATGACGTGCGACAACAGACCAATATAAGTGTTTGTGTATACGTTAGTGAAAAAATCTAATGATACTTCCAGATTGTCGTTTCTTTCTTCATGTTGTTTCGCACTGTTGCAGTCGTCGTCTATGTGTTCAGTACAATATTACCTGTAATTAGTTGCTTGTGTTTAAATTGCGTTGTCGTATTTTTTGGTTAATAATAAACTAATAAATAATTTTTTATGGTTTGTGGAACTCAATAGTTGTGGGATTTTTTAGTAATTATATCCCACGTTGCTAATAATTTTTTATTGTTGTGGGAAAGAGATAATTCGGGTGTGAAAATGCAAACTGGCAACTATGGCTTGATCAGCTGGCTGTCATGCTTCCACAAAGGAATGAACTTGTTTTTGGACTGTGTTTTGTTGCGATTTCTCTTTGCTGTCGCAACGGGTTTTTTTATAAAGTTTAATATAATTTTAAGTTATTTTGATTGAAAATTTTACAAAAATTTTATTTAATACCATTAAGTTAAAAGTTTGGAGATATTTGCACATAATGCATAGTTTAGGATGGGCGCTAATAGTAAAACGCGGTTGCTTCTGTTCCAAAGAGACTGTAAACATCAAGGGAACTAAATACACCATAAAAGACCACTTGGCTCAGGGGTAAGAAAGAGTGCGCCGGGTTACTTGAAGATAAGAAAATTATCTGTGATTTAAAAATTTACAAATAATAACTATTGCCATATATTTTCATTATCTCTACAAACAGTGGTTTCAGCAACATTGAATTGGCCGAAAATGCGACAACGCGGCGCTTGTACGCTATCAAGCGCATCACCTGCCACAGCATCGATGATCAAAATATAGCGTTACGTGAAATCGACAACTGCCGTAAGATTGATGCGGAGAATGTGGTAAAAATTATTGACTACGAGCTGAAGGGCTCTGCAGACATTGTGATCAATACAACGAGTACATTGTACATTGTGCTGCCTTATTACAAGCATGGAGCGCTGTCGGATCATCTGCAGATGCGAGCACGTAAGCAGGACTACATGCCGGAAGCACAGATACTACAGATTTTCCTGGGCATCTGTGATGGCGTCAGAGCAATGCATGAAGCGAAGCCCGTACCTTTAGCACATCGCGATCTTAAAACGGCGAACATATGTTTGTCCGATTCGTTTGAACCGATTATTGTTGATATGGGTTCAATGACAGAAGCACGTCTGCAAATTTGTGGGCAGACAGAAGCGCAACGGTTGCAGGATGAAGCAGAGGAGCGCAGTTCTATTGTGTACCGGGCACCGGAGCTATTCTCCGTCAAATCGTACTGCACCATTGATGAGCGCACAGATATTTGGGTGAATTTTTAATGAAAGGCTTTTTAATTTAATTGATTTGTTTTTGTTTTACAGAGTCTTGGTTGTGTGCTCTATGCTATGTGTTTCTTTCACTGTCCATTTGATCCCATCTACGAGAAGGGTGACAGCGTCGCTTTGGCGGTCTTAAGTGGCAACATCAACATTCCAGAGAACTCTATTTATTCCGAAGTCGGTGGTGCAAGCTCTTGATATTTATTAATTTGCATGCATTTGAATACCTTTTCTTTTAAGGATATGCATGAGCTCATACAGTATATGCTGCGTCAGGATCCTATGGAGCGTCCTTTTATATACAGCGTCATCGAGAAAACGCACGATATTATACAGAAGCTTGAAGGGCGCGTATAACGTGTAGCTTTTGTGGCTCATCACAATAGGATAGAAATAAAATTTTTTTATGCGCATTTTAAACAAAGTTTTTAGAAAAAAAAATTTAATTATTTTTAATTTCAAAGAAATATTTTAGATTTGTTGAAATTTGTAAGCTTTAAAAATGTTAAGTTAAATAAACATACATTTTATTTTAATGATCATCACGCTCTAATCCTGGACAATTTGTTTGTAAGTCTTCCACATCTTTGTAATGAACGCCACACCACATGCAATAGTTGTATGAGGTGCGCATGTAACTCATGAGCATTTCCAGCTTATCCGATGTGCTGTATTCTATTTCTTCTTCATCCGATTCTTCATCTTGTACAAACTTTGCTGTAGCACTGGTGTCGTCATATCTTTTGGTTTGGTTTTCTTCCACCTCACAGCTAATGCGTTGTGGCCAAAACCAGCTTATGTGAGGCACTGCTATTTTAGCCACAGTTATGTCCAAATTTTCACAAGTACCTTGACATAGTCTGTTCATAGGAGAATCATCATTGAAACTTGCCATATCTATTAAATACATAAAATAAGTACCTCAACATTGACTGCTGAAACCGTTCCTCCGCCTTAGATGTCACACGACGACGATACTCTTCAGCGGTAACTGTTTCCGTTTCATTTCGTATACGTTGCAAGTATTGCTCACGCAATTGCTTACGTTTCTCGGCCAGATCACGAAGTGCCGCATCACGCCCTAAACCTCCACGATCGGCTTTGATGTTTATACCTATTGGCTCCGTTATTCCACTGGTGCTGCCAGCTGGAGCAGCCTTGCCAAGTGCATCACCTGGTTTGTAGCCCATTTTGGCTAGCATTTGGAAGCCCTTGTTAGCCTGTTCAATTGGACGCTCCAACGATTCTTGGAGTCGCTCATTGCGATTGGCGCCTGTTCGCTCTAGACGTTCGTTACGTTGACGCTTGATGTGTTCCGTATGTTTGGTAGCCATCTCTACTTGACGCTTCTTAGCTCGATCATTAATCAGACTGGTTTGAACAGCTGCCTGACTAAACATTGGCAATGAGGAAGTGTTTTAATCATAACGTCTAATAGTTAATAAATTACCTGCCCAGGAATTTATCCGACATATAATCATCTTCATCATCAGACATAACTGCTCGGTTTTTTTTATTATTTTATGTAGAAATACGAATGTGAAGAAAGACAACGGTTTTGTTTACAATCGCAAAAACTGGCTGGAAACAGTACGTACTTTAGTACCATTTTGGACACGTTTTTATTCTTCACGTACGAGGTACCACATTTTCCGTACTAGTACACTTTTATTATCATCGCTTTTCTGTATGTTTTTCTTTGGTGTGGCCACACTCGTTTTTTTTTTGGTTCGCAATATAGCGATTTGGCAGCACTTCTAGCATTTGGTTGTTTGTTTACGTATGAAGTGCAAACAAACAAAAGTGCGAATCACATCTGTGGTGCGAATGGTACCAAGGTACCAATGGTACTCGTACCTACAAGCTTGTATGAAAGTTTCATATAAATCAGAGGGTACTAGTACGTCGGTACTTTTGCTTTATGTTGGTATTCATAACAATTTGTCATGGCTTTATTTTTCAGTTTGTTTACAAATAATTCGACAAAAACAAAAGCTTTTGTTGATCCTTCCTTTGTTTTTAGTATAGCTTGGCATTGGTTGCATTTCGCTGTTTCAGTTTTTATTTCTGGTAAGAAAAAAAAACCAAACTGAACTTTTATCTTCCGATTTGCTTTTGTGCAAGATGTATCGTTTGTCCATCCTAGCACCTGAGAAATTTGTTGGAAATAATCTAATTGTGCTATTCTTGTAAACACTTTAGATAAATCACTTCCAAATATCATCCATTTTTGCAAAAGATATGTTTTGTATCCTTTTACAGCTGAAATCAGTAAACTTTGTTTTGGACAGCAGCAGGGCTGAAAACACTTTATAAGGTTGGCTCAGACGATACTACATGTTGCCAAGCCTGGTTGTACGACTGAATAACTAAAAATTAAGCTTTGCGTCTAAACGATCCCATTTGTTGTTGAACCTCAGTAAACTAAAAAATTTCGAATGGACAGCAGGTATAGCGTGATAATAAATTAATTATTAGAAGATGAAGATCATTTTTAAAGTTAACTGTTCCTAAACTAAGCTGCCAAGAGTGGTAGATATATGAAAAAAACGATGTTGCCATGTCATTATGTTAATGTTCTTAATCAACTAGGGCGAAATAAAAAGGGATGCTATCTCATTGGGTTTGAGTTGAAATAATGTGTTGCTTTTTGCTTCTGTGGTGTAAAGTATACCACAGTATAAAATTTTTCTAAGCGTATTGTTGTTGAAATTTATAATGTATTTGGAATTCTGCCTTTTTTCTTATCAAATCTGTTCTGAAATTAATATTATGCATTAATAGGCATTTGAAATTGCAAATGGTTGGCATTTAAATTAATGGAAAACAATCAGCATTTTCTGTGAAACCTTAAGTTCTGTTTTTCTTCTTATCAAATTAATTCTGGAATGAATAAAAGAGGGGTTTCATGTCAGCCAGCAAGTAGAGCAAATTTTCTATTTCTTGAAATTTTCTTGACACACAAAAAATAATTCCTAGGTCAAAAAAGGAACCGTTAGTTTAGATTGCAATTATAAGTGATCAATTAAAATTTCATAAGTTTGCTTATAAAAATTTCAAGAAAATGTGAAATAGCGAAATAGACTTGATTCAGATAAAAACAAACTAAAGAAAATAAAATAAAAGATTGACAGCTAAAAGAATTTTAAAAATGTTATCGATGCGTTTCTAACGCCTTTTTAAACACTTGCTTTTGTAATTGGATTCAGATCTAGTTGTTATACCAAACTAAAACGGAGCGTAGTTTGAAATAATTTTTTTAATTCTCAGCTAAATGGCGAGAAAACCATAAATCTATTTATAAATATTTGTGATGTGAACATATTGATAAATGAAAAATTCAATTATTTTTTGTTATAATGGGACATGGAGTGACAGAATTAATTGTTTATATATATGTATCTATTTAAGGTGCCCCCAGACTATATGTTTCATACAGATGACACGTCAAAAAAATTACATACGAATTTCATCTGTGTGTCAAAATTTAGTTTTTGTCATTCAGTTTTTACTTTTGTCTCCACACTATCTGACACGTCCTTTGAAAATAAAAAACAGCTTTTGAAATTTTTGTAAGCCGTAAAGCTCTTAAGTGTCCACCTTTGGCCATTCAAACTAAGAATAAATTCATTAAAAATCAATTTAATGAAAAATTTATAATAATTAATGAATTTAATTAAAAATCAATTTATTGAATAAATATCTTAAAATTTGCCTTTTCTTCTATTTTCACATAAAAAATATATCAAACTGACATTTTGCACAGATGGAAAAACATACGAAATTAGAGACTGTTCTAATTCAAAAATTTACAGACGCAAATACAAACGACATTTCAAAACGACATTTCAAAACGACATTTTCATATGTTCCACACTATCTGTAGCTAAAAACTATTTCTAATTATTGACGTGTCATATGTATGAAACATATAGTGTAGAAGCACTTTTAACAATGAAAAATGTTGTTGTTGTTTCGGCCTTCTGTCGTTTGTTGCTATTATAAATTGGGCTGTGGTCGTATAAAAATATGAACTGTTTTTTTATTAACTTTTTGCTTTTTTATTATCCTATTTTTAAATATTTGGCTCACTTTGTGGGCCTTCGTCAGGGCATGAAAGAATAACAAATTATTTCTTTAACACATTTAAGAGATTATATAAAGCACAAATGAAAATCTTTACATAAAAAGTTTAAAAAGCTAGCGAAACTAATAGCAAAGCTTAACAGATGGAATAAAATCACGATAAAACATTTGATATTGATACGAATTTTTTATAGGTATGTTCTGTTCTACGTTAAGTGAGGATGAATGTTTTATAGGAAGGAAGAATAGGGAATTACAAAAAGGATATTTTGTCGTACTACACAAGAATATTTTATATGTTTTGTAGCGATCTTTTTTTTTTTTTTGCTTGTCAAACTGGTATCTTTGTTTAGAAAATCCCCACATTTTCATTGTCTGTTTCGACCTTTTTATATTATTCATATATATTTTATTATTTTGAGAGTACTTTTTTATTTTCTGCCGATGCAACCCTGACCATATAAAAGAAAGATAAAACCAAATATTACGTTCCACAAGATCAGGGATGCATGTAATAAAAAACGATCCAGTTGTATGCAATGCATTACTTTATTACTGTATTTAAAAAAAAAAAACAAAAATGTATAAAAATGAATTCATATAAATATTAATTATTGCTACACAATCCAAATTAAATGTTTATTATTTTTAAATAAAATCCCACGGAAAGAAGTAAATTTTTTTAACTACAGAAAATAAAAACACGGATATAAATAGTTTTCTTTTATTGGGAAATCATTTTGCAGATCATCAAGCAGTAAGAACTAATAAATACAAAAAATTTTTTATTTGGGCCTATTCTGCCAGATCTATTATTCTATTATGAATTTTCTGTTATGAATAACGCTCCCATCCATCCTGTATTTCGCAGGACAGTCCTGTTTTTTCGAGCAATGTCCTGCGTCATGTGTAACGGGCTCAAAATCCTGCTTTTTATTATTTTGTCCTGTTTTTTATTTCCTCCTATGCTTGCAATTTAGTCGACTTTGTTTATTATTCATACTATTTTTAGTAATATGTCAAAGTTTTCCCTTAGTTCACCTTTCCTTTTTTTACTAACTTGTTAAAAGTTTATGTGGAAATTTTTTCTTAAACTTGTCGTAATTTCGAAGCTAAAAAGTGTGTTCAACTTAAAAAATATTCATTCCTGGGAAAAACAAATATTTATAGTGAGGTGTTCTGCTCAAAGTGCAAAGTAATACCTGGAAAATCTAATTAACGTGCCATTTTTATAAGACCAATTTAATTTTTTTTTTTATTTTTGTTAAGTTTTGTTGTATTAAAAAATTTAATATTTATATAAGATTGAATATTATTTTGTTTTAACAAAATTACAAATAGCTAATATTAATTGATATTTAAGCTTATGCTACAATTCTTATATTAAAAAAGACCTCTGATAATTTTGTCAATGAAAATGCTTATTTTAATTCTTTGAACATACAAGTAATAATAATTTTTCGATTTTAAATTGCTTCCTGCAAAAACGTCCTGTTTTTTTTGCGAGGCGTCCTGTAAATCCTGTAAAATCTTAAAAATTTTGTCAATTTGTCCTGTTTTTGGTGAAAAAAGAGATGGGAGCGTTAGTTATGAATCATAAAAGATGCCGACCATAAAATATCTGTTAAAATTGGTATTCTGCATTTCGAACTTTTATGGTACCCTGTTATCAATCTTCGAAAATAAAAATCCATTACAATTCCGATAACTTCTGTTATGAAACAGCTGATTTCTGGCAATAAATTAAAAAAAAAATTAACGCAAGTTGAAGGAGTTATCGCTTTTAGCATGTAAATTGCTAAGATTTTTACAAAATAAGCGCTAAAAAGTACCGTGCACTAGCATTACAAATTTAGCATTGCCGATTTTTTAAAATTGATGTTTTAAAACAATATTGGACTGGGAGGACGACCCAGAGCAGAAGCTAAAGTTTCAATAAAATTTGTGACTGACGCAGTTATGATGAAGATGGCAGCGGAAGACACAGAAATGAGGCGTAGGTTACAAACATGAAGAACAACGTGGAGACGAGCATGTGGCGGTGGCCAAAACCACTATTCGAATGACAATCGTCGTGTTGGCGATAGTGGTAGTTCATTCTAAGATGTAGAATGCAAGAGGAAGCTAACTATTCACTATGACGGAGGCGATGCTGAAGGTTCCTCACACCATCGACAGGATAGTATCGATATATCATAAGCTGCATTCCATTCGCTTCAAAATAATCCAGATTATTTTTTTTACATGCAAAGCAAAAACAAAAATAATAATCCTGTAACAAATAGGATTATTTTTGCTATCCACATAAAATTGTGATATAGCCTTAAAAAATTGAAACACAGGTGTCGCACCTGTATATTTCTCTTAGCTGTCATTTCATTTTTTGAATATTTTGTTCGTTTGATACAATGACTATTAGGTACCCATGACAGCTACCTGTTTTCTCATGAGCTGCGACCATCGAATGTTAAACAAAAGAAAACAAAACAAACCGCGTGTGTCACACACATTGAACGCATTCGGCGGAGCCAACAATTGCACTTAAATTATTTATATAATTGCATAATATTAATAATTAAATTAAATAATTTACAAATTTTCTGACGTTTAGAGCAAAACACATTCAGAAAAAAAACATCGTTCACTAAGGTATCGCTACCATAACAGTTCACAACAGTTTTCAACGACACACGTTCTCATGACACCTAATAGCTATTGTATCATGATTGCTTGTTTGAATTTAATTTTGACTGCAACGGTTATGCCCTCTACGAGTCGTTTTTCTTGCCGTTCCTTTGAGAAAATTTTTTATCGCGATTATATTAAGGCGAAAGGAACGCAGCTATAGTCAAAGTAAAAGTCGAACCTAAATTTAGTATAAGCATTTTTGACAGTTAATGTTGTAATATGTTATCAAAAAGCTTGTAATAAATTTAGAGCCGACTTTTATTTTGACTATGATAATGGGCCATTGTTTCATAAAATTAATGTTTTGTTCTTTCAAATCACCTCTTTACTAAATTAACGAAAGTTCCGTTAGAGTTTATTTGCGTTCACTGCTACTAAGTTCAGTGAATGTAGTTGCGTGCAAATGTTATGCATTTTATGTTGTAACTAAATTGGACTTGCACTGTGGATTATTCCACTTTACGTTTTCTGTTCTGCCACTGGAAGATACAATTTATTTCTAATTTGAGTGGTATTTAAATAATTTCCATTTTAATTTGATTTGTTTGCTAGCTTGAAAGCTTTTGATTTCCCTTTGTAGGTTTTTAACACTTTAATTGTTGGCTTTCTTTAAAATAAACAAACTACTCCCTCTGATCTTCCAATTTCTCGATTTAAGTAGCCTTCTTTGTGATACAACTTGACTTGAACATTTTCTTTACAGTGTAGATAATTGGCCTTCGGCATTGTAATTGAAATTGTGATATAACGATTTTAAAATTTTAATTATATATATAATGTAACTCGAGTCATAAACGAAACATCTAAAACTTAAAATTAATTTTAAGGTAAAGATTCGTAATGATTTAAAAATATTGCCTGACTGCAGCCACTGCGTCTAAACGAATATGTGCAGATATTTTGTGTATTGATAATATTTTTACGCGTGACTCCAAAATTAAGACAAAAAGCAATCATGTGTGTGTAATAAAAAATGTCCGTTACTCTCACGAATAGTTTCAGTCAAAGCATTTTTGTTGAAAACATATTGAAAATTTATTTAAAAGATACTTACTTACTTACTTAGTTGGCGCTACAACCGTATCTCAGTCTTGGCCTCATCTAAGAATTTGCGCCAGCCATTTCTCTCTTTCGCTTGCTGGCGCCAGTTTAAAATTCCAAGCTTCCTCAGGTTGTCCTCTACTTGGTCTTTCCAACGAAGATGCGGTCGTCCTCTTCTGCGTTGACCGCCGCTGGGTACCGAATCGAATGTTTTCTTCACTGGAGCATCGTCTTTCATGCGCTGAACATGACCAAGCCAGCGAAGCCGCTCGATTTTAATGCACTTGACTATGTCGATGTCAGCGTACAGCTCGTACAGTTCATTATTCCACCGTATTCGGTACTCGCCATTGACGCATATTGGTCCGTAGATCTTACGAAGAATATTTCTCTCGAATGCTCCTAAAGTCTTTTCATCTGAACTGCTCAGCGTCCAGGTTTGTGATGCATAAAGTAGGACGGGCATGATGAGCGATTTATAGAGCGTGATTTTCGTTCGTCGAGAGAGGGCTCTGCTTCTCAATTGCCTACTGAGCCCAAAGTAACACCTGTTGGCAAGAGTTATTCCTCGTTTGATCTCAATGCTGATGTCGTTGGTTGAGTTTATGCTGGATCCTAGATAAACGAAGTCCTTCACAACCTCGAAAGAGGTACTGTCAACGGTAACGTGGGTTCCAAGACGCTGGGACTGTTTGTTTGTTGACACCAAGTATTTCGTCTTATCTGCATTCACTGCCAAACCCATTAGACTCGACTCTTTTCCTAATCTGGATTCGACTTTACTACAATTAAAAAAAAATCCTTCAAAAGTAGTTAATTTATATGAAAAAACGCACTTTACTACACTACAAAAATCAACTGTTTCGAAACTGTTACAAATTAACCGTACTGGTATGAATAAAAGTTGTGTTTGCTACTAAATTTGAGTAATAAGCAAGATGGAATATTACAAGTTTGTAGTAAATTATTAATATATATTAAATTCATTGGCGCATTATCAGAGTCAAAATAAAGTCGACTTTAAATTTAGTTTAAGCATTTTTGACAGTTTTTCAATATAATATGTTGTCAAAAAGCTTGCACTAAATTTAAAGTCGACTTTATTTTGACTATGATAATGAACCATTGAATTTATTTAATTTGATATTTATTTGAGCAGGCAAAAGAAAGCTCTATTCAAGTTGAAAGCCAACTACAAACACGGCAATCCGTAATGGAGAATTTTAAAGCACTCTTCAGATTCACTTTGTTAGGGGTATGTTACTACACACTTAAAAATTGTTATAGAATTTTACACCTATCGGTGTTCCAGGGAGTCCTACATCGATCAGTGTTAAAAAACACCGTGTCAAAGTGCTAGAATTTAATATCCGAAGGAGCATATTTTTTCACACCTATCGGTGTAAAAAAGTAAATAGCAGATAAGTTGTTGGTTTTGTACCCTATTAGGTGTATATTTATAATACGCAAAATGATAATTTTTTAACACCAAGTGAAATTTTTAAATATTCGAAAATATGTTTTTTACAATTTTTATGAAATTGTCATTTAGGGTTTTCATGCAAATGGGCAATACCCTTATAAATGGTATAAACCTTATACGTTTATCAGCCTTATAAATGAACTGTCAAAATTCGTATGAAAAAGCTTTTGCAAAAACCAGATAAATTTGCTCTTCGATTTAGGTGAGCAAACGAGGTGGCAAACTTATATGATCAATCAGCTGTTTTCTTTTTTGAAGGAAAAGTTATTTCTAATTAGAAACCGTCAAAAAGCAATGACAGAGGTAAGAATTTCTGAATTTGAGCAAAACTAATAAAGATTTAATTCTAAAAATTTCAGAAAACAAGCAAACAATCCGCAAAGCGTCCCCGTTTAAATGGAACGCATCGCTGGCAGATCGCACAGCTGACTTATATGCTGCAAATGCACAATCGACTTTAAGGACTGTTCATACAACCTGTCTGATAAAAATAACTAATTGCCCAAATTAGAAGCCTGCCACTTTGCATGAAAACCCTTATTGAATTTATGAATTGTCAAATGAAATAAGCCACAATCAAATTTTATTTGGGACTTATTTCATTAGGCTTTATTTTGTAATGGAATATGACCAAACCAAAAAATTAAATATTTTTCAAAAAAAAAATAGCCCCAAAAATTGGGAGTTGTATGGATATTTTTGGGGCTTATTTAATTTTTTGGGGTCTATTTTGAGTTGCCAAAATTACATTTAGGTCTTTAATCAAAATTTATAAAATTAAACTGAACAAATTCAACTGAGAAATTTAAATTTTTAATGAGAATGTGACTTCAATATTGCTTTTCTTTGCTTTTCTTGTTTCACACCGATCGGATAAGTTCGTCATATCACACCGAGAAAGCGGTGTAAATTAACAACGTGATGTAAAAAATGTAAATATCCGCTCACCGGTGTGAATTTATCTAAGAAATTTTTTAGTGTATACAAATTACTGAAGATGCTACTTTTTATTCATATGGACCTTTATAGTAGTCGTGCCCTTATTTTGCATTGGGTCGTAATTTTTTGGATCTCTTTTGAAGTTATTTGTGGAATGTTATTTTGGTCTGTCAGTTTTATTTAAACCATGTGGTCAGAGCTGTCAAGGCATTTATTTTTTTAGCACCACAACAAAAAAGAATTAATCATTTCTAATTAATTAAGTAATTTGCAATAACTAATAGTATGGCAGTGGTAAGTAAAATTTTACAATTCCTAAACAATTTGGTATTGATATTATGATTCAATAAATTGTCTCTACAGAAAAAAGTGAAAATTAGCGCAGTCAAGCGCTCGGCGCATCTGAAGGCAAAAAAGACTCCGCTGACCAAACAACAACAACATAAGCTCAGTCAACAGAAAGCGAGCAAGGATAAAAAGCAAAATATTTTTTCGATGAAAGCGCATAAAAAGGACAATTTGGCACAGCGAAAAAAATACAACAAACTGCAGTCACTGGGAGTGAAACCCAGCAATGGTCGCGTCTCAGATGATGATGAAGATGAAGGACAGCTGGTGGATAATGTGGCCGACATGCTGGATGGTGATGACCTGGAGTTTTTGCAAACTAAAAATGCCGGACGTCAACGCAAGCGCAAACACGAAAATGATGCTGAACAGAAAGATTCAGTGGGCCTTGAATTGGCCTATGCCACGGAGAGCGGCAAAAAGAAGGCAGCGCAAAAAGTAAAAATAAATTTGCTGCCCATCAAAAGTCGTGATGGTGAAATCATATCGCGCACCACAGAAGTGGACTATAAGCCAAAGCCTAAGGCACCCAAAGTGCAGGTCGCTGACGCTGATGATGATGATCAGAACGGCGACGCGGAAGAGGAGGACGTTGCTTCTGTATATGAGGACAGCGACGATGATATTGTCAATGATGAAGATGCTGGTGCAGTGCCTGCTGAGCCCGCAAACAAGCTTATTTCAACAACTGACCTCTTGATTGCGCGCCAGCAGGAAATCGAGCGTCAAAAATATCGCATTGGGATTATATGCTCAGGCATCCTGGAGAAGCCTGAAGATAAGATGCGTAACTTTAATGCACTCTTTGAGCTTATGGATGAGACAAATGCAGCTGGTGCACCCAATTTGCTGACCGTGCGCAAAGTAGCATTGATTTCGGTGACCGAGATATTCAAAGATATTTTGCCCGAATATCGCGTTGGTCAGGTGGATACCAAAATGCAAACCGGTAGGTAGTCTGCTTGCATATATTCGTAACAAAAGTAGATCATCGAATATGAAAATGAAATGTTTAATTTTCCATTGAATTGAAATAGAATTCTTCAGATTCGATAGCTTAATTTTGTTACGACGATGTATCCTTTTTTTATTTCTTTATAATTTTTTTTTCCAATTGCAGTGCGCAAGGCTACGTTAGAGCGTGTTACCTTCGAAAACACGTTACTCCAACAGTTTAAAAAGTTTCTGCAAAAATTGGAAAAGCTTACAGCAGCCATAACTAAACGCGGACATGGACGCATAACGCCGCAATCAGTCAAAATAGCAGAGGTTGCAGTGCAGAGCATGTGCGATCTGCTCATAGCACATCCCTACTTCAACTATGTGCAAAACATAGCGCAACTATTGGTCTATATGTTAAATTGTAATTTTCCAACAATGCGCGAGATGGTCAACAAATGCTTTCGCTCGGTGTTTGCCAACGACAAGAAGTTCGAAATGACGCTATACATTGTGCGGCGCATCAATCATCTAATCAAGACAAAAATCAATAATGTGCACTTGGAATGCATCACCTGCCTGTTGTCACTGAAAATCAAGAATGTCAATCTAGATGCGGAAAAGGATAATGAACTCAAGCAGAAAAAGCTGGAGGCACATCGTCAACGCCTGCTTAGCTTGTCCAAGAAGGAACGCAAGCGACGCAAAAAGCTAACCGAACTTAATAAAGAGCTGGAAGAGACGCGCGCCGAGGAAAATAAGCAAACTAAACACCACAAGCTGACGGAAATCATTAAAATGGTTTTTACGATATACTTTCGTATACTCAAAAATGATCCCACCTCGAAAGTATTGAGCGCTATTCTCGAAGGTTTGGCTGAGTAAGAAATTATTTTGTTTGAAAGCTCAAATTTGATTTAACATATGTACATATTTTATTGTTTCCGCCTTTAGATTTGCGCATGTTATCAATTTGGAGTTCTTTACCGATCTTATTGAGGTCCTCAATAATATTTTGGAAGAAATGGATATCGGCTATCGTGAGCAACTGCACTGCATTCAAACCATATTCGTCATACTCTCCGGCCAAGGCGAAGTGCTCAATATCGATCCTATCCGCTTCTATCAGCATTTTTACAAAAATATGTTAGTTGTGCAAGCAGGCAAAAACCACGATGATTATCGCATTATATTGAAGTCACTGATAGAGGTTTTGGTTAAACGTCGCCGCAATATGAGTCAACAGCGTCTCATGGCTTTCATCAAGCGTCTGCTGACAATAAGTATGCACCTGCTGCCTCACGGCACACTAGCTTCACTGGGCACTATTAAGACAACATTTCAGCTGACCTCGGTTTTGGACATTCTACTCGATACGGACGCAAGCGTTGGCTCTGGTCGCTATGATCCCGAGCTAGATGATCCGGAATATTGTAATGCCGCATGCACCGCTCTTTATGAGTTAACTCTTCTGGCACGTCACTATCATCCAACAGTGCGAAAGATGGCACTGCATATAGCAAGCGGCGTACCAGCCTCTGGTGATGGCGCGTTACCCTCAGACATTGGCAAATTGTAAGTAGCTCGCTTACTCATTAGATAATCACAAAACTTACTTAGTTTTTAAATCTACAGAACGCCAGACGAATTGTTTGAGCAGTATAATAGCTCGAGTATGGCCTTCAATCCACCAATTCCAGTGCCCAGACAAACTGAGCCAAAGATTAAAAAGGGCAGACATTCTTTTGCTGACCCGAAATTTAAAAAATACGCGCGCAATCTACGATTTGCGAACAGCTCTGCACGTGCTCTAGCTACAAAAAGCAAAAATAGAACGAGGCATACTTTTGATTTCTTTTCAGACTTTAAACAGTGATTTAAGTTTTTAAGATAGCGCTTTAAATAATTTGAACTATTTGAAACAAATAATAGAGAAATAATTAAAAGTTTTTGTAAAAGAAAAAAAGTTTCCATCCTTAAGAGAAACGCCAATAATATATTTTTGTTCGTGGGATTTACGTGAAATTTTAAATGTTAGTGCAATACACGTGATGGAACTGGTAATATATAGTATTTAAATGTATTCACAGTATATGAAATTATTTACAGTACTTGAGAAAATAATTAGTAATTGAAAGTATTTGTATTTGTGCATTTTAAGGACAAATAAGTACTATTTGAATACACTACTTATTTTTTAAATACATGGTATTTGTAGTTGTTACAGCTCTGCTATATACTATAACAAATTACGATATCCATTTTTTAAAAGTTTTTAAATATTTTGTTTGCAGTATTCGGTCTGATAAAAAGGAACCATTTAAGAGGCTTAAACATAAATGAGAAGATTGCAGTTCTTTGCAAATTAAAGATTAGCATAATTCAAGGGGCCTTCTAATATATGCTTTCAATCTTGATTCAAGTTAATGATTCAGTGAATTGAATGCAAAAAAATAGGTTGTAAATATTTTAAATTGTTGAATAATTAATTCATGCTTAACATTTAGTTTTAATTGTTTCCATTGTTGGACAAACTATTGAATTGGATTATTTTGGTGGCCCGTTTCTAAGTCTAAGAAACTTACGGATTTTCTTCTTCTTTCAACCACCACACAGAAATCACCATACAATAGTGTCCGACCGAATGTGGATTTTTGGCCGAAGCCGAATACTAACAACATTTTTTTCAAGTAACAAAAATAATAAAATTTAGGCCTTGCTTTTATTATTTAATAATTTCAGTACAAAAAACGGCAATCATGAAAGGTAAAATATGGAATTTTCATTTATCTTTTTTGGAAAAAGTAAATAATATAGGTACTCTTAACTTTTTGGGCATATTTACAGTACTTCGAAGAAGATTGCATAAAATTTTCAGATTTATAATCAATATTTATTTAATTAATATACTGCAGCAAGCCACGGGGTGACGTGGACCCGTGCTTAAAACACGAACTGAGCTGGCGACCTTCCCACAGGTCGCAAAATTCATCTGAAAGAAAAATCAAAGTATTTTCTGATGAGGATGAATGTGATTATGGAATAATTTTTGTCATTTTTACTGAAAACTTTCGTTACTTTTTGTGTTGATAGAAATTCCAACATGAAATTTATCAATGGGATTATGCTCCATTGACAATTTAATAACTCGTATTTTGAAAAAAATAAATTCGTTTAAAATTGATTGAGTTATGAAAGTCGCAAGCTCGAAAACGCCGTTTTAAGGAAAACGCGTTTAAAGTTTTTAACATAGTGCGCTCCCTGCTTTGAAAGATTTCTATTTTTATCATTTTCGAGCTTTTTTGATACCGAAAATACCAAACAATTATTAAAAAACAACTGATTTTCGAGTCTTTTTCTAGTAATTTTTTAATAATTTTTTGGTATTTTTGAGATAAAAAAACGACTCGAAAAGGACTCGGCAGGAAGAGTCGCACGTAGGGTACCATTTTCTCCCGAACAATAAGTCTTTTTTTTTTTATCAGAAAATGAGCGCACTTTCGCTTGTTATAATATAGCCGAAAACGACTCCAATTTGTTCGAAAATTTCATAAAATGCAATTTCATAAATTGTTTGATACAATTAAGTTACACGGCATTAAATGGAGTTTCATTTTAATTATCTGCACTCACTTTATTAAATTATCAACTTCACACCAAGAATGCACTGCCGAAACTAACAAAATAGCGTTTAAAAATTTCGTTTGTTTCAATTTGTCCAAATTGCCGTTAGTTTTCGAGTACCACTAAAAAGTAGTCAGTTTTTTATTGCCCAGCGGAGCAATAAACAGACAATCAGTTCGTTTTTGATCAACTGTGAGGAACAAAATAAGCTTCTGCACACGACATGTATTTTGTTTTTGTAGATCACCAAGCGGACTCGAAAAGGACTCGCTTGGATGATTGCCTACAAAACAATCTTTCAAATACTGGGTGGGAATTGAAACACCCTTGCTTTACTACAGAAAATTTAAATATTTTAAAACTTTTCTAACCTGGTACATGTCAAATGCCCAAATTTTAAGGGCCAGTTTCACAATCAAATCTTAGTTTTTATCTTTACTAGTATTGGGGCACAACTAGTTGTGACGTACAGACACATTAAAATAATTTCTTTTTTTTGCCTGAAAGATATATATTTATAGAAAATATTTAATTTTTTATGACAAAATATTCGATTAATTAGTGGGATAAGCACTATCTTCTAGCGAAGCAAAGAACTCGTTTCAATTCTATGGTGCATTTCGATAAATTGTCGAACACCAATGAATATTGAAATAAATAAGAAGCTACTGGAACAGATGGCAACCTTGGTAGAATCGATGGCTATGATCTATAAATAGCTTACTGCTTTAAATGTCATATGATTAAGTGGCCGATTTGAACGTACAATTCTTAAGAATTTGTTCCAAAATGTGTGAAATCATATACGACTTTAACAGTGAGTTGATCAAATTTTAATCACTCGAAGACTACTGAAGAGAAAATGTAGCGATTTCTGAAACAGACAGTCTAGTCAGCTAAGTGATTGACTCTGTGCAGAGTTGTTGTTGTTGCCTTCTTAAAAAACTTACTTGATCTAAAGCTCGCAATTAAATTCATGCAATAGTTTTTCCTTTTCTCAAATAGTCTATGAACATAATGCCACTTGAATCCGAAAAACAGACTCCACATCTTTCCGGCAGTTTGTTGAGTCTTCGCTCGCTTTGGTGCACTTCTACTGGGACCTACCCACTCTTTTGCTGATTCCTTAGATTCTGGTATATAGTGGTGGTGAAGCCATGTTTCATCCATGGTCATTATTGTCCAAACATTGTTGGGAAGTGTGAACACGTCCATGTTTTTGATTGATTGTTAACGAACGCGGCATCCATCTTGCAGTCAGCTGTCTCATACCCAAATGCTCATGTTAAATTGAAATCACAGAATCACTTGATATGTCTACCCGACTGTAGCTATCTCACGCACTTTCACTTTCGGATTGTCCAATACGAAATAGTGTGGTTTTCCCAATACATTCTTGAATTTTAAAGAATCCATCTTCCAACGATCGCCGGAATGAGTAAAAGACGATTTAGAAGATTTTCTTGAATTGCGCATTAATCGCTTTGGCGATCGAAAAGCGATCCATCTTCCAACGATCCGCAATGAACGAAGGTAGATTTTGAAGATTTTCCTTGAATCGCGCAGTCATCGCGTGGGCGATCGAAAAGCGATCCATCTTGCAACGTTCGCCGGAATGAGCGAAGGAAGATTTTGAAGATTTTTTTAGAATCGCGCAATCATTGCTTGGGCGATCGAAAAGCGACCCATCTTCCAAGCACCCCTTAGAAGAATCGCAAGTGTTTCAGAATTAGAATAAGAAATAACATTATGCATTTGCTATCGACAAAAAATCTACTGTAATAGGTCTTGGTCTAATGTGTACAAATATAGAATGACGCAAAATTGATCATTCGAGAAGTCTTTTCGATGGAAACGTAGTTTCTTGTTTTCATTTTTGGAAACTTGTAAATTCATGTATGAAGTGGTCTTGGTTTTATTTGATTTTACCTATCTTTAAAATATTACAAACAATTAAAAAACTTAACTTTAAGTTAAAGACAACTAAACTTAATAAATATACAGGATTTAAAACATAATCTATAGCAAAGATTGTCATAAACCGCAACAATTGAAAGCAGTAGCTTAACTGCTGCGATTAGTTGATCGTTTTTTGAACTCATCGTTGAAGGCGTTAAGGCCTCCTCATCGGATTCAGCGACAACATCTAGTTTTGTTAGTTCTCTGTCGAGTTGCTCCAGCTGATCATTTAGGATGCGAGCAATGAGATGAATTCTATCTAGATGTTGTTTTTCCAGCTCACTCTGTTGTTTCTTTAACATAGCTGGAGTCAAATCTGGATTCAGAGGTGATTCCACTGCATCCAAAGGCTCAGCATGTACAGCTTCTTTGCTTTTTCTAAAGACATTTGCAATATTATCTGTGTCCGTTTTATGTTTTTGCTTGGCTTTTCGTAACGTCGCTAAACGTGAGCATAGTCGAGCTGGAAAAAGAAAGAGCCAACGATATTCCATTGCTAAAAATGCCGTAAAGCTCAATGAACGCTCCTTTTGTAACTCTTGTTGTTCTCGCAGTACTTCTTTAGCTTTAGCAAAATAATCGGCAAGTAGAGTTAGGAAAATGTTGATCAGAAATATGGACACGCTTATCATGAGTATAGCGTAGAAGAGAGTGCCGAGCATGGTACCACCATGATTTAGGTCTGTCGGATCCGCCTCAGAGCCAAAGCCAAAAGAAAAACACATGGCCGTGGTAAAGCTTCTGAGGAGCTTTTTAAAGACTTCCGAGTTGTTGCTATTAATGATGTAGGAACTAATGCAAAAAGCGCAGAGAAACATGATTATGATGCTTATGACAGATACTAAAGCGAAGAATGCTTTCGATAGCGTCTTGGTGAAGATCATAAAAGGAGTAGCAAATTGCAGAACCTTCCAAATTCGGATAGAAGTCAGAGCTATAAGAAATCCAGCGGCTACCAAGGTCAGATAATCAATCTGACCGGGCTTACGAAAGTCTACAAATGCCAGTTTCTGCGAGGATTCAAGAGTTTGCAGTAAATCTACCACGTATGACTCTCGTATGTAGATCATAAAGATCAACAGACCGTTGAGCAGTAGAATGCAGCAGTCGACAACATTCCAAATGGAATAGAAAAATCGTTTCATATGCCAGGCCTTTAGCAGAAGCACCTTTCCCAATTGAATCAACATCAAGACATAGAGCAATAGTATCAAAAGTCCCCAATATGTTAGCATATCCACATTGAATAGCAGCTCCACGCTATGTACATCCACTGTGCTCAACACACCGCCAAACGGTGTCTGCTCCAACATGATGTTGACAACACTGAACATGTTGGAGTCAACGTTGTATAGAGTAAAATCAATGAAAACGGCAGAAGTTTTATCGTCCAGCCATCGGTTCTCGCGCAAGAATTCTAGAACTCGCATACTGTTCTGCTTGTTGCGTCCGAGCAAAGTTACATAACCGCTATACTCGGGATATGTGTGAAGCTGGCCGATGTGGATAAAAGGCAGTAAGAGACTAAAAGCATCCTCATGCATTGGTACCCAGGGCTCATAGATGCGCCAATACTTGTTCAGGTAGTGAAGGGTAAGATAAGGCAGTTCCCATTTTGGCATAAAGGCCTCCTGCGTAAACGGCGCTACAAACAAACCCTTAATCTTGCTCGTAAAACGCACTTGACGCAGTCGCACCACACCCAAAAGTTTTGCTAACTCCAGATTTATCCAGCCAGGCTCGCTTATTAATTCGCCCACATAGGTTTTACCCTCACTGAAGGCCTCGATCAGTATCAGCTGGATAAACTTATAGAGATCCTCGATTTTCTTAATCTTCTTTACGCCAAATGTACCTAGGCGATTCTCTGTTAAGATGGTTGTGATTATTTCTGTATTGAAATAGGTGAGTGGGTCTCTAGAGCCCACAATGACCAGCAACAGTAGCACGAAATATCTAGCAAAAAGCCATAAATCTAGGCAAATTTCCTTGAAGTACACATTCCGTGACTCGATACGATGTTTTGGGGGCAATACAAGTTGAGCCCGTAGACTTTTAATACGCAGTCTCAGGAAGTCACTACGAGTTGGTTTGTAGTTCGCTTCATAGCGCCTGTATGGATCAGTTAGTTCCTTCAGAACCTCTGGCTTTTTCATGAAAACTTGTACTAGTGACAAAAGCACAAAATATATTCCATCGAAGAATATCAAACTGATTATTAACACTAGCACTATAGTCAGCAACAAAGTTTTAAACTTCTTAGTCTCATGTCGCACTCCTGAAAGAACTATAATCAGTATGACGCAGCCGGCCACGGTAATTATGCAGGTCCAAAAGAGAAGGCGATTGCGTTTGTTAATCGTCATTCCGTTAAATTTTGGAGATAAACACAGAATGTCAACAAAGAATAAAATGACAATTGTCAGAGAAATTTGAACAAAAGCTCTCTGAAATGGGGGGAAAAAATACTTTGTGTCGGAATTGAGTGGAGTTGAGTTAATTTGAGAAAGCTGTATGAAAGTCTTATGAAATAGGGCCCCAAATTAAACCCAAAATTAGACACAAATTGGGGTATAAATTTATTGAAATAAAGACCCCTCATGAAATAAGGCTACATATAATAAAATAACCCTGCTAAAATTAGTCAGACCGCAAAAAATGTAAAGGGATTTGTTTTGTTTTAAAATTTAGGTTCTTATTACATAATAAAATTAAGCCCTTTCAAAAATGAAATAAAGCCTTAATAGAGGAAAAACACAAATTATAGTTATTTCCCAACAGTAAAATTTATATGTGTTTTGCCTGTATGCAGTTTAAAACCGCTTTCTTCTCATTACAAATAGTGCTGATTATATAGCGCTGTATTGTTATCACTTCAGAAAAAAAAAACACAAAAAATAAAAGCCATTTATTGAAACTTTCTCTTAAAAGTGCAATTATTTTTAAATATTGCATATTTTTTAAATAGTGAAGTATGTAATATGAACTTCAAAAAGAAAACATGCTCTGCTTTCCCTTTGTTTTTGAATATACTACAAGGAAAACGGAGCGCTCAGTTTTCGCTATGTTTTTATATATACACTATGTACAAGGAGAACGGAGCGCTTTTGTTTGAGCGGAACTGTAATCGTCCAAATTTAAAATGTCTGTTTTCGACTTCCCAGTCAACCAAATGATATTGCAACAATATAGAAACAATATCATAGCAATCAAAATTTGTATCATTTTCGATTATCGTTTTCGATACGAAAACAATACACTTTTCGAAAATTTCGGACCCATCGTTACAATATCATTTTAGATATCTTGTTTCAATATTGTTGCAATACTTAATTTTTAAATGTTTCCGATATCGTTTCTGTATCATTTTAAGCATTGTTTTCAATATTGTTATGATATTGAGAAGCCAAAATTATCAGTATCTTTTCGATATCGAAATACTCTCTATTTTATTTTTTTTTTTAATATCGTTTCGATATTGATATATTGGCATTTTTCAATATCGTTTCGTTATCTAAGTACTGCAATTTTTCAATATTGTTCCGACATCTAAATATTTCCTGATTTCTATATTGATTCCAATATCGTTTCGATATCGAAATAATGAAATTTTCCGAAATACTTTCATATCGAAAATCGATATCGTTGCAATATTGAAACCGCATTGAAATAATTAAAATGTTCAATAAATTTATATTTTCTATTAATTGAAATTCATTTTATTAATTTCACAGTGATAACATGGTTTTTATTTTAATTTGTAATTAATAATTTATTAATATGTATTTAAAAATCGTTATTAATATGTTTTTATATGTTATTTTTGTTTGTTTTGGTGGTATCTAATACTTTTGTTTTCCCTATATTTTGCATATAAAAAGAAGATTTTAGTTTTTTCTTCAAATACTTTAGTGTCTGTTTCGGGAAACTTGCGTTGAAATGCAGCTGGAATTAAAAATAAAACGTTAATAACAAAGCTATCAATAATAACGAGATATGTCAGTTTTTCTAAAGCGTCAGAAAGTGTATGGGTATAAAAATATCAACGGGACAAAAATACGTATATTTAAACAAAAATGTTCTATGCATTAAAAGAGTTATATCTTCAAAAGTTATGGATAGATTTTTATGTTTAATAGCTTCCTGAATAAGTCATAGCATACCCTTTATTTCAATGCCCATAAGGGTTAGTTATAAAAGTAAAAAATAAATCAGCATTTTATAACCAATTTTTCTAAACTTCGATTTTTATCCCGTTTCATTTAAGGGGACAGTACACCCCTAGGTTTTTACAAACTGAAATTTTTAAAATGCAAATTATTTTATGAAAGGAACAAGATATACTATTGAAACTTTGCATATTTTTTTTATGTAGAAAAGAGTATTTTTTAAAATGCAAATTTTTTATGAAAGGAAAAGATATCTAATTGAAACTGCACATATTATTTTTATGTAAAAAAAGTGTAAACATTTTTTTGGATTTTTCCAGCGTGTGTTTTGGCTGCTACAAGAATTTGAAAATAACATCAAAAAATCACATGTGGTGTGATAAAAAAACTAATGGACTGATCGTTCTGAAATTTTAATCTCTTATTGTACACATATAAATCTATAGATTGAACTACGGATAGAAACATCGTTAAAGTATTTTTTGGTTTTCAAGGGATTTTTTGTTTCCAAAAATCGGCTAATTTCGAAAAAACGCTGCCATTTTGTCAATTTTGACCAAAAAATTTTCTTTTAGTTCAATCTATAGCGGCTTTGTTGCTGATTACAACCACGTTTTAAATTTTTTTTCGACCTTCCAGTGAGCCAAAATCACGCCAGCCGTGATTTTTTGATATTATTTTCAAAAGCCTGCAGCAGCCAAAACACACGCTGGAAAAATCCAAAAAAATGTTTACACTTTTTTTTACATAAAAATAATATGTGCAGTTTCAATTAGATATCTTTTCCTTTCATAAAAAATTTGCATTTTAAAAATTACATTTTGTAAAAGCCTAGGGGTACTGTCCCCATAATGAAAAATATATCAGAACTTACAGCATATGGCGGCAGTTGCCATTTTCCTGGCAGCTTCTTTTTCAGCAGCTCCTTGCCAGGAACAGTTTTTTTCAGCACCATTTTCCAATACTCTCCTCCAGAATTTTGATACAAATTCTTTACCATCCTTTGCTGTTTCGAGTAAAAACTCATCCACCTGTAAAACACATTTAACTATTTTAATATAAGTAGATAACGCAATAACTGATTTTAGTTTTTCAACTGATTAAATTGTTCCTCAAAATTAAAATAAAAAAATACTCACAGAATATTTGACATTAAACTCAGAATATATATGTTTCTAAGAATTTTAAAAATAACAAATAAATATCAAACTTCACTTACTTCAAAATCGGCAATAAAAAATAGAGATGACGAAGCGAATAGCTAGAAATGTGTTTTCAGATATATCGTTACAGGAGCGAAACACCATCGAAACAAAGCAGCTATTGTTGTATGGTATACTGGGTTACTTACCAGTTACCCACTTTTATACATACCCAAATTGTTGGCGGCAGTGGTTGCAAATTGTAGCTCTGTAGCTCTTAAAAACAAAAAGTATCGAGTTTTTTTCGGTCGAGTACATCGATAACGAGTATTTTCGAGAATCGAATATAAAATAGTAGATACCGAAATATTCTTCATCACTACTACCATCATCAGTACCACTGCCACTGCCATTACCATTTACCATTACCACTTCAACTTCCATTTCCACTTTCACTTTCACTTTCATTTTCATTTTCACTTTCACTTTCACTTCCACTTTCACTTTCACTTCCACTTTCACTTTAACTTTTATTTCCACTTTCACTTTCATTCCCACTTCCACTTTCACTTTCACTTTTATTTTCACTTCCACTTTCACTTCCACTTTCACTTTCACTTCCACTTTCACTTCCACTTTCACTTTAACTTTCATTTCCACTTCCACTTTCACTTTCATTCCCACTTCCACTTTCACTTTCACTTTCACTTTCACTTCCACTTCCACTTCCAATTCCACTTTCATTTTCACTTTCACTTTCACCTCCACTTCCACTTCTACTTTCACTTTCACTTTCACTTTCACTTTCACTTTCACTTTCACTTTCACTTTCACTTTCACTTTCACTTTCACTTTCACTTTCACTTTCACTTTCACTTTCACTTTCACTTTCACTTTCACTTTCACTTTCACTTTCACTTTCACTTTCACTTCCACTTCCACTTCCACTTCCACTTCCACTTCCAATTCCACTTTCATTTTCACTTTCACCTCCACTTCCACTTTCACTTCCACCTCCACTTCCACTTTCAATGCCACTTCTACTTTCACTTTCACTTCCACTTTCACTTTAACTTTCATTTCCACTTCCACTTTCACTTTCATTCCCACTTTCACTTTCACTTCCACTTCCACTTCCACTTCCACCTCCACTTCCACTTCCACTTCCACTTCCACTTCCACTTCCACTTCCACTTTCAGTTTCATTCCCACTTCCACTTCCACTTCCACTTTCACTTTCACTTTCACCTCCACTTCCACTTCCACTTCCACTTCCACTTCCACTTCCACTTCCACTTCCACTTCCACTTCCACTTCCACTTCCACTTCCACTTCCACTTCCACTTCCACTTCCACTTCCACTTCCACTTCCACTTCCACTTCCACTTCTACTTCCACTTCCACTTCGACTTTCACTTCCACTTCCACTTTCACTTTCACTTTCACTTCCAATTCCACTTTCACTTTCATTTCCACTTCCACTTTCAGTTTCATTCCCACTTCCACTTTCACTTCCACTTTCACTTCCACTTTCACCTCCACTTCCACTTCCACTTCCACTTCCACTTCTACTTCTACTTCTACTTCTACTTCCACTTCCACTTCCACTTCCACTTCCACTTCCACTTCCACTTCCACTTCCACTTCCACTTCCACTTCCACTTCCACTTCCACTTCCATTTCCACTTCCACTTTCACTTTCACTCCCACTCCCACTCCCACTCCCACTTCCACTTCCACTTTCACTTCCACCTCCACTTCCACTACCACTACCACTTTCACTTCCACTTCCACTTCCACTTCCACTTCCACTTCCACTTCTACTTTCACTTCCACTTCCACTTCCACTTCGACTTTCACTTCCACTTCCACTTCCACTTTCACTTTCACTTTCACTTCCAATTCCACTTTCACTTTCATTTCCACTTCCACTTCCACTTTCAGTTTCATTCCCACTTCCACTTCCACTTCCACTTCCACTTCCACTTCCACTTCCACTTCTACTTCTACTTCTACTTCCACTTCCACTTCCACTTCCACTTCCACTTCCACTTCGTCTTTCACTTCCACTTCCACTTTCACTTTCACTTCCACTTTCACTTTCATTTCCACTTCCACTTTCAGTTTCATTCCCACTTCCACTTCCACTTCCACTTCTACTTCTACTTCCACTTCCACTTCCACTTCCACTTCCACTTCTACTTCTACTTCCACTTTCACTTTCACTTTCACTTCCACTTCCACTTCCACTTCCACTTCCACTTCCACTTCCACTTCCACTTCGACTTTCACTTCCACTTCCACTTTCACTTTCACTTTCACTTTCACTTTCACTTTCACTTCCAATTCCACTTTCACTTTCATTTCCACTTCCACTTTCAGTTTCATTCCCACTTCCACTTTCACTTTCACTTCCACTTTCACTTCCACTTTCACCTTCACTTCCACTTCCACTTCCACTTCTACTTCCACTTCCACTTCCACTTCCACTTCCACTTCCACTTCCACTTCCACTTCCACTTCCACTTCCACTTCCACTTCCACTTCCACTTCCATTTCCACTTCCACTTCCACCTTCACTTTCACTTTCACTCCCACTTCCACTTTCACTTTCACTTCCACCTCCACCTCCACTTCCACTTCCACTACCACTACCACTTCCACTTCCACTTCCACTTCCACTTCCACTTCCACTTCCTCTTCCACTTCCACTTCCACTTCCACTTCCACTTCCACTTCCACTTCCACTTCCACTTCCACTTCCACTTCCACTTCCACTTCCACTTCCACTTCCACTTCCACTTCCACTTCCACTTCCACTTCCACTTCCACTTCCACTTCCACTTCCACTTCCACTTCCACTTCCACTTCCACTTCCACTTCCACTTCCACTTCCACTTCCACTTCCACTTCCACTTCCACTTCCACTTTCACTTCCACTTCCACTTCCACTTCCACTTCCACTTCCCCATTCACTTCCACTTCCACTTCCATTTCCACTTCTACTTCCACTTCTACTTCCACTTCCACTACCACTACCACTTCCACTTCCACTTCCACTTCCACTTCCACTTCCACTTCCACTTCCACTTCCACTTCCACTTCCACTTCCACTTCCACTTCCACTTCCACTTCCTCTTCCACTTCCACTTCCATTTCCACTTCCACTTCCACCTCCACTTCTATTTCCACTCCCACTTCCACTCTCACCTTCACTTTCACTACCACTTCCACTACCACTACCACTACCACTACCACTACCACTACCACTACCACTACCACTACCACTACCACTACCACTACCACTACCACTACCACTACCACTACCACTACCACTACCACTACCACTACCACTACCACTACCACTACCACTACCACTACCACTACCACTACCACTACCACTACCACTACCACTACCACTACCACTACCACTACCACTACCACTACCACTACCACTACCACTACCACTACCACTACCACTACCACTACCACTACCACTACCACTACCACTACCACTACCACTACCACTACCACTACCACTACCACTACCACTACCACTACCACTACCACTACCACTACCACTACCACTACCACTACCACTACCACTACCACTACCACTACCACTACCACTACCACTACCAATACCACTACCACTACCACTACCACTACCACTACCACTACCACTACCACTACCACTACCACTACCACTACCACTACCACTACCACTTTCACTTTCACTTTCACTTTCACTTTCACTTCCACTGCCACTTTCAGTACTACTACCATTACCATTGCCACTACCACTACAACAACTATCAAAATGTAAATTGATCTTTTATGAATTTCATTGATCTGTTCTGAATTTCAAATCGAATTTCTAAATATTAATTGATTCTTTTTAATTTTTTTTTTAATTTCAATTGAACTGTTCTGTATTTCACTTGGGATTATTTCAGGAAAATAACGCCCAATGAAATAACGCCCAAAATAAAAAATAAAATAACGCCCAAAATGAAAAATTAAATAAAGCCCAAAAAATGAAATAACGCCCAAACCGAAAATTAAATAAGACCCAAAATATTTTTTGTTTCATTATAATGTTTCATTAAAATGTTTCATTAAAATGTTTCATTATATTAAATAACACCCAAAAAATAAAAATGAAATAAAGCCCAAATACAATGAAGTAACGCCCGAATTTGTATGAAAAATGTTTGGGCTTTATGTCATTTTCTATTTTGGGCGTTATTTAATTAGGCGTTATATCTTTCACTGGATTAGGCGTTATATCTTTCACTGGATCTGCTTTTAATTTTAAATGGAATTCTGAATTTCTATTAATATTTTCTGAATTTTAATTCATCTTTTCTGAATTTTAGTTGATACTTTCTGGATTTAAAGAGATTTTTCCTGACTTTCAGTTGTTCTATTCTGAATTTTAATAGATATATGCTGCTTTTCAATTTATCTATTCTGAATTTCGTATGGAATTTTTTAATTTTAATTGAGCTTTTCTAAATTTCAAATGATCTTTTCTGAATTTCAATTCTATTTAGAATTACATTTGGAAATGGTGTAGAATAGAGTAAAATGTTCTTTATTTTAATGTTTCAATTAATAAGTACTTGTATATTATCAACATTACTCTTTACCAAAATAATTTGTAATCTTTTTTTTAAATATGTAACACCCAGACATTTTAGAAAATTAAAGTTATTGTTTTAATTTTTTTTTAATAAAGTAAATTCAGTTTTTTCAATATTTTACAAAATCGACCTTAATTGCGTTTTCATACTCTTTAACTTAAACTGTTAGGTTCACATAAGCGCACTTCTCCAAAACTAAGCGTTCATCGCATATAATTTATAAAAAAAAAACTGCCACTGATGTTTGATATTTCTTATTGTTGACCAAAGAGATTCAACTTCAAGGATGATGACATAAATAAATGACAGAACATTTTAAAGCCAAGTGCAAGAACCTGCTCTTCAAAAATAATGAGGCTTTGGTCGATTAGCATAAAAAAAAGTTGCTATTTCAGTTATTGGCTGCTATTGAACGTTGACAAACGAGGAAAGTGTCCATTGTTTAATTCAATATCGCCCTAAGGCATCATTTTTACTATAATCTGATAGTGGAAATTTATGTATTCATTAAATTGCTTTGTTTTCTAACATTTTGTGTATGTATGAAGTTGTGTTTTTTTTTTAATTAAATGGAATGAGCTTTATTTCCAATTGTCTGATTGATATGTTAATTTAATATTTGCCTTACATATATGCATATAGTTTAATTTAATAAGCTAGAGGTGGAATTTATTTTTGCCTTAAAACTCATATTGAAGGCATTCTAAATGTTTTTATAGCTTCATGCAATATGGCTTTGATATTCAATATATATAAGTATATAAGTATATATATAAGTATATATAGGTAAATAACTTTGTTCGAGATACATATTTTTAAAGATAGGTCATTGAGTCTTATTAGACAATTTTTCCTTTTGGTTAAATACAATAACAAAATTTATTTTTATATTACTTTCAAGTCTAGAACATAATTTCCAAAATGAAATTGGGTCTTATGAGCTCTTGCAAGAGTGAGTGGTTATGAACTCGGCTTATGAAAATATTTAAAGTCACGTGTTGCCAATTAGGCAGCTCTGAATTCTTTCTGCACGGCCTCATTAACTATAAACTAATTTAACGACGAAAAATAATTTTCTTGTATCGAGAAATATCATACTTAAAAATAAAAAAAAAAAAACAAAAATGTCTTTTTTCTGTAATTGCGCTTAAAATTTTATGAAAAATTTGTTATCTATGAGTGAAAATTCGTCAAATAAGCCACCTAATCAGAAGTCGTAATTTTTATATATATAGTGAATATTATTGAAGTGTAGATGAGATAGTGTAAATTTTTTAAAATTTTTTTTTAAAATATTTATAAAGAATGTAGTTTTAGGCCACTATTTTATTAAAATTAAATTTCACGACTTTTGAGTCAAGTACTCGTTCACGTTAAAATATAAAAATGATTTCAAAAAATTTTTTTCTCTAAAATTAATAAATTTTTTATAAACAAATTAAAAAACAAAAAGTTTTCGGTCACATAGAAAATTTTTAAAAAAAGATAATACAATATATATGTATTAAAGAACAATACAAAAAAGAGGTTATATCCATAAAAATTTCTGTTATGTCACATTTTTCGCAATACACAAAAAACCAGTAAAGCTGCAAAAACAAATCTTTCAACAATAATCAAGAACGTTATTTGAAAGACACGTGCCAAATTTAAAAAGGACGTTGGTTTACTGTTTCTTCAAATATTGTGTGTTAATTATCACGCCCACTTGTCCAATCATGTCTTATTTTGGCACCTGTTCTTCAAACAACGTACTTGCTGATTGCTTAAGTTTTTTTGTTCGTGGCTTTTTTTTATTTTTTTAGGTATGGCGAAAAATGTGACCCATTTGTATGGAAGGTGCCATGCCCACTTGTCCAAAGATCTTAAAACCCTTTTTCCACTTTTCCAAAATAATTTATTCCTTCTAGTTTGTACCAATCACCATTGTGAATTCTAGGTGACCGAGAATATTTTTATTTTAATCTATAGTAATACAACTCATTTTCTGTTTGTTTGTTTGTTTGCTTGTTTGGCCTTTATACAAATCTAACGGCTCAACGGATTACGTTCAAACGAAGTATACGTATAAAGTGCATTCTAGATTAAATTGTTACATACTTAGTTTTTGCCTCGTCCCCTTCGAATTTTTTCAACTAAGGGTAATGTTGTTATTATAATATTTTTTTGTATAGGAGTTTTTTGTGCACTTAATTTTAAATTTTTTTGTTATTTTAACATCAAAAACACTCACATATATTCAAAACTGTAGAAATTTTCAGTACAACGACTTATTCATAAAACATCGTTACCTAAAATGAGAAAAAAACGACATGAAAATGAATATTTGGTCTTTCGATGAAAATACAGTACAGTCTCGCTAATCCGGACACATATAGTTTCGGTGTATGTCCGTATTACTGGATGTGTCCGGAATACAGAAAGCTGAAGAATTTGTTAAACAAATTTTAGCATATTTGAATGAATAGTTGAGCCTTATTAATTAATTCAAACCCTTTTTCTAATAAATTTTTGTAAAAAATTGGCACCACGAAATAGACCTCAATTGTAATGAGCCCCAATGCAATAACACCCAATGAAATAAGTCCCAACGAAAATTAAATAAACCCCAAACGAAATCAATGTAAGAATTCCCCAACGCAATGAAATAATTCCCAAATTGAAAATGAAATAAGTCCCAACATTTTGGGTTTATTTCATAATGAAATAACACCGAACGAAAAAAAATTAAATAAGCTCCAATTAAATACCCCCCAAAGAAATTAAATAGGTCTCATGTAAAAGATTTCTCATGTAAAAGGAATAGTTTGAAAAGGCGCAACCACACAAAAAAAATTATGCAAAACTTGATCAAAAATTACAAAATGTGAAAAAAATTAAAATGAATTTTATTGTAAACAACTCTTCGATAGCCTAAATTAAGCAAAATGAAAAATCCCCCAAATAAAATTAAATAACCCCAAAATTTAAGAAATGAAATAACCCCCAAACCGAATGAAATAGCGCCCAAGAAAAAATCAAAATGAAATAAACCCCAACTAAAATTTAATTGGGGCTTATTTTATTGGGTCTTATTTTTATTTTATAATGAAATAAGGCCCAAACAAAAAAATGAAATATATCTAAAAATTTATGAAATAGCCCCAAAAATGGAGAGTTATTTCGTATGAAGTAACACCCAAAAATGTATGAACTTTTTTCGGGGTTTACTTCATTATTTTTTGGGGCTTATTTTAATTGGGGTCTATTTCGTGGTGCCAAAGAAATAACATACATATAAGAACATTAATAATGAACAATAATAAATTAACATTATTTCACATAAATACATTTACATAATGCCTTGCCTGATATTTTTTCTTTTCCCTGGACCAAATTTGGTTCAATCATTTTGCCTTTTCTTTGCTTAAATTTCATTTTACCTGATCCTTGGAATGTTTGCTACACATATTTCTGAATTTGTCTTTATTTTCCTTTATATCAAAAATTTTAGATTTTGATTATTTGAATTTTTCATCTGAACATCTAATTGATTTTCACAGTTTCAATAAAATCTAAAATTTTAAACCTCTGAAAGATAAATCGTTTAATGTTGCCTTATTGTCGCTGGCATTCTAAGAATCTGCTTAATCTTTTTAAATTTTAATATTTACAATATTATCAACGTATAGACAAAAACTCGCGGTGTGAAGCCTTGTTCTCACAAAAAACCACGTTTACTTAACGAAATTCATTTGAAAAGAAAACGTTGATTTGCGAAGTCCGGTATTGCGAGTGTCCGGATTAGCGAAACTATACTGTATCTCCGCTCTCCATTAATATATTGCATTAAAATTTTTTTTGTACAAAAGTTCAATAAAAGCACTTTACAAAAATAGTTTTAACTGTGACGTTAGATCAGTGTATATATGTTTTATGATTTTGTCAAAAAAGGTCCAAAATATTACGTTTTACTCAAAAAATGACTTGAAAATGGTTTTTGTTGTAAAATTGAAATCAAGAAAAAACTGCACATCTAACTACCTTTCATATTACATAGCATTTATTTGCAAAATTTATTCCAGCTAAGCGCAAAAATTATTTTACTGTTTTTGTCATCAAAACAATAATAATTTTTTCGTTTTTTAATTTCTTTTGCGAATTTTATTTTTTCCAAAATGTTGTTTTTTATATTTTTTACAAAAAGTCAAGTCTTAAAAATAACTTATGGAAAATAATTACCCCAATATCTCTTTCCAATCAAAAGTTATGGCTAAAAATCTATTTTTTCATACTATACTATTAATAATACTGAGTTTTATTTTAAAATTCTCTATGTCCTTTGAACGCCCCCGCCCCGTTTATTTTTAAGAATGCACTAGTATGTCTAGACTCTAGAGTAATTGCAAACATTTTGGTTTATATAAAATCTTCCTTATAGTAATCTACTTAGTTTTTTGCAGTAATAATATTTTCCTGTAATCAGTTTCAGCTAGATGGCGATAGAATAAAACATATGCGCATCTGTTTAGCAGAATTATTTCATTGGTTTTGATCTGTGTTTTAAATTCACAGATAGATGGCGCTACATTATTAAGTAATGTGGGTACAAACTATACACCTTGCGATGAATAGCCAAATGATGTCTACCACAAGTTTCTTCAAATTTAACTTCACACGTTTGGCTGACTCAATATATATTTTAGTACAATAATTTTTAGTACAACGACTTTTTCATAAAACATCGATAGCTAAGAATGAGAAAAAATTTATATGAAAATCGAAGTTTTGACTTTCGATGCAAATATCTCCGCTGTTTTTAATATATTTTATAAAAGTTTTTTTTTGTTAAGAAGTTCAATAAAGTTTTTAATATAAATTTTTGTTTAGATGTTAAAATGTCCATATCTCAAGAACCCATTGAGTTCCACCATAGTTTTTATATTGCTGAACATAGAGATGAGCGCGTTAGTATTTTTAGCTCACAATCACTCACGCTCACAATGTGTTTTCTTCTAATTATGAATGCTCACGCTTTAAATTATTTTTTGACTCACGATCACGCACGATCAAGATGACATTTTTTGACTCACCAGTGCTCACGAATAGAATTGTTAACGATTAGGCACGCTTACTAACGAAAACTCTCAAAGGGGTTTTCACGTTTTATAAGAAGAAGAATACACATGAGTTTTTATTATATGTTTATTTAGTGTTTAAACAAAGTTAAAAATTAGAAACGAAAGTTCAATTCATAGCTTATAAAGATATACAGTGACTTACAAAACTGTTCATAAAAACGCATTTTTTTAATTATTTTGTTTTATTTTTGTTAAGAAATACAAAATTATAAATGTTAATACACAAAAACTTAAAGAAGCTGCTTCTTTGCTTTATACCAATAAAGAATACCAAAAATTGAAAGTATGCAAGAAAATGAATATCAAGTTAAATTTTTATTTTAATGAACACTTTTGTAACTGGTTTGTCCAGAAGACTTAAACCTTTTTTAATAATTTTTATTAGTACTTAATGTGGCCACCTTTGGCCTTTATAACAAGCTGCATTCTGTTAGGCATACTTCCAATCAAATTATCCAACGTTTGGGGGCTTATTCTGGACCACTCTTCGTTAACCGCCGTCCATAAATCTTCCAGGCTATGGGGGACCGATTTTCGCATTATAATTTTTTTCTTCAGGATATTCCACAGATTCTCTATTGGGTTGAGATCTAGGCTTTGCGCAGGCCAATCCATACAAGAAATTCCGTTGTCACGAAGCCATTTCATTGTCACTTTAGCTTTATGCTTCGGGTCGTTATCTTGCATAAAGATGGTATCACCCAGTTCACATCCAAACTTTTCGATGCTGGGGAGAAATGAGTCCCGTAGAATATCGATATAATTTGCAGCATTCATTATACCATCGATACGTCGCAGGATTCCGAGCTTATTTCTTTGAAAACATCCCCAGATCATCAAGGATCCTCCCCCAAATTTCAATGTCTGCTGCATATTTCGTTCGGTAATACCAACTTTTGGATCATACCATGACCAAATTCGACCATCAGATCCCAAACGGTTAATCTTTGATTCATCCGACCAAGTGACCAACCTCCATTGACCGACGCTCCAATTAACATGTTCCTTGGCAAAATTCAAGCGTTGTGTGCGATGCTTAGCAGAAAGTAAAGGCTTTTTTATTTTAGTTTTAGCCCTCATGCCGGCTTCCTTCAGACATCTGCGTACTGTTTGGCAGGACACGTTAAGGTTCAGAGCCTCAGACACCTCCTTGTGAGCTTGTGCAGCATTGTCAACAGCACCAGACACAATGAGCCTCTTGACCGTTCTTTGGACCTTGGGGGTAATTTTTCGAGGGCGCCCACCGTTCCTCTTACTGATTGAAATTTCACAAGAATTTCTTATTTTGGAAATAAAACCTATCGAAACATGGTATTTTGTTGCGATTTGACGAACAGATTTTCCTTCTTGCAGTTCTGATTCAATAGCAGCACGTGTAACGCAACCGATTTTCTTCGGCATTTTAATTTCTATGAAAAATTATTTATTTTAAACAAATTTTAGCACTTCGTTAATTAAAATTACCAAATATAACACAAAAACTTTGGAACTGCAAGACAATCGCGACTTAAACTGCAATGAATAAATCAGTTCCAAAAGTGTTCACAATAATTTACAGGAACAGTTATCAACAGCAACAAAACTGCGTTGAATTTTTTAAATTTTCTTTTATACGCTGTTCGCCACAACAACATCAAATTAAAGCTGATTAAAAAATTAACAATAACAAGTGCAATTTGAAATTTTATGCAAAAAGCAATTTTTCATAGTTTTTTGTGAACAGTTTTGTAAGTCACTGTATCTTATATAGTAAAATTATATGAATTCATAAACTAGCTTGCATTTTAAATGCATTTAAATTCTTATGAATTTAATTAATAAAACTATTATTTGAAAAGCAAACAAAGCACTTCATCCAACATTTTAATGAGGGTTAGATAAACTAAAAAAAGTAAATAATCCAAATTTTCACCCAGCAGTCTGGATCTTCTTTACTCTAAAATACGACCAGATACCAAAAAGATTGTTTCGGTCAGTGCTGCATTTTGTATGAAATTGGTAGAAAAAGCGTCAAATAAACTTATCACTAAATTTTGCACAAATTTGGGAAATTAAGATAAAAAGGTGTGACACGAATAAATATAAGTCACGCACGAAGTAAATTCAGTCCCGCACGCTCACGAATATTTTGTGATTTTTTGTTGGGTTCGATTACGATCACTACGTGATTCATACGACGTGTCACGTCGTCATCTCTAGTTAAAAAGGTAATTTTGCTAGCTTTAAGATTAAATAAATATTTAAATCATTTGTAATTTTTAAAATGTGTTTTTTGTACCCCTTCTTCGAATTCAATTAGCTCACCGCAAGGGATGGAACGAACATCCAAACACCAAAATTTCCAAAACTATTTTTGGATTAAAGTCCGTTCAATTACCTTTCTAATGGAAACACAAACCCCAATGTAAAATTGGTCAGTGATTCCGAAAATGTCATTATTTTTTTTTTACAACGCACAGTGCGCTTTTTTCGATTTTACGATGATATTTGCATTATCTCAGGAACTATAAAAGCTAGGGCCATGAAATTTTGTACAAATGAGTTTTAACCTAAATTAAGTAACAGCACAAAAAAACTTCTAGTAGAATTCTAGGTCAACTGCATCGCCTACCTCCCATACAAACTATATATTTTTTAATAAAAAAAACCGCATAAAATTGCTTATTTATGCTTTTAAAGAGTAAATTTAGTTTATTTAACTTCACTTAAACGTCATGCTAAAAATATTTTAAATTGGATAACTTTTAGATATATCTCCTATAAAATAATATTACCAAATTAACGAAATTTAAAATTTTTTTTTTTAAAAAATGGTTGCTAATACAAAATAAGGTCACAACTTGTTTTAAATAATGAATTCTATTTTATTTTTGTTTAAATTTAAGAGTGTCCACAAATTGTCTTGAAAATCAGTGCACTTTAGGGCAAAATTTGATTTTAAAGACTTTTTTTCAAATTAAGTGGTTTTTCTTAATAGCAACTAGATGCAGCAGGTTTTTACAGAAACAAAAGGTAAAAGTACGATATTTTATGATAGCACTAGGCGCCACCATTTTTGAGATCCACATGGCACTATTTTTTTCTTATGGTCTTTGGCCTGCTAAACACGAACATCGCAATAAAAATCTATGGATAAGTTTTTGATATATGAACTTTTGAAAATTTTTCACCCTTTTCCAGAGTGTAGTGTCATAAATATCAACTTATCTCGAGAACGGATTAACCAAATTCAAAATATTTAAGACCAGGTTAAAGATAATTAAATAACTTGCAACTGGTTTGAACAAATTTTGTCATGTGGCCCAGTAGCTTTGACTCTATCGAAAGAAATTCCATATTTTTTTTTTTTTTTGGAAAAAAATCAAGTCGAATAATGTTTCAATCATGGCAGAATAATGAGGTAAGGTAAGTAGCTTTGACAAGACCTATCCTTAATGTCAAAATCATAATATATAGTGCTGCCATATCACAAATTTAAATCCAATGAAAAATCCATTCTTTGTATAAGCGTTTCTGATGAAATCCTTTGCTAAAAATACTTCAAAACGGGGAAGTACAGGTTTTTGTTTTAGGCAAGCTTGAAGCGGACTTATTCTGCTTATATATAATATATTTATAACTATAATATATCCACATTTAATATTATTTACCCTTCATAAAATTCCTTTTCCAAGTGTTTATCCCAGATATAACATAAATAAAGAAAACTAGCAACTCTAAAACACACTTTGACATTAACGATAGGTCTTGTCGAAGCTTCTTACCCTACCTTATTATTCGCCATGGTTTCAATAAAAAAAAAAAATCAAATCGAAATTACTAAAAACTTCTCAGTTTATCATTTTGAACGTGAAGACAGTTTATTGAAAAAAAGAACGCAGTACTTTTGAAGAAAATTAATGGTGGAATAATGAAGTTATGAACCATTGAGTGAAGGTACCAAAATTCTACTATTTTATGCTTTTTCCATTTGATGTCTGTTTTTAATGTAAACACATCTGAATTTAATTTGTAATTAAAAACTTTATTCTTTAATTCAAAGACCTATCTTCGTACAAAATGATAAACTGAGAAGTTTTTTGCAATTCAGCTTTTTTTTTGTTTATTGAAAAAAATTTTCGACTTGATTTTTTGCCAAAAAAAAAAAACAAACTGAAATTTCTTCCAATAGCGTCCAAACTACTGCGCCAAATGACAATATTTGTTCAAAGCAATTGCAAGTTATTTAATTATCTTTAATTTGACGTTTCATTTTTGGAAATTGCTCAATCCGTTCTCGAGATAGTTTGATATTTATGACACTTTATCCTGGAAAAGGGGGGAAATTTTCAAAAGGTCATATCTCAAAAACCTATCCATAGAAAATTTTTTGTTGCAATATTAGTGTTTAGCAGGCCAAAGTCCATAAGAAAAGTATAGTGGGATGTGGATCTCAGAAAATTTTTTGCATTTTGGCGCCTAGTGTAGTTATAGCCTTCGGCTTTAATAATGCTTAATTAGCTAGATATTTTCAACTAAATTTTACTTAAATTTTCATTCCTTGAAAAATTTACAGTCATATTTCAACGATTTTTCTATTTTTACTTATTAATATATTTTATAGTATTTTATATTAAATTCAAAAGCGATTAAGACATAAAAGAGTCCAACAAACAAAACATTGAAATATACATTGTGCTCAAAGTTATTATTGTTTAAACTTGACTTTATTTTTTGGGTTTTATTGAGTTTATTTTTGTTAAAAAAGTTTCAACTTTGACGAATTTTTAAAAAAAAACCATGCAGTACATCAAGTATTTAATACTACATTCATAATACATGTCTTTTAATCTGAGGAATAAAAATATTTTTTTATAAAATCAAAAAAAAAACATGTCAGCCTAAAATTAAAAAAGCCGAGATAATGCCCACTGTAGTTTTCTTAACAAAAAAAAAAAAAAAAAAAAAAAAAAAATTGGCAAATAATATGCCAAATAAAAGCTTATAAAATTTCTTGCAAGCAATGCCTGCATAATTTTTTGATGCAGCTGTTAGTTTCAGCGGAATAAATTAAAATTTCGAGGATTTTTCATATTTTTGAAAAAAATTTACAAAAAAAAATTAATTGCAAATTTTGTTAAGAAATACAAATATTTCGTTAATTTTGATATTTTTTACTAAATGCCTGTACTTTTCTTAAAAAACAAAGTTATTGTTGAAGAAAATCTATTAAGATAAGGAAAAGTTGGGTTTAATTGAACGAAAACACCCAAATTGAGTGATTGTCTATTTATGCTTTCGTCTTTTATATAAATAAATAATAAGTAAAGGTTGTTGCAAAATAATGTTCTTTTCATTTTTGATTTTTATTGTTCTTAAGGCGAAAATTAGGTGTTTTGCGAAAGAAAACAAGAGATACAAACAAGCATTCTACAAAAGAATCTAGGTAGGCTCACGACAACAAGCGCGACCGCCGAAACTGTCAAAACGAAATGATATACATTTGTTTGCGTGGTTAAAAAAAACCAGGTAGGCTCACGACTAAAAGCGCGACGGCCGAAACTGTCGAAACCAAATGCGCTTGCGATAAAACGTGAGTTTTGCTTTCAATTGTAAATACACTACTTCCAGTGATTCGAAGGACTTTTGATTGTTTTCACGATTGGATTTTTGAACGCGTTGAAGAAAACACAGACTCTCCTGTGCTTTTTAATTTTTTTCAAGTTTACAGCAATTTTAACGCTTTTAAATAATAAAAAGATTTTAAATTAACATACGTACTAAAGTTTTATGCAGAAATCAGTGCTCCCAACACGTTTCTAATGCAAAAAAAGCTAATTGCTATATTGTACAACTGCTATAGCGCAAAATACTTGTGAAAAAGCGCCATTTTGTATTCTGATTTATACCTTTTGTGCGTTCGCTTCTGTGAAGAAAAAATTTGGCGATATAATGAGCTCAAGTGAGGCTCGGGGTAATGCTGGTGCTTCAGATCCAGGAGGAGGTGATGGAGTTAAATCTTCTGCGGCTCAGTGGAGTTGGGCGGACGATTCGTCAATTGAAGTAGTTTATGGTCCAAATGGTCAGGCCACTGTTCCAGTACAGCAAACGTGCCTTCAAGGCTAGGCAGATGGCTCAAAAGGTAACAGCCTCGCATGATGCAACACAGCCTCAGTCTCAGTTGCAGTCGCAATCGCAGAGATGTTCGGTGACCAATGAAATACAACAGCAGCAGCTCCATGCTTCTAAATTTAATAATGCTACTGAGCAGAAACAACAACATCTGCAGCAGCAGTTTCAACAACAAAATTTACTTCATCCTATTAAACTGCAGCCTCAACAAGTTCGTAGCCATGATAATATGGAAATCGATAATGTTTCGTCTCCTGGCGCTCTTTCTGCAGCGGAGCAATTACTAAATCTTCAAAGCGAGGGTATAACCATTCAAAAGATCTAAAATAGCACTAAACCAAAAAATTTGAGTGAGAAGAAAATTTATTGCCCACCGATTTTTTTACGTAATGTAAACATTAATAGTCTGGTATTACAACTTAAGGCTAAATGCCCAGAGGTAAAATTTAAAATAGTGAACAAAAGTAAATTCAAAAGCAAATTATTTTTTGAAGACTATAAGGCTCACAAGGCGATGATGGCTCTTCTTAATGAGAAGGGGATTGATTCGTACTCTTTCACTCCTTCTCATTTGAAGCAAATTCGAGTATTATTACGTGGTTTATACTTTGACACGGATTTAAACGAGTTAAAATCTGCCTTGGACGAGGAGCTCCCAGGCTGTATAGATAAAGTAAAAAAATTTGTGACTCCGCAATCTTATCGTAGTAATAATGAAACGGGTCTTTTATCGTTACTCTGGTTCCTGGTAAAAAATTGAGTGATTTGAGTAAATCAAAATTCGTGCTAAGGCAATCTATTACCTGGGAAGCTCCTAAGTCTAGGTCTGATCTCATTCAATGTTACAGGTGTCAGTTGTGGGGGCACGGTGCCCGTAATTGCAATAGGACTTTAGCATGTGTTAAGTGTGATAAGTCTCACAACCCTGGGGAGTGCCTCGTTAGAAAAGACGAAAATTCATCTCCATTTTGTATCAATTGTAATCAATTTGGTCATCCAGCAAATTACAAAGGTTGCCCGGTTTATAAAGAACATATATATAGGCAAAAAAAAAATGGCTGACGCTAAGGAGGCTAGACTCAGTGCTGCAAGAGCTGTGGGTGCGGTGAGTAAAAATTTGGTCTCTTCTAGTAAAAGCTTAGCTAGTCTTTTTCAACCTCTCAAAAGTAACGTTGAGGAGCCATGTTCAGCTATTAGAAGACCTTCTATAGTAAATGAATTTTTAAAGATGGCAGAATTTTTTTGTGTACCAGAACCTATCTCCCTTGAATGTAAGCTTCAACATTTTATTGATAATTTTCGCTCAATGCCTAAAGCTCAGGCTAAACTAGAATTTCTTCAGTTGTTAAATGGGGTTAAAAATAAATATGGTCCATAAACTTAATTTTCTGACCTTGAATGTGAGATCTTTGGTTGATGTTAGCCGAAGAATAGATCTGTTGAAAATTCTATATGAAAACAATATAGATATAGCTTTTATTCAAGAAACACATTGCCCTCATAACCGGTCCATTTTTCTTGAGGATTATGCTTTTATAAGTGACACCTCTCCTCAAGGCATTGGTATAGCAATAAAAAAAACTCATACTTATTCTTCGGTTTTCATTCCTGATGTTCACTTTCCTTCTGTCTTTAGTAGTGTTTACTTTCCTTATAATTCTTCTGGTAATTTGTTATATGAGGGTCTAGATAAGATAAATAATTTTTCCAAAAATTATGAGGAAACTTTAGTTGGGGGTGACTTTAATGCCAAAAACTGTTCATGGGGGGATTCATTAGACAATTCAAATGGAAAAATTTTATATAACTGGCTTTTATGATATTCGTTGGATTTTAGTAGATTATGTGACATTAATCCTTCGTTTCCTAATGGTAATTCATTCTTGGATCACTTTTTAATAAGTTCAAATGTAATAAATCTTATTAATCCTAATTTTTCTATATCTACTTTAAGTTCGTTTTCGGATCATTTTCCGATAAAAATTAGTGTTGATTTAAATGAATTTACCTTGTTCTCCAAATCTCCAAGAACCTTCACTTCATTTCGTAATACAAATTGGGAAAATTTTCAAGCAGAGTTGAATTCGGAATGTGCTGCAAATTTGCCTCCTTGCTTTCGTAAACTTAATAATTCAGAAATTGATAGTTTCATTACTAATTTCGTTAATGTTGTAAATTCGATTGCTGCCTCACATTCAGAGAAGGTAGTGTTAAAAAACAAGAAATACATGATCCCTGATAATATTAAAATGCTTTTCAGGATTAAATATGCCTGGCAAAAAGAATTAAAATGAATTTACCTTTTGAATTTTAATAGAAGGAGCTCTGAATATATTATTTTGTCTAAACAAATCCAACTGTTGATGATTATTATTAAGGAACAGGTAAACATGAACCAGGCTAAAGAGTTTAACTTCAAACTTAAAAAAATTCGTCCGGGCCCGAGTGCTTTTAAAGAAATTTACGGTATGATAAACAAAAAAAAAAAAAAATAAAGGCTGGGAAAATATCTCGGTTGATGGTGTGGTACTCAACAATGATAGGGATAAAGTTGAGGCTTTTAGAACTCTTTTTGTGGATACTTTCAAAGAAAAAACTCCGAATAATGTCGATATTAATAATATAAAACTTTTTGTTAATAATAATCTTTCGTTATATCCTGACTCTATTTATAACTTCTCCAATTCATTTTCTTCCATACTTAATTCAGACAGTTTACATTTTGTAACACCCGATTTTTTACAAAACCTGGTAAAAGTTCTAAATTCTAAAAAATCTGCTGGTTTTGATGATATTTCAAACCTTCTTATCAAAAAATTTTCTTCCTCGGCATTTGAATATCTTTCTTGCATTTTTAATAATTGTATTAACTTTGAATGGATACTTTCCTTCTGCTTGGAAGATAGCCAAGATTTTTCCTTTACAAAAGAAGTCTGGTAACTCATGTATAAAAAATTTTAGACCCATCTCAATGCTCTCTAATCTAGGCAAACTGCTTGAACGCATAATTAAGATTAAAATGGATTTTAATATCGATTATGGGTATATTCCGTGTCATCAATTTGAATTTAAGAAAGGTCACTCAACGTCACACGCTCTTCTTAAATTACAGGATGATGTTATTAGTAATTTACGTGAAAAGAAATGCACTATAGCTGTGTCCCTAGATATAGAGAAGGCTTTTGACAATGTATTTCATGAGGGTCTGCTTTTTAAGCTGATGTTTATTGGATTTGATCCGTTTATTTTAAAACTATTTAAAAGTTTCTTTAGTGATAGGAATTTCTTGGTTCAGATGAAGGATGTTTTGTCTGATTTGGGGGAGGTGAAAAGTGGTGTTCCTCAGGGCTCTATCTTGGCTCCTCATTTATACAATATTTTCATTAGTGATCTTCCTCATGAAGTTGGTTCTTCCAAGAGTATTTTATACGCGGATGACTCGCTTGTTTATTCACACGCAAATTCTCCATTTGCGGCGCTGAGTCTGGTTTCCCATCACCTTTCTGAAATAAATAAGTTTTATAAATCCTGGGGTATTAAAATAAACGCAGCCAAGTCAGTAGCTATTTGTTTAAGAAATGCTTCTGGTAGATGTGATCCAAACGTTGTCCCAGAAAGTAAGAAATTGTCTCTCTTTCTAGATGGAGTTGAGATTCCTTTCAAGAATAGTTTAAAATATCTTGGAGTTACATTTAACAAATTGGTTAAATTTAATGAACATGCAAGAGAAATATTAAAAAAGGCTAACAAGATTAAGTCAATGTTTGCTTATCTTTTTAATAGTAAATATTTGAGCCAGGATACTAAACTCCTCATTTATAAGGTGTGTATTATATCAGTAATTATTTATGGTTTTCCTATATGGTTCTATATTTCACCCGCGGTAGCTAAACATCTTGAGATTTTTGAAAGGAAAATTCTAAGACTCTGCGTAGATCGAAATTTTGAATCTTATACAAAAAAGTATTCTAATAGATTTATTTATTGTAAATCTGAGATTTTACATCTTTGCATCTATGCCCTTTCTTTATTAAAAAGATTTGTAGACAAATTAGAATTTCATGACAATGTTCTTATTTCTGACATTTTTAACAATCAAAAATCCTTTAACTGGCTTGATGTCCAAAACCTTTCTCCAATACCTTTCTCCATTGGTATAATTAATACTGCAATTAATACTGAAATTGATTTCTCGGCACCTTTACTGCCTGATTTTTATTTAAAAATTTCCCCTGACACGCACAGAGGCTACTTTTAAGATAGTATTCTAACGATTTATATACTTTAAATTTGTTTTTCCTTATAAAAATGTATTTTACTGTTCAGTTTTTAAATCTGGCCCAATTGTCATTCTAAATATAATTAATAATTCATTTTATGTTATAAAAAGGTCATTCATTATTCCATAAATGAATATAAACTTGTCTCTTTATAAAACTATTAAATATTAATTAATTTTTGCTGAATTAAAAAAAAACTAAAATATATGTACCATGTTTTATATTATTGTATATAGTATTTCTAAGTTTTTAGTTTTAAGTTGTATATTTTACTGAGGACATGATCCTCTTGCAATGCCTCTGTGTCGGGAGCAAACACAAAAATTCTTCACTCTTGAATAAGATATATTCAGCACACTTCTCACTCACAATTTTTTAGCACGCAGCGTGTTCGTAAAATCTTTTTGGAATAATACTATAGTTCTAAGTTGACATGTAATAGAAAAGACGCATTTACTCCTATTGTACTATCTTTTGAAAGACTCAATAAAGTATTACTTACTTACTTACTTACTTGATTGTTTTCACGTGTTGAATCGGGACGTGTTCAATCAAGTAGAAACAAATACAAGTAGAAAAAAATTACATATTGAAAACGGTGTGACTAAAAAAAAATTAATGACATTTTTGGAATCACCGACTTATTTTACATTAGAAATGGATAGTAGCATTAATTGTACTTCTGCAAAAACTTTTTCAGTTTTTTTTTAGTTTTTATCCAGTTTTTGTACGTAATTCTAACTAGTGTTTTGAATAATATTGTACTCAAAAACAAACCCCAATCTCAGATATGATTAAAGATACATATAGTATAATAACAACAACAGCAATAAATTCGAACTATATGCAAATTTTTCACTAACAAAATTGCACATATAGACGACTATGGATAATATGTCAAAAATTTCAAAAAATCAAAGAACATAGAGACCAACAAAGGCTTGAAGACGGCATAAAACAAAATAATTGATAAAAAAATAATATCTACAATCGTAAATTAAAAACCGAATAAGATGCAACAAACGAAGAAAGATGAGTTTGACGCTGCAAAATGTTGGCAGCAACAGTTCTAAGTTGCAAAAGCGTATTTTAGAAGCTGCTCATCGCAGGTATGAGCTATGTTGATGTAAAAATGTTGACCACTATAAATAGGCGGTAACGCCGATGGAGAGAACAACAGTTTAATTTTGACGTTTGTTGTAGGCGGTGTGGGTAGGCAGAGTTTAGAAGCATTGTGTAATTTTTAGAAAAAACAGGCTTCATTCTAAGCAAGCTTTCAATAAGCTTAATAAGCTTTGCATTAATTCAGCTGGTCTTGAAAAAAACTCAGGTTTTTAGAAATGGAGCAAATAATATTAATTTTATTGGGTGAGTCAGGAAAACAACAAATAGCCACAACAACAACAAAAAGTGAATTCCAACAACATTAAAAAAAAAACAGAAGCTCCTAATAATATAGCTTTAAGCTTTTTCTTGCATTGTGAACAAGGTCACATGAACTAGATATGTCTGCATTGGTTGGCCTATTATTGATGATGCTGCCAACGGCAGTCACAGAACAGCCAGCAACAACAACAACAACAACAACTGCCAACACACAAGCCAACAGTGCTTTAAGCTGCCTCTGCACACTTGAGGCGCCTCATTAGTTGGTCACTTCCTTTTGGCGGGAAACGCCATAAAGTTTTTCTATTCGTGCCGCTGTTGTGTTTATGTCTTGTTTATGTGGCGTTGCCACCTAGCTGTGCATAACAATGCAGCCTAGTTTGAAGCAACTTGAACTGTATTAAAAAGAAAAGCAAAGACACTGATACACAAACACAAAGCTGAAGATCACAATCGTTGGCAATGTTCTTGGCCTTAAAAATTGGCATGTTGTGGCTTTTCTTCGAGACTTCTTCACTTGGTTTGGGCTCACTTGTTGGTGTACGTTGTTGTTCACTGAGACAGAAGATTTTTTGTTTTTAATTTTGTTGCGAACATTTTAATGAAGTTTTCTTTTTGTTTTTAGGCTTGTTGCTGGGCAATCAATACTGTGAGGTAAGTACTGGATCAAGGATCTATCTCACTCACAATTTAAAAGGTGTAAAGGAATCAAAAGCTTCAAAAATTATGTATAATTTTTTGGAATTGAGACAATCAGCTTAACCCGTTAAGAAATGATCTAATCGATATAATAAATTTGAGTGTAATGCAGGGTTAAGAAAGACGCCATAGTTTTTTTTTTTTAAATTAACATCGACCATATTGAATCAGCCATACAGAGTTTTAGATCCTTTGACTTCAGATTCGTAATCAGCTATAATCCTTATCCCTCAAACTAAAAACAATTTAACTTAAGATCAGTTCAAAATCTTCGACTCGGAAAGAGGTCAGAAAACTGAACGAATTTTGCTTATACCGTGAAAATTACACAGGTTTACAATTAAAAGTCAACTTTTGGACCAGAGAAGACGAAAGTGGTTACAGAGGCATTTTCGCGTGTTGAATTCAAATCCTCAGTCTGTTTTTTTAAGCGATATAGGCCAAAATGTGAAAAACAATTTTTTTTTCTATTGGATTAGGTTAAATTAAAGTGACAGCCGGTCAAAGACTAATGAAAGACTAATGGGTCTGAGGTCCTTCGGACTCGTTTGCGATATTCTACCCGCTTTAGGGATAAATACCACCTTTACCTCCCTCCATTTTAATGGTATGTATGTCATTTCAAGGCAACCTTTGAAAATAACAAGAAGCCATGGAAGGATAATGGACGACGTCTGCTGTAGAGCGGCTGGAACTATACCATCAGGCCCAGCAGACTTATATGGTTTGAAACTAAACAGAGCCCATTTAATTCTGTTCTTTAAAATGATTTTTGAATGATTACTCATAGCCGGAGCCCTCTCACACCTTATGTGAGTGGGATCCACAGAGCAATCCGGGAAGTGGTACTCAAAAGAAGATCTAGGGTCTCCTCGCTAGAGGATGTCCAAGTATCATCTGATTTCTTTAAGTAGCTTGGATAGCTAGGATTAGAAGCGAGGATCTTACGAAGACTTGATGCTTCGAAAGATTCCTCTATATTGCCACAGAAAAGCCTCCAGGAATTGCGCTGAGCCTTTCTTAAAAATTTGTAAACTGGATTTACACTCATACCAGCATTGAGTTCTACCCGATTTTTTAAAAAAAATAAATAAATAAACTGGCCATTTCAGCCCTTGGAAGGACTTTGACCTAGCTTCTATTGATCAATTGTGTTGTGCGTGTTATTAAATGTTTGATCACAAATGACCGAGAACAAATGACCCGATTTCTTAGCTTTACTAAAAATCTTCCTGCACTGAGACCTTAGATTTTTCTTTTTCTGTTAATTGGGCCATATATTTTTAACGCATTGGCCTTTTAAGGGTTTGAAATAGTAATGTTAGGTCTCACCAATCAACTTTTACTGAAATTCATTATCTTTCGTAGTTTTGAAACTATTGGCTTCAAAAGTTAAGAAATTTTTCAAAATTTCTAATTATATTCATATTGGCAACCCTGTAACTGTTTTAGTATCCATAAAATTTAAATTTATTGATTATAAAAAATTTTTTGTATTATATAGTCGAGTCTCTGAAATGCATTTTACTTTTTGCCAATGCCATTGATAGCTTAAAAAATATTTTATTAAATTATTCAATTTATCCTTAGAAAATCTGACCTGATGTGGCGAGATAAAAATTTCTCAAAAAGTTTCCACCATCAGATTTTCTTAAGATTAATCTAAAAAAAAATGCATATTTTCATAATAGCTCTATCAACAAAACTATCAATGGCATTATTTACTGTGTAAGAACTTTATAAAACTGACGTTTAATTCACTGGGGAATTTCAGTGATGCCAGTGCTTCTACCATTATTTAAAAAAAAATTCAAAACTTGCATCACTAAGACCACTGTAACTTCAGATAGTCATAACAATATCGTAACACATATCGTTTAAAGGTTTGTGCTTCCAAAAACTCATATGGATTTGTCAGCTGTGGCAATCTATATCATCTTACGAACTAATGTGTAGTTATGTGTAAAAAAATACGCCAACCCCAACCTCATTAAAATATTTACTGTGACACTTCCTAAATAGATACTGTGATAGAACTAACGTTTTTTTGTACACCAATCTTAACAAGACAGTTCCCTGTCCTCATGAAAAATATTTGATCCAACCACTTCTATAGCAGAAAAGATAATGAGGAGAAAACATTTGGGGTTTGAGGATCCCAGTGTAGTATCCTAGAGTTAATACTAGATTACTAGACTTGCATTCATTCAATGATTTCTGTACCGCTACAGACATGAACTTGAATGATTTCTAATTGAGCTTGCACTTCACAATAAATGAAATAAAAAAGTGAGATATAGTATTTAACATTAGTTTTTTTGCGTTTATTTTATTGTTGAAATTTACTCATAAAATTCTGTTCGCATTACTAGTATTTGCACTGTTTACGGTTAAGAGCACTTAATATAAAAAATTTGTCGTTCACCCTACAGTGGTGTTCATAGCATTGGAGATGCACCCAACCCAGACTTCACTGCACTTATATTTTATTAAAAAATTTTCTGAAAAAAAGTTCCATGTGTTGAAAACCTTGATAATGCAGGTATTAATTTTTTTGGCTTATAATATTCTAGAAAGTTTAAACGAGCAAAACGACCTAATAAAATAGAACAAAATCAATAAGATTATAAGGCATAAAATCCCGGAATTTTTGGGATCCCGGGATTGCCTTCAAGTTGCAAAAAAGCAACACTTTTATTTGTCATTCGAGTAAAAACTGCTTACAACACTGTTCTTCTATGCTTCAGAAAGCATATGATTATTTGATAACAAAATTCCGCCTACTAGTGTTGAGTCCGAGAGATGTTTCTCTTCGGCTGGAAATTTAGCGACCAAAATTCTGTCAAGGCTGGGGGATGACACCTTAGATGCGTAAGTATTTTTAAGATCATATTTTCAAAATCAATCAGACTAACTTCTAAAGACTTCATTGATCTCACAAAAGGTACCTTTTTTTATGTATGTATATATATTAGGGTGGTCCTTATTTTAGAAATTGCTGAGCACCCGATTTTTTTTGTTCCTTAGCGTCTAAAAATAAGTCCCTAATTTTTGTTTTTTTTACAACAACAACAAGTGCCGCTCGGAGCTTGAAGTTTACACAGAGGCAATGCAACTGAATGAGCATTAGGGCGTATCGATTCACAATTTTTTTTCGAATTTCACATTCTAAGGAGCATCAAAAGTTTCATAGGGTGGTCAAGATCTCCCAAAAAAGTTTAGGAAAAAAAGGATATCTCTGCCTCCCGCAAGGACAAAACTGTTTTTGAGAAAACAGTAAAAAAATAACGATCTCAAAATGCTTTGTTTTTTTTAAGAAAAACTACATATGTTTTAGAGCAAAAGTAAATATAGACTTTCACTAACAATATCTTGTGAGACGAGATGCTACTTTTGATTTTTATCCACAGTGTCACGTGGGACGGATATTCGAATCTAAATTACACTCGAGATAGCACAGAATTTTTGATTGTTATCTGATTGCTTAAATTTTTTGATATTGATTGTAGTGTTAAAGTTTTTCTTAAATTTGTCGAATTAATAAATAATATGCATATTTTTCGCAAGTGCATTTTCTTGCGTAAATGCAATTTTTTAACTTTTTCAAATAAATGAATGTCAGGTTTTATATCTCGGGCATGCATCAGAAGTGGTATCGAAGATAATTTTCTAAATTTTGATTCTTCAAATATTTCTGAACAAAACTGTTTTAAAATTCTTTTTCAAAGAGTCATTTTAAAATACCAGATTAAGACCACTATTTTATTTCAAATTTTAAACAGGCAAAATTACCTGTTGAACAATATACAAATTAGGGTGGAGACTCAGTGGGTTCATGAGATATGATCCATTTAAAATATTTTAAAATTTAAATTTTTGCTAAGATGTTAACATGAGATATTTCATATCTTACGAGCCCATTGAGTTCAAAAGGTAATTTTGCTAGCTTTAAGATACAAATTATTTAAATTTTTTAAATTGTGTTCCTCGCACTCCTACATCGAATTTAACTACTTTACCGCAAGAGATGGAGTCCCCAACATCAAAAATTTAAGAAAAAATTTAAGTGTGTTTAATTATCTCTCCAACAGTATTTGAAACTTAACATTCGGTTAAGAAGTGATTGATATATGAATTCTAGTAAAAATCGATTTTCGACGTTTTTGCCGATTGTTGTCAATTTTGTGCTCACTGTAACTGCGTCAAAAATAACTCCAGCAGTTTGTCCTTTAAATAAAGTTTTTTTATTTCCTTCAGTGATGCTCTTTGCAAAATTTCACCCAAATCGGAGTTGGTCATTTCGTATGGCCGGTACGTTCAAAATGGATTTGCTGTTTTTCTTTTTTTTCTCATATGTAGTAGATAATTTTTTGAATTTCTACCTGGCGGTACGTGCTCATACGGTCCAATTTCTTTGAAACTTTTTTTATATGCGTTTTTTATAAATAGGAATAAAATAAAAGGGTGCTCAAGAAATACAAACGAAATTTTTTTTCCATACAAATAAGGACCAGCCTAATATATATTAAGGCGCCTCACGAAAAAAAGTTGTTCGGCACGGTTGCTTAATATAATTCTTGGTTTATGTTATGATGATTCTCCAAATATTTTGACTCTAACGATAGCCATCCGTGAGCTGGAATGGTTTGAAATAACCTCTAAAAATCGAGTTTTTTGTAACCATATTGGCTTGTGTAATAGTTGTAAAACATAAACTTTAAGAAATTAAGGCCCGGAAAAAGCTCTTCCAATCTGCATCAAAAAATTAAAATTTTTTCATTCAGATTAAAGATAATGCTGTTTGATGCATTTTTAAAAAATTTATTTTCACTAAAATTAAAAAAACTTAAATATTTTTAATGCGATCCTCCCTTTCAAGATATCGTTGGAAAAGTTTTGAGTGCTTGCATTGATTCCTAGTCAATATTGCTTAAATTGATTTATATTAAAACTAAAATATTATTTATAAAATAAACAGTCGCTGGAAAAATACTGTGAGAAATTAAAAAAAAAATTAAAAGTAATGAAATTATTGGAATTTTGAAAGTTTTTGTATGGATATAAAATAAAAAAATATAAAAAAATGCATGAAAAACAGCGTTATCTTTAATCTGATTGCTAACATTTACAATTTTTCGATGAAGATTGGAAGAGCTCCTTCCGGCCTATAATTTCTGACCAGGCCCTATCAGAGGGTTGTGCTGAAGGGGCTCGAGCCCTGGGCCTCGCATCTGAAGGGGGCCCCCAAATTAAGAATATAATATAAGAAAAAATTAAACAAAAATGTTCAGATAAAAAATTCCTACTGGACTTTTAAATGTAGAAATGTAGTATAAAAATTCCATTCAAATTAACTTGTAGTCAATCAATGAAAATTGAGTCTGACATAGAAAAATATAATGAAGCCAACGTGTTTTTAGCAATTATTGATTCCATTTAATATGGTCTAAGAAAGAGATTTGAAACACTTAAAATTAGTTTTCATTACTCTGTCAATGTAATAAACTGAGCTGCGAAGATCTGCAGTCAGCAGCACAAAAATTTCAGAAAACGTTTGCGAAAGAAATATCGCGTGAGAAAATTATAGTTCTCAAAAAAAAAAAAAAAAAAAACATTCAGGCAACTTTAAGGCCGCGTTCATAGTAAACGCTTTTAGCTTAGCCGAGAGGTTTAGCTGAAAAACGCTTTGTGTATAATCATAAGGAAAAAGCTCAAAGTGTTCATAGTGCCAGCAGAAAGCTAGCATAAAGCTTATTTTCAAATGCTTTTCAGCGCTTATATCTCCATCTCGCTTGCTCACACAGAAAAATAATTTTGTTTTTTATGCTTTGTTGTAGAGCATGTTTAAAATGCTATTCGGCACTTGTTTATTTATTTTGCCTGTTAACAATATTTTCGTTGATTTTGTTTTATTTGTTGGATTTTTTTGTGCTAAAGTTTTAACTGTTGTTGTGTTGTTGTTGTTTCTTTTTGTGGTGCTTTTCAGTTGTATTCACTTGTGTATTCTATCTCGTTTGTTAACATAGTTTTCGTTGTTCTTGCTTACTTCTTAGGTACTTTTTGTACTGAACTTTCCACCGTTGTTATGGTTTGTGTTTTCAAGTTCCTTTGAACTTGTCTTTGTTATTGGTTTGATCTTTCATTGCTGATCATCGCGAATCTAGATACTCATTAAACAAAAAATTTTTCATTTACTTTGCAAAACGCAATTGAGGACATTATTTTCCAAAGAGGCAAATGAAAACAAAGCATCTCAGTCACAAGCCTAAAGCGCGCACTATGAACACCAATAAGCTCAATAAGCTACTTTATGCAGCGTTGAATAAGCGTTCACTATGATCAAAAAAAGCTTGACAAAGCAGCTTTATGCACCAGCTTCAGCCAAAGCGTCCACTATGAACGCGGCCTAAGAAAAATTGTAACGGAGTTTTATTTCTTTGCAAAACAGAAGTAAATTGGGAAATATTCATAAAAAATATTGATATTAAAACGTGACACAAGTGATTTAAAAGTTGAAAATCTAATTTATATGGGCAAAAATCGTCTTTTCTTTAAAAAATTTGCAGATTTGCAATTTTTTAAAAAATGGGTAGCAATCACGTTCTTCAATTAATTTTTCTTCAAAATGAGTTATTAAACATAAAAAGATTGACAAAAACTACCAGAGTTGTAATATATTTATTTTCGAAAAAAAATTCGCGAAAATCAAAATTAGACGATGTTTCAATAAAATACAGTGGTAATATTTTGTAACTTGATTTTTTTTAAAAACCTTAAAGTGGCATTGACAAATCCTAGGAACTTGACTTTTTTCAAAAATCCTTAAAGTGGCCATTCTGGCATATGGAACACACACAAAAAAAAAATCATAACATAATCGGAAGAAAATAAAAAATATTTTTTTGTGATTTATTAAAGTAATTTTAAATGATAACTATGTATATGTTTTTCGATTTTGTATGAATTTTCTTTTGTTTAGCGACTTTTCATACGTCCTTGCGGCGGCAAAAGGGTCTCTTCTAAAAAATATTTTAAAGCGCAACTTACAACTACTTTCAACAACTTACCCTAGGGTAAGTAACCCTACTTTGAAGCCTAAAATTCCTTTTTTTTAAATATTTTGCTACTAAATAAATAATAATATATTGATATTGAAATAAAGTCATGACAACGACACATTTTACATGTATGGTAACACGGTAAGGGGGGCATATTTTTTGAAACCTAGAGCGCTGACTGTGGAAAATCCGCCTCTGGGCCGACCATTTATCAAAATCGTTTAAGTGTCCTTTCCATGCTGAACATAAATCCGGATAAAGCAAGAAAATCAGTTATAAAAGATGCGTTTTCACAGCAAAAAGCTAAAAAGACAGTTCTCAAATAATGTTTTATCTAATATTAGTTTTTAGTTTAGTTTAGTTTAGTTTATTCAGTCTATGGATCATTCAATTCCTTACAGACTAGAGAAAATAACAATTAAGTTACAATTAATAAAATAATCATAATAAAAATAATACAACACAAATTTAAGCTTAAATTATGTTAAAACAAACTAGTAACAAAATTTTTAAAAGATGATTTCGACATTGAAAAATCAAACAAGTACCTAGATGATAATTCATTATATAAACATAAAGACCTTGTTATAGGCCCATTTAAAGCATAATTCGTTCGATGGATTTTAATGAAAAACAGCTTAAAATAACGCAACTGCCTTGGTGGTATATTGAAATGAATCAAACTCAAAAGCATAGGGTCATCAATATTACTGCATATTATATCATAAATGAAAATTAAAGAGGTTATTTTCCTCCTGATTTCGAGCGTCTTTAAAGCCATCAGTAGACATCGCACATGATAAGAGGGTAAGTCAAATCTAAAGTTAGTGCAATAAAGCATATACTTTGTAGCGATTTTTTGAACTTTTTCGAGCCTCAACGAATGAATTGTAGCTGAAGGGTTCCAAATTAATGAAGCATATTCTAATCTTGACCTGACTAGAGAACAGTAGAGTGCTTTAAATGTATAGGGGTCTTTAAATTCTTGACTATTCCTACGAATAAAGGCAAGCAAGGAAAAAACTTTAGGCAACAAGAAGTTTAAGTGCTCAACAAAGGTAAATTTGGAATCAAAGATGACGCCCAGGTCCCGAATTGTATTTACTCTTTGAAGAGGTATATCGGAAATGGAATAAGAAGTCAAGATAGTATTACTAGATTTACTAAAAGTGGCATGGTAGCATTTACTTATGTTCAGAGGTAACCCATTGCGGATACTCCATACGAAGACATTGTCCAGATCTGCTTGCAGTAAGGCCGAGTCACCAAAGGAATTAATTTTTGCAAACAATTTGAGATCATCAGCAAAAAGAAGATAATTTGCAAAATGAAAACATTGTGTTATATCATTAATATAAAGCACAAAAAGCAAAGGTCCTAAAATACTACCCTGAGGGACACCAGAGGTTGCTGGATAGAAATATGAATGCGTATTATCAATCGAGACAAAACAAACTCTTCCACTAAGATAAGACTTTATCCATTCCAGAAAAATCGAATGGCAACCCAATTTACTTAGTTTAGCCACGAGAACCTTATGGGAGACTTTATCGAAAGCTTTTGAAAAATCCGTGTAAAGCGCATCAATTTGAAAGCCAGATTCAAAAGCAGAGATGCAGTAATTAGAAAAGAGGGAAAGATTAGTAACAGTGGACTTTCCGGCTACAAACCCATGCTGCTCAGGACAGCATTGATTGCTGTATATATATTGAACTATTTTTTTTCTAATAAACATGTCGTGTATACATTTAATTATTTTTTTAATAAGTTATGGGGGGGGGGCCCAAAAAAATCGCACCCCGGGCCCCGCACGGGCTCTGAAAGGCCCAGTTTCTGACATCTATTTTTTTACAATTATTACAATAGCCAATATTTTTACAAAAAACTCGATTTTTAGAGGTTATTTAAAACCTAGAGCTAGAGTCGAAATATTTGGGGAATCATCAAAACATAAACCAAAGATTATTCTAAGCATTTGTGCCGAATAATTTTTTTTTTCTATGGAGCGTCTTTATATATATATATATGTCTTTCTTCTATGGTTTTAATGTGATCGTCTTTTTGGATAAAAACTAGGGAACTCAAATTCTCCAATTCGGAACTCAAAAGAAATTTCGGGATTGCTAATTAAGAATCCCGGAGTTTAAAAAACGGAGTAAAACCAAATTTTTTTTTTAAGAAAAAGTAAATTCGAATGCAAGGTATGAAAGTTAGGATATTTTTTTAATAAATAACTGTCCAAAGTCATTAAAAAAACAGAGTTTACTTAAATTACTTAAATTACTTAAATTACCATACATATATATATATATATATAAATAAAATTAATTCACTTTTTATAATAAAAATTTAAGTAAACTCTGTTTTTTTAATTACTTTGGACAATTATTTGCTAAAAAAAATCCTAACTTTCATACATTGCATTCGAATTTACTTTTTCTTAAAAAAAAAATTTGGTTTTACTCTGTTTTTTAAACTCCGGGATTCTTAATTAGCAATCCCGAAATTTCTTTTGAGTTCCGAAATTGGAAGCCCTAGTTTTTATCCAAAAAGACGATCACATTAAAACTATAGAGAAAATCTTCTTAAAACCCTGTTAATTTTTATAAGTAAAATCACATAGTTTTAAGAAGAATCTTATTGTTGTTTTATAAGAAAACTTTTTAAAACTATAAGAAAGTCTTATTAAAAATATGTATTTTTTTTTTAATTTTAAGAGTAAACTTCTTAATACTTAATTAGGAAATCTTATTGATATAATAAGAAGTCTTTTTGAAATTAAAAAGGATCTTTTATTAATTTTGTAAGTTTTCTTATTCTTATCTTATTAACCTTTTACCTGAAAATGTGATTACTTTTAATTGCCTATAAACTTAAGGAAAAATAAATTATTTAAGATTTTATTACAATTTATTAGGCAATAACATAGAAATATTTTAAAATATATTTTTTAAAACTTAGAATAACAAAGCTTACATTAATTTCCCGTATAATGCTATGCTGCTACTTTTGTTGGTCACCGAGCTTTTTTCGTTGTAAATCTATTGCATTATTTTAATACCTTATTTTATCTTTTTTCCATACTTTCAAGTAAGCTTTAAACTTGACTTTGTCACGAAAATATCCGGCGCTGTCGAGACCATCAAAGAAGCTGATAGTGTGATCAATTTCCATATTATTGAGCATGTCCTTTGAGTTCACGTGGTACATTTTTAACAAAGCCGAAACTGAGTTTCTCAAGCCTCATGACTGAAATATGGCTTGTGTTTCAGGAATCTCAGTTTTATCAAAAACATGCTCTGGAACAGAATTATCAATTGTTCATTTTTTTCAACATAAAACTTTATTCAACATTAAGATTATTGAAATTATCTATTTTAACATAAAACTTATCTTTATCATTTTTATTCTTTACGAAAGTAGGTACTTCACAACCACCTCAAAGATAACGACTGAAAGCCAAAGCTGTAATATTTATACATGGAAACATTAAAATAAGGATACGATTTTTTCTTAGTTTTAAGAGGTCTCTTCTTAAACTTTAGTGAGGTGAGATGAGTGAGTGAGATGACAAGGCTTTTAAGAAGATTTCCAGATCAAAAAATTTTCCTTCTTAGCCTTAAGTGGCTTATTCTTAAACTTTATTGAGATGCGTGAGTGAGATAACATGAGTATTAAAAAGATTTTCACATCATTTTATTTATGCAATAACGAATCTTATTAAGTAATGTTTGATCAGCTTTAATAATATTTTGTCTAGAGAATTAAGAAGATTTCTCTATGGAAAATTCTTCTTATTTGGCACTATTAAGAAGAAAACCTAATTAAGTAGCTCAATGCGGTGATCTTCTGGATTTTAAGAGGTGATTTTTGGCTCTGTGTAGATCGATCACCTACTCTTGCTGAGTTGTTTGAATTTTTACTAACCATAATATTTTAGAAGAATGCTTTGATAGGGATTAAAAGCTGAATAGAAGCGGTTTGGAAATAAATCTTGTTTCGGCATTATACCTCTTAAGAGTATCGACTGAATTCTTCTGTCTTAAACTATCTTCTTTCATATTTCTCTCTGTCTCTCTCTCTCTCTCTCTCTCTAGGCTCAAAGCGGTTACAACTATGCTCGGCCCGAAATTTCGAGTGGTGGCCAAAATCTGCAAACATCCGGCAACGCAGGTGTGCGTCCTATTGTCGGTGCTGTCGGCGGCTTTCCGACAGCAGTCACTGCCGTTGGTGGCTTTCCCAACTCTGCAACCGCCTATGGTGTGACAGCCGGCGGCGGTGGAGGAACTGTTAATCCTGCAAGCGCCTACGCAGGCTTTCCAGTACAGACACAAGGTGGCAGTACAGCGTCTTTATACAACCCAGGTGCAGTCGGCACTACCGGCTACGCAGCCGGACAAAAACGTCCAGTCATTACACAGCAACGCCCTGCCACCGGTATTTATGGAGCAGTACCACAGCAGTTCGCTGTTAGTAGTACGGGACGTGGCGCTGCTACAGGCGCAGGCAGTGGTTTCAGTTCAGACAGTGACTACGCCGAAGGTGACTATTCCGCTATACCCGGCATACCTGGTGTCAACTATCCCATCTACGCCGAAGTGCCGCCCACTAATTTCGATTGTTCCCAACAAGCTCTCCCCGGTTACTACTCCGACATTGAGGCACAGTGTCAGGTCTTTCACATATGTGCCCTCAATCGCACCTATTCCTTCCTTTGCCCTAATGGAACGATTTTCAGTCAGGAGACTCTGGTTTGTGTTTGGTGGAATCAGTATGATTGCGTTTCGGCGCCCAGTCTCTATGCTAACAATGCATTTATCTACGACTACAGCAACCAAGGAACTAACCCTGCACCAGCAGTTGGAGGTTATCAAACGACAAATGTTGCCCAACTTAATCTGGCCGCAAATCGCCCACAGACAAACTTTCAAGCTCTACCGAATGCAGCGAGAGCAACCAACACTGCCTCTGGCACTGGTATCTATGGCAGCGGAAGCCTTCGTTCCACCGTTCCTGCAAACGCCTATACCGGTGGTCAAGCCGGTTTTCCCACAATCACTGGCAACGCTGCCTCCGCTGGTAGATATGCACCTAATCCTGCCCAAGCTCAAGCAGCGGCTGCCTATTCGCCTGGTTCTGGCGCAGCCTCTCCAACTCCCTTTGGTGCAGCCATTCGCAACGAAGGATACCCGAATGCAATTCAGGAAAACGCTTTTCCAGCTGCGCAGATCTCTTCGAAATCTTCTAATCGCGAATATTTGCCACCAGGAAGAGCCTAGACAAAGTCTATGAAGAGTTGCACTAACAAAACTAATGTTAACTTGGACGAGTTCGCATAACTCATTGCTCACTAATATTGACCCTTGGCACATCTACTCGGACTACGTGTTTCTTACGTAGCAAATTGACATTGCACCTGAAAGCCTAGTTATAAGTTTCCTTTTTTTTTAATACTTAGATCTTAAGCCAGAACTCATTTCGTTTTAAATTGTTTCGTAGAGGCATGCTTCCTTTTATTTGGAGAATAGATATAACATAGTTTTAGATAAATATTTTATAAATGCATCCAATAAATAAAAATTAGACAAAACCTTTTGTGAACTGTTCCAAATTGAAGATCAAGTAAACAGTTTTAATCAATAAATTCGAGTTTAAGCATCATATTAGCGTCATTTACAGGACGATCTGTTGTTAACGCAATGTGAATATTTACAAATTGATACATCAAATCCCTAAAATCAAATACCAACCTGGACATTTTTCTAATAGACGTCTTTGGTAGTAAAGTTGTAGCGTTTACTGCAAAGTAAATGGTAGCCCTTTTCTTTAAAAAAACTGGTCATGTGGCCACTTGAGACACGTAGAACGGTCAATTCTGAATGGTATACAACAATTTGTTTGCCAGAAGTGTTCCGTGAAATAAGAAAAAAAAACAAGTGCCAAGGAATCATTCTTAATCATGGCCCCAGCAAAAAAGTGCTCCCCGAAGACGGAAAAGTGGAAGGGAAAGTCTTCCTTCCCACCCCTTCCACTTTCATACATAAAAGGCATTCTTTTAACATATGCATGTCATTGGTAGGAATGCTTTCCTTCGTCTTCTCTAGAAGTGCTTTCAGAATTTTGTTAATAGAAGATTTCTTTCAGCCCTTAAATGAAAGGATTACAGTAGGAGTTTTTGAAAAGAACTTTAAGAAGGCATTCCATGGAATGAAATGGTTTTGTGGTTAGGGGGGCTTAAAAAATTTCCCGGAAAATATACTTTCTCCAGAAGTGTTTATGTTTTGTTGGGGGCTTAAAAAATCCACGTAAAATATCCTTTTTCCCGATTTTCACGGCATTTTAGTGTTTAAAGTAGGAAGTGGTTGCGTTTTGTTGGAGGTTTGAAAAATCCCACGGAAAATGAAAAAAATACATCAAAAAAATAATTGAAATTAAATGCTTTTTGAATCCCTTTGAGAAGTGGTTTATGAGAATGCTTCTTAAAAGCACTTCTTGATAAGGCTAAGAAGAAGCACAATTGGATACATAGAATGTTTTCTGGCAGCAGTGTCCCTAAGAATGCATGTCATATTTGTAACAAAAATTTTGCTGGGATAATGCGAGCGCTTACACATCAGCTCAAACAAAGGCATTTTTGAGCACTCAAAACATCGAATTAGTGGGTCATCCTCCGTAAAGTCCCAATTTGGCACATATTGACTTTTTTGTTCCCACACATCAAGGATGAACTGTGTGGACAACTATTTTCGACGCCAGAAGAAGCCGTTGATGCGTTCAAAAACTTTGCTTTGGAGGTGTCTCAAGCGGACTGGGCTAAATTTTATGACAAAAAAAAAACAATAGTCTATTAATAAACAATAGCTATTTTCAATGAAAAAGTTCGGTCTTTCCATCTATTACCGAAATATATGACGCAAACCTCGTAAAACCTACGGATTTAGAAATCGTTCTTTTTTTAACTTGCGTTTTGATTGCTCCAATGCATTTCCACATGAATCAAATAAAACTTCCATTGTAAATTTTTATTTTTTTTATTAAATAAAATTAATGATACATAATATAAGGAAGGATATTTCGAAGGATTCATTGACATATTTATTTACAAGATTGTCTTTATGTTGTATGAATCATACACTTGTGGGGGGGGGGAGGAGGTAAGGTTGAAATTTAAAACTTGTATTTTATATACTAAAATATTTCATTTCACAAATGCAGGGTAAACTTTAAACATTAAACTACATTAAAAAGGACTTTAAATATATTACTAATTATTGTTTTATACAATTACTCTTAAGCTAAGAGTATTCATCAATTATCAAATGTATATCAACTTGATTCTCTTGACACCTTTTCAATTTTCCATTATTTATATACAAGACAAAAAGAAAAAACATGCGAGCATTTAACATATAAAAACAAAATTAAAAAGCAAAATCAAAAGCTTAAAAATATTGGCTAAGGTTAAACAATAAAAAACGAACACACAAAAATATTTAAAAAAAAAAAATTTAATTATAAAAGTTAAGCCTAATAATTTTTTAATAGAGTAGCGCCAATTTTTTTGCAAATATTTCTGCCAACATTGAATATTATTTTTGTGTATTAAATTGACTGAAAAAGTTTTAATAGATTGCTGCTAGCATCTATTGCCGTGTATTTAAAATCGGCGTGCATTGGCAAAATTTCAATAAATAAAAACAAATAAAAATACTAGCAAAAATAACCATGATTCTTATCGTCGGCTGGTGAATTTCGATGCTAGGGAATATAATGACTTGAGCAGTTCCAAGGCACGCTTATCTGAATTCCTGCTAGTGCGTCCTGCGATGGTAGCTTCTGTGGTGTATAGTCCAGCAAAGTCGTCTTCAAAGTCCTCAACTCTAATTTCAAATTTGGTCGTTTCCTCCAAGCTGACAGGTGCTATCGTGGAGGGACCTACGGTTGTTGATGGCCAATCGGTAGTGGTTGATGGGTAGGGCAGAGTGCTGGTGGTAATGTCCTCTCTGTTACGTCTATACGTGGTCACGGGCACACGACTTGTAGTTGTATCGATCTTGGACTTCGTCTTCTGCGTTTCAGCTTTGTGATGTGATGTCTTGCTCTCCGGGAATTTGCCGTCCATGTCGATGAGTGCGTTCAACAAGTGTTTGCGTGATCTTTCCAAGGCTTTGCCATTCTGATCATCACAGGTTTGAATGAGCAGCAGGAGCAGACTCAATACTTGTCGGTTGTGTTCAGCCTGTTGCATAACATTCCTAAGATGCAAGGCTTCTGACTCGTTGAGACCACCGAAGAGCTTATTCGCAATGCGTTGAAGACCGCTGCTGGATGGCAGTGTATCGCGTGGAAGATCATAGGTGTTAAAGATATCGTGCCATGACTCGGAGTCCAGCGCTTGTTGGAATTGACCGTTGCGACCAGATATTTTAGCTCCAGAACCATGATGCACACGCTGCGTGTAGTCGGAGAGAAGCTCCTGTCGGCCGGTGTCAACTCTTGCTGTAGTTATGAGCTCAGTTGTTGTTTCTTTGGGCAAGTAGGTGAAGGGACTGGCGGTTGTAGTGCGCTGCTCCTTCATTAAACCGTCATTGATTGTTAGCGGATCGAGAAAATCGTTTTGCGAAATATGAGTCCAGGGATTTTCTGTTGGGGTTGGAGTAAGACTAGTAGCGTAGCCAGCATTCGCCGATTTGTCTTTTGGTTCTTTTTCAAGTTTGTTTTTGACGTTTTGTAAATGATTTCGTGAGTTGACGAAAGACTGGGTTTGTTCGCGTTGGAAGAAATCCTCGCCTTCGCCGGAATCAGGACTGGGTGGATAAAGTTCGGCAGACAATTCTAGTTTAAGGTTTTGCTCCAATGAGTCACCCAATGGCCTAAATGTTGTAGAGTCATATACTTCAGTTGTGCTAGGAGTAAAATCGGGTACTTGAGTGGATTGTTCGAATCTACTGTTGATTTCTACTGCCAGAGTTCGTGCTACGGGTGTCGTTGTCTTTAGTTCGGGTGTTTGTTTTGTCGGCCGGTGCGTGGTAGCAGTGGCAGAGGTGGTAGATGTCGACTCGGTGGTAGTAATTTTGGGGAATTGCAATAGGCTACGTGCTGGTGGCTCGGTTGGTCTAGCAGATGCCAGCTGTTCACGGAACGATTTGGGGTCTTCCAGGTAAGTTGTCAGTGCATTCGAGAAAACTTGAGCAATTTTTCGTGACTCGGGTTTTTCAGCGAGGTCTCTGATGGTGGCATCTGTGCTGGCAATTTGTGGAAAGGAGTTGCTACTAAAGCTATTACTTTGTGGCTTTTTCGTGATGGTGGTTCTATCCTTGATGATTGGAATATCACTTGGAGTGGGCGATTGTTGCTTACCTTTAACTGGTTTTAGGCCAAAGAGGTTGGAATATTGGTTAACCGTGTTTTCGCTAAGCAGCGAACCCTTAATACCAACAGTTTTGATTCCAACAACGGGAGAAGCAGCTGTTGAGATGGTGGCCGTTGAGACTGGGGCCTTGGATGCAGTCTTTGTATCACTCGCTCCATTTGAACCACTTGCTGCATTTGATCCACTCGATGCTTGGGAACCACTCAATCCACTCGATCCTCTCGAACCACTCAATCCGCTCGTTCCATTCACTCCTCTCGATCCACTCACTCCATTCGATCCACTTAAGCCACTCGCTCCATTTGATCCAATCGCCCCATTCGATTCTCTCGTCCCACTCGATCCAATTGCTCCATTTGCCGATGCAGGCGTAACACTTCCGGACTTCCTTGGTTTCTCCACGTCGTCTACGGCATTAAGCGCATTTGCGGTCGAGTCATTTTGTTCGCCTGCAAAGTACTTGGCGAGCGAAACCAAAGCTTCTGGTCCCGAAGATGGTGGAATTTCTAAGCCTTCACGAACTTTTCCCTGGAACTTAACTTCCTCCACGTCATACAGCTTATTTGCTCCAATTGTTTCCTTCAGCAGGTTCATGGTCTTTAGCATTTCGTTGACATTGCGTGTGACCTCTTCATCTTTGACAGAAGTGGGAGCAAAAAGTAACGAATCACCACTTGCATCGTGATCGTTTGTGCTAGGTACTAAAGCACTCTTGGGTAAGTAGGTGGGTCCCGTGCTGGGTGCAGCTGTCGTTGTTTGCGGCAGTTCTGTCGTCTTACTTCTAAAATCTGCTTTGTTAAGCGGCAAATCCGCATTGAAGTGGCTATTGGCAGCTACTGATATGCGATGTATTTCAGATGGGGTTTCCTTCTGATGATGACGCATGCCAATAATGAAGGGAGGATGTAGGGTAGAACTAAAGCTTGGAGTGGAATCAAGTTGTTCGGTGGTTGCTAGCGTAGTAGCCTTAGCGGCAGTTGAAGCCTTCGGTCCGCTAGATGATTCCAGCACCAGACTGGAGGGCAAGCCAGCATTAAATCGGTTTGAGTTGGGTGTAGTTGCGGCAAGACTGCCTTTGATGTAAAAAGATTTTCCTTCCGTAGTCTTGGATTTAACAACTGTCGGCACGGTGGGTGTATAGAAGGGAGTAGAGCGTGTTGAGTCGAAGCGTCGGGCTGTTGAGTATGTTCCCACGCTATACGAGCTGGTGGTAGATTGTGTATCCTGCATTCTACTTGACGACTCAATCACTTGAGATTCTCCACCGTTCGGCACAACATCTGCCTCTGATGTGATATCCACCCGGTTGTTGAATTTTGGACTAATATCAGCGGGTTGCACATGGGTCTGAATAATCTTCTCGGGCAGTGCTTGATGCCTGGGTTGCTCCTCACTTTCGAAAGACTCCACCAGAGGTTTCCTGTCGTCTTGGAAACGCTGTAGTCCACGATGTCCGCTGCGTGTTCTTTGCGGGTAAGGTTCATTATGTTGGTCTTGATGCTTGGAGTTACCGTGTCTTTGCGCTCCACGATCACTGTAACCTCGTCTCGACCCACTCTTTCCGTGTTTTTTTGCATTGTTGTTGGATTTTTGCTCAATTTCTGCATCGGATTTTTCATAGTTCAAGTTGTTGCGTCTCTTGTTGCCCACAAAAGAAGCAGTTTCGGCCGTTATCTGTGATTCGTTGTCATTGCTGTTGTTTTCAATATTGGAAATGAGCTTTTTCTGCTGCCCCTTAAGCTGTTTTTCACCAGAGATATCCTCGAAATCTACACTCTCCATTGAAGGCTGTTCCTCGATGGAGTCCATGCGGCGATCAGATTTGTTCGAGTGACGTGAACGTGGTGCACTGCTTGTCATTTTGGGTCTTATATTCACGCCAATGCTGGTAGCGCCACCAACTATGTTAAAGCCTTGCACTGGTATCGAGGGTCTAATGCGTTGCACACGTTGCTTGTTCAATATTTCTGCGCTGTCCGCATAGTAACCCTGGGAACCTAGACAGTTGACCTTGAACCACCAGTCGCACGTGAGCTCACTTTGTTGAAAAATGGTTCCGTTGGGACAAAGAAACGAGATCTTGCGTCCATCTTCGCATATATGAAATACCTGCAGAGAGAAAAATTATATTTTTTTAACTGAGATGTGTTGTTCTCCTCTTCTTTTACTCACCTGACAATCGGTTTCCATGTCCGCAAAGTAGCCATTGCCAATGGATCTGCAACTGAATGAGGTCTTGGGTATTCGTGGATAGATGGGAAAATCAATTCCCGGCCTTCCAACCACACCTTGATATACTTCATAGTCAACATCCTCGTCGGACGAGCGTTTCTTCAGATGATGTTTGTGATCGTTACAATCTGTATGTGACTCAAATCGTTCCTCCTCGAACTGAGTGGCACCCGTTTGTTTCGCCAAGAGACGCGCAGGTGTGTGACTCTGAAAAATTTATAGTGATTAGTTTAATATTTTTAAAACAGACTTTTTTTCAGAATCTAGCTTACTCTAGAGCTCTCTGCGTCAATTATATCTGCAATGAGGAGTATAAGCAGGGCTGCAAAGAAAGAGAAAAATTATTAAAAAAAAATATAAAGTTTGTTTCTAGATTAAGGTGATGCACCCAAATTGTAAATTTTTTTTTTATATGGACAATTTTTAAATATTATAAGTATGAACCCTTTATATCTTATTTTTAGGTTCTTTAAATATACAAAAATCTAAGAAAAAATAAACATAAATTATTAAATTTTTGCGGGCTTGTTTTAAGATGCTTAGTTTTTTTAAAAAAATCATTAAAAATCACGGTGAACACAATTTTAGCTTCCTGCAAACTTTGGAAAATATAAAAACGGGTCTCAACCCATTTCTTACAGACGCACAGAGCGCTTTTTTAATTTTAGGATGACATTTAGGTTTTTTTTTTTGTTAAATTTTATAAAAAATATTTTTATTTGTCGGATTATAAAATATGTATTACGAATGTGGTATTTAAAACTTGATGTTTTGTATATTTTTGTTTATAAAATTTGTGAAAGTTGACCCTTTTTTAACAAAAATGAACCCAAAAAATAAAAGTCAAGTTTTAATAATAATAACTTCGAGCACAAAGTATATCTCAAGGTTTTGTTTTTTGCACTTTTTTATGTCTTAATCGCCATTGAATTTAATAAAAAATACAATAAAAAATGTTGATAAATAAAAATAAAAAATCGTTGAAATATGTCTGTATATGTCTGAAATATGTCTTTAGCTTATTTGGCATTATTATAGTCGAGGGCTATAACTATCATAAAATATTGTAATCCTACCTTCCATTTCTGTACAAACCTATTGCATCTAGCTGCTATTAAGAAAAACAACTTGATTTGAAAAAAGTCTTAAAAATAAATTTTGCCCTTAAATGCATTAATTTGCAAGACAATTTGTAGGTGCTCTAAAATTTAAAGAAACATAAAATAGAATTTATAATTTAAAACAAGTTGTGACCTTAAATTGTATTAGCAACCATTTTTTAAAAAATTTTTTTTTTGTAATATCGTTATTTGGTAATATTGTTTTATAGGAGATATAAATAAAAGTTATCCGATTTGAAATATTTTTAGCCTGACGTTTAAGTGGAGTTAAATAAACTAAATTTATTCTTTAAAAATATAAATAAGCAGTTTTATGAGAGTTTTTTATTAAAAAAATATAGTTTGTATGGGAGGTAGGCGATGCAGTTGACCTAGAATTCTACTAGAAAATTTTTGTGCTCCAAAATTAACTTAATTTAGGTTAAATCTCATTTGTACAAAATTTCATGGCCCTAGCTTTTATAGTTTCTGAGATAATGCAAATATCATCCTAAAATCGAAAAAAGCGCACTGTGGGACGTTGCGAAAAAACAACTTTATACTATTTGACACCTGAAGCTTACGTGATTTAAAAATTTAATTAGCTAAACAGTGATTCTGAAATCCAACGAAAATATCCAATTGACCCATTTTTGAATTTTGTCCAAAAAATGCATTTGATGGTTTGCTTGAAACTTTTAATTAAAAATATTAAAAATTTTGATAAGATGAATGAATTTTCTGATAAGATTTTTAAAAATAATAATTTTTTAAACTAAAAAAAAATTTTATCATACGTATACCTTTTAAAAACATTTAACAATCTTCATTTATTTTTAACTAGCTGATATACCCGGTGTTACTCGAGAGTCATTTATATAAACATTTTAACAAATATTTCTCGATTAAATGTTTTTTAAAATCGGGAATAATGAAAAACATGTTGAATTTTATTTGAATTTTATATTATTTAATTTTATTTATCTACCGTTAGATATTCGTAATTGAACGAACATTAATCCAAAAAAGTTTAGGAAAATTTTTGGTGGTTCCATCTCTTGTGGTGAGCTAATTGAATTCAAAGAAGGGGTACGAAAAACATATTTTAAAAATTAAAAAGAACTTTTATATATACTTTATCTTAAAGCAAGCACAATTACCTTTCCAACAAAATAAAAATTATGGTGGGACTCAATGCGTCCTTGAGATATGGACATTTTAACGTCTAAACAAACATTTATATTAAAAAATATATTGAACTTTTTAACAAATAAAAATTTTAATGAAATATATTAAAAACAGCGGAGTTATTGGCATGAAAAGTAAAAACTTTGATTTTCATATAATTTTTTTCTCATTATTAGCTATCAATGTTTTATAAAAATTCGTTGTACTAAAAATTATTGTACCTACTAAAATTTCTATTAGCTGCGTTTTTTTCATTGGAGATCAGGATCATATAATCGCATTTGCAAGCAAAGCAAAAACAACAAAAAATCTAGCAAGTGAGCTGGACATTTAAATTGATCCAATTCTATGTTTTTCAGTGTTGATGACGCTAAGTAGATGACGCTGCGACTGAAAAAACTGGCAGTACTGCATTATATTACTTTTTAAAAGTTTGGTAGCAATAGCATTTTCGCAAAACTTATCTGCTTGCTGCATAAGAACATCAGAAATTCTTCTGTAAGCAGAAAATAGCGCCACCTATCTGCAATCCCAAACGTGTGGGGTTAAAATTTAAAAAACTTTTCAAAAAACATTCAGCTATTCACCGCAAGGTTTTTAGTTTGTAAACACAGTTCTTACAAATGTGGCGCCATCTATCTGTGAATTTAACGCACAGATCAAAACTAATGAAATAATTGTGCTGACCAGATGCGCATATGTTTTATTATATCGCCATATAGCTGAAACTGATTACATGAAAATATTAACTTTTACAGCATTCTTATTCACAGTCATCTTTTCGATAAAATTGTGATATATATACAACATTTAAAGTACCATTGATAAAGAACTTAGTGACAACGGTGACGCAATAGAGAAAAAATAGAGCCATCACAACAAAACAAATTCAACAGGAGGGGGCGGGGGGTGAGGAGGAAAAACTAAGTAGATTTTACTATAAGGAAGATTTTATATAATCCAAAATGTTCGTAATTACTTTAGACACACAACTCCATTCTTAGAGATTAATAGGGACGTTCAAACTATACAGAGAATTTAAACACAAAAACTAAATTTTATTAATAGTCAATTGTATGAAAAAATAGATTTTTAGCCATAACTTTTGATTGGAAAGAGATATTGGGGTAATTTTTTTCACATTAATTATTTTTGAGACTTGACTTTTTTGTAAAAAATATAAAAATAACATTTTGGAAAAAATAAATTTCGCGAAAAAAATCAAATTGGCTGGTCCTTGTTGTTTTGATGACAAAAACAGTAAAATAATTTTTGCGCTTAGCTGGAAGAATTTTTGCAAATAAATGCTATGTCATATGAAAGGTAGTCAGATTTGCTGTTTTTAATTGATTTCATTTTTACAACAACAACAATTTTTGAGTAATTTTTTGAGTAAAAAAACAATATTTTGGACCTTTTTTGACATAATCATAAAACATATATACACTGACTTAACGGTAACAGTTCAACCTATTTTGTGAAGTGATTTTATTGAACTTTTTAACAAAAAAAATTTGAATGAAATATATTAATGGACAGCGGAGATATTTGCATCGAAAGACCCAACTTTGATTTTCATGTCGTTTTTTTCTCATTCTTAGGTAACGATGTTTTATGAAAAAGTCGTTGTACTGAAAATTTCTCCAATTTTAAAGATATGTGAATGTTTTTGATGTCAAAATAACAGAAATTTTTTAAAATTAAATACACAAAAATCTCCGACACTAAAAAGTTTTATAATTACAAAATTACTGTTAGTTGAAAAATTTCAGAGGGGGCGTGGCAAAAAACTAAGTATGTAACATTTTAAGTTGGGATGAACTTAATATATATACCTAGTTTGAGTAAAATCCGTTGAGCCGTTTAGATTTGTATTAGGGTCAAACAAACAAACAAACAAACAGAAAATGAGTTTTATTACTATAGATATGGGGAGTTTTTTTAAAATTTTGATACCCGTTTTGGCACAAAAACGCAACGTGAATTTTGGGAAAACTGGAACCTTTTCCGAATTTTTTTGAAGTGAAAACTTCTTTAGGCACGTTGCACGATTTTGGTAGAGGGTAAATCTTTGGTTTGAGTCATTGTATTTTTCTGAGTAACTCTCGTTATCAATACAGATAGCAAAGATAACAAGATAGGAAACTTAAAAAACATAAGCAAGCAACCATCAATAAGTTCTTCTGCTGACGCATCGTTCTTTCCCCTCCCTTTGCTCCGCTGCGAAACATTAGCTGCATTCCCGTGGCACTAGAACAGATCAAATCTCAGTAAAACAATGTTAGTCCCGGTTTATACTCGTCAAGACTTGACGGTCAAGTCTTGCGTTCGGTGGAGCGGGAATCGTAACAAAAGGGAAAGAAAGAAATTGACCGTACCGTCAATTCTTGGGCAATTCGTTTTGTGTTCGTTCGTTGTCCCGCTATTTTCAATTTTATTTCGGCGTCATCAGTACAAACTTGAGAAGAAAAAGGGAGGAGTGAAAGAAACAATTGACCGTCAACTCTTGACGAGTGTAAATTGAATCGTCAAGTTTAAAAGGGAATATGCAAAACTTGAACGTCAAGTCTTGACGAGTATAAACTGGGACTTAGTTCCGCAGTCTTGAAACAGCTGTTTTAAGAACAATAACAAAAGAAAACAACAATACCAAAACACCCATTGAGCGATGAAACGTCAAAATAGGAAAATTAATAGTTATTTAGATTTGCCAACTATGTTCGTTTTGATTAAAAATGCTTGAAACTTGACAGCATTTTAAGGGCTGAATGTGTTATCTTTCTAAGTGACCATAACTGTCAAAATCATCCATTTTGATATATTTGCCAATTCTTGCTTTCATATTGCATTCTCATTGGTTGCAGATTTTGTATGAAATGTCAACTTCGTTTTGACAGTTTCGGTCACTGGCTCTCCGCCCTAACACTACCTTGTTTAATTTTGTCATGCTTGCTGCATTTGCTGAGCGCCTGGTAGACAATATCCAAGAGCGTGTATTTGAGTTTCATAACCAACATAAAAACATTTGCAGTTTTATAAATGTCGCCAGCATATTCTCTGACTGGGACCATGGCATAATAAGTGATAGGTAGGAGTGACATTTCGTGTTTAGACCATCGTCAAGCAAAAGAAAACAAAATAGAGAACGTGTGTCACACACATTGGCCGCATTCAGAGGAGTCACCTGCTGTGAATGGATCATTTAATAGCAAAGGTTTCTCACACAAATTTAAAAAAAAAACAGTTGCCAACTATTGACTCTGCTGAAAGCTGCCAATGTGTGTAGCTACCAATGACACGCTCTTTATATTGTTTTCTTTTGTTTGGAATTCGATGGTCGCAGCTGGTGAGAAAATAAGTAGTTGTCAAGGCTACCTAATAATAATTTTATCATGAGTGGGACTGCATCGTCCAAAATTTTTTGTTTCTTATTTCAGCTACCATAAGCCTATAGTACCTTTTTTAGAATATAATTCAATAATTAATGCAAACAGTGAAAATAATGTAAATGAAATTCAATGAAATTTATGTAAATACAAATTCTATGTATACGTATTTTATGTGTATATTATTTAAATAAGTTTTATGTATATTTTTGTTTATGTGTTACTCTGTTTTTTATATTAATGCCCATAATTTAAAATACAACGAAATGATAAAAGACGAAAATAATGTACATTAATGATGAACCGGATGTACGGATGAACCGAATCGGGGGCAGAAAATAAACTGCACTTTGCTTGCTATATTTTTTGTTTTCCTTGTAGCAAGATTTCAAATGCAAGCATTAAAAAAAAGAGACTTCAAGACCCATCAAACAAAATATTATGCATAAAAAAAAGTTAATTTATTTTATTTTAGCTACAGCTCTACATATACATTTAAAGAAAAAATTAAATATCCTTTTTGAGGATTATTTTTCATTCAATAGTGCTCCCTGTATTTTATTTTTACATCAACAATATTCAATTTAAATGTAATAATATAGTTTGGTGTAATTATAAAATAAAAATGCTATCTGAATAAAAAATATTTTGAAAGAAATAATCAAAGGTTGAGGGGGTGAAAATATAAAAATTTTTTCCAATTAGCATGAAAATTCTTATATAGCAGTAAGGCTCGATATGTGTATGTATGTTCTCTATGGACTCCAAAATGGCCGGACCGATTTTTTAAAATTTTCTGGCAGTCTTCAGATAAGATCTTGTGAAGTTTTAGAGATATATTTTTACAGTACAGGGGTTTTCAGATACAACAAATGTTTTGGCGCTATTAATTTTGATCTGTATATTACACCAGAGGGCGTTGTAGTAAAAATCTTAACCATTTGAGACGGAGGGGTACTATATGACCCCATGCATTTTTTAGTTATCGTTGCTTTAATTACAATTACAATTTCCGGTAATTTCTACCTTGAAGTTGATTCTGAAAACTGATCAGCTGGAAGTATTATTTTCTTTTCGTGCAAAGTATGTTGTTTATACTGCTCAAGTATTTTGCTAATACCTTGATTAAACTAAATCAGAAAATACTTCAAGTTGTTTTTACAAAATTTACAAAATAAAATGGGGTCTTACATAACCCCATCGGTCTCAAGTAAAACTTTTTACGATATGTTTTCATACAAACGCAATTTTGTACCGAATGGATTTTTCTTGCAAAAAAAAAACTGAAATATCAGTATCAATCTGTAATATTTGTTATTAATTATATAAATTTGAAATTAAATTCCATTGAAAACATAAATTCCTTTTAATATTTCATTAAAAATACGTTCAATCCATCAAAGACTACAGCTGAAAAAATCCGTAAAAGTTTTACTTGAGACCGATGGGGTCATATAAGACCCTATTTTATTTTGTGAACTCGGGTCTATGGTCCTTCCATAAGCTCCTCTCTAAAATTTTTCAAACCTAATTTTTTACTTAAATTGTTCACGGGGAACACGAATCCAAGGTATTTTTTCTTTATTTCTAACGGTCTAGGCTTCGTTCTCAAGGGGTTAAGCAAAACCGAAAAAACTCCAAAACCGCTCTTATGATTAGCATGGAAGTTCGTAACAAGAGGTTTTCATGAGCGTTGAGTGTTTCGTCGCTATTTGGATCCAACTAGAACACCATCATTTGATCAAGAACTTTAACCAAATAAAACTCTTCGCGCTAACTACCGGAAAGGTATCAATGTTGATAATGTCGGGCAAGCTACTCGTATAGCTATATATTATATATTAAAGTTTGAGAACGAATGCAGTATTTTTTTTTAACTGTGTAAGCTGTAATTTTTTGTTACTAAAATGTTTTTTGTACACTTTAAGAACCCAAAAATATATATGCAAAGTTTCATTAAGATATTTCTTTAAAAAAAAAAAAGTTAGAATTTGGGTGTGTCAAAGCTCTTTTGACAATAGATTTACAGTATTTTTCAAAAACTTTGAAGATAAACTAGTTGCTGTTTAAAGTGTTCATCAGAGCATATTTTTTACGGTTAAAGATAAAAAATAATTTTCTAGGAGTTTTTGATCGCTACTCAAATTTTCTCAAAACCATTAAAACATTTGAAGTTTGTTGTATAAAATTTTATTTCAAAAGCTACCATTACTGGTAATATTTAAAAAATATTTTGGGTTATCATTGCGGTTAACGGGACTTAACACACATTGACAATATATTCTCCTTGACTTCACTTGAGAGCAGGTGTAATAGTCACCTTGATATAGTTAATAGTCAGCATATCGCTGTAAAAAATGTAGACAGGACTCGTTACCAAGGCAATATAAAATCTTAGTATACAAAAGGCAAGCGCACTGTTCCGTGCCCAATATCTCTCAAACTGTTCTCAAAAATGTTCAGCCTGAAAGTATGCACATCTTAATACATAAAAGGCAAGCATGCAGCTCCTCACACAGTATTTCTCAAACTGTAATTATTTTTTGACATTAAAGCACTTTTACAAGACATACTGTTCTCAAAAATGTTCAGCCTAAAAGTATGCACAGAAAATATATTTGATACTTATCAGTGACAATATTGGGTTTTTACAATAGTACATTTTTGATCTAACTAACTCTTTTTTTCATCCTTTTGTAAAAGAGTTATGACGAATTTAATGAAATTCTTTTGATTCGGTTTGAGTCGATTGTACAAAAAAATATAATTATATCAGCCGCGAAATGACACCTGAGTTGCTACGTATATGAAGGTTGCAAGGCCAATTTGTAAAGTTGTGTATGAATATGATTGCTACCAAACTCGACTTTTTGCACTTTTACACTTGAACTAATTTTTCAAATCCTGCTTTATTACTTAAAGTATTACATTTGTATTTTTCAAAAATCAAGCTTTAATAAGAGAAAAAAGAGACATCAAAATGTCAACCTTTAAAAAGAGAAAAAAGTGCTTTCGGCAAATGGGTACAAAAAGGAAGTGTGCGGAGGACCTGTCGTAGGACAGGCTTTTATACTAGAAAAATAAAAAAGTTATTTTCACTGAAAGTTTCGTGTAAGGTAAAGTAAGTATATAAGATAAGGATCGTTTCCATCAAAAATTGCAAATTTTTGTATATGGATTGTATATTGATTGAAGTGGAGTGTTTTTTTTTTCAATCACTATGTAAAAATCATAGTTTATGCATAATAGACTTCTGAGCTCGTTTTGATAAGGAAATATTGGTATAATTTTATAAGTAAAATATTTATTAAGACAGATCAATAACATGATTTTTTTAACCCTCATCGGTTCCCTGTATGCGCACGCATACAATTTTGATCTTTAACCTTGAATAAAATAAAAACGGTTCAGCGGAATGACCTTGTATTTTTCAAAGTAGAATTATTTTGTCTGAACAACCAAAAAACCCGTTTTTGAATTTGTAGTCTCCAAAAGGCCTTTTTGAGTGCTTGCAAGTCAGCTGAAAGCGCTGACTCCATGTATGACACACCATTGTATTTTTAACATTGCATGTCGTTGGAAAAGAGCACTTTAATTTAGCTGACTATGAATTGCTTCAAAAGGCCTCCCGTGCAAAGCTTTGGGTCAGCAGTTCATCGAATTCTTTTTGATTTTGCCTGCCTCAAAAAGAGACTTGCTGAGAGGGAAAGAGAGAGAAAGAGCAATATTTTATTTCATCAAAATAAGGGTTAGAATTTGCAACCGTCGATACTGCTTTAAAAAGCCTCCATTGGAAAGCTTTGGGTCAGCAGTTCGTTTTTATTTTTAATACATTACCGAAAAATGTACATTTTGACTGAAACAATAACTACAGCAATGGTTTTAATTGAATTTGGCGATACCTCACACGCGCAATTGTATGAAACAACTGATTATTTGCATGCGTTTTTTTTTGTTCGGTTTTTTTTTATTCGTTTTTTCTTTTGTTCGTTTTTTCTTGTGTCCGTTACTGAGCGCTCTCAATATATGTACTGTTCATTTGCACAACAACAAAAATAAGTGCTGACGTTTTGTTCCTGTAGAAAGCTGCTGACATGCCAGCCCGTTGGGTAGTTACAAATCGGTCACTGTGTATGTGCGCGCATACACATAAGCAGGTACCTGGAATTGCCGCTTATTTTTCTGTGTGGATTTATAGCACGCTCTTAGTTTTTCGTTTTATGAAATTCAGTTTGTTCTGGAACACACATAAGTGAAGTTTGTTTGCGCATTTATTAAGATTTTGGTTGTGTTTCAAAGTATTTGATAAAAAATGGATAGAGTTTTACGTGAAAGAAGGCAGCGAGATGAACTAGAAATGGATTTTGGTTTGGAAAGCGAAGCGGGCGAATCTCCGTGCAATAGTGAAGATGATTTTGCATTATCAGACGAGGAGAATGATGAAAGTGAAGTTATCGTGCATTCGGATGAAGACGACATTGAGCCACTTGAGCAAAATTTAGCAGAAGCAAATGCAGCAAATCCTGAAAATAAATATTTTTCAAAAAATAAGAAAATTGAATATTCATCGCAACCATTTGAAATAAATCGAAGAAATTCATTTCGACGTGCAGAAAATTTCACTTCAGGTAAAACCTACCCTCTTTGTTATGGGTTCATGTTCATTATATGTTTCATTTTTGTTATAATTTAGGTCCAAAAGCATAACCAGCTGCTACTATAGTTGATGTTTTGTCTGCATTTCACATGCTCCTTGAACCGGTTGAGATTATTTTGAACATGACGAATTTATATGGTGCGCGAAAGTACAAAGACGATTGGGAAAACATTGATTTGGACACTCTGCACGCATACTTTGGATTGTTGCTGCTTTCTGGTGTGTATCGGTCATACGGTGAATGTGTCACTAAACTGTGGAATGACGAAACTGGTCGGCCAATATTTAGAGCAACAATTCCTTTGAAAATGTTCAAGCGTATCCACGGTTACATTCGATTTGATGACCGCGAACAACGTATGGCCAACACTGCATCTACAAGTACTTCTGTACGTGACAAATTGGCACCGATTCGAAATGTAACGATAAATGGAATCATAATTTTAAAGTTGTATACACACCAGGTAAAAAACATTACCGTAGATGAACAGTTAGTTCCGTATCGTGGGAGATGTTCGTTTCGTCAGTATATTCCATCCAAGCCGGCGAAATATGGCATCAAAATTTGGGTGCTATGTGACTCAAAAAGCTGGTATGCATAAAACACACAAATTTATGTTGGTCGGAATCGTAATGCCACTCCTGAACGTAATCTCGGACGGCGTGTTGTTTTGGATTTGGTGGAAGGACTTTCTGACAGAAATGTAACGTTTGACAACTTTTTCACTTTGAATGAATTGGCAAAAGATTTACATAAGAATCGCATGACTATTTTGGGTACAATAAGGAAAAATAGGACTGAAATTCCTTTAGTTTTACTCGACATGCGTCAAAAGCCAATTTATCATACAGAAGTTGTATATGAACATAAATTGCAAGCAGTTATGTTGTCATATGTTCCTCGCCGGTACCGATTTGTGACATTGCTCAGTACATACCACAATGTTGTCAGCATAAATGAGAATAGTGAAAAGAAGAAACCTAACATCATTGAAGACTACAACAAAACCAAGAGTGGAGTTGATACCATGGATCAAATGGTGCCTACGTACACATGCAAACGAAAAGTCAATCGGTGGCCAATGGCAGCATTTTGTAACATGCTTGATGTTAGTGCGTTGAATGCATTCGTGACGTTCATTGCATTTTTCCCGAATCGGAAAAATTCTAAAACGCACCATAGTATTCGTCGTCGCCTTTTTATCGAGGAGCTTGGATTGAATCTCGTTGAAAAACTGATCACTAAACGTAAAAAACAACCTCAAAGTAATGATGCTTCCAGTGTTATTCAAAGAATTCGGGAGATTCGCCATTTACCAAGTACATCAAAACGAGGCCGATGCTACATCTGCACATATAAAAATAACAAAAATCTTTTTGCTACACGCTGTAAAAAGTGTAGAAATTTCATTTGTGCTGAACATAATTTCAATTTATGCGAAAAATGTACAAATAATTGACAAAAGTTAAAAATTCAATTTTTTTTTTCTAATATATGTAATATTCTAATTAATTTCATTCTAAGTCTATCTTTATGAAGTTGAAATGTATTAATATGATAGTAAACAATGTAATAAACATAAAATATCACAAAACATAAATGGTTGTTAATTTTTTTAGCTATTTTACAATTAAAAATATATGTGTATACGCGCGCATACAATGGGACCGATTAGATGTATTTCTCGAGGGACCGATGAGGGTTAAGTAAAATTTACGTCCATGCAATTATTCTAATTCATAACTATTCATTGATATACTTTAGCAAATATTTGACTTTTAAAATACTTAATTCCTTATTCGCTTTCAAAATTTTTTTTATTTTAGTCCAGAAGACGAATCTCTGTGTGGCTTCTTAATTTATTTTCCCACGTCAACCATTATTTGCTATTCCCGCAGTTTTTTTAAAGTTTTTCTAATGATTATGAAACATTTGACGATACAATTAATGATTATTAGCTGACCCAAGCAAATTTTTGCTCTAAATTAAATAGCAATTTTTTGTTTTTTTATTAGTTTTCAAGAAAAAATAAAACAGCTTACTTATGAGATTGTTTGTTTTACATAAAGTCTATCACAAATTATAGCTCAAGGGTATAATTATTTTTAACTCAAGCCATGAAACAGATTTTATTTTAACTATAATTAAGTTATTTTTTCATAAAATATGATAGTATAAGAAACACTTAATTAACGGAAACACCGAGAAATGATAATAAAATTGGACTAATTTAGCAAAAAAAAAAAACTTATTCAGCCCAATTATGAAACATTTTCTCCCGGGAGTTGTAAAAGGGAGTTTCCGTTTTTAAGATAAAGTTTAAAAACTTTTTGGAAATTTTTAATGCAATTTTGTTTAACAGCAGCCAATATTCATTAGTGTAAAATAAAAAAATGAGATGTTTTTATCTGCTATCTTAAAACCGGAAACTCCCTTTTACAACTCCCGGGAGAAAATGTTTCATGATTGGGCTGATTGTCTATTGCTTACTAAAGTAGCAGGGGAAGTAGCTTGCATTTTATGCCAACAGCAAAACTTTCTTACAACCCAAGTCCTCATAAATATTTTCAAATTATGCTTACGCCCTTCTGTGCCAAATTAAGTTAATTTAAAATAATTTATAGGCAATCAATGCCACGTGTTGCATCTTGATCTATGCATCCAACTGTCCACATAAGCATGCTGTTTGCATTTTGTAGCTAAGATTGGTTAATAAGCCAACCTTGTCCTCAGGCTTAACATCACGTAGCAAAAGTAATTTCAATGTTATTTTGTACATACTACTAATTTTAAGCAAAATATGTTGGTAAAAATTTAGAATTATTGTTAAAATTACAACATCTTCAAGTTTTTTGTGGTTGATGATGGAGCATCTGAGTAGCTCTACTATGAAAAAACAAGAAAATATTGGTTAAAAAAAATATTTTTTCTGTTTAAAGAGTAGATGTATTTTATTGTGTATCAATTTGAGTTCTTGCACTAACATCACACTGATCGCTACAAGCAAAGGTTTAGCGAACACTGAGAGTCTTTGGGAATGTCTTCGAAATAGCTTTTTTTTAAAGTATATTGTTATATTAGAACTTGAAGATTCGTTGCGCTGTGTCAAAAAAAATTAATGAACGAAAAACAACAAAAATATCTAATACTTAAGTTGTTCTACACATCAAAATTCTAAAAATGATGAACTTTTTAATCAAAAATGTTTAACCTTAAACGAGTTTAGAAACTTTTTAAGATTTGAACCTTAAACGGGTTTAGAAATTAACCATTAATTTTACTTTTTGTTTATTAATATGAGTAAAAATCTATATTATAAACTAAAAATAGTGCTAAGTAATGTTTAAATTTTTTGTGCTTAAGTGATGGAATGTAAATGTAGCTGAAGTGCAATAAGCATTTAAATTTAAGCAATTGATATGTTGAAGGAATAGTCACAGTTTTCTAGTATCAAAGAGGACCCGAGTTCAATTCCTATCATTACACAGTACTTTGTTCAGTGAAAACTTTTTGTTTTGACAAAACCTAACACACTTAAAACTTTAAGTTTTTTAAGAAATCATCCCAGCCAAGGTTCATTTATAAGGTTGTGGCACTTGAGAGAAATGCACTCTTTTCCCCGCCTTTGCTCGAACTATCACTGTGCTTTTCCTTGTCCTAAGCATTTATTTTCTTCATTTCTTTTCATCCATTCTGACAGTTCGACCGAGTTCGCTCTCAAGTGCCACAACCATGATACAAAGAGCTACAGGTAAAGTATTCCCGGCGCAACAAACAAAATTTACTGCGCACCTCGTCATCGGTGCTCGTCAAATGTGACACTTGATGAATACATTCAAAAGAAAATGTAGAAAAGTGACGAAGATAGCAAAATGAAAACGAAAAAACATTCAAAATTCTGTCAAGCACATCAAGCAACGTAGCCGTTTTTTGTGTAAATCGGTAAAAAAGGGAAAAAGCACCCCTACAAAATATGCAAATTTTTCTTCACAAACACTACTTAAAAATATATTTACTTTATTTTGGACATGTGCTTTATATAACAATATTTATTTCATATCAGTAAAACAAGTTTTCATAAGAAAATGTAGGCATTTTAAAATCTTTATACCCTATGAATAAACTGTGACTACGTTTTAACCAAGGAGCACCTTGCACGTCACAGCAAAGATGGCGGACATGCGCAATACTTTATCTGTAGTTCCTTGTATCATGTGCCACAATCTTATAAATGAGCCTTGATCCCAGCTGCCACGCATTACTTATTAGTTGTCTTTTGACGTGTTTGTGTTGCGAGAGTTTCAATAAACTATATGTTGCTCTCATGGTAGAACTAGTGAAGGTATATGCATTTCAGACTGCTCTCTTTTTGACATAGCCAGAATTGTCAAACTCAAGCATTTTGCTTTTCTTGCATATTTTTGCTTTCTTATCGCATTCTCATCGTTTTCAGATTTTGTATGGGCTGTCAACTTCGTTTTGACAGTTCCGGCAGTCTGTCTCTCCGAAATGCATCTACCTTCTCTAATTCTACTATGGTTGCTCTCTATTTTTCTCTTTCTCTATGTGCTCAGCAAGCACAGCGCAACAAAAAAAACTTATGAGTCTCGAGCAGCGTTGCCAGACGTTTTTTTTTAAAAAACTGTAAGTTCCAAAAAAAAAACAACTGTATTTTCAACGAAAAAACTGTAACCCTACAAAAATGGGTTTAAAAAAAAACTGTAATCCTATTTATTAAAATGAAAATAATGAGAAACCAATTATTAACAAAAACATATACAATAACATAAGCAGTTAAAAAAAAACAACTTTAAAAAGCATTTTTACTTTTGTATAGATCACATTTCGTTTTTGAAATTAGATTTAATTATTTTTCGTAAATTTACTAGTCAATTGTTTTGTACATTTGGTTTGACTTATCAAATTGAATACATTTTGATGTATTATTTTTAAGAGATCTTTTGTTCTTAGAATTCCACAAAGTGCAGGTATCTCGTATTTATTTCCAAGTTTTGTTTTATTAATATTAATTACTGAAAATATTCTTTCAACATTTGCAGTGGCTATTGGAATGCATAGAACAGCAGAAACAGTTTTTTTTTCAAGAGAATTAATGCTTCACTACAATTGCTTTTTTTATTTCTAAATTTAAATTGTTAAAATCACTATGACGTAATTCATGCCGTTCATCATCAACTTCTTGAAATTCTTCAATGCTTATAACATTTGTCAAATGTCGACTCAATTTCGATATAGATGGTTGATAAGTATTTAGAACTTTACTTGGAGACAGAAATACCACAAACATTAATTTTTAAATTCAAATTTCATTAACAGTTTTTTACATAGCTCAATTCTACTACCTAACTAAATATCTTTCAGAGACTTTAGATGGCAAATATTGTTAATATTAATTTTTTTAAATTCAGTTACGTTAACAAACTCATCAGTGATTTTTTAAAAACCACATGTAAAAATCAAAAAATGTAAAAATAAAATTTTTTAATTATCAAAAATAAAAATAAAAAATCAAAAATATTTCAATTTCAATTAAATCTGAAATTTAAAAAAATTGTAATTTGCACTACGAGTCAATTAAAAAAACTGTAAGCCTGTTCAAAAAACTGTAATTTAGAGTTAAAACTGTGATTATGGCAACGCAGGCCTCGAGCAAGGCGAAAAGTGAGGTACATATAAATGCAGAGCGGCGCTCCAAAACAAAACAAAAGAAAAAAAAAGACTATTTGTTATTTCTGTGATATGTATTATCTTAACCCGATACGGACGATGATGCCATATTGCATCACTAACTGTCTGACCGGAATCATGTCGTTGTCGTATCGGTGAGAGAGAATCGCTAAGAGCTGGCCCAGAATTGTAGCGTTGTTATTGCTTTTATTCAATCTGCCATTGTTGATTTTCTTAAACTTACTTCAGTGTTTTCATCGCACTCCGATTAAACTTATAATTACTCCACTTCCATTTATGTATTACACTACTTTTTGCAATACTCTTCATATAAATTTACTGCATTTTCAACTGAAGGCTACTCCTATCATTATAAGAGCAAGTAGGAACACTGTTTACTCGCTACATTGGTTGACAGATTCTTCAAATTTTGTTAAAATAAGGCAAAATTTTTAGAGAGAAGCTGAGAGAGCTGTCAAATAAACGACAAAGTCAAAAAAGAAATAGAAACATTTCTATCTTGGCGTTTTCGTTGTCGTATTCTGCCGCAATTTTCTCCCATAAGGTTTGCATTTTGGGTGTTCACACGTCTGTCAAATGATTGAATCAATCAAAATTTGTTGTTGCTTTCCTATGTTAACAAAAATGAATTCTCTGCGAGAGCGAAAATGAACTTCAAACTCTTCATCGAATCAGTCAAAATTTTGATTGAGCTCCAGCCCTGCATCAATCAGTCAAAGGGTTGCATTTTTTACTTGTCTGTTGTTTAGTAGCAAATTATTTTTAAAAAAGTACTTATTTGAACACGGAAGAAAAACGGAAGGGTAGACAGAGAAGTAGGCAAAAAAGTAGGCAGAAGAGTAGCAAATGCCTGCATCGGTACTTCAATAAAAAAATCATGTGTGAGCAGAGATAAATCAAAAATTTTAGAGTGAGTAAAAGAGAGTAAAAAATCGCGCTATACTTCAATCATTTGACAGACGTGTGAACTTCTCTAATAGAGCGCTCTGCTTGCCGACACGACAACGACATGATTCTGGTTAGACAGTAAGTTGGATGTCGCAAAACCAACTTACAAAAAAATTTGTCAAAATTAAAATTAGGTAAAAGTTAACACATGTGTGAAAATATTGTCCAGTCTTTAAGGCGTTATGGAGATTGATAATAAAACGTCAGTGGCGAAGCCGCGGACAACTAGTGGCCTGCTAGTATAAAATAAAATAATAAAAAACTTCAAACCAGTCGATGATAATTCCATGCTAGTTTAACTTATTTTTATTCCTTGTAAAATGGAGAAATTTTAAATCAGCAAAGACGTATTTATTGTCATGCTAAATTTCATATTGATTTATTATATTTATTTTATATTTCATTCTATTAACTACCAATTTTGTATGAGCTCTAAATATTTATAGATAGAAATGTACATAGACATGATTTTTTATTTTGTTTTAAATAAATATAGCTAAACATTGGTGCATATTTCCATATCAGCGAGACATAGGTTCGAAAGTCACGCTTATCCATATCCGAATAAAAAAGTACAATAATATTTTTTTTTTCAACTTATTTGTAAACAAAACAAAGCATAATGTAAAAATCTTTTTTAACTTTTATGTTAAATGTTGTAAACGTTGCAAACAAACGTTGTAAAAAAAAATGGTCCTTTTATGAGTGGCATTTGGCATAGTCTTGAGTCTTAGGAAGGGTTTATTTCTGAGTGGCGAAAACAAACTTTTCTACGCGGAAAGGTAGAAGAATTCATAAATAAATGAAAAAAAAATTACTTTTGTTTGCTGGGACTATTTTCATCAGAAACAAACTGTTTCATATTTGTAAATGTATTCAAGCGAACGACAACTTAGCGACTAAAGCAAAAAAATTAATTCGGAGGAAATTTTGACACAGTCCACAAATGGACTGGGAATCAATTATACAAGTAACAAAGTGGTGTGACACCTCCCTATAACTCAAATCGCTGTGATTTCTTAGCTCTTGAACTATACACGATATAGCATGAAAACTCGATAAAAGACGACCATTTACTATATCATCTTTCTGGGAAAAAAATCATTTATATTATGGAAGGTGCCGTGCCACCTCCCATACAATTCTTATCGGTAATATAGTTTAGCACTTGAACTGTATGCGATACAGCATAGGAACTTGTTACAAAAAAACAATTCACTCCAACAGTCCAACTGAAAAACAATTATGTATGTTTAAAAAAGAGGTGCGGCCATACAACTCCCATACAACTTTAAATATTTTGGAAAAAATGTCGGTGAATCTAAGATATTCTGACTGAAAAATAATTGTGGAGTTGAAAAAAGACTTTACAAGTCTAAATTTTAATATAACTGAGCGTTTGATAAATATACAATAGGACGGGTCGAAAAAAAAATGTTTGATAAACTCGGTCTAAAATGTTGATGTAAAAGGTAAAATGTAAAACTTCAAGAAATCTGCGTTGTTTGAATTTTTTTTGAGATTTTTTTGGATGCGTTTTTATGTGATTTAGACCGCAATCGGCATAAATACGCCATTTCTTGTCCGATTATCTTTGATAAACCACAGTTGGAAAGGTAATAAAATTTTCTACACATATTTTGATTGAACGTTTTTCATATAGTTAACCCATTGAGGATGGATAAAAGATCCTCACACAAGAAAGTCACAAAAAAATCCAAACCACGCAGATTTCTCAACATTTTTTATGCTGATATTAATAATTTTTGAAGCTTACATTTTAATTTTTTTTTTTTTTGAAAATTCTTAGGAACCATAAACTTTTTTATACAAAAAGTGGGTTTTTGCCCAAAAAATAAGCATTTTGGAAAAAATTCCAGGAAGCCCACGGGTTAGCACATTGTGAAATCCTTCCGTGAAGGGTGCAACAATAAGCCAAAGAATTTTTTCGACAGAGTTTATCAAACACTTTGTTTTTTGTATGCAGACCGACCCGACCTAATCTATAGTAATAAAACTCATTTTCTGTTTGTTTGTTTGTTTGTTTGGCCTTTATACAAATCTAAACGGCTCAACGGATTTTGCTCAAACTAAGTACACATATTAAGTTTATCCCAACTTAAAATGTTACATACTTAGTTTTTGCCACGCCCTCTCTGAAATTTTGCAACTAACGGTAATTTTGTTATTATAAAACTTTTTAGTATCGGAGATTTTTGTGTATTTAATTTTAAAATTTTTTTGTTATTTTGACGTCAAAAACACTCACATATCTTCAAAATTGGAGAAATTTTCAGTACAACGACTTTTTCATAAAACATCGTTACCTAAGAATGAGAAAAAAATGACATGAAAATCAAAGTTTGGTCTTTCGATGCAAATATCTCCGCTGTCCATTAATATATTTCATTCAAATTTTTTTTGTTCAAAAGTTCAATAAAATCACTTCACAAAAATAGGTTGAACTGTACCGTTACGTCAGTGTATATATGTTTTATGATTATGTCAAAAAAGGTCCAAAATATTGACTTTTTACTCAAAAAATGACTCAAAAATTGTTGTTGTTGTAAAAATGAAATCAATTAAAAATTGCACATCTGGCTACCTTTCATATGACATAGCATTTATTTGCAAAAATTCTTCCAGCTAAGCGCAAAAATTATTTTACTGTTTTTGTCATCAAAACAACAAGGGTACCCTCTTTGATTTTTTTCGCGAAATTTATTTTTTCCAAAATGTTGTTTTTATATTTTTTACAAAAAAGTCAAGTCTCAAAAATAATTTATGTGAAAAAATTAACCCAATATCTCTTTCCAATCAAAAGTTATGGCTAAAAATCTATACTTTACCACTGCTGTAAATGAGGTCAACCAGGGTTGATCTTACACAATAGTGATGCCAAGTCGTGTCATGGAGTTATGTGGGTTAATTGATATAAATTTACTTTGTTCTTTCATAAAAAAAACAACAACAACGATTTTGACAAATACGCATTTATTTTGTTGTTTCGTATATAAAAAACGAAAGTAAAAAAAAGCGCAAAAATGTTTGTCAAGGTGTGGTCATATGAAGTTGGTATGTACTAGAAAGTTGTTCATAATTTTATAGGCTACATTTCTCCCCTTGATTGTTTGGTAAAATTTTCAATAGTTCAAGAGCTGTAGTCGAAAAACAGAAAAAATCAGTGAAAAAAGTGGTAATTTTTTCGACATTTTTGGGGTTTTGAGCATGAAGATGAAATTTTTCCGAATTAATATATTCAGCATTTTCGTTGGCCGAGTCAAGAGCTACAACTTTGCTGAAGACTGCAAAAAAAAATTCACAGCATTTTTCGAACTATGGCCATGCGAAAAATAGAAGAAAATTGCAAAAAGTGCTCAAAATCGAATTTGGCGAAAAAGCTATAGAGGCTCATAAAAAACGAACGGCAACCAATTTAGCAAAATCCAGAAATTACTTTTCTCCTCTCATCGAGTACTTTCGGCTGGCATAAGTGATTTTTTGTTTGGAATTTTTGTGTTGTACTGTGTAATTAAAACATCTATAAAAATAATTCAAAATGAATCTAACTTATAATAAAATAAAATAATATATTGTTTTTAATAACTAAAACTATAATTGAGCTTAATGCCAAATAAGTTTATGAAGCAACAGGTTGCAACAACAACAAGTTCTTTGCAGAACAAACCATGAAGCAGACTAGAAAGACTGTTTTGTTGATAGCTACATCAACTCATCAGTAGTCTTCTGTAGTTTCTGGATTGCCATTCACTTTGATAAGCTCATACGAACAAATTCTGTTAAATCAAAAGAGAATTATATGCTATATGCCACCTTCAAAGCAATGTTTTTCTACTACTTTGCAAAAGCAAAGGTTCAAAAAAGCGACTGCACTGATTCTGCAAATATTTATTTTTTTGCTCTTCGTTTACTTCTTCATCACGAATCAATCTGAGCTCCAACAGTTTGCTGGTATTAACCAAGAATGATAGAATACAAAGATTGCGCCGAAGACAAGAAAATGAGTACAACAAAATTGTCGTTCTGCGCATGTGCGTCATAATATATCAATGTTGTTTTGGAGAGCGATCACTTTGCATACGATTTCTGCACAGAAATGAAAATTGCATACATTTTAGTTTGTATTATTAAAAATAAAAAAGTAAGAAGCAAACATTATTTTTACTATTATTTTATTACAGCCAGTAAGAAGCTTGTCAAAAAAAAAAAAAAAATTTGTCAGAGAAACCAAATTCAGTAAGCATTATTTTTTGACTTGGATTTTATAAAAATGTTTATTAAGAGTTTAATTGATGTAGTTTAAACACTCCCAGATATTTTATTTCCATTAATTTACCTGTGAATTGAAAGAACAAATAAATGATAGTTACAAGTTTTTAAATAATGAAACAATTTTTGTTAAGTTAATATATTTTTGTATTTTTGTTTTCGTTTGTGTGCGTTTTCTACAATTTCTTGGTTTAATTTTTGTATTTATTGCAAACAACAGGTTTCTGAAAAATATTTGTTTGATACTGTTACCAAAATTAGCAGCTGCACTTCATTTTTTAAATTTTAAGTTAAAAACTCTCAAATATACTTCGATATATACACAATTAAATAAAACAACCGATCGCAGTACGTTTCTCAAAGAAATAAAATATTGTGACGTAGTCAACTGAACAGCTGGTTGTCAGACTCCATTAGCAGAAGTAACGGACCTGCGCAAAGCGTAATCTCTTATTCTATCATTCTTGGGTATTAACCATAGAAGGCGTGAAGAAGATTTTTTTTTTAAGTTTTATGTGTAGACATAATAACAAACGTGTTTTCGTAGGTCGGGCTCGCACCAGTGCTTACATGAAAAATTAATGATGACATATTTTAATTACTATATTGTTTTTAATAATTCTAAAAACATATTATTTTTTTAGAGTTATATTTGAGCTTAATGCCAAATGAGTTCATGAAGCAACTGTCTGTCTAGTCTGCCTGGTGGTTTTTTCTGCAAAGAACTTGTTGTTGTTGCAACCTGTTGCTTCATGAACTTATTTGGTATCAAATATAATTCTAAAAAAATATTATTATTGTTAATATTATTTTCTAATAAAATTATTTTTAAATTCAAAAATGTTAAATAACATAAAGTTTACTAAAAAAACACAAATGATATTTAAAATTTTTGAATTTAAAAATAATTTTATTAAAAAATAACAATTAAAATAATAATATTTTTTTAGAATTATATTTGATACCAAAAAAGTTCATGAAGCAACAGGTTGCAAAAATAACAAGTTCTTTGCAGAACAAACAAACAAGCAGACTAGACAAACAGTTGCAGACAAGCAAGATACGAGAAGAAACACTTTTTCTTTACGAAATTCTATTGCTTCTCGTGTCTTGCTTGTCGTTGCTGTGTACTTTTGTTGTCTATGCTATCTGACTATTATCTATATCTATCTTCTATGCTATTATATAAAATTGAAGCGAAAATTTAAAGTTACGACTTTACTCCAAAAATATTGGGCCGATTTTTATGGCAAAAACTTTACAATATCATATTTGTGCAACAGATTTATTAAGGGGTATTTTTCTTTCGAAATTTTAATAATAAGTATATATAATTAAGGTATTAAGTTTTTTAAGAAATCATCCCAGCTGCAACTCATTGCTTATTCGTTTCTTTTGACGCGTTTATTTTGCAAGAGTTTCAATAAACGCCATGTTGCTCTCTATTCTTGTCTTTCTCTTTGTGCTCAGCTAGCACAAAATTTTCTTTATATGGTTATTGTTGGCAATTGTACTAAAAATGGGTTTCCACGCCCTCTTTTACCGCCCACAAACCAATGTAAACCCTATATATCAGACAATTTTGGTCGTACATGACAAAAATTTGATGATTTAGCTCGTATGGTTAGTTTCGGTAACTGTACTAAAAATGGGCGTGGTTGCACAATGTTTACGCCCCGTTTTCAAGGGATAAGTGTTGAGTGAAGCAAAGTGCGCCAGGTATAAACTAAATCAATCTGAAATTTTGGAAGTCGACTTGTTTCGAGTACCGCCCACGAATCAATAAAAATGCTGTACAAATCTTTTACAAATATCAAAAACTCCTAAACCGCTCATATGATAACATGATTATATGATCAAAATTCGTATATTGGGGTTATCAGATACTATAAATGCTTTACCGCTATCTATTTTTATCTATCTTTAATACCAGAGGGCACTGTAGAACAAATATGACCTTAATACAAATCTAAACGGCTCGACGGATTTCACTCAAACTTGGTACACAAATTGTATGCACTCTAGATTAGATTATTACATACTTTTTTTTACCATGGTTCTTCCGCCCTTTTTCAACTAACGGTCATTTCTTTTCTTTAAATACGTTTTATTAAAAAAAATTTTACTTAATTTAATTTTAGCAAATTTTTATTATTTTGGCACCAAAAAGTTCACATATCTTGAAGATTGTAAAAATTGTTGTTTTTCTATGATTTAAATACAAATTCTAAATGTTTGATAGTTTAAATCATACTTGATTTTAAATACAAATTCTAGTTGTTTGATGATTTTAAATCATGGAAAATCAACATAATAAATAACAAGGTCATATAGGAAACTTTATTTGTAGAAATTTTTAGTACAACGACTTTTTTATAAAACATCATTATTTTTTGACTTTCGATTCAAATATTTCCGCTGTTTCCAAATAAATAAAATTTTTTGTGTGCAAAATTTCTTTAAAACCACTTTAATAACATATTTATACCTGTACCGTTACGTCAGTGATTATACTTTTTCTATTTTTTTGAAAAAAGTTCCAAAATATTAACTTTTTACTCAAAAAATGACTCAGAAGATGTTTCTGTTGTAAAAAACAAGTAAAAATTGAATTTTTGACTGCTTTTCATATCCTTGCAGTGTAGTCAACTAGTTAAAATACTAGTAAATGTACTAGGTCAAAAATACCAGTACTTGTTCAACTCAAATGCTTTTTGCATTGCGCAAACTGGTTTTTCCCTGTGTTGATGTCATAGGAAAAGACAATTGTCCTATTCTCTATTTGAATTGAGGTAGCATTTTTAATGGCATAATTTGAACTATGGCGACCGTAGCCTAGTGGGTAGAGTGCGTGGCCCCTAAGCTAAAGAACCGCGGTAGCCCGGGTTCAATTCCAGCTCAGACAGAAAGTTTTTTCAATTGAATTAATTTTTCTGTTCGGTCGTCACCTCTCTGCAGGCAATGGCAAACCTCAGAGAGTAAAAATTGCCATGTAAAGCTTCTTGAGAACATAAGCCGTTCGGAGTCGGCATAAAACACGGTAGGTCCAGTTCTCGGCCATTTGTGATCAAACATTTAATAACACGCACAACACAATTGATCAATAGAAAGTAGGTCAAAGTCCTTCCAAGGGCTGAAATGGCCAGTTTATTTTTTTTTTAATTTGAACTATGTAGTTGTGATAGTAGTGACTTTTAAACCAGTAAAATCCTAGTATAATCAAAACTAGGCTTTTTACTAGTATGGTTTGAGCCACCTTTGTGCTAGTATATTTTAAATTAGTTATATACTAGTTTAATATCGAACAGTTTCGTATTAGTATTATTTTAGCCAGTTCAATTCTACTATAGAATAGTAGTAGTAGTTCTACAGAAGTTCAAAACTACTCATACTAGTTGTATGCTAGTCTTCGTTTTTTCCTAGTCTTTTTGAAACCAGTTGTATGCTAGTACTACATAAACTGGCTTTATACTTGTGCTATTGAAATTATTTTTAGATTTCTAATTTTAAGCAGATTGTTATTTTTAAAAAGCTGCACATTTATTTTATACAAACTAAATTGAAAATAACTGTGAATAATTGTGAATTAAGGATAAAGTATGGTGCTCTGCTCAAATTTTCAAGACTTATTTCGCAATATTTTTTTGTAAGAAACTAAAAATAGTTTAAATATGTTTATTTTTTTTTGTAAACATCTTTAACTGTACAAAAAATACTTTTAAATTCTTTGAAATTTAATATTTATACTAAGTTAATAACTGAAATGGTTCAAGGTTTTTTTTATGTTATACCTTAAAGCGCTCGGAAATTTGAGGTATTTTTAGGATTTTTTTAAAGGTAAAAAAATTAACTTTTATTTAAACTTTGAAGTTATATTGTAAAACTCATTCCACATGTAGGCAAAAACAAAACAAAATTGCAAAGTTGTGACTATTTGTTAACCTTTATTTTTATGTTAGGTCGCATAAAAAAAAAGTTTAATATTAATGAATATATATAATTGTACTACACACACATATGTATAATAATACATTGAAACTTCCGTAACTCGAACTAGAAATTCTCCATAACTTGAAGTAGTATTTGTGCTTTTAGCTTTTTCAAGACATTTTCCTTATATTTTGATCAGGAACCGTAACGGTTATGATTTTTTTTTCAAAAAGTCAACGAATAATCGTTATTTTTTGACCGATTTTATTTCGATCAAAAATAAAATTTAAAATTTGACTTTTATTTTTTTGATCAAAAATAAAATTTAAAATTTTACTTATATACTTTTGATCAAAAATATAAGTTAAAATTTTACTTTTATATTTTCGATCTAAAATAAAAAATAAAATTCGACTTTTATTTTTCCGATCAAATATAACTGCTAAAACTTGACTTTTATTTTTTCGATATAAAAAAATCAATATGCTGCTAAATGACGGTTCTATTGAAATAAGAAATATTTTTTTTTTGATCTTTACCAATAAAAATTTAATTAAATTATGTTGACTTTATATGATTTAAATACAAATTCTAAATGTTTGATAGTTTAAATCATACTTGATTTTAAATACAAATTCTAGTTGTTTGATAGTTTAAAATCGTTTAACTTTAACTTTGACCTAAAGCTCAATAACTTAAACAACTAGAATCAAACAACTAGAATTTGTATTTAAAATCAAGTATGATTTAAACTATCAAACATTTAGAATTTGTATTTAAATCATATAAAGTCAACATAATAAATATAGAGGTCAAACAGAAAAAAACTTTAATTTAATTAAATTATTATTTAAGTAATTGTTAATGAATTATAATTTATATTAATTATAATTATAGTTATTTATAATTATCTACAGCAATAAAACGCATTTTCTGTTTGTTTGTTTGGCCTTTATACAAATATAAACGGCTCAACGGATTTCTCCCAAACTAAATATACATATTAAGTGAATCTTAACTTAAAATGTTACATACTTAGTTTTTGCCACGCCCTCTCCGAAATTTTCCAACTAACAGTAATTTTGTTGTTGTAATAGTTTTCAGTATAGAAGTTTTTTGTGTATTTAATTCTAAAAAATTGCTGTTATATTGGCATCAAAACCACTCACATATATTCAAAATTGTAGAAATTTTCAGTACAATGACTTTTTCATAAAACATCGTTACCTAAGAATGAGAAAAAAACAACATGAAAATCAAAGTTTGGTCTTTCGATGCAAATATCTCCGCTGTCCATTAATATATTTCATTCAAATTTTTTTTGTTTAAGAGCTCAATGAAATCACTTCACAAAAATAGGCTGAACTGTACCATTAAGTCAGTGTATATATGTTTTATGACTATGTCAAAAGAGGTCAAAAATATTGACTTTTTACTCAAAAAATTACTCAAAAGTTTTTTGTTTTAAAAATAAAATCAAGTAAAAATTCATCAAAACAACCTTCCAAATTTTTACTTTTTCGAAAAGAAAAAAGATTCTTTAAGCTAAGCGTATTGATCAGCTATTAAAAATAATTTTGACAACTACAACTTTTAATTTTTACTCACCATTAATGAATAATTTGCTCCATCCGCGTGTGTGCATTTTGAAAATGAAAAAATCTGCAAACAAAATAGAAAAAAAGTGTCATGAATAATTAATAATACTACAACATATAAATTAAAACTATATTAAAATATGTATTTCTTAATCTAATATTAAAATAGCAACAGCAAGTGAGTTATGTGCGCCAAAGACAACAACAACACCTCAGTTATTCAATCGTTATGAGCGCCCACAACAACTTTATTAAAATAATTTTGAAACAATTCACACAAAAACAACAACAAAAGCAATAACAACACAATGTGAACAATTTAAATATACTCGTATCACATTTTATTTGATTTCATGCATTTTCTTGTACAGGAAAATAAGACTTTGCCCCAAGTTTTTTATCTGAAAGAAGTACAACATCACATCACATCACTCAGAAAATCAGAAAGTCAGTAAGTCACTCAGCATCACGTGATAACGTTTCAGCAAAGATTTATTATGTGACGATCGTGTCGTGATTTCCAACGTAATAGAAACATGAACGGATGAAATAAAGTGATTTATCATATAACAACGGCTTAAAAGTTATCCAAGGAATGCTTGAAATCATGTTAAATAAATTATAAAGGTAGCAGATTGACGCTTCTCATCAGTCAAAGACAGCCGAGATGTATTAGATATAGGTTATGGGACAGCAAATGCTTAGAATAAATAATCAATAAATAATAGCTACAAATTTCGAGGTTTGCCCAACATGTTTTTTCTTTTGTATCATAGATATGAGCTGGTTTTAATAATGCCAATAATTTAAATACATATTGGAGATATATTTTGAAGATATTTTATTGCTCTTTAAACATCAACTAATATATGTTAATTTAAATTTAATGAATACTTTGCGTTTGTTTTATGTTGCAGTTAAAAATTTTTACTATGTTTATGACATTCACATTATTCAAAATTTAGCATAAATTTCGGACCAAACTAGTTGTTGTGCCGGTTATGGACGTGTTGTTTTTCAGTAACAGCTTACTGATGAATTAATTAAATATTTATTGGTATTTAGTTCTACCAAACGGTAGAAACATAAAAAATACAATAACGCAGTAACGGAAGAAATATATTTTAGATATATGAAGAATCAATATAATCAATTACACAGTCTAATAAACAAAATAATTACAGACTTATATCAACGCATTCTGATAGAGGAGATAATAAAAAAATTATAAGAAATCAGCGTTTTAAAAGTTTGGGTGTGCGCAACTTTTAAATAGGTTTTCTCAAAATTTAGTTATGTAATACCCAAAAATTAAGAAAATTACTAAATATATGCGTCATTTCACTACAAAATCGATAAAGAATTTTTTTATGTTACCGTTATAGACAAAAGGATAGCCTCAGTCGACTGGATAGAGTGCGTGGCGCATATGATTAAGAACCTGGGTAACCCGGTTTCAATTCCCAGCACAGACAGAATGTTTTTTCCCACCTCTCTCTGCAGACAATGCAGTGTAACCAACTCCCAAAAATTTTTATCCCTAAAGCTATATAAATTATTATCCTTAAAATCGCTACATTTACTTGTAAATGCCCCCAAAAAGATCAATTAACATTTTGTTATAATCTTTAGTTATAAATGATTTAATATTTACAAAAAAAAAAAGAAGTTGGTTTCTTCGGTTTTTATTTAAAACAAGGTGAACTCAATTTTAAATTTTTGTTGTAAAAATCAAACACTTGAGCTGTCAAACCATACAAAATCACATTTTCTGTCTTTTTCACTCAACACAAGTTTTACAGCTTTAGCAAAATATTTAGACGCCACGTTCACCTTGTTTCCTTATACCATGGTAACGAGCAGGGAATGAAAAAGGAAAAAAATAAGGATTAAATACGTAGTAAAATCGGAATAAATTCAAATACTTCGTAGTCAATTAGTTTATTCAATGCTTAAGAATATCAAGAAGTCCCTAAAAAACCCCTTAAAATGTAAAACCCCTCAAAAATCCCATTCAACTTTTTTCCCCCTTAGAAAACCCCTAAGTTGGTAACACTGAGACATTGGCAAGTAGTGTGACCAGAAGAACATATTGTAAGAAATATGCTATTTTGTAAAATATTCCACTTACAGTTTTTATATTCCAAAAAAATATTCCACTTTGCATTTCAAAGATATATCTAAAGAAGCAAAAATCAAGTTAAGGGCCATTTTTTGTGGATAATTATCACACTTCAATTCAATAAACATAAATTATTCCTAATTAGATGTAAATAAAAAAATTCTATGCCAGTTTATTTATACTTAATAATAATTTATTCTGTTAAACAGTTATATTTAAATTTCTGTTATTATATTTAAACTGTTATTCTGTTAAACAGTTAAACTTAAATTTAAAAGCATATGTTTATACCTATGCTTAAAACTACAATTTAGGAACATCGTCGATGTCAATATTAAAATTGTTGTTTGTGCTATTTCCTTAAAAATTCGTGGTTTTAAACTTTTCCATTAAGCTATAAGATGTTTTGCAAGTTCCCAAATTTGAGAGGATTTCCTTTTTTTAAGCGGTCATAATCCCAAATTAATTTTGGGAATATGTCCTCTTTATTTTTGGGACTATGACCACTCATAGGGTCATAGGGTAAAAAAAATGTTAGAATTTTTTTGGGGGCACCCCCCTAAAATGTTTCTTTCAGTCAGATTTTAGGATTGCCAAAGTTTGAGCACGATTGAAAGATGTAAACACGTGCCATTGGGGCCTCAAAGTTTTGAAAATCTCGATTTTTTTGGTAGTTTGGCGACTTTGCCGACCCATATCTCTAGAACGGTTTAATATATTTTCCCGTGTCATACATTAAATTGAAGGCGATACTGTTTATAATATTTTATATGCAATAAAAAAATACGTAAGTAGTAATGAAGCCAATGCCCCTAAAAACGTGACTAGATACCCCTTAGAGCAAAGATGGAACCTTTTGTGAAAAAACACATTTTCCTTCCTATATTATCAATTTTTGGAATGAAAACAAATCAAGTATAATAAATGTCTTTTTCATTTTATTCTTATTTAAATTTATTCAAGGGACTGACATAATGTGGTTTTGGAGCTATCTGGATACAGCTGACGGCATCTGCTGACTACTTGGAGAACGTATTTTTTTTGTTGCTCGTCCTTTGTAAGTAATTGGTTGTAATCTGTGATGAGCTTGACTCCTTGCTCTGCCATGACGTTTACAACTTTCAAGTTGTTTACCATCCTTTGCCCCTCCTGGTAGTTGATGTTCTGCGACTAAGTTGCAGGATCTTTTTCCAGAAATTCGGTGTTAATGTTTAATCTCTTGAACAACAGGTAAGTCTCACTTGTAATTAGGGCTGGGAGACCTTTTCCTAGGAATTTAGGCAGTTGTTCTTTTTTTAGTTTGGGTCGCATATTTCTGGAGCACTTCTCATTTTCTTCTGCTCGATTTGTTAAGATTTTTGTCGCCATTTGACTCTTTACGGTGTTTTGCACTGTCGGGTCAAACAATGCCAGGGCAACACGTTCAGAACTAAGATACCACAGGTGATTTATCATTTTGTTAATTCCTTTTTCTGATATTTTTTTGTCAATGCTTTCGTATTTCAATGGATTTTCAATGAGGTCTAGGTCTAGACTCGAACGATGAAAACACAAAGTGCTTCTAGGGCCTCTTGTTCTTGGGAAGTCAGCTTAAACTGGTCACGGAAGAGTTGTATTTTCAGACAGTAAATAGCTTTTACCATCCACCGAGCATGGTGTACTGGACCTGGAGACCTGGAGCGCACATCTTTTCCGTCAAGATGGCCAAGATATATCAATGCCAACTGCAACAGCTCTTTGTAGTCGTCTCTTGGCTGGCATTCCATTAATTTTCTTTGCAGTTCTTCTTTAATATTCTCTACTTCTTCATTGGGCAGTAGTTTCAAAACATTCTCGCCTACATCGAACTTGGATTTATCAATCGCCGACCATTCTTTTTGAAGTCTCTTGAATATGTCTGGTTAAGGTCCCGATGTGCTTCCAAATTTGCAGTCAAAAACCCCTCTCAACAAGACTTCTAAAACGTGGTGTCGGCACGCTAGGTACAGGAACTCTCGACCTAACATCTGCTGCAGGAGATTGCACGCTCCATTGAGTCTTCCAGTATTTGATGCTGTTGTATCGAAGCACTTAGCCACGACCGAGCTGGCGAGTCTCCATTCCTCCAGACATTCGTACACTGCTAGGGCTTGTTCCTCTCCTGAGCTACTGTCAGTTTCAGGAACGCCCAGGAGTTGTTCTTTAGTCCGATGTGATACCAGAACAGCAACCCATTCTTTCTGTTTTGAGGATACCTGCTAGTAGTTTTCCATCCCAGTGCACCCTCGATTTGGGGTATCTTAAGTCTGTCTTGAATTTTTTCCATGTATTTTTCACGGTTTATTCTCCGCTGTTCACGGATAACGCTTCTGGAGATCTTATATTCTTTAGGATCCTCTTCGAGAGCTTCTACTGTAGCCAAAATGATACGAGTAGCGTTCCTATGGGACACCTTACAGCGGTCCAGCAACAATGACAATTTCATGGTAAGGACCACTTTGAAGACACGCTTGATTCTTTTTGGGGCAGATGGTCCTTCAGACAGCGGCCAGCATCAATAAAATTAGAAAAAATGTAAAAAATCAAGGTTAAACGCTTGGCGTTCGCTGTCGGCCGCCGAAATAAAATTTATTTCTATTTGCAATTTTGCCACTCTCTTCTGAGCGAGAATACTGGTGGCGAATTCAGTAGGAAATTTAAAGTGATGCCAAATTTTTATGCAAAAACGTACGCTAATCGGACCCATTAACGCCTCTTAGTTTTCATTTTATCATGTGAACGTTGACAGACGGTAGCAGTTTCATTTCGAGCTGACGCCGCGGCAGAGATCGTCGCTAGCCGCTGACGACGTCCAATCTGTTCAGGCTGTTAAGCTGTTGACCAGCTGTTGATAACCATCTGGTTGCTAACCTCTTGTGCGTAATGAGCGTGCGAGATGTATTAGCCAATAGCAGAATTTTTTTGGATGTGTTTAACTTTCTTCTATATTTTTATATAAGGGAGGATCAGGTTTTTTTCGTCCTGGACTAATTGATTTTCATATTCTACGTGAAATTCTAAGAAGTAAACTCCTTGGAATTAATTTTCTTTAAAATTTCGTTTAAAGAATTTGTGTACCGAATCTATCGTATATTACAGCGACATTGAAAGCAAATGCGAAATTATCTTCTCAAAAATTAAATGTGTAAAAGCTTAGCTGTAACAGATGGAAGAATATAATGTAAGAGGGAATTTTAGACACTGATAAGGTGTGCAAAAAATACCTCCGACATTTTGCTCCATCTCTTACGGATACCCTACAATAAGCATTTTGTAGCTTGTAACATGTTAAAAGTGTGAATATATATTGTGATGGTGAAATTTCTTACAAATAGCAAATTATGAAAAATTTTCGTTATTTTGACATGAAAATTATTGTGATAGCTCGAAAACTATAGATGTTTTCAGTACGAATACGAAAGCTTTTTTGGTAATATTTTTCTCGAATAAAATGTTAAAAAAATTCCCATTATAATGACATAAAAACTATTGTGATATCTTAAAAAAATGTAGATTTTTCAGTACAACGTATTTCCTTGAAGCCTCAGAATGAGAAAAAAAAAACGATTGAAATTCAAGTTTTGATTTTGCAAGCAAATTTCTTGGCCATTTTTCAATCGATTTTCATTAAATTTTCTTTGGCTGAAAGATCAATTAATTGGCTTTGGAGAAATAAGAAAAGATTTACCGTTATCTTACCAATTCAATGTTTTATATGGTTTTAAAAATACCTCTAAAATATTAAGTTTTTACTCAAAAAATAGTCCAAACGTTATTGTTGTTGTAATTCTTTTTTCTTATAAAATTTTCTTTTTTCACACTCTTTCATATGACATATCATTTATTAGCAAAAATTGCTTCATTTTGACACATAATGCAAAAAACAGTTTCTATCATCGAAAATCATGAGCTTATAATTTTTTTGATGAAAATTAAACTTTTAAAAATGTTGTTTTTATATTTTCTACAAAGTTCTACAGCTTAAAAAAATAGTTTCTGTGAAAAAAATCTTCAAATATTTCAAACCACTCTAAAGTTATCTACACAAATCTATGTTTCAAGCCATTTCGTTTTATGTAAAAATAGGCGTAGGAGAAACAGTTCTTCCGTGTTTCTGAACCGATTTTGATAATTTTTTAAATAAACTGGAGTAGGGAGAAGAAGTTCACCGCATAGTTATGTGACCTTTGACCAGAAATATGAGCATTGAAAGAATATTTCTGAAGTAAAACCTAAACTATAAGAAATGAAGAGCATGGCGTAGGAGGAAATTGTAGATATTAATACAATATAGGAAAAACATTTTTCACTATCTCTTACAGATACTTACTTACAATAAGCATTTTTTATAGCACATTTTTTTATTTTACAAATAGTAAATTCTGAAAAATTTTGATATAAAAGTTATGACGATATCTCGAAAACTGTTGCTTTCTCTCGAAACCTAAGATTTTCTTTGTACAACAGATTTTCTTTAGGCAAGGTCAGTGCCTTAGAATGAGAAAAGCGATTGAAATTTCAGAAAGTTGGTTGAATTTCGACTACAGGCGATACTAGTATTGTTAATTACTTTTTAATATAAAAAAAAGTCTCAATAAATTGAAATTGAAAGCAATATATCGTGGTGCGTTAGTTTCACCTGTCATTGCTACTCCAGGATCACGTATTGACGCTGACTCACCAACATTCATATAACCGTTTACTTCTTATACAGCATAAGTGTATGTATGCTGTTGTTATTGTAGAAGCTACTATTTCTTATGTATATTGCTCAAATTTTGGTATAGTGAGTTTTCATCCGTTGTTCCACATGAGCATTGCGTTGTTTGTAAGTAACATTAACATATTTCAACATTAAACAAGTTTTTAGTAGAATTAACAGATTTTTAAATTATTTACCTACGCTTCTTGTACGCTTATTTCTTTGCCATATCTTTCAATACAGTGATTTAATTTTGTACAAATTACTTTTCTATCATATAATTCAATATTCAGTTTGCTCCGGATTTCAACTCTTTTATTTGTAACACAGTAGTTAGGGTATTCACAAGGTGTGCCATGTCATATTGTCCTAAAATTTTACAACTAAAACTTACAAAATAAATAAATGTAAATAAGAAACAGCTGTTTGATTACAACACTTCAATAAACTTCGCTTTCAGAGTTGTAATATATTAGTACTTTTTATATGGAAGGCAACAATAAAATGTTTAAACTAGTGCAAAATCTTAGGACAATATGACATTATGTCATGATAGCACATTTTGTGAATACCCTAACTTTGTTTCTTGCGTTAGCATGATAAGACAAGAAGAAATAATTTTTTGAAAACATCTAGATAATTAGGCAAAGAAATTATTTTTATGTCTGCAGATGCATCAAATTTCAAAACATCTTGTTCTAGAATTTGTTCTTAATACTAGCGATGCTCAAAAGAAGCTGTTAATATATATTTACCAGTTCTCAATATTAAGCCTCGTTTATAAAATAATCTGGCTACTAAACGCGTAAGCTGGCTACTTAAATAAGTACGTTGAAGATGCATTTAAGTTGGGTCGCTCGCTCTAATAAACTTTTGCGAAAGCAATAAAAGTAAAAATATAATGTTGTGTTTTCTCAAAAAATGGACATATTTCATTTTGCCATTGTAAGGGAGATTTGCGTAGTGAATAAACTTACCCGATCTCATAAACATTTTAAAACAAAAAATTTTTAATTTATTTAAATTTATTGCATATTCATTAGCTTATTTAATTCTTCGCGTTTCTCAACCAACACCTTCTTGTCATTTATTTTTTTAAGCCGATCATAAGAAATAGCTGGTTCGGTTAAAAAGTCCATTTATACAATGAACCCTGAATGCTTCATATGCCATTCCTAATGCAAATTCTTTTTCTCCAATATTGACAACTGCTTGATCGAGTGTTAATCGTTGCGATCTATGTATACTAATCGCATAAGCAAGTTATAGTGGAATTTGCTAGCGAGTAAAATTGTTTGATACTTTTTTAAATGATACTACAACAGGAGGAATATTTAATACATTAGAGTTGTTGTATTTTGGTTAAGAATATTTGGAAAACTTGACCAAAATGCAAGGATTCCAACAATAAAATGTTTAAATTAGTGCAAAATCTTAGGACAATATGACATTGTGTCATGATAGCACATTTTGTGAATACCCTAACTTTGTTCCTAGATAATTAGGCAAAGAAATTATTTTATGTCTGCAGATGCATCAAATTTCAAGACATCTTGTTCTAGAATTTGTTCTTAATACTAGCGATGCTCAAAAGATGCTGTTAATATATATTCCCAGTTCCCACAGCACCAGGTCTTCATTGCAACAGCAAGAAGACGACTTCAAAATCTGATAGCTTGCTGTTGCTGTGGCTTCGATAATGTTCCAAAATTACAGCACGACTGAAAAACCGAACGCTCGCTGCCACTGAAACTATTTGTTTCTTTCGTAGTTTGCAGCCGAAGCAAAATTTATTTGTAGAAAATTGCAAAATAAATTGCTAAAGCGCAGCCAAAGTGAAAACTTTGATGCTTTTGCTAATTTTAGGCTGAAGCAAAGTGAATTCAACGAACAGCAACTACAACGAAACATATGGAAATATTTTTTCAACTAACTTACAAACTAAATAGAATTTCGAAATTTTGGCTTCGTTAGGAAATAATATTAGAGGCGTGTAACAGTTTAGAAAAAACAATTTTAAAATCGGTCACCCCATTTAGAAGTTATGCTCTGTCCAACATTTTTCAACCAAGCTGTTCCATGGGAGTTTCGCTCGCTCCGCTCCAATTATATATAAATCAATTAAATAAAAAAATAGCACAAACTTACCGAAGTCGCAAACTTGCGACTAACTAAAAATTTATATTTTTCCAATCGGTTCAATTAGAAAAAATAAAGGTAACTCAATTTAAAAAAACAAATTTAAGGCACACAGGTGTTTTAATACTATTCTTATTCTTTTTATAAACATTTTGTTAAATTAAATGTTACTCATACGCCACAGTGCACTTCCATATAAAATAAAATACTTGAAACGAAATTTTGGGGAAGATAAATTCACCGTTCCCATATTCTCTCGAGGAGTTTACCTCTTAGAGTTTTACGTAAATTACGAAAATCAGTGATTCCATGGATCAATAATTAAATCCGCTCTAATGTAGGGGCCATTCCAGAATTATGGGGATGGCAGTCTTGTTGATGATTACGTCAGCAGCATTTATTTTTTTACTTTTTCGAATTTTTTACAAAGTTTAGTAGATTTTGGTTTGAACACATATGGCAACCCTACTTGTCTATGCTTGAAAACGAAACACATTTTCAGGCATTCCCGAAAATAATGGATACGTTTATTCGCTTATGGCCACTAACTACCACTAGCGCTCGTTGTACTGCAGATCGTTTTGCGACGATTCAGTGTCACTTGAGCTTAAAAGGGAAATGGTATTAAAGTTGAATCTTATCGATAATGATAGTTGTTGCTCAAAACAAATTCAAATCAACTATGATGACATTGCTAGTTCCTGTGATAAAGAGATGGATTACTTTACTACCCCTCATTCAAGAAATTTTTCTCTCAGATTTGGAATAAATGACGAATTTGTGAAGATTGAAGCAGCTATTCAGAAGATTGAATAGGAACAGAATGCAAATTTTCAAGACGGCTTAAATATTGTGAAGCATTTGAAGGTGATAAATGATTTAGCAGAAATTCATTTCTTCATCTGTTTTCTGAATAAAGCGATATCTTGACGAGAAAAAACGACCAAAAAATGTGTGTGTGTGTTGCGAATTGTTTGTGAATATAGAAAAATATTTCCTGATGCAACAATAGAAACGATTATGAAACAATATTAATTCTGTATGATCAACTTTTCTTTGGAGAACATTTAAGAGAATATATAAAAGACGACGTAATTGATACCTGATTGCCTCATTACCTGATTATTAAGATAATGAACAGAAGAATATGTGATAAAATACAAGATTCGGGTAAAATACCTCACACACAATTTCTATTCTATTTCAAAGTTTAAAATTACACAAATTGGTAATTTTTCCAATGAAAAAAATCCCAGTGCAATTAACGACATTCAGGGGTTGGAACAAAAATTTGAAAAAACTAGAAAACAGTTTTTATGCATTTGGAGCTGATCAATGACCATCCAAGACGATTCTTTATTTCGTGACCACCCTAGTAAATGTATATATTTAAACTCTTTGTGAAAAAGCACCACATAAATAGAGGTAGAGCCAATTTTTTTTGCAATGATAACAATAATATTGTTATTCCTAGGGTTAAGAAAGAGATAGTCTAATAGAAGCAATCAGCAAAAATGCAGGGGCGGATATAGAGAGGAGCTGGGAGGGGCTAGGAGGGGCTGCAGTCCCCGGCCCCGAGCCCCGCAGGCACTTTTGTCAAAAGGTCTAATTTGATTTCTTTAATGCATTTTTCGATCCAGGAACAAAATTTTCTTTAAATTTTCTTCCTTATTATTTATGTGACTGTTTGCTTGCATCAGGGTCCGCCATCTAAAGTTTTTTTCAACTAGTGCTTATTTCGTGAATAGTAACACTTAGCTCATGTCTGATTTGACAGATAATTAGTTTTATTCTTCCGCTAAACGAATATGGTTGTGCATACGCTTGAACAACGCTGGGAAATATTGCGGCATTACTTTGAAAATCACGGTAATGTTGCAGAATGTGTGCGAAAATTGCGTACGGAATTTGGAAGAAGAGAAGCACCATCAGCTCCGTATGTTCGTTATCTTGTGAAAAAAGTGAAAGAAACTGGCATCCTCATCGATAAACCAAAACGTGAAAAGCCAAAAGCAGTGCGTACACCCAAGAATATTGCTGCTGTGGTAGAAAGTGTGCGTGAAGCGCCATCAACATCAATTCACCATCGTTCTCAACAAATGAACATTTCACAGACATCATTCAGACGAATTTTGCATAAAGTCCTTGGTATGACGCCATACAAAGTCCAATTGGTTCAGGAGTTGAAGCCAACTGACCATCCAATGCGTTTTCGCTTCGCTAAGTGGGCCTGCGATCGACTCACAGAAGATGCCGATTTTGCCAAAAAAATCATATTTTCAGATGAAGCTCATTTTGATCTTGGCGGGTATGTATGTAAACAAGCAAAATTGTCGCATTTGGGGCACAGAAAACCCGCACGCATACATTGAAAAGCCGCTGTACCCAAAACGAGTCACTGTTTGGTGCGGATTTTGGTCCAGAGGCATAATTGGGCCATTTTTCTTTGAAAATGAGCAAGGAGTGGCCGTTACAGTAAATGGCGATCGTTATCGGGCCATGTTGAACGAATTTTGTTCACAAAAATTGAAGAGGAGGATATTGGCAACATTTGGTTTCAACAGGACGGCGCTACGTGCCACACAGCCGAGGCTACACTCGATATTTTGCGCCCTGTTTTTGAAGACCGCATTATCAGCCGCAGAGCTGATGTCGTTTAGCCACCTCGGAGCTGCGATTTGACACCGTCGGACTATTATTTGTGAGGTGCCCTCAAAGATAAGTATTACGCCGACAAGCCAGAGACAATTGACGCTTTAAAGGACAATATTCGTGAAGCCATTGGTGAAATACAGCTGCACACAATCGATAATGTGCTTAAAAATTGGACCGATCGTGTAGGCTACTGCATGGCCAGCCGAGGCAGCCATTTGAATGAAATTATTTTTCATTATTAGCCGGAAGGATTGTACTTTCAAATAAAAAAGAAATTTGAGAAAATATCCAGTAGTTTTTTTTATAGAATTTTCAAAAAAAAAAAAGTTATTTGGCGGACCCTTTATTATAGCAAAAGAATTCAATATTAAAAAAATTTGTTTGCCCTCTATGGTATGAAATTTATGTTCTATCGCGTGATAGTTTTGTGATAAAAATCAAAAATTTGAAACGCGCCATGAAGCTGCGTTCTATTAAATAAATTAATAAAACTTCAAAACGCTTTCATGATAGTTTTCTGGAACCGAACTTTAAATCGCTTCAATGCAACCAGCCAATATTTGCAAAAAGTAGATGTAGATTTTCTAGCTGCTAACGATATGTAAGCTTCTCTCATCGAATTTGTAACAAATTTGCGAAGTGAATTTTCAAGGTTTGAGAACAGTGCTAAGAACCTGAGTCGATTTGTTTGCCAAGACTATGAGCGAAAAATAACTAGAAAAAACAGCAACAAAGAACCCGAAACAATCAATTTGACTGGTTCTGATAAATTCAAAATGGAAACTTTTTCTGTTTTAGTTGAAAAGTTAGCAATGTAATTGAGAAAAAGAAGTGAAGCATATGGACACATAACAAAATAATTTGGAATCTTGTGCAAATTAATGGATATTGAAAACGAAGAATTAGAAGCGAGAGTAGAATCTCTTGTTGAAGTATATCCAAATGATATTCAAATGGAATTACTCTGTGAATTACATCAATTCATTTCGCTTATGAAACTTCAATATAAAGGATTTTTTGATATCTCTTCAATATCTCTTGTGAGAGATATCAATCTATTAATAACAGAAATATTACCTTAGTTCCATTAAAAATACTTAATTGGATTGTGGTATCAGACATGATCGACATTTTTCCAATTGTTTAAATATATAGCCTACCGATTGCTTGTAACAATACCGATAGCAAATTGCGAAGCTGAAAGGTCATAATCAGTATTAAAAAGAATAAAAAATATACACCGATTTTCTATGTTAGATAAACGTTTGTCGTCAATAACGCAACTATGTATTGAAAATGATTTGTTGCAAACGATTAGTTTTGACGAGTTGATAGAAAGTTTTGCCACAGTTAAATCGAGAAAATTTTTTTTAAATAAATATTTAAAAGTTAGTGGATCCAAGTTTTGTTTCACTTTTAGACACAAATTGATTATTAAAAAAATACCTGCTAAATGCTGTGTCATTAAGTAGGCCCCGTGTTGATTTTAGCCCCAGGCCCCGCTGTTTGTTAATCCTGCGCTGATGGCATGTGTTTTGTCGCCAAAAGTAGCAATAAATACATGCCTTCTTTTGTCGAGCCCTGGGCTTTTTGCCTATTGTATTGGAAAATGTCACAGCAAAGACAACATAAATTACAAACGATGCAAGGATTTCTTAAAATTGCTTCGTAAAGTGATTCGATGCAGGGCTTATATAGTATATATTATGCACTTAAAATGCACTTTAAAAATTACCAGCTCGTATGTGCATTGTAATATCACATGATATAAAACAAAACATAAAAACTGTACAGAAATTATTGCAATTTTAATAACTTGACCCAATTTTATTGTCCAAAAATACACAACAGCCCAAAAACCAAAAAAAAAAAAAAAATATATAATGATAATGAGTAAAATTTATATATACATATCTGCGTATTGACCTTGTCTCAAGAACGTTGTTAAACTGGCTTTTTTTTAATTTCAATGTATCTTCAAGAATAATTTGAAAACAAATCGAAAGCACCTTTTGATTGCTTAATTTAATGTGTTGCCAGATGCAAATTTTTATGATGCTGCTCATTAAAATTCTAAAGCGGATAACATTATTGTGTCGAAAAAACTAAAAAATCTAAATATTATAATATTAATAAACTAAGAGATACATGTTTTTCAATGCTCATTAAAAAAGTATATAAAAAAACAAACAAAAACCGGAAAATGAGTGTCAAAAATAATGTTTATCAGTGCTTTAAATAATATAATAAAAAATAATTATTTCGCTAAAGCTAAGATTAAAAAAAGAAGCAATTATGCTAATTTCACTATTGATTATGAATTATACAAATTTGATTTAATATGTGTAGAGGTATGAAGTAGATGAATAGAGTCGTAGAACATATGCCAAAATTCGCAAATGGCAATTTCCGGCGCCACATTACATTTTTTTTTCGAGATTAGCTGCTGTTTGTGCTCTAAACTGTGAACCAATGATAAGATTAATCGATTTATGTTAATATTAAAACAAAGTTGAAAGCATGAATGTATGGCAGTCAACACTGATTTCAACAGTTGTCTTAATCTGTTTTTAATTTTTGATTTAGATGTTGACATTAGCTGTTATTTAGATATAATTTCTTAAATAAAGAGGCATGATCCGTTGACCTTAAATATTTAATTAACCGAAACATCTTTTGGCTTGGGTTTAAGTTTACAAACATGAAACGATAGTAAACCAAAACCGCTTTAATTATGACTTCATTTACAAACACTAGAAGAATAAAATTTGAAATATATGTTTATTGATAACTGACAAATGTTTAAAAACAAAGAGACAAAAGTGAGTTTAATATATGTAAATCAATACAAATATTTATAGATTAAACACTCAAAAGTTATCGGAAGTGGAACTTTAAAAAAATATGACAATTTGATGGGTATGTTAAAATGGGTGTATTCTACACTTGAAAGTTTTGATTTATTTCGATTTTTTTACTGGTTTAGTAAATGCGCTTCGGTATATGTAATGAAAGGAAAACAAAGAATGAGTGAATAAGAAAACGTGGCCATACGAAAAAAATGATGATGTGATTAGGTCGCAGTGGTAGCAGCTTGTGCAACGAAAATACAATATCGTTACACGGATTATTACCAGCAGCGGAATTCCCAAAATCTTAACGTGCTTCAATCGCTAACGTTAACTAACAACGTTTATAGCTTGCAGTAACGTTTGCCGTATTCTCATTTCGAGGCTTAGCTACAACAATAGCTAAGAGTTGCGTTAGAAAAGTAAGCATAAATATTGTTAAAATTTTTTTTAAATATAACAGCTCTGGCGTTTGACAGCAAAATTTTGGGAAAGGGTTGAAAAAAAAATATTAGATTAGAAAGAAAAATCGAAAAATACGTTCGTTGATGGCGCGAACTAAAGGGCAAAAATGGGTTGCTGAATACGAATCCATGGTCAGAAATTCAAAATTTTAAAGTTTTGAAATAATAGGGCTGCCACCTAATAGTATGTATTTTTAAGAATTCTAAACATTATTTAACAGTGTTAAGAAGTCGCTGATTTCGAATCTGAGGTCAGAATTTTAAAATTAAAAATTGAGGATAGGGTTGCCACCTTAATTTTTTGTATTTTCATGAATTCGGAGCTGGCGAAAAAAATGGTGCACCAAAAATGGATCGCTGAATACGAATCCATGGTCAGAATTTCAAAATTATAAAGTTTTGAAATAATAGGGTTGCCACCTAATAATAATATGTATTTTTAAGAATTTTAAACATTATTTAACAGTGTTAGGGAGACACTGCTTTCGAATCTGAGGTCAGAATTTTAAAATTAAAAATTGAAGATAGGGTTGCCACCTTAATTTTTTGTATTTTTATGAATTCGGGACTGGAAAAAAAATAGTATGGCTAAAATGGGTCGCTGAATCCAAATCCATGGTCAGAATTTCAAAATTATAAAATTTTGAAATAAAAGGATTGCTTTTACTTTTGAAAATAGATATTATAAGGTGGCAGCCCTCTTATTATAAAATTTTATCATTTTGAAATTTTGACCACGGATTCGAATTCAGCGACCCATTTTTACCTTTTAGTTCGCACCAGCCCCGAATTCATAAAAATAAAAAAATTAAGGTGGCAACCCTTATCCACCATCTTGAATTTAAAAATTTTCAGTTCAGATTCGAAATCAGTAACCCCCATTACTGTTACCTCATGTTTAAAATTCTTAAAATAAAACATTTCTAGGTGGCAGCCCTATGTGTAGAAAAATTTTCGAATTTTTAGTTTCTGACAACGGATTCGGATTCAGCGACCCATTTTTACCCTTTAGTTCGGGCTGTATTTTCAATATTTGGACACCAAGTAAATAAAAAATATTAAAATGAGAGTGATGAGAGCGAATTCAAAATCTTAACTCACCAATTTTCACGAGTTAAATATTTCTGGGGTTAAGATATCTCGCCACCATTTTTATATCCAGCCTGAAGAGTTAAATGCTTAACTCGCTGTGAAAAAATGAAAAACTGGAAAAATTATGGAATTAACTCGGGGATAAATTTATCTTTCTGTGAACAAAATGGCCCTATGAGGCTGTGAGCTGTCTCGGGTGTCAAGCGGTAAAGTTTTATAAATTTGGATTGCTCCAAATCAAAGGGGCTGTCCATTTGGCGAAGATCAGCACAGTCCCTTGCACTGTCGTGCATTTCAATTTCGCTCTCCAAGACAGCTGCATCCATTGCCAAATATTGAAATGCCATTAAATATATTAGTTTTATTAAAAAACCACTCAAATTTACGAATAAAGTAAAAAATATGGCACTAAATTTCTTAACGTTGTTATTTTTATAGTTAACAACGGCTAAAAATTCGTCGTTAAGCGAGCAACAGATATTGTTAAATAACTGTCAAAGTTATCGTCAAAAATAGCTTAGGCTTAGTTTGGGAATATGAGTTAACGATAATTGTAGCTTAGACCAGTTAACGTTAACGTAAATAATGTTAATATGTTTGAGAATCCCCCTACAGGGCTAGGATTTCGAACACATGTCATCTTTTGTATGATGCTTCTTTCCTTAATTCCAAATATGAAAAGTTTTTAGGTCATTTTATCGTAATTTTTTATCGGTTTTAGTGTTTTTTTGTCATTTTTACTAGGTTTAGGGCATTTTTTGGTAATTTTTAGCGATTTTTGAGTTACTTTATTGTCATTTTTGAACATTTTTAATTTTAAGAGCATTTTTCGAGTTTTTAGATAATTTAAGCGAAATTTTAATAGAATTTTTTTTCGTTTTTTTAATATTAAAAAATGTAAAAATGTAAATTTTTTAACATATTCCCTTAACAATAGAGTCTTTTTAATCAAAAACATTACCTATTGAAAAAGGAGTAGCTTTGCTTATAGACCTCGATGAAAAAAAAAAACTCTACGCATGGTGAAACTGACTAAAGGGTTTGCAGAAAGATGTGTTAGATAAAAGTTTAGAAAATGCAAGTTTTAATTAACTCTATTTTATGCTCCAATGCTAAAATATTAGGGGTTAAACATTTTAATACTATGAAATTAAAAGAGGAACTAACGATATGTCATCGGATACATATCGTCTTTTAAATATTTTCCTATCGTCAGTGCAAAAGTATAAAGAAGTTTTTCTGATTACAAAAACATTTTGCCAGACAATCTACGTTCCTTCAATTTTAATAACTTAAAAATGTACTTTGTAATATACTGTAACGCTATGTTTAGAAATATCATACAATAAATTTTAAATTTAGTAATGTTTTATTTTTTTAAGTAATTGTTTGCATTTTTAGGTAATTTTTGACCATTTTTAGGTCATTTTATGCAGTTTTTAGGTAATTTTTGTCATTTTTTTAGGTCATTTTCTGCAGTTTTTTGGGTCATAAAAATCCGAGCCCTTATTATTACTAATATTATTGTTATTATTATTATAAGTGTAGGTGTTGCCGTAAAAGTATTATACGACAGTTATTATAACAGTTCTTTATTCTCCTGAAAAAAATTAAAATGAATTTAATATTAAAATTTATGACGTCATAAAATTGCTTCGTTAGTGCAACAACAATGTACTAATGTTGAATGAAATTTTATCTCGGTTACTAAATACATGAAGTTTTTAGTGCGATAGTAAAGATGGATTTTTAAGGCTTAAGACAAAACAAACAAAATATGACGAATTATAACCTAAGGTAAATGTAAGTGTACCACAGTAAAGTTTGCCGATTAAACCTCAGGAGTAAAACATTAAAGACATAAACGAAAGCAAAAATAAATAAAAAATAATAGAAAAAACAAGCGCTATCGCAGAATCAAAAGCAAAGCTAAATGAGCAAACTCAAACTTGAATGAGCAAAAACAAAAGTAAATAAGCAAAAGCAAACAAGCTAAAATACAAGCAAACTAGCGAAAGCAAAAGCAAAAACAAATGACCAACATCAAAAGCAAACAAGCAAAATATGGCACATGTATAGATAAGGTCCCTAGTTTATATTGCACTTCTTCTACTATTTAGTGTTATTATTATTCTACTAAAATTTAGACAACTATTTCTACTAACCTTTTCTACTACTATTATTCTACTAGAATTTATACGACTGTATTTATAAAAGTGTGAGGTCTTTTCATTGTATAGATGGTGTGGTTTGATAAGAATATATATATAGAATAGAATATAGAATATAGAATATCCCAAAAAAAAAGTCTTTGATGTCTGCGGCTTTTCTTCTTCCATTTGACCTTAGATACACCCTCTATGAAGCGCATCTCAATTGTTAAGGGTTTAGTGGTCGCAAATTCATTTTCTAATTTTCCCATACGATTTGTGCAAAATTTGAAGTCATAAGATTAATTTTTGTGGAACTGAAAGAGATTTTAAGCTTTAAGTGAACTTTGTATAGGAGGTAGGCGTAGTTTTCATCCTATTTTTACAAATTTCATAAACAAATTTTGTAAGAAATATTAAAGACGCTGTGCTAATATTTTAAGTCATTATATTAACTTTGTAGATTTTAAAGAGATTTTACCGTTTTGGTTAAGTTACTGTGTATGGGAGGTAGGCGTGATTTTCGTACGGTTTTTAAAAATTTCTTACTAAAACTTTATATTAAATATTAAAGATACTGTGCAAAATTTGAAGTCATTAAATTAGTTTTTGTGGAATTTAAAGAGATTTTTACCGTTTAGGGTAAGTAACTTTGTGTGGGAGGTAGGTGTGGTTTTCATCCCATTTTTGCAAATTTCATAAACAAAGTTTATTTTAAATATTTAAGACTCTGTTCAAAATTTTAAGTCATTATTTTAATTTTTGTTGATTTTAAAGAGATTTTACCGTTTTGGTTAAGTCACTTTGTATGGGAGGTAGGCGTGGTTTTTATCCGATTTGGCTCATTTTCGAACTTGACCTTCAGTTTTAAATAAAAAGGTTATATATTCAATTTCGTTACGATAGCTAAAAAATGACGGCTGTTATTGTGACCACAGACGGACAGACTGACATGGCTAAATCGACTCAGGAGGTGATGCTGATCAGGAATATATATACTTTTCTATACCGGCCACGCCTCCTTATCGGCATTACAAACGGAGTGACACAGTTAATATACCCCTATTACTTTTTTAAACGTGGAGTTATAAAAAACGTGTTCCCTCAAATTTTGTCTGTTATGACATTTCGAAATTTCATTTTCAGCTGATTAGTATTTGGTGGTCTGTGGCTCACTTCTTAGAGCTATCTATATAAATGAATACTTTTACTTAGAATTATTTCATTAAACATCAATATTTCTTAGAGTACTCCATTTCCATTATTGTTATTGGTCTTAAATTTCAGATAATGATAATTGGAATGAACAATGAACAAAACAAATTCATAGGATTGTTGTATGTTTTTGATTAAAAGTTACAACAAGTAGTTATTTTTTGTATATGTATATTTATTTTTAATCCTTTTGGGCAACCACCAAATATTAATCCGATGAAAATAAAATTTGGATATGTCACAACAGACAAAATTTGAGGAAACACGTTTTTTTTAACCATTTTTCTTAAAAGATGATGGCTCTACTTTCAATTTACCAGCAAAACTGATTTTTCCTCATACAAACCGTATGGGAAAATTAGAAAATGAATTCGCGACCTCTAAACCTTTACCAATTGAGATGCGCTTCACACACAGAAAAAACAAATTTAATGAACAGCATACGTTAAAAATAATTCATTTATTTTAATGAAAAAATCATTGAATTTTAATGAATTGCTCATAGTTTTTAACGTACAGTTCATTGAAATCAATGAAGTTATATTCATTAAAAATGTCTTAATAAATATCAATGATTTGTTTTCATTATTTTAATGGACTTTTCATTGATATCAATGAAAAGTACATTGATTCCAGTTGTAAATCAAATTTTAACGAACCATACATTGATTTTTAATGAACAGTTCATTGAATTCAATGTTTAGGTCATTAAATGCAATGTATAGTTCATTAAATTCAATGTATAGTTCATTGAATTCAATGTATAGTTCATTAAATTCAATGCATAGTTCATTAAATTCAATGTATTTAGTTCATTAAATTCAATGTATACTAATTTATTACCATCCCAATTTTGTTTGAAGTGAAACGCGAAGTTGTGAAGACGTGTGGCAATTGTGTGTGTAAATTTTAGATAAAAGGTGATAATAAATTAAATTAAAAGTGAAGAAAATTTTGTGCTTTGAATGTAAATGAAAATTTAAATCTGTTGAATTACTTTTAGTATTAGTAAATAATAGGAAATATACCTGGCATTTTAAGTGACTGCTGCCATCATTTTCAAAAAATGTTTACATTTTTAAAGGATGAAAACCACATAAAAGATAAAGCTGTGCGGGCAAAGTTGGCAGAAATTGAAGATTTCACTTATTACAGTGGTAAGCTTAATTTTTCTCGAGGCTAAATAAATAAATAGTTATTTTTCCAATTAATATCTTTCCAGACAGTACTGCTATGAAACTTCTTTGGAGCCTTCATGGGTATTTGGTGCCCACTCAAAAAGTATGCAGTAAGGACAACTTTGGAAGAAAAACTTTCCTAAAGCATACAATTACCAGTTCCCAAGAGGCATTGTTAGCAGCATCCAGGAAGTCGAAAATATTCAACCAGGCGAAAATATTCAACCAAAAATAAAGGCGAAAATATTCAACCATTAATCCTTGCTGTTGGAGAGAAGAACTTCTCCTCATTCCTCATTCATGGATGGTGTAAAATTTCAATTTGCTAGTTTTATTAGAGCCGTAGATGTGTGCCTTAAAATTTTTCAATTATTTCAATTAAAATATCCTGCGGCATGCTCTCTCCTGTGGGAGTTTATTGCCGTATATTTTTATAAAAGTAAAAACTATTCAAAATCTTTGAAAATTTGTATATTAATTGACTCTTTAAAATAAAAAAATATTATTGAAATTGTAATTATTTCCTTATTAACAAATAATTCGTTGAATTTAATGTATAGATCATTCATTCCAATGAACTAAATACATTAAATTTAATGAAATATACATGGAATTCAATGAACTGAATACATCAAATTTAATGAACTGTACATTGAATCCAATAAACTAAATACATTAAATTCAATGAACTTAATACATTAAATTCAATGAAATAAACATTGGATTCAATGAACTATAATACATTGAATTCAATGAACTATACATTGAATTCTATGAACTTTAATACATTGAATTCAATGAACTATACATTGAATTCAATGTAAGGTTCATTGAACTATACATTAAATTCAATGAACTATACATTGAATTCAATGAACTATACATTGAATTCAATGAACTTTACATTGAATTCAATGAACTTTTCATTAAATTCAATGAAAAAATCATTAATTTTGGCATTTTTTAATGAACGTGTTCATTGAATTCAATGAAGTATACATTGATTTTCAAGGAAACATTCATTGAAAATCACTAAGTTTAATGAACTATTCATTAAAGTATGAAGAAAATTCATTGAAATCAATGACCACAGTTCATTGGACCAAAATCAATGAATAATTCATTGAAATTAATGCACCTTTTCATTAATATAATGTACCTTCTTGGTTCAGTGCAGAGGGTGTTTCTAAGGTCAAGTGGAAGTATTAAAGCCACGGACATCTGTCAAAATAAAAAATAAATATATTTTTGGGACAACCCTTATATATATATTCTACAGTTTTTTACTACTATTTATAGAAAATTGTTCTCTTTATTCTTTTCGTTTTTTTAACTGTTTCTACTCTTATTTACTACACTGCTTCTACTACTATATTTTAGTCTGTGCATACTTTTGTGTAAACTCTTATTTCTTTACAACTTTAACGATGCTTTTTTTATAATAGTTTGGTATGATAATGGTAAGGTACGAAATGCATATTTTAAGTACTATTTCCCACTTATTTTTCTTCTTCTATTTCTACTACTATTTTCAGCAACTTTTTTTACTACTTTAACTACTTGTTTCTTATTGGTGCTACTATTTCTACTACTACATTCTAATTTGTTAATCATTTTATTATTTTATTTTTGGCTTTTATTTCTACTACTATTTACTACGACGCACATAGGATTGTTTGCCTCCAAAAACCTCTCAGAAATCAATTTCTTTAAATGTTAAGTTAAGAAAAATAATTTTTTTAAAGCTTTTTTTTAATACCTCATGGAATAATGTACCATACTTTTTTTTAAATTTTCATGCACACTCTTTGTTACAGCATCAGTTAAAAATCATCTATCGTCAACTTGCATTGTTAGTCAGTTAATATGCATGAAAAATACCACTGCTAAATAAATCAGTTTTGGTTTTTATTAATATTTTGGCCGTTGTTGTCTAGTGGAGAATGCGCTAGACTATCAACCCAGAGGTCCCTGGTTCGAATCCGGGCTCGGGCATGGTTCTTTTCACTTTCCTTGTTCTTTTCTACATTTAAGAATTATGGAAAACTAAAAATTCACAACTATATTGTGGAAAATGTGGAATTAAAGGACAGGACCAACTAAGGGCTGGAAATGCTTGTCGAGGTAAAGGCATAACACTAGCCTCAGTTAAAAGCAATTCAAATTGTCTTTCACGGTTGTTTTGCCTAATCAATAAATCATGTAATATTTCAATCAATTCCTCTAAATAAATCTATCCTTTTCCTTTTAGGTCAAAGATCAAACTTTGTTTGTGCAAGCGCTTGCATTGGTTCTTTGAACTTTTATTAAAAAAAAATATTGTGAAGAAAGTGTCTTGATATGAAAGCTTTCTCTGCAGGTTTATACTTTTGGCCAAAGTCACTTTTATCGATATTAAAGCTTTAATTAAATAAATTAAAAAAAAATTTATTTCGAATGTATGCAAATGAGCAGTTTTTGTTTTTTTTTGTACGATAGACCTTTTGTTATAACATTTGGTGATATTGGGTAACGTTTTTGGCATCAGCTAAAAAAGCAATATTTTAATAAGTAAAAAACCAAAAGAAAATTCTACCCATAACCGCCCCTCCAGATTTTATTGTCTCTCTGATGTATGTCCTAGTTCGACAAATATTAAAAAATTTGAATCAAAAAATAAATTATATTGCTTGAAGGATCGTCTGGTGTGTGCGTTCTTACTGGAATACAGCTATTTGATGTAATGAGTGAATGTGAAAGTTAAAATAGATAACCTTCAGAGCTATTTGCTTAATAAAGCGTCTTGCATGAAAGACGAACTTTAGGATCTTAAGCTTAAAATTGCAAATTTAAGGTACTAAACTTAGTTGAACTTTATTTTTATTGGTAGATTTAACTTTATATATGGTTTATTATATAAAGACATGAATTTAAACTAAAATGGATAAGTTCACAGCGGATTAATGATAGATTTTGAACAAGAAGTGAAGCTTGGCCAGGGTGTAATCTGGAATTCCGGCCTATTTTTGAAGGTTTATTTCAGGAATTTTTATCTACAACAAAAAAAAAATGCAATCGTTTAAATTTTGTATATGTTATTAGTGACATCTTTAACTGTAAAAACTTTTTTCCTTTATTTTACGATATATTTTAGAGTTTTTTACGTCCAAAGTGGACACAAAAAAAGGGTGTGGCTGGCCCGGGTGATTATGGCACTTAAAGTCATTTGAAACAAACAATTTAAATAGATTATTGTTCTGAAGACTTTCTGTAGACATTTTGATAGGTATGAGATTTAGACATTTTTATTAAAAAATAATAAAATGGCAGACTTTCAAAAATCAATTTTCCAAAGTAGCTGTTTTTTTGAAAATCGGAGTACAAAATAGGAAAAAAGATAAAAATTCTATTTTACTATTCTTCTACCTGCAAAAGCCATTGGCGTATAAAAATTGTATTCAAATTTTAGCTCAATCGGTTCGATAGAATTTTTTTTATACACCCGTACTGATCAAAGAGCAATTATAAGATGCTCTCGACTATGTGCTATAACCTTGTTAATTTTGATCTGAATTTTTTACAGTATACTCTTAGTATATTCTACTCTCAAAATAATTAAAAAAAAAACGATTTTTTTAATTCGAACATCAACTTCCTTCAGGTAGTTTTTGAGATACCAACCTTGAACGGAAGAGGCCAACTAAAATTTTAAAAAAATTCGAGTTGTGTTGCATATGAAGGTTACTTTTATGTTCGGATCCTCTTATAACGAGATTAGGACTCTTGCCTGTCATAAAATCTGAGCCATTCTAAAAAAAAACTCTTGCAATGTTGACTTTCAGGATTCCTGGTTCATCATCTATACAAAATTAAGACAAAAATACAATATCCTATGAAAGTGAAAATGAAGAACAGCCGAAGAAACGGATGAAGAAAAAACATGAGTACAATTATGAAATAATTTAAAATGCCATATATTATATATAGTGGCTCACAGCTTATTTTATGCAGAGCATACTTTCAATTTTAGGGCTTTATAACAACGAAACTAACAGGAATAAAAAAATTATATAGTATCATTTAAAAGAACAAGGTGTTAAGTTTACTAAATTAACTTAATTTATTGTAAAAATATATATTAAGTTGGCTTAAAATTAAGAAAAAGGAAAATACTGCTTAATTTCATATCACAGCTTATTTTATGCAGTCACTTGTTATTTATAAATTTTTCGTATTAATTAATGATATCTGATATTTTTATTATTTGGTATGATAGCCCTTGTTGTCTACAACAGATCTAAGTTTTTTTGGCATTGATGCGACCAGGTTTTGAGTGATAGGTGGCGAAATATTCGCCCACTTCGTTTTCAATATCTCTTTCAGGTGAGTTTTGTTTGAAATTTCATGTTTCCGGATGTTATTTTCCAATAAAGACCACACATTTTCAATAACATTAAGGTCTGGTGACTGTGCTGGCGGCGTCATCAATTGTGGGCAGTTGTATATTAGCCTGGTTTGCTTAATACCCGCTTTGTGCTTTTGATCATCATCCTGGTAAAATCGGAAATTAAATTTTATACCCAGAACCTTTGCACTCTGCAACAATTTGTTTTTCAGGATCAGTAGCTAAATAAATTTGTAAATTGTTGTTTCAATAAACGGCAACTTCTCAGTACCAGCAGCTGACATTCAGGCCCAAACCATGACGCTGCCACCGCCATGTTTCACGGTTTGTTTTAAGTTTTTTTTTATGACCTCGGTATTCGATTTTCGCCACATGTAGCACATACCATCTGAGCCGAATAAATTGATCTTCGATTTATCTGCAAAAATAACTAAATTCCAGTACTCGGGGGCCTTGGACATATGTTCTTTGTTGTAGTTGAGTCTGCATAATCTGTTGTTGGGGCTAATGAACGGCTTGTTTCGTGTTACTCGGCCATGAAAGTTCTTTTTGCGCAAGACACGTCGAATAGTTTCAGCACTACACTGTTTGCTCAGGTTAGTTTGAACTTCAAAAGCAATTTTCGGAGCTGAGAGTCTCGGGTTAGCCTTTATATTCCGTACAATATACCGCTCGTCGGTTGCATTAAAAATTTTGTTTGGTGCTTCTTTGCTCTTATTGTGCAATCAATTCTTATGGACGAAGCGCTCGAAGATCTTTTGCACTATAGAGGAATTGATATTAACCATTTCAGCCATTTTTCGCTGCGAGCTGCTATTTTTAAAATAGTATGTAACCAATTCTCATTGTTGTAGCGTTGTGCGCTTTCCTATTTTAAATAATCATAGAAGCAGACACTTGAAGCAAAAAAATCAGACTAAAAAGCTAACACAAAGCAATTATAGAAACAGAACGAAGGCATAGCTAACGAAAGTACCGTTAGACAGCGCAGCATTAGATTACCGTAGCAGAGAGAAGTGACTGCATAAAATAAGCTGTGAGATGAAATTTAGCAGTATTTTATGTTCTCTTATTTTTTAAACAACTAAATTTATGTATTTACAATTAATGAAAAACCTTTATTTAACTAGATTTTTGCTCTTTTAAATGACACCATATTATCTTTTGTATTCCTGTTGGTTTTGTTTTTATAAAGCCCTAAAGTTTAAAGTATGCACTGCATAAAATAAGCTGTGAGCCACTGTACATACAAATTTTTCACATACATAAAAAATGACCTAAATATACTTAAGAAACTTAACTAATACCTTAATTTGACAGAAATAAGCGTTATTACCCGTTTAGAGTTGATTCAGCCAAGCATCACTTAATTGGGACAAACAAATATTTTTGAGCGGTTTTTCGAGGCAAATAACCAATGTGCGACGTATGTAATTATGGCATTGTATGATAGTGTATTATCATTATATTGATATTGATATTGATGGGATGATTGCTTAGGATGATTTGTTTGGCATTATGGTTTTGAAGTATAATATGTGTATTTTCAATACTCTTTTTACTACTTTTTTCTTCTTATATTTCTATTACTAGTTTCGACTACTTTTGTCAGCCACTATTTTCTTCTGCAATTTATACTACTTTTAACTACTAGTTATGCTACTATTTTTACTTCTACTTCTATTACTGCTTTCGCCTTTTATTCTATTGTTTCTGATGAAGATAAGATTGAGGATTTGAACAAGGATTAAGTCAAGGAAAAAGATAAGGAAAGGGATACTAACAAGGACTTAGACAAGGATTGGAACAAAGATTTAAATAAGGATAAAGCAAAGAATTCAGATAAGGATTGGAACAAGAATGAGACAAGGTCTAGAACAACAAGAGTTCAAGGATTACTCAAGCACTATAGTGAGGATTGGAGCAGTGACTACGGCAAAGATAAATATACGTATTTGCTTTAAAATACTTACGAAATACCCAACTATATTGTGAGCACATTTTATCGATTTATTTATACACCTTACTGTTGACTTATGAAGTCATAGAATTCCATAATAATCTTCAATTTTTTATTTCAACTTAAGTTTTTTATTCATATTTTAATATTCATATAATTTGACAAGAAAGTATGTGTTTTGTTTTGAAATAATTGAGAACAGTTTATCGAGAGAAACAGGATAACGATAATATGACGTTCTGCTAGCAAATAATGTCAACATAAACTCCTATCATTTAGTTGTGTTCACTGGAATTCCAGTTGTTAATATAACCAAATTAGCTTTATTATTAGGAACTAAATGCACTTCGGTTATTTAATATCACAACCAAGTCAAATATTTCCTCAGTTGATCCTACTTCTATAAGCTCTCATAAAGGTATTTTTGCAATGTAGCAATTGAATACAATTTTTTACAGAAATATTTTTGCCTAGTCATGATTTTCATCAGAGTATTTGGCGAGACTAACAGACATAATTAGCTATATTTTGTCATATCACGTTTTTCATTTGTAATTTTGTAGTTTTTCAAAACTCTCTTTCAGCGACAATGTCAAGGTGCATCGACATCCTCCATGCATGCACACAAGGCGCACGATCGGCAAAAAGAAAAACAAAAAGATTTCCGCAAAAATTCACAACATTTGGCAAAATACGTCTTTTAAATATATATATATATACCTATGTATATATATAATGTTTTTTTCTAAAGATCATTGAAAATTACATAAGTCGGCACTGTTATTCAATGCTTCGACTATTCAATAAGCCACCAAGTGCTGCATCACGAGGAAGAGAAAATTTTATTCGCACCCAGTAAAGTTCGGTCAGTTAGTCTGAACTCAGGCAAATGTCTGTCAGACTTGAATAAATTTCATATGCTTTATGGTGGCGATAAGCGGCTTCAGGCGCTCATCTTCAGTCATGATTGTGACATACTTGTTTCGTGGTGGGCTCAAGCTTTTGTCGCAGGCGTTAATTTGTATTAGCTAGGAAGAATTTCAATTTGAACAAACATGGCAAATAGATTTCATGCTACTTCTACAGCTAATTAACACTTCGTAATGAAGTTTTTGTTTGCTTGTTGCATGCTTATCGCATTGCAAATCATCTGCAAGTGGCTTAAAATTAAACTTTTGCTGTCATGGGGCTTAGACGAGACTTTTTTTGGTACATGTCAATGTATTTTGCTTGCGACGCTCTCTTTAAAAACTGATGGTAACATAAGTTAAGGCGGTAGACTTCAGTTTGGCACGGAGGTTAACTTCAATGTTGTCTATTTTGCAGCATAAATAATTGTTAGCAACCAACAAAGAGGATATAACTATTACATTAAAACAAAAATAACAAAAACAATGAAGGCACTTGTAGCTGTCTGAGGAAACAATTGTTAGGGGCGCACTGATATAACAAGCAGCACCTGTTCGATATTGTTGTATTAAAGGTATTTTGTTTTATAATTGTTTTATTTTGTAATTCTAAAAATATTTATAGTTTTTTAGAATTATTTTTAAACCTTATGCATTATCTGAAGATACATATTAAAAGACACAGACTTTAATTTTCCTCAAAAAGGGGCGTGGCTCCCCGATTCCTCCTAACATTTCGATTTGTATGCAACGACACGATATACTAAATTTCATCATCATTGCGTGTTTGGTTCATGAGATATTGTCATTTTCCTTAAATAGGGGCGCGGCTCACCCACTTTCTCCGAACAGTTAGATTTCTATTACGTACTATCATTTAGTACGAAAAGGTAGTTTTTTGAAGAAAATAACGCAGTACTTTTGAAGAAAATTCATGGTAGAAAAATAAAGTTATGTACCATTGAGTGAAGGTACCAAAATTCTACTTTTTCGTGCTTTTTATTTGCTTTTTTCCATTTTGTGCCGCATTATATTTTTTTAATCAATAAGCACATATTTAAAATTCAATGAACCCAATTATTATTAATTTTTTTTATTTATCTATTATTTTTTTGGAATCTGAAACAGACACGCCTACCTCCCGCCCACGGTTTGAACGGGTCGGGGTATAGTAACTCTTTGCAAACGTATAATTAATGATTTTAAGTTAAAAACAAACAAAATCTCTAGCAGGGATCATGTCCCCGTCCCCCTGGATTCATGCCCGTGTTGTTGCTTACATTTTGGTACAGCCAACAATAAAACTATACCTTTTGAATAGATACATGCTTGGTTGACGACCCCAGGACGTAACTTCCTGGAAATTTGGAGCAATTCGCAATAGGTCACAAAAATGCCACCGTGTACAGTTCTCTATTCCAAATCACAGTAAGTGCATCTTTTTAAATATTTTTCTCCCGGCTCGGTCGTAAGCGCGCACTGTATACACGGTACAATTAAATTTGTAAATAAAAAATAGTGAATAAAAACTAGTAAAATGAGCAAGAGAACAAGATTATTTTCGTGCAAAAATGATCCAGACAGTTTTTGTTATGTGTGCGGTATATATCTGATTAAAAACAAAACCAGATATTCACGGATTCGCTTCGAAAAATGTGCGACGAGTATTTTGGAATGGCACCTGAAGCTATAAATCGACATTGGACAAGTAAATGGATAAGTAAATATCTTATTTATTTTTTAATTTTTATCTTTATAAACAAAGTAAAAACAAAGTTAAATCACTTCAAACTTTTTAATTTGCATTCTTGGTCAAACCCATCACATTTTCTTAAACGTTTATTTTAAATAAAAAACTGTATTTTCTAGACTGTAAGTATAAAAAACAGTCAAAAAGATTCTAAAGAATGTATTACACCAAAATTATTGTTTGCGCTCTAAGAAAAAGTTTGCACAATATATTCTGAAAGATATAATTCTTCAAAACCTCTGTATTGTAAGGTCGGTCACACCGTCACAGTCTTTTGATGGCCATTCTGAGCGGAAAACAGGTTCTTTCAGAGTCCACCTATTATTTTACGTTTGTAAACTTAACAACCTTTGGAATCGCAGCCCTCTTTTTAATAAGAAATTTAATGCATCTGATTTAGAGGCAAAAATGTGAGAATATTCTCACACATATGGTCACACCCGTCACAATGGAATTGCCCTAACTCAACCTTTATTTCCAGTATTATATCCTTTCCTTTTTTTCTTCTTTTTTTCATCTTATTCTGTCTTTTTTTGAGATATATGTACAGATATAATACATTTAAAATTAAAGTTTTTAATTAAAAATCGATAAAAAAGTATCAAAATACTGCAAGGTGCGAAATGTCACAAAAGTAGACAATATTAAAAAGTTACAAGGTACAAAAAGTTGTAAGGTACAAAGAGGCGCAGCGTCAAAAAATATCGAAAGACGTAAGGTACGTAAAGTTGCAGGAGAAAAAAGGGTCGCAATGTACAATATGTACCCAAGGCACAAAATACAAAAAGTAGCAAAGTACAAAAATTCGCTAGGTATAAAAAAATTTACGACAAGATCTCAATGTGCAAAAGGTCGTAGCATAAAAAAGTAGCAAAAGGCACAGTGCACAAAAAGTTGCAGAATTAAACAAATCGCAAAGAACAATATGCAGCAATTCCACAAAGTTCGTTAGATACAAAAACAACGAAGGTTAAAATATACGAAAACTCGCAATGTGAAAAAAATCACAGCTTAAAAAATTAGCAAAAGATGCAAGGTACAAAAAATTGTAGGGGGAAAAAAAAGACGCAACGTGCTGTGTTTCTATGTTCACAAATTACAAAGTTAAAAAAGTCGCAGCCTAAAGTAGTAGCAGTCAAAGATGCAGGATACAAAAATGTGCATAGCAGAAATAGTCACAAAGTACCAAAAGTCACGAGGAACAATAAGTCACAAGATATAGAAATTCGCAGGGATAAAATGGCTCTAAGGACGCATGGTGCTAAAAGTTGCAGGGTTATACAAAAATACGCATGTTACAAAACGACACAAGGGACGAAAAGTCCCGAAAAAAGACCCACAGGGTGCAAGAAGTCGCAAGACACACAAATTGCAGTTTAAGAAAGCAGACTAAGACACCGGATACAAAAAGTTGCAGTGAAGGAAAAATCGCAATTTTCCAAAATTCCAAAGTTCTAGAAGTCATAAGGAACAAGAAGCAGCAAGTTGCAGGGCCATGTACTTGCAGTTTAATAAGTACCAAAAAAAGCATGGTTCAAGAGTTACAGGGACAAGAAGTGAAATTTCAAAGTAGAAAAAGATGCAAGATGCAAAAATGTTCAGGGTATTAAGTCTCAGAGTACAAAAATTGCTAGATAAAGATATCGCAAGGTAAAAAAGTTTCAGTGCACGAAAAATGGAAAGATAAAAAATCGAAGCTTAAACAAGTAGCAAGAGACGCAAGGTACAAGAATGGCACGAAACAAAAAGTTGCAGGGTAGAAAAAAATCGCAAATTATAAAGAATCGTATCATATGTCACGAGGAACAATCAGTCGCAAGATATTAAAATTCGCAGGGCTAAAAAGTCTCTAAAGACGCATGGTGCAAAAAGTTGCAGGGTTGAACAAATCGCAAAGCACAAAAAGACGCATGATACAAAACAACACAAGGGACACAAAGTGCAGAAATAAAAGAGTTGCAGGGTGCAAAAAGTCGCAAGATAAAAAATCGCAGCTTAAGAAAGTGGCAAAAGAGACTAGATAAAAAAAGTTGCAGGGTAGGAAATATGGCAAATGATAAAAAATCGCAAAGTAATAAAAGCCATTAGGTACAAGAAGTCGCAAGGTGCTGGGCCATGTACCTTGCAGGCTTAAAAGTTTCAAAAGAAACACTGTTCAAAAGTTGCAGGTTAGAAGAAGTCGAATTCCAAGGTAGAAAAAGTTCCAGGGTGCAAAAAGTCTCAAATTATAAAGTCGCAAAGTAGGAAAAGACGCAAGGTACAAAAAGTTACAAGAGAGAAAAAAATCACCCAATAAAAAGAGGCGTACGGTGTACAAAAATGCGAAATAAAAAAAAAGCCGCAGATACAAAAAATTACAAAGTTCAATAAATACCAAACTAGAAAAAGTCGCAAAGTATTTAAAGTATTAAGGTAAAAAGTTGCAAGTTATACAAGTTGTTAAGTACAACACTTTTTTAGTTACAGAACTTTTGTTATCCGACTATATATTTAAATATTAACCCTAGAGCTCATACGGGGTGCGTTTATATAACCCATTATAACCCCATTATAAAATAAAAGTGCCTATATTTTTTTTTTAATTTTATTTCATTAACTTTGTCATTAAAGCGGAGATTTTTACTTACTTAAGGGGACCCAGAAGCCGAAAACAAAGCTCATGTTTGTGAATTTTTTTAAGGAAACGTTAGGGATATTTTTGAATGAGGGTTTTTGTACCTACAAATATATGCAAATATATGTTTAGGCAGATACAGCATTTTTTATAGAACGCTGTGAAAAAGGCGAAAAATGGATAACAAGATTTCTCCTTCAAAATGCATCTGAAACAAAAAACCGAAACAAAGTATTAAACTAGATACTTAAAACTAGTGCTTGTCATAGCCAATTTTGAAAATATCGATTTTTGGCAAAATGGCGGACTTCCGAACGTAAAGTAACGATTTTCGACCAAAAATTCATTATTATTGTATTTTGCCTATAACGAATTAAAAAAAAATCTATGACAAGTAATAGATTATTATGTATAAAGTAAGCCTGCAACAAAAAAAATCAAAACGATTTGTTCACTGAGTTTCGAAAAATTTTGGTCACCGACTTAGAAGACATGGTTTCGAGAATCAAGCGTTTGAAAATTTCCAAGAAAATAAATCTCTTTCGGTTACACTCACTAGGCTATATTTTTGTTATTTTTTGAGATATCGACTTGAAAATTTAACCACATATTTTTGAGATTTGAAGAAAATACTTAAATTAAAAAATTTGTGAATAGTCGCCCCTAAAACTTAAGAACATTTTATGAATAACAATATATATAAATAATTTATATTAATAATTTCTTATAATTATAATTTCACTACAATAATAATTTCATTGATGATACCTGGAAATCAACATTCGAAGAGTTATCGGCGAGATACAGCCACAAATGCTGCGAAAAGTTTGTGAAAAGTGGTGTTCCAGATTGCGCCTTGTACGCGCCAGCCGTGGTGGTTACGTGACCAAAATTATATTTAGACTTACTGCATTATTCTGTGTCACGAAGATGCTCACCAACGATGAGAAAAACACGAGAAGCAATATTTTCTTCCATATAAAATTGTATTGCTTCTCGTGTCTTTCTCATCGTTGGTGTGCTTGTTCGTGATACAGAATAATGCAGTAAATGTCATAAAATTTTGTATCCAAAAAAGCTCGTTTTATTGATATTAAAAATACATTACTATGTTTTATTATGATTTAAACTTGTATCACTCTATAAAAAACACCCTTTATATTAATAATTTCTTCAATAATTTAAAAAAATACCACTTTAAAGTTAAAAGGGTGTAAAAAAGAATAAGGTATGATTTGTAGGGTTAAACAAATTTTATTTCAAAGTTATTAAATTTACTTCAAATATGACTTTAGGATTCCCCATAAAAAATGTTGTTTTGGCAAGAATTCTAATTTGATAAATAGAAAAAGAATTTGTTATTTTTTCATTATTGAGACGAATGCGACACCAACAGAAAAATTTGATGAAACTTAATTAATATAATCAATCTTGAATTCGTAGCAACTTCTTGTATTGCAATGAACGGGTTTTAGAGCTGAGTGTTGCTAACAATTTAGTTCGCTAACTGCTTTTTAATTTAAATAACCTTTTTGATTTCAGCTATTGATAAATAACAAAAACTTTATAATAAATATCAAAAGCATTTAATGATGTTGCCATAAAACTGGGGATATTTTTTCAATTAACAAAGATATGAGACAATTCTTTAGCCTTTAAAAGAAGAAAACCTAAAATTAATGAACTTATTTGGCATTTAACTCAAATATAATTCTAAAAAATGATTTTTTTAAATTATAAAAAATATTATAGTAATTAAAATATGTCATCATTAATGTGTGCTGTAAAAATAATTAACTTGTTGTTATTAAACTAGTGAGTGGTGACTTTTGAAGACAAAAAGTTAGTATGTGAGTAAACTATAGACTTGGAATAATCAAGTGACAATAAAATAATATAGCACGGGCAAAATATAAATGGCCTTATTTTTAATTTTGGAGCTATACAGAACAAACCGAAAATGCGGTTTGAGCATCCAAAAACAGCACTTCCGCTACATTGTGTTAAATTTCTAAATATCCCCATTCATAGATTCAAGAAGCTGTTGCATAGCTAGTGCTATTTTTTTTTTCTATTTACTTTATGCCTGACATCAACTTATCAATACACTTTTATCAGTTTTCAAAAGAAATCTGATGGCAAATTTGAATGCTCAGCTGAATGCAAAATGCAATTGCATAACTTTAGTTAAAAAGTCTGACAAATATTTTTCAAACCTTATTTTCTGCAGCTTAAAAGCCAGCTTTAAGCTATGTGCAAAAGCATTTATACAGATTGTTAAGGATGTTTTGACACAGCTGATATTTGAAAAGAATAAAAAAAATACGCCTTTATTACAACAACTTTACGGCCAGTTTTAAAACCACAAACAAGTTGACACAGTGACAACAAGTTGTGTGTAAAAGCAAGAAGGAGAGAAAATGAAAGAAAATGATTATCAAAGAAAAAAGAAGATTCGATTCAAGCGCCGCGCTCATCTTCAGCTGCTGTAGACTCGCAAGCCTTAAAGTCTTCCGCATGGCGCTCCTAACCCAAAACTTGCAGTTGTTGTTTTTTTATTTTTTATTGACAAACAAAATACGTAATACAAGAGTTGGTTTTGGGATTTAATTGATTATATGTTTACAGTAGATTTGAAATTATTGTAAGGCAGTTAAAGTTTTCATTAAAACTAATTAATTTACATTAAAAACTAATATTTTTTTGAGCTGGCCTTACTTCCCTTTCCGATGCATGCTTTTTTATTGCAGCTAATATCGTTGTTTTTTGTAATTTTTTGTTTTTGCCAACTCATATTTCAATTCATATTTAAATTTAACGTTTTTACATACACCATTACTTAGCTGACTTACTGCGTATGCGTTCACATTCATAAATTTTTGTCTTATCTTAATCACAACTGTGCAGTTTTGCGCGTCAAAGGAAGTCAGACGACCGTCAAAATGAAGCGTGTATCTGCGATATCTTGCAACTCGTTATCTTGTAGCACGTTTACTTGTTGCTTCATTTATTTTGTTAACACTCATTCACAAGACATTCCCGCCATCATGCACACATTCTCACTGTCATTCACTCACTCACTTAGCCAGCCACTCACTCAGTCACTCAGTCAGTCAGCCTTTTGATCATTTATTCAAACCTTTATTCGTTTTCCACTTTGTTAATTTTTTGTTTAACGTTTTGTCTAACAATGCTATAGAAATGAAAATTTAATTTATTTTCTACACTTTGATCTGCAGTTTTGTTGTTGTTGTTTTCATTGTTGAACATGCTGTAGCTGTTGAGTGCCTTCTATTGATGTGTCTGTGTCAGTTGTTCAGCGTGAATGTCGCTCAGGCAGATGCTACACGGCAATTATTCGTAAACACATCATTCATTGCATTTTCATCCGGTTCCGGTATTTTTGGAATTTGCTTTGTTTTAACATTTGCTTATTTCTGCAACATGTTGAACTAAATTCAATGTTTTTTTCTATAGATGGCATTTGTGTATTATTCTCTTGTAAAAAAGCAGTTTAAAATGAGGCGCAATCTTAGAAAAAGCTAACTTAATAATATTTTTGAATATCAGAAAATTTTCAAGAAAATATATGCTTTAAATTACAGGCAAAAATACTTTTCTCACATGGTAACTCCATCAAAATCTCACGATTTGTTTTAGCAAAGAAAAACAAAAGACTTAAGAAACGAACCTGCTTCAAAGTGAGTCTCAGCTAAAAGCTATTGGTCGAAGTATACATATAAACAGTTAAATTCATAGAAAAAAAGTCTGAAGCTGACTAATAGAGGAATTTCCGGATAATAATCTACAAGTTACTCGGATTTGCCTGGTGCCTTTATACAAATATGCGACATATTTTAAAAATTTTTGAATAAACCATTCTACTTTTTTTTGATATATATAATTAAACACTTGAAAAGTTTTTACATCTAGCATATTAAAAAAAACAATTAAATTTTTATTTCTATTTTCTAATTTAAAATTTAATTTTTAATCTTAAAACAATGCATGAAAAGTTGACAACCTAGCAAAAAGTTAAATAAAATATATCTTGAATAGATTTTTTCAATTTTGATTTGTAAAATAGTATAATGGAAATAAAAAATAAAAATTTGTTATATGCATTTGCCAATTAAGGTAACTTTATCATGCATTTTTTTATATTTTTTAGAAAACATATGTTAATTGCTCTACTTAAAGCTTTTTTAAAAGATTTTAAATTTAATTTTACATTTTTTGGGACTCCCCAAAGGGTCCGAAGTCATATTAAAAACCAAAAACAAATAAGGCAATTAAGATAAAAATACTATTATTCTTAAAAAATAATGGAGCAATTACAAAAATATTTGTAAAAACAACTTTAAGCGTCTAATACAAATTTTTCATCTACTACAAAAAACAAAAATGTACCTTTTCTAATACGAAATTTAAAGAAAACGATTGAGAAATGTAAACTTTATCCGATCACTCGTATTAAAAAATCGAGTCAAATCAAGTACCCCTTTTCCACACGGAAAGTTTTCTTGCCAGCAAGTCTGTGGTACAGGTAAGTTTTTCTTCTGCGCTGTTCTTTCTTTGATGCTGTGCTTTTCTTTCCTTTGTTTTTTCGACTTCAGGGCAAGAAAACTTGCCGTGTGGAAAAGGGGTAAGGCTTTCAATAAAGGCTAATCGATAGAAAATTTTTTTCCGACACTGACTAAGAAAGTATCATTTCCTGAAAATTTTATTATGTCACTACACGCATAACAAAAAACAAAGTCACAGAAAATAGTCCAAGATATCGTTTACATGGGCACTAGATACATTCATATTTATATTGATTTAATAAAATGTTTTTAATTCACCGTGCCCCCCCCCCCTCACATGAAGGTGCTTGCATAAAATTAGTAACGTCCAAAAAAGATCACACTTTTCATCAACTGGATGAGCTACAGTTAAAAATGTGATTTTTGGGCCCTCAGAGATAATGTGAATTTGTTAAATTTCATACTGGCATTAAAGCTAAACGAATATTACAACAAAATTTTATACCCATATAAAATTGGTCGCTGAATCCGATTCCGTACTCAGATTTGTCATGAAATTAATTTTGCGGTCACTAGGAGCAAATAAACGCGAATATAGTTGATTTTTTCACTCAGTTATTATTTCAAGTCTCTCAATCTGGTAGATAATGATGTTTTTTTAAAAATTAAACGTTTCAGTTGTAAATACTGTTTAATCTAGTTTATATATAAAGAAAAAAGTTTGCAAATCGGTCAATATGATCAATGTTTAAGCGAAATATGATTTATTATATGAATGTAATTTTTCGATAAATTTGAATTTGTTGTAATAACTGAATTTAAAATAGAATACTTCATAACTGCAAACACTTGAGAACTTCATCGCTGCAAACAAAAAAAAGTTTTTTCAACTCGTTGTATTTGGAAAAAAATTTGGATGAGGCGGACAACCTCAGTTTCTTGCAAATCAATCATAGCCTATGGACCAATTTGTATTTTGTATTTGTATTTATTTATTTGACACTTGTTAGTACAATAAGATAAAGTAACATCTTTTATAGTACAACGAATAATATACATAATCAACAAATCACATATATATATAAGATAAAAATATAAAACAAAAACTATATAAAAAAAAGCTAGCAAATACTAGCAATGTATAATAAGTTTTATGAATGAATTAAATTTTGGTTGGATTAAATTTGAATTTAAGCAATTACATAAGGAATAAAGAAAAACAGTAGTTAACATGAAATAAAACAATAAAGTGATAAGTGTTGTAAGATAATTAATAAATAGTAGTAATAGTTAGATGTTTGAATAGTATGACATTAAAGAAAGCCTAAAGTTATTCGCACTAACAGTAGCTTTTATGCTAACCGGTAATGAATTCCAAAGTTTAATGGCGTTGACGAAAAATAGCCGTTTTGAATTTAAATTATTAAATCTCGGTATAATGAGGTTGCCAGTTCGGTTTGAAATACTGAAGCGAAGTTTAGTATAGAGGTAAGATGGAGTCCTATTATGTATTAATTTATGCAAAAACAAACAATTTCTTGCGTTTAAATAGTTAATAATGCTACATCCCAAAATTTCTTTACTTATTTGGGATACATGGTCAAAGCGCCTTAAGCCAAACACATATACAATAACGAAAATTTTTGGGCTGAAGAAGCCGTCAGAACTATTTCCGTCGTTAATGACTCTGCAGAGAGGGCCATCAATCTCATGACAGGATTCAATGGGAAACTACCCTGCAAACATTTTATGAGCCTTCAAGAAATATGGCTCTAAAATGCGTCATTTATGTGAGTGTTTTATGAGTGTTCATAAAAATAGTCATAAAAGAATCCTTTTTATGCGTGTTTTATGAGTGCTCATAAAATTGACTCATAAAAGAATCCTTTTTATGTATGTTTTATGAGTGTTCATAAAAAGGAGTCATAAAAGAATAATTACTAGAAAGCAATTAGCTACATATAAGGTATGAAAAAATCATTTGAGCCTTTGTTTTTAAAGTATTAAAAAGAGTCATTATTTAACTTATAAAAGAGTCTATACTATTTTTATGAAGGAATACAATGGTCATAAAATAGTTTTTGTTATGAGTCATAAAAAAATCTTAAATATGAGTCTGAAAAGACTCTTTAATATGAGCCTTAAAAGAGTATTTGATTAGAGTCATCAAAGAATCTTTTGTTTGCATCATAAAGAATCACTAAAAGGAGTCGTATTGGGGTGCCCTTAACCTAGAAAAAAAAACTCAAAAAAGAGTATTGCGCATAATGATGATAAAGCCTCATAAATAAGAGTCTAAAAAGAGTCTTAAAAGAGTCCTAAATCAGTGTCAGGCAAACCAATACATTAAAATGCATACTTGTGTGTGTGCCTGAGAGAGCGGCAGCGCTATTTTTTTTTGTGTACACAAATAGTTGCGCAGCGAGGTCTTGCTTTCATGAATGCTTAACGTCAACTGACATGCTTGGCGTTGACAAAATTGATATCTCAGAGCCCGTACAGAACCAAAGGGGATGTCGGTTATCGGATTCGCTGTTCAACAAAATACATGAAAATACATGCAGCCGCCAAAAATGAAACCGCCGCAGAAATAAAGCACGAACAGAATCAAAGCGAATGTCGGTTGTCGGATTCGCCTTGCAACAAAATACATAAAAATACATGCAGCCGCCAAAAATGAAACCGCCATAGAAATGCGCGATGGGAAACAATTGCCCTTTTTAATTCTTCTGAACACATCAATACTCTATCTGCCACTGTTCTGTGGGTCCCCATGAAAAAAAACAAAATAAATAGAAAAAAATGTTAATTAAAGTTCTTATCAAAATATAAATGACCCCTAGAGGGGGTCCTATTAAAAAGCTCGTCCTATTAATTTCACCACTTCAACATTTCTGAATACACCTGCACTCTATCTGTCACTCTTCTAGGGGTCCCCATACAAAAAATATAAAATATTGCTCTTGTACACAAAAACGTGTACAAAAACGCGAACATTTTTCGTTACGAGACTCGAAAAAATTTTACTATAAAAAATTTCAATATAACAACCTCCTAAGATGTTTCACTTCAAAAACTAATGACATTTAAGAATGATGTATTTTGGTCATGCAATTAATTTTATATAAGAAACCAACACAAACCTTTAAAATGCGGTGCATTTAAAAAAACAGTTTACTAGCATACGGTATTGGTTATGGCACGGTTTCACAAATGTAGTTTTTCTTTATCGTAAATGTTTACTAAATGTTTACTTTTTTTAAGTTTGTTTTAAGAAGACATTGGCTAAAGACAATGAAAAAACGGTTGAGGCAAGGAAAGGGCAATATCTCCGCAAAAAAAGTGCTTCCAAAAAAAGGTAAAGTGGAAGGGAAAGTCTTGAATTCCATCCCTTCCACTTTCATACCCAGAAGGTATTCATTTAACATATGCATATCATTGGGAGGAATGCTTTCCTTAGTCTTCTCCAGAAGTGCTTCCAGAATTCTTTCAATGGAAGATTTCCTTGAGCCCTTCAATGAAAGGATTCAAGTAGGTGTTTTCCAGGAGAACTTTAAGAAGCCATTCCATGGAATGAAATGGTTTTTGTTGATAGTGGGTCTTAAAAAATCCCACAGAAAATACCCCTTTTCCCGATTTTTTTGCGATTTTGGTGATGGAAATGAGAAGTGGTTGGGTCTTATTGGGAGTTTAAAAATTCCTACGGAAAAAATCTACAACATATATTACCTACAATTATGTGTATTTTTTTCTTTTATTGAATTTAAATGCTATGTTAATGTATTCCAGAAGTAGTTTATGAGAATTCCTTTACAAAGCACTTCTTGATAAGGCTAAGAAGAAGCACAATTGGATCCTTAGAATATCTTCTGGAAGCAGTGTCCGTAAGAATGCATGTCACATTTGAATCAAAAATTTTGCTGTGATATTATATTTGTTTTTTAATTAATAATTTTTATAATTACTTAACTACCTAATTACTTAATTACCCAATTAAACTACAATGGAAAAATGTCTGACGTCCGAACAAATTAAATTGTTAACTGTGATTTTAAAAATACTATATTTAAGATGATGTTGGCTTTTTTTAAACTTATTTAATTTGGAATTTTTTGTTCCTTTAGACCTTTGAGGAATCGACCATTTCGCAGAGATATTCTAAGTTCGAGTGTTAGTCTCACAAAAACTTATTTTTTAACAAAAAAAATAACAAATTTTAGGTAAACTAGGGTAAGATGCAAGATGATTATTTTTATATTAAAAAATTATAAATCATGTAAATTATTATAAATCATACTCATGAAGAGCTATTGAACCAGATACATCTTAATTGAAAAACTGAAATTTATGAAAAAAAGTACGCGAATGTGACGTCCGAGCGCTATGATTTACCCATATATTTATTTTCATTAAAAAATATTTACATACTAGCTGAAACCCGGCGCGTTGCTGCCACTCTCCCTATTCAAACGCCCATAAAATGTTATCAGTTAAACAGCATGTCTAAATTGAGGTCAAATACTGAATTCTGAGACTGTGCGACCTATATCCACAAAGCTATTCGATATAACAAATTTGGGTTGTATAGGAAGTGCCACTCTCTCTTCATCACCGCTAATAGAATGTAATCAATTAAACTGGATGTCTACATGGAGGTCGAATACCGAATTCCAAAACTGTGCGACATATAACTCCAAAACTATTCGATAGCACAAATTTTGATTGTATGGGAGGTGCCACTCTCCTTTTCCCTACGCCCATAAAATTTTAGCAATGAAACTGCATGAGTACATTGAGGTCGAATACTGAATTTTGAGGCTGAGTTACCTATAACTCCAAATCTATTCGATATCGCAAATTTGGGTTAAATTGGAGGTGTCACGCCCCCCCGACAAACTCTAAAAAATTTTATCAGTAAATCTGCAAGCGTAAATTTTGGTCGAATACTGAGTTCCGACGCTGTGTGACCTTGAACTACAAAGCTATTCGATATCACAAATTTTCGTTGTATGGGAGGTGCCACTCCCCCTTGATCAACGCTCATAAAATGTAATCAATGAAACTGCATGTGTACATTGAGGTCCAATACTGAATTCCAAAGCTGTGAGACCTATAACCCCAATGCTATTTGATATCTCTAATTTGGGTTAAATAGGAGGTTTCACGCCCCCTTGTCGTACGCCCATAAAATGTAATTAATGAAACTGCATGTATAAATTGGGGCCGAATACTGAATTCTGACGCTGATATTCAATATCGCAAATTTACGTTAAATGGGAGGTGCCACGCCCCTCTTACCAATGAACATAGATTGAATCAATGAAACTGCATGTGTATATTTAGGTCGAATACTGAATTTCGGCGTTGTACGACTTATAACTCTAAAACTATTTGATAGCACAAAGTTGGGTTGTATGGGAAGTGCCACTCCCCTTTGCACTACGACGACAAAATGTAAGTATTGAAAATGCATGTATAAATTTAGGTCGAATATCGAATTCTTACGCTGTCAACCTATAACTTCAAAGCAATACGATATCGCAAATGTGGGTTGTAAGGGAGATGTCACGCCTCCCTGTCCAACGCCCATAAAATAAAACCATTGAAACTGCATGTGTAAATTGAGGTCAAAAACTGAATTCCAAAGATGAATTCCTATAACTTCAAAGCTATTCGATATCACAAATTTGGGTTGTATCGGAGGTGCCCCTCCCCCTTGTCCACTCCCATAAAATTTCATCACAGAAATGGTACGTCTAAATTGTGGTCGAATACCGAATTTCTAAGCTGTGCGACCCATAACTCTAACTAAAGCTATTCGATAACAACAATTTTTTATTTATATGTGGGAGGTAAAAGGGGGTGTGGCATTGCCCCTTAAACCATCTCGTACTCAAAGCAAAGCGTACTTACAAAATTTGAGCTCAATCGGACCAATGGTTTCGAAGTATTTTGATATTTTCTTTAAAGTAGGCGTAGATGAATTGTGACCACGCCCATTTTTTCAAAGTTAATTATAGTTATCATACGAACTTATTTACCAAATTTTAATTTCATACGACCAAAACCGTCTTAAATACAGCATTTTTATTGATTTGTGGGCGACAAAAGGGGGTGTGGTACAAAACCTGCAAAGATACACACATGCAATTTCTTATGTGCACCCTCCACACAGACCCCAATCACCCCTGAAAATTTCATTGAAATCGGGCAAGCCGTCTAGGAGGAGTATGCGAACAGGAAGTTTTGCCACTTAATTTTATATATATAGATATCAAAACAGTGGGCGCAAAAGTGGGCGTGGTCAATTTTTCTTTCAGTAAACACTTAAATTGGATTACTACGAACATTTGAAAAAAAAATTATCCAAATCGGTCCAGCCGTTTTCCGATTTTAGATAAATTGAAAAAAGTGGGCGCAAAAGTGGGCGTGGTCAATTTTTATTTCCGACAAAACTTAAATTGGATTACTATGAACATTAAAAAAAAATTATCCAAATCGGTCCAGCCGTTTTCCGATTTTAGATAAATCAAAAAAAGTGGGCGCAAAGTGGGCGTGGTCAATTTTTCTTTCCGTAAAAACCTAAGTTGGACTATTACGAACATTTAAAAAAAAAATTATCCAAATCGGTTCAGCCGTTCTCAACTGATGCAATTACCAACGAACGACATTTGATTTTTATTTATATAGATTAAACACTCATTGAGTTATCAGATTTATATTTAGATGAGTTTACAGTTTTTTAACAAATGCAATATAATGAAGCAAGTTTTCAAAAAATAATCAACTAACATAGAAAAATAAAAATATATATTTGCCAAACATATGCAATCCATATGATAATTAATTATGCAATCAATATGCAAAAAAATGCGACATTTTACAAAATTTGCCAAAAATATGCAAAATGTAAAAAAATATGCAAAATATACAATAAGAAAATATATATGAAAATATAAAAATTTTTTGCGTTAATCAAATTATAATTTGACTGGAATAATTTCTATATACTGCAATTTTATGACATCAGTAAGCCCACTTAAATTCCACAAAAATTAGTACAATGGCTTAAAATTTTGCAAATTACTTTATATAGTAAATATGCATTCGATTTTTTAAATTTAAAAGAAGAACTGCAAATTTCGCCCACCTCCCATACAAAGTGACGTCATCATAATAGTAAAAACTTTATAAATTAAAAAAATTAAGGTTTAAACTTCATATTGTACACGAAAGCATCATATTGTACACAAGTAAAAAATAAAAAAGAATCTGTTTCAAATGCTAAATACTTGCTAATAACCACGCCCTTAAAAATAACGTCACCAAAAAATACAACATTCAAGACTGCGAATAAACTAAAATATCTGCGTGGGGTATTTTTACTTTGGTGCAGTTGAAGATAATTCCTTACTAGTTTTAATATAAGCACATTAGGCCGGGGTCGAAAATCATATTCTAGGGATCAAAATAAGAAATTTTGACCGAGGAACTATACCTCTAAAACGAATTCTAATGCCCCAACTTTTGACTTTTGTCCCGTAGGGTCAAATTTTGAAAAATCTTTCTTTGACCCATTTAGAGTACTCCAATCGAGTCAAAATGTATGACTGACCCTCAATAACTTTTGAGGGCCGATCCACCCATGCCAGTGGCACACCCCCTGGAACCTCCCTGGGGGGTTCCCCATAGAAACATTTCAAAAAATCACCCTCTAAAGTTAGTGGGGGTCGGTCATACATTTGGACTCGATTGGGGCACTCTAAATGGGTCAAAGAGGGATTTTTCAAAATTTGACTGTACGGGACAAAAGTCAAAAGTTGGGGCATTAAAATTCGTTTTTGAGGTATAGTTCCTCGGGAAGAGTTTCTTATTTTGATCCCTAGAATACGATTTTCACTGAGCAATGGGCGATGTTTAAATCGACCCGCCCTAAAGCACATATACCAAATTTAATTACGATAGCTTCAAAATTGCGCCTGTCAACACGATGACAGACGTACATGGCTAAAACGATTCCGGTGGTGATATTGATCAAAAATATATACACTTTTCTATACCTACCACGCCTCACTAGTAGCGTAACAAACGGAGTGACAAACTTAATATACTTCTTACGCAATATAATATACTTCTTACGCGTGGGGGTATAAAAAATGCCTTAATTGAGAATAATTTACAACAAATAATAAAAAATGTTTGGTTTCTTATTTATAACATAAGCTAACATAATCAAATTTATATCTGCCGACAGCCCCAGCTGCTAGTGCTTAAAAAGTAATTGTAGATTAACTTTATAATAAATATTTAATAAAAAAAAATTATATCTTCCTTCATGGAAAGTTTGTATCTATGCAACCGTTTTATACAAAAAAAAATTTCTTAGTTTTCTGTTTGAAATGCATTGTTATTAGTTGCTATGAGTTGCGAAAGTTATGAGTTGCGAAAACGGGTATAATTAAAAACATGAACGCCTGAACTCGCTTGCATGTACTTTTGCTTCTTCACTTGTAGTTCGAGGACGTGCTTTCAAGCACCAACTTCTAGGTTCTCGAACCTAATTAGAATATTTTTTGTACTTTTTAGCGTCAGAATTTAAAAAAAATTTAAATCTTCCCACCTAGTTAAATCCTTTTAAATCAATTACCATGGTTTTCAATCACAAATAAAAGAGTTACAAAACTGTTTGTCTGTAAAATTTCATTATTTTATACTGAAATTAAATATTTATACAGCTTAAAGCGTCTTAACGAGATCTTTGTGGTATTTTTTACATCTAGTCTTTATATCCGTAAAAAAAATAAAAGAGAAAAGTTCATTGCTTTTTTTAATATAGTTATATACATAACTACAATATATTTATACATAAATTGTTATATGATGGTAATTAAATTTTGCTATAAATGACAATCAGCGAATATTTTTTACTTACAAACATTAACGGCGTTGACTCAAAACAAGCAAGCAAGCAAGCAAGCAAGCAAGCAAGAAAGCACCACCTTCTACCAGTTAAACCAAAGTTTTCATAGTAATTTTGGGTTGAAAACAAACAACAAAAAGGTTGGGTCAAAAAATAATTTTTGAATGATTTCATGTTGCGTTGCTTTATGTGCAAAACGATGCACTTTCAACTTGGTTGGAGGTCATTTTATTTTAATCTCTCACAACTAAGTCGCAATTGAAAAAAAAATGATGGCAAAAGTAAAAACTTAAACTATTAAATATAAGCCATGCTTATCTTTTGTAAATCTTTGTAAAGACAACATAATCTGACTCACGGTCAAGGTTGTTGGCAACATCTTTACGTTTATTAGATATGGGTCAATTTTTTTTTAAAATTTGGTCATAACCTTTTTTATTTTCTTCGTTTTGTGTTTGTTTGCTTAGTTTTATTTTTACTGCTGATTTTGCATTTTACTATGTATGTATTTGTTATATAGTTGTTTTTTTAATTTTTTTTCTGCTATGTCGTTAATTTTTAATGAGATGCGTTTTTTCAACATTTTCCCACAATAAATATTAATATAGTTGACTGCTCTAGTTTTGCTTACTAGGCTTTTTACTAGCAATTATGTAAATATTTTTTAAAGACCAATTTTTAAGACACCGTTATGGTTGTACGCGGCTTACTGCTGAATTAATTATTCATTTGATCAATAGTTTGGAAATTGAACTACTTTATATTTGCATATTATTTATTATGTTTGGTATATAAATATACGTACCTTATATCTTTCTTAGGTGTTGGAATCTTTGTGTGTGGCCACAAAGACTTATGACCAGTAAATAAAAGGTTAATTAACAATATATTTATTTTTGAGTATAGATTATTAAAAGTAGTCAGTACTGTTAATAAATTCAACAGGAAAATTTTGTTTTCCAAAACAACAAAATGAAATTTGGTATCAAATAAATAAATAAATACAAGGCAAACAAAAACCTATTCAAAAAAAAAAAATTTATTTATTATTCATACAAATATTTTGACTTAAAAAAATTTTATAAAATTTAATATTTTTATTACTCTTATTGCACTGACAATAACCGGATTTTTCAGTATTTTTAAATACACATTTCGATAAAACACAACACAGACTTCTATAAAAGCATTTAGAACACAAAAATGGTTATAGATTTTAAACCAAAGAGCTATGTCGATATTTTGTAGCTCATTTTAAAGCAGGGAATAAAAATAAACATTAATGAATGGTACGTTTTTGATCTTTTCTGTATTTTTTAAAGAGAGCAACCTTTATTCCGCTTCCCGCTATTAAAAATTTGTCGGTCATGACATTGTAATGCAGAACTGTAAGCGGGGTGTGACAAAATCTTGTTTGTGTTATTCAGAATGATAGCTTCTTTTCGTTGTTCTGCGTAGCAACATCGTGTTTTCTGACAGGAAGTTTTGCAGTGAAGTAGTGTATTTATGAAAATTATTAATGTTTATGCTTAAACCAGAACATAGTTTCATTTATAATATAACTAAGTATAATCAAACGTAAATTCTACAATGCTAGAAAAAAGGTAATAAGCCCGTTAATTCAATTGTAAAATTTACTGTGAAAATGATTTGTTGCGTCATTCGCTTTTCTTTGCTTCTTTCGGTGAGTTCCCTTTCCTTTTAGTTGAGTTTTTGGTTTAGAAAGAATTTTCGTTCAATTTGTTTTGTTCTCTCCAATTTTGTGTGTGAATTCTTTGTTCCCTCCTATCTTGTGCATGCCTACTCCCATCATCGCTTACGGTGTAACGTAGATGTCATCAGTGTTTTAGCGGCCATGCCTGAACAAATGTAATCAAGAATTGTAAACAATCTTTGGAGGACTCGCAGATACATTTTATTTAAGAAATAACTGAATACGTCATGTGTCCATTTACCATTGGGTTTATTCGTGTATCGCTCTTTGATTCACTCACTAACACTACCCCTAGCAGGCCGAAAAGAAAGAAGGAAGCAGAATGGTAGCGTTGTGTTAAACGAGCTCAAAACATTATTTGCTTTGTTGTGATTTTTGTTTGCGGTTGTAAGAAAAGACCAAAACCAAAAAAAAAATTAATTTAGTGTTTTGCTCATTAAAGGCAGATCCGCTGCTATCCGCAGCCAATATTTTTTCCAAATGTTTGTTAAAAACATAAATTTTAAGATTTTAATAACAAAAAAACGGAGATAAGTGTAGCTAATTTAGCTCTGGCTCACCAAACTTTGGAAACTAGAACAAATATGGTCTTAATAAAATTGCAAAAAAAAAATTAATAAAATATAAATTATTAATCATTAAAAAAAGTGTTTTAGATGCAAAATTGTACTTAAAAAATTTTGTGAATACAAGAAATTATGTCAAAGTATTGACTACCGGAAAACGGCTTAAAATTATGACTTGTTTTGAGAGGAAAAAAATTTATCAATATTTACTGCTAGTCCACTAAAATTGAGAAGACTATTCTTCGAAATTTTGTTAGAAATTTGCTTTTGAAACATTTCTAAACTTAAATTTAAAAAAAAAAAACGAACACAAACTACAACATGAAAAAAGGATTTAATTCCACTTTGTTTAGTCCTGATTTGGCACCCAATGACTGCTTTTTGTTCCCAAATATCAAAAATAAACTGCTTGCACAACTATTTTCGACGCCGGAAGAAGCCGTTGATGCATTCAAAAACTATGTTTTGGTGGTGTCTTGAGTGGAATGGGATAAATACAAGGTTGCCAGTCAAAATTCGGAACAATTCCTACGAAAATTACCTTTTCCCCACAGTAACATAAATTAAATACCACCATAATTCCTATGGTAAAGGTAAACAAAAAATACCATTTGTTTTAAAAATAACACCAAAAATCCCATATGCATTAAAAAATCCCACAAAAATCGCATACGCATTAAAAAATACCACAGTAAATCCCATATGCATAAAAAATTAAAAAAAAAATTAGAAACACCACAAAGAAATAATAGTGGTATTCAATGAACTGCGTATTTGTGGTGCGTAAGGGCGATATATTAACTGAAGCGTATTTTGCAACCATCAAATATGTAAGGGTTTTTACATACGCAGCTTACGACAATGCGGTGCAAATAGATCATATAATGGCAACTGTGATTTCATTTTAATTTTAAAAGATAATTGAAAACCAGTGGATTTGATTAGTAAACTTGCAAATACTTCTTATAATTGTTTTGGTAGTAATTACATTTTTATTAATTTTGAAATGTCTACGTAGTTTTCATGATGGCAACTTGTTATTAAAACAAATATACTTTTTAATCGTTTTTATTAAGGGTAAGTACGAGAAAATGTGCAGCGTAAATTTATAGCTTTACGCTTCTGTAAATATGCTCGTAGCTCATCGAATACTATTAGTAAATTTTTGCTTAATAAAAGTGAAAAATAAATTTTTAAGAAGAACCTTCCCGAGTTTCCATGCAATTAAAAAATACCACGCTGGATTAGAAAATACCATGGGAATTCCCAAAAAAAATTTCCCAAGACCAATTAAACATTACCACGAATGGGATTTTCCCATATTACTGGCAACCTTGGATAAATGTTATGACAAATGGTTCGAACGCATGCAAAAATGTATAAATCATAAAAAAGAATATTTCGAAAAACAATAAAGCTATTTTCAATGCAGTTTTTATATTTATTCCAGAGATATATCCAGCAACCTACGTATAAGTTCAAACAACTCAGCAACAGCAACTGATTTAATTTCAGCAAGCATTTCTTCCATCAGCCTATCTTAATTTTTGTAAACCATCATAAGCCCAAAAAGCAATACAGGCAAAAACCATCCTGAAAGTTTTCAAACACTACAACTGTTTTTACAAATTAATTTAAAATAAAACGAAATTCAAAGGAAAAAATTCAAGTTATGTGTTCTAAAGATTTTAGAAAAAAGAAAGTTTTTACATATCAGAGTAAGTTTTTATAGAAACCAATGTTCTGTAAAGTTGTAGATTAGACGTTTAAGAAATTGTTTGTTGGAATCATGGAACTGATATCAGGAATCAGCAACGGCCGTACACGGCTTAAATTAAGTTGTAAGCTCGTTATATGACATCAAATTATTCAAAGCTTTTATTCAAGAGCAAATAATAAAAGCAAGCCTCACCCGGCGAAGCTGATGTTGATAGTGTCGCCACTTGTGTGACATACATATATTTAATTTATTTCTGCATAAAGATTAAATTTTCATTAAAAAGCTGCTTATTCTCATAGTGGAATAATAACTGTTCGGCCGATGTTCGGCCGCTGTACGCCCGTTGAACAGCCAATATTATTTAAAAACGGCAACTGTACGACCCTTGTACGGCCGCTGTTTGGCCAAAAAGTCCTTCCTACGGCTGAGAAAAGTTTTTAAAATAAGGCCTTGTTCGGCTGCTATTTGGCCTTGGCTAAAAAGTTTTTATTTTTACTCGGGAACAATGTTGCTCTTATTCTTAATAAGGAACAAACATTTTGCAACAAATTTGATAAAGATTTTAAATCAAAACTGTACTTGGGCTAGAAGATGGAAGAATAGACACGAAAAAAGCAGTTGTTACATTTAACTTCGATTAAATCTCTTAGCCAAGAAAGCCCAGATAAATTCTTTGGTAGGTATATTATAAGAGCTAATGACTACCGTTAACTTTTGAGATTTTTGCAGCTCTTTTTTGGTGTCGCACATTATCGTAAGAGTAAAAATTCTGACATCTGCTCTGACGACTCCGACAGCTTTTGCTTAAATCAAACTAAAGACTTAAGATGAACTTGAACTAAATTGTTTCCACAAAACGATAAATATATTGCAAATCATGCTTGTTGAAATACTTATAAATGGTGTTATGTGTTTAGATTATTTTATTTACAAAATATCATTAAAAGTTTTGATTTCAAAATACCCGAAACATGATTTTAACACGTTACTCATAACTGATCATTAGTCAGCCTTTGTCTACAGTACCGCCTGCTGCCCTACGCATATAAATAAACATGACAACCAACTCAGTTGCTGAAAGGCAAATAAATAAACTCACTGTTTTATGATGGCCAAAAAAAGCTATAACTCATATTAAACTTAATAGCACACAATATTTCTCGAAGATATATTGAATGTCCGAAATTCAAGACAACTTTTCTTGAAGCTTTTTCCGCTCATCAAAGATGTTTATGTCTATAATTTAAACCAAGAAGCTAAGGCACGTTGTTTTAAATTAAAAAAGCATAGCAAATTTTATATTTTTAATATAACTACATTTCATTTATTATTAATGAATCAAACGAGCTTGAAAAATCAAATGTAGAATTCCTTAAGCAGGCACAAAAAGCATTTGATAGTTAAGAAAAGTTAAATCAGATACCTTTCTAGGAAAAGAATTCGGCAAAGATGCGCCTTCAAAGCAGCTTTATATACAATTTATCTTAAAACTAAGCATATGATGCTATCGAATCCACTTAAAACCAAATTAGAAAAGTTGAACTGTGCTCATCAAAACAATAGCATTCAATCTAAGCATTCCTTACATGCTTAACTTTAGCATTTAAGCGTTTTGGGAAACCTTTTCAAACTGCATTTATTTGTTTAATTAATTTTTAAGGATTGCTGCCGTAAGTTCAAGTATTCTCTTTTATTGTTGTGGCTTTTTTTTTGTAGTCAGCATTTGTATACATCAACAGAAACACATAAACATATTTGTGGTTATTACATAATTTTTCTTTTCGTTTATTTTCTCATTATTCTCTTATCTCTTATGATGGGTTAAAGACTTTTTGCACCTATTTTTGTTGGTTTTGCGGTTGTTGCTTTTCTTGTTTTTTTTTTTTTTTTTTGCATTATTAAGCAATACACATCCATAGCAAATGCGAATAGTTACTGTATAATTTTTTTTATTGATGTTTTTATGCTACAGTTTGAACTTGTGCGTTGCTGTTGGTATTTTGTGTTTATTTTCTATAGAAGAATGCACGATAAACACGTTCATACGAGTGTTTTTGTATACAAAGCAATTTGTATGGTATGATGTTGTGGCTTTTAAAAAAAATTTCAATGCTTTGTTTAATATTTTTTCACACGATAATTTTCACAAAAAAATATCCTTATAGTGGTGTCTTTCGGGCTTTGGCAGAGAAAGAATTCTTACTCAAACAAATGTATTTTCTTTCAGGATTTATGAATCCTTTTAAGTAGAATTGTATGTTTACGGCACTCTGACCGGCACACCATTTTGAATCATTCGTCGGACTAAAATGCCTCCAAAAATTACCTTATTTGTTCAAAAATGAGTACACAAAAGTTATAGAAAAGTATGGTTAGCATAGCAACATTGTTTCTTAAATGTGATTTTGTAAAACTATTTAGTACTAATGTCAAATACACTCAATTTCAGTAGAATATTTTTTGTATTATCGATTTATATAATTATTATGGAATTATTTTCCACAATTGATGTTGAAAACAGTTACGGAAACGTCACAGAAGGTTAGTATAAACATATAAAATGGCATACCTTAGACATTTTGTTAATGGAGTCTTAGTCTCTATTCATTTAGGGACTTTAGAATATATTAGAATGAGTCATACTATGTGATAAATAGGATGTATTATGAAACTTCCACACCAATTCTGAGCCCAACAATTTTTGATGATATTTCGGAACATGATATAACTTATCAGCCCAATGTTGTATCTGATACTGCGATTTAAATAATAAAGTTGAAGGTAGATTTTTATTTTAACTAGTTATATTCTTTCCCATAAATTTATTTAAGAGAAGACCATTTTATTACAACACCAGGCAAGCAAACTTGATGGTGAAAAACCAAGTAAAAAAGGTGGAAACGGAATCAAGCAGAAGTTATTTTACTGCTAATTGAACTTTGGAGAGGCTTTGTCAAAATTATAAAGAGGTCAAAAATAAAAGTGTGCGACCTGACTCTGTGAGAGAGTCAAAAAGGGAAAATAAATTTACCTATTTCAAAAATGCACCACTTGTTTGCATCAAAATGTAAAGAAGAAAACACAAGTCCCGTCTCTACAAAGGCAAGTAACAAGAAAAGGTCGGAAACTGACTCAAAATTCTTGTCTGCAACATTTGACTTTCAATGTGTATTACAGATGTCGAGTGATGACACGTAACAGATGTATTATTCACGCAAAGTTTGTTTATGCAATCTCACAATAAGTTTCGATCGCCAAAGTACGCTTATTGCCTTACATTATCAGAACTGAATTGTAAACGTGATAGTTGCAAAGTTGGAAATGCACTGAATCTATATTAGAAATTTCCTTATTTTTGGATTCTTGTAGAGAAAAAAACATAAAACAAAATATGGCTGCTTTTTTCCTCTATGCTGTTCAGAAAATGCACTTCAATATCATAGATCATAACTTTTTAGAATCCGGTCATTCTTACATCCCAGTTGGAAAAGAAGCCCTGCTGTATGTCTGCCGGCAACATGCCGCGGAAGGTCAGGAGACATGCTTGCCTCCATACTCGCTTATATATTTTTTTCTATAGACATGTCCTAGGCTAGCATGTTTGCCAAATGAACTGCCATAGCAGCAATGCAGCATGCATCTCATGGTATGAATGCAGAATCAATACATGTCTGCCAAGTATACTGCCCTAGCAGCAATGTTGCATGCATCTCACGGTATTAATTCTGCATTCATGCCATGATATGCATGCTGCATTGCTGCTATGGCATTTCATTTGACAGACATGCCGTCCTAGGACATGACTACACGAAAAAACTAATTTGCTTGAAACAAGCAAATGTTTTGCTTAAAAGCAAATCAGCAAAACTTTGCTCAATCACAATGTGATTTTAGAAAAATATTGCTTAATTTGCTATCACTCCTCGTGTATTTAGGAAAAAGAAAAATTCTGATTAAATTCAATCAAAATTTTGCTAAGTTATTATAAACTGAAAAGCAAATTTTTACTTAATTCAAGCAAATATTTGCTTAGTTATTATAAATTGGAATAGCAAATTTTTACTTAATTCAAGCAAAAATTTGCTTAGTTATCATAAATTGGAATAGAAAATTTTTTCATAATTCAAGCAAATATTTGCTAAGTTATTATAAACTCAAATAGCAAATTTTTACTCAATTCAAGCAAATTTTTTCTAAACACAAGAGCACGCATTTATTCTTTATGAAGAAAATTTACGATTGGTTAACAACTCGGTTGGTCGAACGGATAAGCCACTTACACTCACGCGGCCGAGGTTCAAATCTCCAGATGGTGGTAATTTTTCAATTTAATTAAATGTTAATAATTATTTCACTTCAAAAATATGCTAGATTTCAGCAAAAACTAATCAAAATTTGCTATTTCAATTTATAATAACTAAGCACATATTTGCTTGAATTAAGTAAAAATTTGCTTTTGCCATATTTGCTTCAATTTAATCAAAACTTCAAGCAAATATTCAAGCAAATATTTGCTTAGTTATTAAAAATTGAAATAGCAAATTTTAATTACTTTTTGCTGAAATTTAGCATAATTTTGAAGTGGCTGAGAATCAAGCGCTTTTTTTGCTTAAGCACAATAAAAATTTAGCTAACAGTTTTCTCCGTGTATACACTCAGAAAAAAGCATACTAAAATCAAAGAAAATTTTACTTGTTTTAGCGCCAAGGAAATTTTTTTTTGAAAGAAAGTAATAAATTTTCAAACAAAAATTAAATTATTTCTTTCAAAGAAAAATTTATTTGAAAAAAAAAATTTATTTGAAATAAAAAAAAAATTCCTTGGCGCTAAAACAAGTAAAATTTTCCTTGATTTTAGTATGCTTTTTTCTGAGTGTAGAAAAAAGAAATAAGCACACCTAAAGGTATGGAGGCGAGCATGTCTTCAAAATTTCCAACCCATGTTGCCGGTTATTGAAAAATTACCATTATCCGAAGACTTGAACCGCGGCCACGTGAGTGTAAGTGCATCTGCTTATCCAGCTGTTAACTAATCGTCGCTTAATTTGCTTCATTAAGAATAAAAGTACGATCACAAAGTAAGAAAATTAACGCGTTCGTTTTGTTATTATTAGCAATTAATGCACAAAACAGAACAAAATCACAAAAAAAACTGAAAAAACTCAAAAAAAAAACCAAAACAAAACTAAAAGCCATAAAGAAAGAAAAAAAGAATTATGTCTCTGATAGAATTTGAACTCACTACCTAAGATTCCAAAAAACGACATGAATAAAAACTAAAGCCCTAGCCAACTGAGCCATTCGAACTAATGTGATTTTGTTGAAATAATATACATAGCCACATTCTTGCTATAAAAAGTGGTTCGGCGAAAACACAAAGTGTCTGCGAATTACAACAACCATGAAAATATTAAGTTGTTGTCTCTTAAAATTAACCGGGATTTTGCTAAAGCAAACATGATACTTTTGCTAATGCACTTCACTTAGACGTAAAGAGGAAGTTTTTAAGATTTCAAAAAATAGACTTCTTAACTTAGCACTAAAATTATAACCTGCCACATTCCTTCCATCGGCAGGTCTGCTTTGTTTTTCATCTGGGATGGAAGCTGATTCGGTACACAGTGCAATAGAGGCAGAAAAGAAAAATAGTCCTGTGTATTCAATGATTGTTTGGCTAAACAGTTTTAAGATGGCAAGGTCATAGAAAAGCAAGTGACGCACATCCTTACACAGTCAAAAAACTTAAAATGAATGATAGGATTGACTTAAGAGATTTTGTCAAAATGCATAATACAAAATAGCAATAAAGATGTAGATGAAAATATTGTTTCTTGGCTACAAAATAGATTCCTCCGTTTCGAGAAAGAAAAAAATCCTGGTATCATAGTGTTCAAGTAAGATCATGTTGTCATAATGTTCAAGTAAGATCACTGCTTTGCCTATCGCACTTAAAGCTTTGTACAGTGGAATGTTAGTTACCTTTGACAAAAGTAATAAATTATAATTTGATTCGACTTTGCAGTACAAACACTATATTATATTGCATAGATAAATTAAAACAAAATCAAAGAAATGCTAAATATTAAAAGATTAATGGTCTCATAAAACATCAGGATGAGAACTGCTTTATTTGTTGCAGAGATAACTTTTAAAAAAGTGCATAATGCACAAACTTAAATGAATTAAATGGTATCAAAGTTACAGTTCGAACATTTGTTTACTACTCAGAAATGGGTTTAATGACAGGAAAAACATTTTAAGTACAAACTAGCTTAAACGTTTTGCTAATAAAAGGCTAAGTTTTTGCAATTTTAGTTTGATGTGTAATCTACAAACATAAGAGAATCCAAACAGAAAATATATAATCTTATAACTAAATTCCTAATTTATCATAGACATTTAAATTTTAAAATGCTATTATCTCCGTAAGTCATTTTTGTTAGTTACCAACATTTTGCTGTAAATCTACGATTTTTTTTTATTTTAAAAACACACAGATATAACATATGCTTCTTCAAATTATTTTAAGGATACGCCTTTTCAGAAATTGAACTTTAATAAAAGAAAATGAGTTTTTTCAGTGTGGAGATAGAAAAACTTGATTTTTTTTGTTTAAATATTTGTAACTAGAAAAAGTTTTCAATATATGTGTGTATTTCTTTAATTTTTAAAACAAACGAGTTTTCCGAAAGGACTTTTTGGTCACGTGCTTGTGAATCAGCAGCAATTCTACAATTCTTTGCACCAAAAATAATGATTCGCACTCAAATTTAATCAGCATTTTAATTGATAAAAACTTATATAATTCAGAAATTCCATTTAAAATTCAGAAAAGATCGATTGAAATTAAAAAAAAAAGATTAAGAGAAACTTATAATAGATCAATTAAAATGTAGAAATTCCATTTGAAATACAGAGAAGATCGGTGTATGTTTAAAAAAGTTAATTCAAGATTCAGCATGGATCATTTGAAATTAAAATAGGATCAATTGAAATTCAGAGTACATCAATTAAAGTTTAAAATAGACTAATTGGTATTCAGAATAGATGCATTGAAATTTTAAATATTGTAGATTAATTGAAGTTCAGATAATATCATTTAAAGAATGAACCATTTGAGATACAGAAAAGACTAATTGAAATTCGGAAAAGTTTATCTGAAATCTCAGAAAATTCTATCTGAAATTGAGAATAGGTCAATCGAAGTTCAGAAAAGATCAATTGAAATTCTGAATAAATCAATTGGAATGCAGAAAAGATCAATCCATTAAATTTAAAACTCAGAATGGTTCTTTTGAGATTTAGAAAATATCATTTGAAATTCAGCAAAGATAAAATGAAAATTAGAAAAAATCAATTTATTGGGGGTTGGAATTAGTTTAAAAGGTTTTCTAAGAGATGGCGTAACTATCAATAGATCGCATCGGGCACACCTGTGACTATATTCATTTCAAAGCACATTGTCTAAGCTTCATTTTTCAGTATGTGTCATTCCACTGAAGTGTAAACAACATATATTTTTTTTCTCTGTGAACATGTCGACTTTCGTTCCAACAAAACGCAATTTGCGGGAAGGTTTACTTTTGTGCTTCCATTTGAAGAAAAAAGCGGTTGAAGCACAACGCACGCTTACTGAGGCTTACGGGGACTATACTCCATCGATTTCTACTTGTGAGTACTGGTTCCGTCGGTTTAAAAGTGGTGATTTTGATACGGAAGACAAAGAGCGTCCAGGCCAGCCGAAAAAGTTTGAAGATGAGGAATTGGAGGCTTTGCTCGATGAAGACCCGTGTCAAACCCTTCAAGAATTGTCAGAATTATTGGGAGTCGACTTATCAACGGTCGGCAAACGCTTGAAGGCCATGGGAATGATTCAAAAGCAAGGAAATTGGGTGCCGTACCAGTTGAAGCCGGCGAACGGAGAACGGCGAAGAGTTTTTTGCATTGTATTGTCACTGGCGATGAAAAGTGGATCCATTACGATAATCCTAAGCGAAAAAAATCGTGGGGACCACCCGGCCATGCATCAACATCGAGGGCCAAGCCGAATATTCATGGCACCAAGCTTATGCTGTGTATTTGGTGGGATCAGAAGGATGTCGTGTACTATGAGCTGCTAAAACCTAACAAAACCATCACGGGGAACGCTACCAACAACAATTGATGCAATTGAGCCGAGCATTAAAGGTTAAACGGCCGGAATATGCCAAAAGACACGACAAAGTGGTTTTTCAACATGACAACGCACGGCCACATGTTGCAAGAACCGTCAAGGAAACGTTGGAGGCGCTGAATTGGGATGTGCTACTCCACCCGCCTTATAGCCCAGACATAGCCCCTTCCGACTACCACCTATTCAGATCGATAACGCATGGCTTGGCTGAGCAGCGCTTCACTTCTTACGAGGATACCAAAAAATGGGTCGATTCGTGGATTGCCTCAAAAGACGAATCGTTCTTCCGGCGCGGAATCCATATGCTGCCAGAAAGATGGGAAAATGTTGTAGCTAACGATGGACAATACTTTGAATAATATACATTGTACCGTTGTTTCTAAATAAATGCTCAAAAACCGAAAAAAACCTTTAAAATTAATTCCAACCCCCAATAAATTCATAGTAGATCAATTGAAATTTAGAAACTCCATTTGAAATTCAGACTAGATCAATTAGAATCCAGAAATTTATTAGAAATTCGGAATTGATAGATTGAAGTTCAGAAAAAAATCGTTAAAAATTCAGAAAAGTTCAACTGAAATTTAGAAAATTATTTTTGAATTAGATAATAGGTCTCTCGAAATTCAAAAAAGATCAATTGAAATTCAGAATAAATATATTAGGATTCAGAAAAGATCAATCCATTCCATTTAAAATTCAGAATGGTTCTTTTGAGCTTTAGAAAAAAAATTTTAAATTCAGTAAAGATAAATTTAAAATAAGAATAAATCCATTGAAACTCATCAATTGAAATTCAGAAACTCCATTTGAAATCCAGACTAGATCAATTGGAATCCAGAAATTTCCTTAGAAATTCAGAACTGATAGATTTAAGTTCAGAAAAGATCAATTGAAATATAGAAATTCCATTAGATTGGTGTTAGTTTAGAAAAATTAATTTAAGACTCACAGCGGATCATTTGAAGATAAAATAAGAACAATTAAAATTCAGAATAGATGAATTGAAATTTAGAATATATTATTCTGAATTGAAGTTCAGAAAATATAAAATTTAAAAAGAATGACTCATTTGAGATTCAGAAAAGACTGATTGAAATTCTGAAAAGTTTAACTGAAATTCAGAAGATTTTTTTTAAATGGAGAATAGGTCAATCGAAGTTCAGAATAGATCAATTGAAATTCTGAATAAATGAATTGGAATGCAGTAAAGATCAATCCATTCAATTTAAAATTAAGACTAGTTCTTATGAGATTTAGAAAAAATCATTAAAAATTCATTAAAGACAAATTTAAAATTAGAAAAAAAAAAATTTAAATTCATAATAGGTCAATTGAAATTCAGAAACTCCATTTTCATTCAGACTAAATCAATTAGAATTCAGAAATTCATTAGAGATTCAGAATTGATAGATTGAAGTCAAGAAAAAACCATTAAAAACTCAGAATTGATCATTTGAGATTCAGAAAAAATCAATTGAAATTCATAAAATATCGATTGAAAATGAACGAAATTTAAATTAGAATTCAAAATAGATCAATTAAAATAAAAATAGATCTATTCAAATTAAGGATTCCATTTGAAGTATAGAAAAATTCAATTAAAATTCAGAAAATTCTGAGTTTTAATTGATGTTTTATAAATACCAATTAGGAATATTATAGATGAGAGAAAATATCGAAACAAACACATATTGTTTCCACAAAATCAAAAAAATTCATTTTGTTTTCATTGAACAAAAAAAAAAAAAAATTTCGAAGAACATTTTGCCTATTTTCTTCACAAAACTAAGTGCTCTGATGTGTTCTGCTAGTTTTCTGCGTGTAAACATGTGAAAAAATATGACAACCAATAGAATATTTTTGAATTTTAATACTAATTACGTTTCCGGGTTTCAGCATTACCTGGAGACTAGAGAGGCAATCTCTTCCTTTCTGTCTCATTCAATGTTAAATGTAAGAACTTTTTTGCATAGTAAGGTAATACTCTCGGAAGTAGTGGTAATTTCAAGGTAATTTATTCTTAATATATATGAAAATTATTCTTTATGCTACTGCAAAGTAACTAAAGCTTATTGTTAGTTATTAAGTTGTATTAAAGCAAATACTCAGTGGTAAATAAACACATGACGTAACCAATTATTTCTTAAATAAAATCTAGCTGCAATGCCTCCAATGCCTGTATACAATTCTGAATCCCATTTATTCGTGCATGGCCTCTAAAACACTGATGGCATCTACCTTACACAGAAAGCGACGATTGGAGTAGGTATGACCAAGACAGGAGAAAGTATAGGAAAGAAAGGATAGGAAAACGAAAGAGAACACACTGAAAAGAAGCCAACGAAAGAATGATGCCACAAATTATTTTGACACTGCTTTTTACAATTTCATGAACGAATTTATTACCTTCTATAATTATTATATATTAGATTATTTCAGAATTAATGTTTAATAACACTTAATTATTTTATACAAAAAACTTTGTTCTGTTGGCTTATAAGCTGCAGTTAACGTCAAATTTCACAGCAAAAAGATACAAATTTTTCACAATTTGCTTAAATATATACAAACAAACATGAAACAATCTTTTTCATTAAAAAGATATCAAATATTAAAATTTAATTAAACACATTATCAATACTGTAAGCAACCCTATTCTGCTTAGCAACCCAGTGGCAAATGGACACATAACCTAACCAGGTATTTCTGAAATACAATGGAGCTGCGAGGCCTCCGAAGCTTGTTTACAATTCTTAATTACATTTGTTCAGACATGACCGCTAAAATACTGATGACACCTACCTTACACCGTAAGCGACGATGAGAGTAGGTATCTACAAGATAGAAGAGAACAAAAAAATGACGCACAAAACTGAACTAAAATGAAAGAGAACTCACCGAAAAAAGCAACTGACGCCACAAATTATTTTCACAATATATGTACCAATTGAATAAACGGATTAATTAACTTTATTCTAGCATTGCATAATTAACGTTTGATTACACTTAGCTATGTTATAAATAAAACTACGTTCTGGCTTAAGCATAAAGTTTAATAATTTCCATAATGACACTTCTTCACAGCAAAACTTCCTGTTAGAATACACGATGTTGCTACGCAGACGAATAAAATCAAACTACTGTTTGAACAATAAAAAGAAACTATCGTTTTAACAGCGCAAACAAGATTTTGTCGCACTCCGCTTACAGTTCTGCATTACAATGTCATGACCGACAAATTTTTACAAGCGGGTTCCCGTTAGTAAAAACTCGGCGGTCACGACATTGTAATGCAGAAATGTAAACGGGATTTAACAAAATCTTGTTAGTGTTGCTAAGATCGAAATTTTTTTTTGTCATGGTTTAACATCAGTTTGACTTTATTCGTCTGTTTAAGCCCGTATGGTACTTCATTGTATTGTCCAATTTTTATTCATTGACAATGAAACTAGAGCAGTTGAAATAGTGCAAAAGATAAAATTCAAGAAGTGTGAGTTTATACGCATATAGTATGAATTGGACAAAAAAATCTGCGACGGACAGCATTTTCATTGCATTATTTTTGACGTTTCTCTCAATTCGTTCGTCGTTCAGTTTCGATCAAATATTAAGTGTCAAAAACAAACATGAGCTCTTTCTGCCGCAGCCAAGAAGAACAGAGAGATAAAATAGTCACGTTGTGGAGATGTAAAAAAGTGGCACGATCCATGTTTTCATCCTTTTCCAACAATAAATATCTGTTTAGCTCACGCGCCACTTGTTTTCAGATTTTGAAATTGGGCAAAACAATTAAGTATCATACGGGCTTTAGCAACATCGTGTTTTCTAACATAAAGTTTTGCAGTGAAGTGTGTTTGTAAAAACTATCAATCCTTCAAAGCCAGAAGTAAGTTTTATATATAAAATAATTAAGTTTTATTAAACACTAATTCTTAAATGCTAGATAAAAGCGTAATAAATTCGAACTTTAAATTGTAAAAATAGTTTGTGGCTTCAATTGCTTTTGTTTGCTTCATTTCGGTGTGTTCTTCGTTTTTGTTGTGTTTATGACGTGGAGAGGAATTTCGTTCAACCCGCTTGAAAAAATTAGTCGGTGATGACATTGTAATGCAGAACTGTAAGCGGAAACGAAATCTTGTTTGTGCTCATTTCTTGTTTGTGCTTACAGTATTTTTTTTTCGTTGTTCAAACTGTTTGATTTTATTCGTCTGCGCAGCAACATCGTGTTTTCTAACATGAAGATTTGCAGTGAAGTGTATTTGTGAAAGTTATGAATCTTTATGTTTAAACCAGAATAAATTTTTATGTATAAAATAACTAAGTGTTATTAAATACTAGCTGAAAACAGGCGCTTTGCTGCCACGCCCCCGTTTCCAAACGCCCATCAAATATAATCTTGCTTGTGAAAATTTTGGTCAAATACCTCAAAATTTGTTAAAACTAGAACAATTCTGACAGAACCAGCATTTAAAATTGTGTACGTGTTTAGTGTGTGACAAAAAAAATTGATCCAAAAAAAAAAGATCATTGATCATCCAGAATGCGTCGTAGAGTAGCTTCCTACAAAATGTATGGGAAAATGAATTTTCTTTATATTTTTTTCGGGAATTTTTTTATATATGAGAGCTTATTGCAAAAACGTGATAAGCCACATGATCTAAAAAATCAATTTTTTTATGCTGAATATATAACTCAATGCATTTCCAACATTCAGTGAAGAGATTTTGGCTATTTCTTATTTATTTTCTAACCTGTTTGTAAAAGTTTCCGTGCTCAATTCCATTTCTTCATACAAAGATAAATTTTTTCAAAACTTTAGAGTCGATTATTTAAAAATATTTTTTATGTGGCTTATCATGTTCTTGCAATAAGCCTTTCATATATAGATTAATTCTGAAATAATCTATTAAAGGTAATAAATTTGTTCAATAAATTGTAAAAATAGTTGTGAAAATAATTTGTGGCGTCGTTTGCTTTTGTTTGCTTCTTTTCGGTGTGTTCTCTTTCGTTTTCGTTGTGTTTTTGACGTAGAGAGGATTTTCGAAAACATTTTTTCGTTCTCCAATTTTGTGCGTCAATTTTTTGTTCTCTCCTATCTTGTGCACACCTACTCCCATCTTTACTTACTATGTAAGGTAGATGTCATCAGTGTTTTAGCGGCCATGTCTGAACAAATGTAATTCAGAATGGTATACATGCGTTGGAGGCCTCGCAGCTACATTGTATTTAAGAAATAATTGGTTACGTCATGTGTCTATTTAACACTGGGAGTTCATTTGTGTTCTCTCCAGTTTTGTGCGTCATTTTTTGTTCTCTCCTATCTTGTGAATACCTACTCCCATCGTCGCTTACTATGTAAGGTAGATGTCACCAGTGTATTTAAGAAATTGTTTAGAAACTTTTGTTTACTTAAGCGTAACTTGGTTGGACCTTAATGTAAAGAAAATGTCTGCATCTTTTCAATAAAAGATTAATCGTTGGCAAAAGGATCGTTAGATAGTTTATTGCTTGTCATTTAAAAATAAAAAATGTATTCCGTATTGAGAGGGATAATTACTTGGCCAACTGTGGCTAGCTGTTCAATAAGCTGTTGTTGGGTCAATAAATATGTGTAGGTACGGAATAGATTAGCTGGCTTTTAAATAATTTTAACGAAAATAGTGGTTTTTTTTATAAACCAAGTGTTCCAATTTAATGTATTTTTGTGGAGGTGGAATGAGAAAGCGTGTAATCTTTCACCAAAATTCATTGACAATTTATATAAACTATGTATACATACAAATTCGAAAATTCCCCTAAGAATTCCCCTTGTTTGTGTTGCTAAGATCGAAATTTTTTTTTGTCATGGTTTAACATCAGTTTGACTTTATTCGTCTGTTTAAGCCCGTATGGTACTTCATTGTATTGTCCAATTTTTATTCATTGACAATGAAACTAGAGCAGTTGAAATAGTGCAAAAGATAAAATTCAAGAAGTGTGAGTTTATACGCATATAGTATGAATTGGACAAAAAAATCTGCGACGGACAGCATTTTCATTGCATTATTTTTGACGTTTCTCTCAATTCGTTCGTCGTTCAGTTTCGATCAAATATTAAGTGTCAAAAACAAACATGAGCTCTTTCTGCCGCAGCCAAGAAGAACAGAGAGATAAAATAGTCACGTTGTGGAGATGTAAAAAAGTGGCACGATCCATGTTTTCATCCTTTTCCAACAATAAATATCTGTTTAGCTCACGCGCCACTTGTTTTCAGATTTTGAAATTGGGCAAAACAATTAAGTATCATACGGGCTTTAGCAACATCGTGTTTTCTAACATAAAGTTTTGCAGTGAAGTGTGTTTGTAAAAACTATCAATCCTTCAAAGCCAGAAGTAAGTTTTATATATAAAATAATTAAGTTTTATTAAACACTAATTCTTAAATGCTAGATAAAAGCGTAATAAATTCGAACTTTAAATTGTAAAAATAGTTTGTGGCTTCAATTGCTTTTGTTTGCTTCATTTCGGTGTGTTCTTCGTTTTTGTTGTGTTTATGACGTGGAGAGGAATTTCGTTCAACCCGCTTGAAAAAATTAGTCGGTGATGACATTGTAATGCAGAACTGTAAGCGGAAACGAAATCTTGTTTGTGCTCATTTCTTGTTTGTGCTTACAGTATTTTTTTTTCGTTGTTCAAACTGTTTGATTTTATTCGTCTGCGCAGCAACATCGTGTTTTCTAACATGAAGATTTGCAGTGAAGTGTATTTGTGAAAGTTATGAATCTTTATGTTTAAACCAGAATAAATTTTTATGTATAAAATAACTAAGTGTTATTAAATACTAGCTGAAAACAGGCGCTTTGCTGCCACGCCCCCGTTTCCAAACGCCCATCAAATATAATCTTGCTTGTGAAAATTTTGGTCAAATACCTCAAAATTTGTTAAAACTAGAACAATTCTGACAGAACCAGCATTTAAAATTGTGTACGTGTTTAGTGTGTGACAAAAAAAATTGATCCAAAAAAAAAAGATCATTGATCATCCAGAATGCGTCGTAGAGTAGCTTCCTACAAAATGTATGGGAAAATGAATTTTCTTTATATTTTTTTCGGGAATTTTTTTATATATGAGAGCTTATTGCAAAAACGTGATAAGCCACATGATCTAAAAAATCAATTTTTTTATGCTGAATATATAACTCAATGCATTTCCAACATTCAGTGAAGAGATTTTGGCTATTTCTTATTTATTTTCTAACCTGTTTGTAAAAGTTTCCGTGCTCAATTCCATTTCTTCATACAAAGATAAATTTTTTCAAAACTTTAGAGTCGATTATTTAAAAATATTTTTTATGTGGCTTATCATGTTCTTGCAATAAGCCTTTCATATATAGATTAATTCTGAAATAATCTATTAAAGGTAATAAATTTGTTCAATAAATTGTAAAAATAGTTGTGAAAATAATTTGTGGCGTCGTTTGCTTTTGTTTGCTTCTTTTCGGTGTGTTCTCTTTCGTTTTCGTTGTGTTTTTGACGTAGAGAGGATTTTCGAAAACATTTTTTCGTTCTCCAATTTTGTGCGTCAATTTTTTGTTCTCTCCTATCTTGTGCACACCTACTCCCATCTTTACTTACTATGTAAGGTAGATGTCATCAGTGTTTTAGCGGCCATGTCTGAACAAATGTAATTCAGAATGGTATACATGCGTTGGAGGCCTCGCAGCTACATTGTATTTAAGAAATAATTGGTTACGTCATGTGTCTATTTAACACTGGGAGTTCATTTGTGTTCTCTCCAGTTTTGTGCGTCATTTTTTGTTCTCTCCTATCTTGTGAATACCTACTCCCATCGTCGCTTACTATGTAAGGTAGATGTCACCAGTGTATTTAAGAAATTGTTTAGAAACTTTTGTTTACTTAAGCGTAACTTGGTTGGACCTTAATGTAAAGAAAATGTCTGCATCTTTTCAATAAAAGATTAATCGTTGGCAAAAGGATCGTTAGATAGTTTATTGCTTGTCATTTAAAAATAAAAAATGTATTCCGTATTGAGAGGGATAATTACTTGGCCAACTGTGGCTAGCTGTTCAATAAGCTGTTGTTGGGTCAATAAATATGTGTAGGTACGGAATAGATTAGCTGGCTTTTAAATAATTTTAACGAAAATAGTGGTTTTTTTTATAAACCAAGTGTTCCAATTTAATGTATTTTTGTGGAGGTGGAATGAGAAAGCGTGTAATCTTTCACCAAAATTCATTGACAATTTATATAAACTATGTATACATACAAATTCGAAAATTCCCCTAAGAAATAGCAGACTAAAATGATTTAAAAGACCAGTGCTCAGATTTTTGAGGTGAATAAGAAAAGTGGTGTCTGGATTGAAAAGACATAGTAAAAAGCAAGTGGTTGTCAGATTACCGTATTAATCTGATTTAATTTTTAGTTTAATTTTTAGTTTATTCAATAAAAAAACACTTAAATTATACTTTTTAAATAATTATAATCCAAAAAATGTTAATTTAAAGAAGAGGCCTTTCTTATAAAACATTTTTTAAATAATCTTTGAGCGAATTAAGAGTAAGTTTTTAATTTTTTTTTTTTTAAACAACAACATTCTCTCGCTACAGCTAAGATTTTTCAACATAAACACAAAGAGCATATAATTTGATTAAGCTTAAAATATGCAAAATCTGAAAAAACAGCAAACTAAAAATACAAATGCCTAGAAACTATGTCTACAAACACATGTTGGCGAAGTTGTTGGGCTGTGCTTAAAAAAAGTGTGAATGTGAGGCATGCAACTCATGTTAAGTCAGAAACAACCGACATTCACAATATGCGAGCGGTATTTGAACAGTTTTCTGACATTAATTTTGGCACACACACACACACACACACACACGTAAAAAATTGGTAGAAAGACCTGCACAAACATTTGTGCATAAAATTCTAAGCAAAACAATAAAAATTTATAGCTGAGCCAACAGCACAAAAAAGCATGTCTTAATTTGTTGGCATGCATTTGAAATGTGGTTGCGCAGATGTGCCAACGCATCGAGCAGACGGCCAAAATTTTGAGGTCAACACCAAAATCAACAAAAACAAAAACAAGAGCAGATGTTTTTTAAGAATTACTGAGCTTCCGCAGTGTTGTTTTTTGGCTAAGAACTGCGAAAACTTGCTTTAGGTGGAAAGCCAAAATGTTATTTTTTAATTGATCGGTAGAGCGGGGAGTGGCTTGGGTATGAAGCGTGAGGAGATGTGCTTAGTTTATCTTTCCACCCAGTATCTCGCAGCTACCTTGCTTTATGCTGTCAGTCTGCAGTAGTCAATGCGACGCATTTGTTGCAGCCTTCAAAAAGGCGTTTTTCGTGTTGGCACCTCACTCGAGCAGCCCAGTTTTAAACATCAAAGCTCTGTAAGCCAATTGACAACGCTTGATGACTTTATAATTTATCTCTTTTTTTTGGCATCAAATTATTTAAACGCACTGTAAGCAGCTGAAGTCATAAGCTAATTAATCGCTTGCCGCATAAATCGCTCAACTGCTGAAATTATCTGTTGCCAGCAGAATATCTTCCGTTCATTTAATACTTTAATCACCAGCGATTTGTTATATTCAACTGCTTAGCCATGATTAAGTGAAGGCAAATGGCATTTGAACGCCTCATTAAGCCATTTTGTAGGCCTTGTTATGCAAGAGTGCATTAAGTGGCAACACCTTGTCGATGAGCGCCAAGCCAGGCTGCTTCTTTTTACCAAAAAAATGCATGTTGATAACATACATATATATTTTTTTATACTGTTTTTGGCTCATTTTTGTTTGTGTCTGCCAGCATGTCTGCTGTAAATTTGGCCTAAAAACATTTGGTTGTTGTTGTTGTTAATTAGCTGCGTAAATGCAGCTCATGCATCAACATTTTATTAACAAGAGTGTTGGCAACTCTAGCAGCATGCATCAAAAATAAATCATGAATTATAATCAGAGTAGCGCAGCATGCAAACAAAACAAATTACAAATTAAATTTTATAATTAAAATAACTGTTTACAGATTGAAGAGTTAATGATTGATTTCAAATCAATTTGATTTTTATTGCCAATAGAGTTAAATGATAAATTACATCTTCTTGTTATAAAAAGCTGAGCTTTGAAGCGTAAATATTTGTGGCTGCTATGAAATTTAAGTGTCAAATCACAAATTCAATAGCGATGTATTGCACATTCGATATTTCATTATCAAAAAATTTTGCCAATTTTTAGAAAATCGTTCAGTTTTCTTTAATATTTTCTAAGCCTAGGCTGCTGTGTAAAGTCCTTAAACTGCAAATTTTTATTTAAACTATTTTCATAAAAATCATAAACTCATCTCGTGACTCATACAATTCAATTTAACTTACGTGATTATGAAAATAAATATTATGTCATAAGCATACATTTTTATATCATATGATCTAATGGATGTTTTACTTCATTCAAGAATTCTTATTTGTAAACAATTTTGTAATGTTAAAAAATATATGAAAATTTTGTATAAATATTCAAATAACCTGTTTGGGTATCTTAAAATTTGCTTACCAAAAAATTTAAATATTTGATAATTACCTGTGATCTATTCTTAGAATTTTTACATAATTTTAATTATGAGCTATTTAAATCCATATTCCTTTATTCTTAAAAATAAAGCGTGAAAATATATTTAATTTTAATTTTGGCAATAAAAAAATCTTTAGATATTTGAAATGAGACAAAGTTTTGTTTTTGCCATGAAGTCATAACTTTTGAACTCAGCTCGTGTGATTTTTGTTGGATTCTTGTCGAGTCTGTAGAGTTCGGAAGAACAATAGCAAACATTTTTACTAATTTATTTTACACACAGCAAACGTAATTTAAAATTGTCTTTAATTATTTATTACTATATATTAATATCAAGATCAGCGCCAGGCCAGTAGCCAAGGGTGGTTTTTGAGGTTCCGAGCGTATAACAGCTAGGAAGGAATTCCAATCTACTGCGACGTACATAATTAAAATGAAACACAGACGTATTTTTTCTATAATCGAAGCTATGGTGGGGGAAACTGGAGGCGAACCTTTACAAGGTAACAAGTCTGACTGTCTCAGTCGGGCGAGTCCAGCATAATCCTTGTGAAATCACCTCAAGTCGACTCAAACCTCCAAGTGGTGTTTCCTGGGCAACGTCAAAACTGACAACCGTCAGTTTGGCGGCTAATCTGAGCGGCGGGCCTCCTAGGCTTTAAACAGGTTGTGCGTCAGGTTTGAAGCCCACCCGTAAAAACCCATTTCAATGAAAACAATTAAGAACAGAAGAAAACTGATCCCTTAATCTGATGACGTCTCCCGAAAACGAAAAACTGATAATGATTTACGGATATGCACCTGTAATGTCCGAACCCTTAATTAGAAAAGTGCCTCTATCCAACTGACAAATGTCTTGGAAAGATACAAAGCTGATATCACTGCTATCCAAGAAATGCGATGGAAGGGACAGGGTTGCATTCGGCATGCATCCTGTGATATCTACTACAGCGGCCATGTGGATAAGCATGAGTATGGATGCAGATTTGTAGTTGGCAAGAGACTACGGCCGCACGTCCTGCGATTCACACCTGTGATCGAATGGCTTGCCATAATCCGCATCAAGGTTAAATTTTTTATACAAGCCTAATATGTGCGCACGCTCCGACAGAAGACAAGGACGATGAGACCAAGGAAATTTTCTACGAGTGCCTTGAAAATGCTTACGAGCGCTGCCCCCGTCACGACGTAAAAATAGTGCTTGGTGACTTCAACGCTAAGGTGGGCAAGGAAAATATATTTGGTCCAACAGTCGGAAAGTTCAGCCTCCACGACAACACCTCCGATAACGGAATGAGGCTGATTGACTTCGCCGCAGCACGAAACATGGTCGTAAGTAGCACTAGATTCAATCATCTCAATATTCATAAAGCCACCTGGATGTCCCCTGATCAAAAAACCAAGAATCAAATTGATCACGTTTTGATCGACAGAAGGCACTCTTCCAGTGTATTGGATGTACGCACGATCCGTGGTGCATACATTGACTCGGATCACTAACGTCTTGCAGCCAAGATCCGTACACGTCTGTGCGTAGCTAAGAATACACGCAACCCTACACAGAGAAATATAGACGTCGACAAGCTGCAATCGAAACAGACAGCCGAAGCTTTCGCCACTCGACTCTCACTCCTGCTTCAAAGTAGGGTTGTGCTTAACAGTTCCAGAGACGGAACGGACATGAAACGATTCTTTTGAAGAAAGGAACTAGTTCACGGAAACATGTCTGCGGAACTATCTCGTTCCTTTGCTTATTTGAACAGCAGGGACTATTAGAAACTTTTATTAGAACTGCTTGTTTCTTGACTTGCAGATAAAAATTGTTAAGGTCCATGTAGAATTTCAACACAACGCTCTGACTAATCGTAAAAAAAATTGAACAAACTTTTTTGATTTATTAGACATTTTAAATTAAAGAAAATATTTGATATAAAATGGAAATTTTATAATATGGCAAATAATTTCATTTAATTCAAATATATAGTACAATAAAATTAACAAAATTGCACCATAATAAACAAATTATAAAAATTATCTTTATTACAAAATTAATATTTGAATTAAAAGTATTTAAGTAAGTTTAAAATGTTGCTAAAAAGGGAGTAAAATAAGCATTCAAGCTTTTCCTCATTCATGTCCTACGTACCAGATTTTAATATGTCCGAGGAACTATCTACTTCTGCTAGTTCCATTTGTTTTAATGAAAGCATATTCAAAACGAAATTGACAGAGCAATGTTGACAACAAGAACAACGAAATGTCATCTTTCCATTTCATATATCAGTTCTCTCGTTCGCTCACAAACATCATCTTTGCATTTCTAGTCGATCACATAAATTCGTGTAAGCCGTAGTATGTGCGAAAGAGATGTCGGTTGATATTGCTTTATTAAAAAAAATAATCATTGCAACTGGAGCTGTTTGGACATGTTAAAATAAATCGAAGGAATGATTGGAGCTATGTCCGACTGTGAACATAGTTACGCGAACTATACAGGTTCCGAACGACCCATCTCTACTTCAAAGCACTCCTCCAATCGATGATTATGCGCACAGTGGACACACATTTCCAACTCCATGCGTGCGCCTGCTTAAAAGGTGATTGGCTACCACCACTCTCGCCGAAACCAGTGGTATGACCAGGAGTGTCGTAGTGCCACTGCAGAGAAAGACGCCGCCTACAAAGCCACACTGTAGTCGGTTGTAAGGCGCGCTGCTAAGGAGTGATACAAAGAAAAGAGGAGGGAAGAGAGACGTATTTTAAAGGCGGAAAAAAAGAGAGGCAGAAAAACGCGAGCAGGAGAGGATTGAGATGTATGGTGACAGGAATGAGGCCCTAAAATGGTTTCGAAAAAATAAGACGCCTTGCCGATGGTTTTAAAAATGGGGCCCTCTTCCTGCAAGGATGAAAACGGGAATCTAGTGTCAGATGTCCAGAGTACACTGACGTTATGGAGGGAACACTTCTCTAAGCTTCTAAAGGGCGACGCTGACAACAATCCCGCCAATAGAGATGATATTCCGGAAACTCCAATTTCGGATGACAGCGTCGAGGTTCCGCTACCCGACTATGATGAAGTTCTGACAGCTATAGCTGTGCTTAAAAATAACAAAGCCGCGGAAGCTGATGGCTTACCTGCTGAGCTGTTTAAGAACGGAGGCGAAGCTCTATTTAAATGCATTCACGAGCTTCTATGCAGAATATGGTCGGAAGAATGCATTCCGAACAATTGGAATCTCAGTGTGCTCTGCCCAATCCACAAGAAAGGCGATCCCACTATCTGTGCCAATTATCGTGGGATAAGCCTTCTCAAAATCGCATATAAGGTCCTGTCGAGTGTTTTATGTGAAAGCTTGAAGTCCATTGTAAACGAACTAATTGGACCTTATCACACGCAGAGAAAAAACATATTTGCGGCAACCATGTTTTAAGAGGATCATAGTATGATTCGGATTATGATTGTTGCTAACATGTTCTTAAACATATAATATTTTCTTTGATCATGATAAAATGATTACAACAACCATATTTTGAAAAGGAACTTTTTTGTAGGAACGAAAATATTATTGAAACAATCATTATTCTCTTATTGGGTCAAAAATAGAATGATTGCAACAACTATATTATGAATTTATTTTTAGGATCCAGAATATTATTGAATATTATTTGTTTTCATGCACTCCAATTTCCACAGCTATTTATTAAGATATCTCCAAAGGTTTGCCATTGACTAGGCTGAACAGAAATATTAATTCAATTGAAAAATCTTTTTGATAAAATTTTCTGTCCGAGCTGGGGTTTGAACCGCGGCTTTTTCGCTTACGAGCCACGCACACTACCAGTAAGCCACAGCCTCTATTACCGCTCATCTGACTAATGACATTCAAAAACATGGTACATTAAGTGCATTGTCACAAAAATAGCAATAATTTGTGATAAACAAAATTTGGTCAGAATTGCGAAATATGTTTACGGTAAAAAGAAACATGTTTGCTACAATTAAAGTCGAAAATGTTACTTTTCTGCGTGCTGTTTTTAGGATCAGGCGATTTAAAACAAAACACAATAATTGAATTGTTGACAAACGAAACGGTACATAGCCAGGAATCGATAAAACTTATTGTGTCTAAATGAAGTGAAAGTTTTTCCTGCAAACTGTTCAGACACAACAAATTCTTTCGATTTTTGGTTATGTTCTGCTTCGTTTGCCAACAACAAAGAATAGTTCAGACAAACATTCAAAATTCTAATATGCTTGTCTCTATAATAATATTCACATTTATCATGATTGACAGAACTACAACATTTTTGTTGCAACTAAATAGTTGCAATAGTTGAGGCAATCATAGTATGTTGACGATTTCAACTATTTTATGATCTCAACTATAATGTTATTTTTGGTACCTCCATTAGTAAATAATGACTTTATTAAGGCAAACATTTGTGTTTGCAGAAATAATACAATAATTTAAGTAAACAAATTATTATTGCAGTAATCATGTCCCAACCATGTCTTTTCTCTGCGTGCAGTGTGGCTTCAAACCTGGAAATTCCACCATCGACCAGATTTTCACGCTACGACAAATCTTGGAGAAGACTCAAGAAAAACAAGTCGACACCCACCATCTTTTTTCGACTACAAGGCCGCCTTTGACAGCCCAATAAGGAAGCACCTGCACTCTACTATGTCTGAATTTGGTATTCCTGCAAAACTCATACGACTTTGCAGGATGACACTGAGCAACACCAGCAGCGCAGTTAAAATCGGGAAGGACCTCTCCCCACCATTTGTTACCAAACGAGGTTTCAGACAAGGTGATTCCTTATCGTGCGACTTTTTCAAACTAATGATGGAAAAGATCACCCGAGCTGCTGATCTGAGACGTAGTGGCACAATATTATACAAGAGTGGTATGCTGCTTGTGTATGCTGATGACAACGATATCATTGGCTATAATACGAACGAGTGCAGAACTTTCCAGATTAGAAAAAGAGTCAAGTCGAATGGGTCTGGCAGTGAATGCAGATAAGACGAAATACTTGGTGTCAACAAACAAATAGTCCCAGCGTCTTGGAACCGACGTTACAGTTGACAATACCTCCTTCAAGGTTGTGAAGGACTTCGTTTATCTGGGATCCAGTATAAAATCAGCCAACGACATCAGCATTGAGATCAAACAAAGAATAACTCTTGCCAACAGATATTACTTTGGGCTCAGTAGGCAATTGAGAAGCAGAGCTCTCTCTCGACGAACGAAAATCACGCTCTATAAATCCCTCATCATGCCCGTCCTACTTTATGCATCACAAACCTGGACGCTCAGCAGTTCAGATGTAAAGACTTTAGGAGCATTCGAGAGAAAGATTCTTCGTAAGATCTACGAACCAATCTGCGTCAATGGCTAGTAACGAATACGGTATAATGATGAACCGCTTGAGCTGAACGCTGACATCGACATAGTCAAGCGCATTAAAATCGAACGGCTTCTCTGGCTTGGTAATGTTCAGCGCATGAAAGACGATGCTCCACTGAAGAAAACATTCGATTCGATACCCAGCGGCGGTCAACACAGAAGAGGACGACCGCATCTTCGTTGGAAAGACCAAGTAGAGGACAACCTGAGGAAGCTTGGAATTTCAAACTGGCGCCAGCAAGCGAAAGACAGAAATGACTGGCGCAAATTCTTAGATGAGGCCAAGACCGACATATGGTTGTAGCGCCAACTAAGTAAGTAAGTAAGTAATTGGTTTTGAAGTTAGTTGTTTTTTTAAAGTTTTTACTATAGCGACACTTTTTATGAAAGGTAGGTGTGGTTTTTATTCAATTCTTCTTAATCTCACTCTGAGGATGGGAATTTCAGAATATAGCTAATATAAGTGCACAAAAAGTAATTGCTACATTCTGTATCACAAAGAAGCACACCAACGATGAGAAAGACACGATAAGCAACACTTTTTTCCATACAAAATGTTATTGCTGCTAGTGTCTTTCTTATCGTTGGTGTGCTTATTCGTAATACAGAATTAATTTAAGCAGTAAGTCTTAAATTAATTATTAAGGGTTCTCATGTAAGCATGTAACTGACCCGTAAACATTGTAAACCTTGTGAACTTACATGCGCATAAACTATCTGTTAAAATTTGTATGGGCGTGAGTTTACATCATTTCCGAGCCTATTTTGTGGTGTAAACTAGCATGTAAATCTACGCGTATGAATGAGGGTTGCCTTTGGCGATAATCATTACATATTTAAAGTAGTTGGAGTAAATAACAACACGTTTTATTTATTTTTCTATGTTAATGAAGGTTTTTAAAAGGTTTAAAACTTAAAAAGTCATAATATTGTCGTAGCCGCAGCCGCCATTTTGTCGACATTTACGCTATTTACACTTTTTCACCTCATCAAAAGTTTAAATGCTATACATGTTTACATGCTTAGATGAGAACCCTTATTGTTAAATTATAGGAGATTTTAAGTTTTTGATAAATAATTCTGTAGGGGAGGTGTAGACAACATTTATCCAATTTGTCTCTTTTTCGAACTTGATGTTCATATTTTTCGTACATGCTTAAAGACCAAATTTCTTTTTATGATCATCTAAATTACGACTGTTATCGGGTCGACTGATAAACAAATAGACAGACAGACACGGCTAAACGATTCAAACTTCAAATCCCCGATTTTCTTCAAAACTGAAGGGTCTATAGACAATCATTAATTGAATAACGGTATCAAATTAAAAAAAGAAAAATTGTGTATCAGAAAATATTTTTTAAAAAATTTTGACTAAAAATTTAGCTAGAAAAAGTTTTGTTGTTAAATAAAGTTTATTTACATTAAAGCAGTAGCTATATGAGTAGATGATGCCATATGATTAAGTGGCCGATGATAACGTTAAAGTTCTTATGAATTTGTTCGAACACGTGTCAAATCATATAAGACTTTAACTGTGGGTTGGTCATTGGTTGGAAATGATTTCCGAAACGGGCTGTCTAGTCTGCTGTGTGATTGACTCTATACAGAGTTGTTGTTTTTGTTATTGCCTTCTTCAAACTTACTTGACCTAAAGCTCACAAATAAATTCATATAAAAATTCTGATTATTTATATTATGCAGTATATTTACTCCATATTAAAAATATATCTTGTTAGCTAAAATTTAAATTTTAGATTACTTTTAAATGCTCTCCTAAACAGGAAAAATAAATACTTCATATTTTTCCGATATAGTTATAGCCATTAATGAAACATAACTTTGAATTACATTTAACTTTAACCAACATAAAAATGAACAAGAGCAACAAATTCATCACTAAAAATATCAAACGAAAAATTAATATACAAAACAAATTTTGTTTTAAATATTTGTTGATTTTCTATGATTTAAATACAAATTGTAAATGTTTGATGGTTTAAATCATTCTTGATTTTAAATACAAATTCTAGTTGTTTGATAGTTTAAAATCGTTTATTAAGCTTTAGGTGAGGTTAGAACAAGTAATTGCTCTCCAAAGAATTTTTTCCAAAGAAACGACAACAACAACATTTTTTCAATATAAAAACATCACTAGCTGATTTATTGAAATTTCGGCCCTGCTACAGGTTTCATCAGAAATCTTTGGGATGCCGGCGGGAATCGAACCCGGGCCGTGCTTGCCTCGTGCAAGCGCATCTTAGCGCACTACACCACAGTGGCGATGAGAGTTCAGTGTCAATTTCTCAGTTTTTTTGCTCCCTTTTCTTGTTGTTGTTTATATTATTGCTTTACTTTAGTTTATGCTTATGTTATTATACAGAGTCCAACAGTCTGTTGGAATTCACCTCTCCATAATAATAACATAAGCATAAAACTAAAGTAAAGCAAAAATACAACAAAAACAGGGCTCTCATCACGTATGACGAGAATCGTTTGACGATATCGTTTCAACGATACTTTAACATCACGTAACCTTTAATTTTATGCATCGTCTAAACGATATCGTTTTGCTTGCTTCATGTATGGCAAACAACTGTAAAATGGTATCGTTTGGCTAACGATTGCTTGGCGCGATAGCTAATTTGGTATCATTTGGCTATTTTTCTGGTTGGAAATAATAAAAATAATTTTAAAATATTTTGGGCGCTTGTTTGTTAAAGTGGTCCTTAAGGGAGGGTTCTCCTGGATTTTTTTGGATTTGGCCGAAAAACAAGCAAAATTTGAGAATGGTTTGTGGGAAAATGAAAAGACATACGAACTTATGCTTTTGAACTTTGATTCGTGGTTTATTGACGAGTAAAAAAAAAAAAGATATTTGAAAAATTCAAAATGGCGGCTTGAAAATGGCGGATCTCGTCGACCTCTGCGCGCAAAACATCGACCTCCCGCGGACAGTGTGGGGCCTCAGGTAGTGAACTGAAATGAGAAATGTATAAAATTTATTAAAATTGATATCATTTCATATGCCTGGAACCTAACTTCAATTAAGTTTGGTAAAAAAAACCAATTTTATGGACTTTTAAAAAAAAATTGAAATTTTTTGCTTTTTTTTTACTTAGATCTCGTTTAAAAATTATAAATAAACAATTTTTTATGCCAATGTTAGGTTCCAGGCGTACAAAAAAGTATATACTTTCAAACATTCTTTGAATGAAGGAAATCGGATCAATAGAACAAGCCCTGTGCTGTCCGTTAGATTAGAAAACATGGTTCCGAGAAAAACGCGTTTAAAGTTTTTAGAAAGTTGGTACGCGCGAGTGACATGGGTACGTTTGACACGCTCTAGCTCGAGAAATACGCGTCGTATTGAAATATCCCTTGGCACAAACATTCTACATATATGTAACTTTCATTTTATGTAAAAAAAAATGGATTTTTTCAAAAAAATCCAGGAGAACCTTCCCTTAACAAATAATGGAATGTCCTAGCTGGAATGTAATTGTGGCCCAGCTGCGGATGTTCATCAATAAAGTGTAGCAATATTTCCATTTACTTAGGTGTCGCTGCCGAATAATATATTTTCAAAGCATTATCATCAAAATAACTTAAATATATTCTTACATTTTACCTTAAATTTTCACTTTTGAAACAAATAAATCCAAAAACAAATTCTACACAAAAGTAAATATCAATTTTGGCTCTGAATATATGTTTTGCAGAGCCTTTCAAACTGTAGAAAACACAACGATAAACGAGACGATAGCGATGGACTTATATGAAGCAAACTAAGAACGATATCGTCGGATAGCATCGTTCAAAGGATAGTCGTTTTAAAAGTTACGTGATGAGAGCCCAGGAAAATATGAAAGGGATAAAAACTGAGAAATGGACACTAAAATCTCATCGCCTCTGTGGTGTAGGGCGCTAATGCGCTTGCACGGCGTATCATAAATATTTCTGATGAAGCAGGGTCGAAATTGCAAACAAATCAGCTAGTGATGCTTTCCTTTTTCATATTGGAAATGTTGTTGTTGTTTTTTTTGGACTCGGCAATTTTTTTTCCATAGGGGGTGTCCTAACTTAATCTACGCAGTAGGTCTTCTAGGGTCTCTACCGCTTCTGCGTCCAGGAACCCAAATTGGGTATAAAAAGAGATAAGAAAAAAATTCATCAAATAAAGTTAAGAACTTTGCTGAAAACTTTTTCGTAAAAACATGGTTTATACAAGCGACATATTTATTGCGAAATATAGCAAAATTGTGGATGCAAGCCATCTATATGCAATCTTGTGCATTCATGTCTAAGCCTAAAATTTTACTGTCGGTTCTGGATTTTTTTTTTGTAAAATTGTTACCAACAAAGGCCAGTGAGAGAATATAAAATAAATAAAAACAGTTCTAACTAATGAAGATATGCAAAAAATGTTGTGAAGAACATCCCCCCCATTTCTCCAAAAACTGAAAGTGAAGTATCCGAACTTGTTTTCAAAAAATTATGGCAAGCCTACCTATGAGGATACTAGTGCTTCCCTGTATGCTAGGACATATGTGGATTTGACGGTATTGGAGCACATGAATTTGGTCGCTGCTTGGCTATCGACGAAGCTGTCGATACAAAAGAGATGTGTGTTCATGCAAAGAGCCTTCGCTTTTATCTCCGCAGCCTTCCTAATCACGAAAAATATACTCCGATTAGCTACACTAAAAATATTATGGTTTGCTAAGTGTTAAACGTTTTCGTCAGTATGGAATTTTGTTACTTTTTACCAAACTTTAGGTAATCATTCTCTTATATCAATGTCTTAGTATGAATTCATAAAGTTTGACCTTATTTTATGGAATTTTCTTTTGTTTAAAATTTTGGCTTTTTATGGCATTACATATTATAGGTTTTAATCCGCCTTATTATTCTCTAAAAAATGTTTGATTTCGTCGAATTCGAATTTGACACTGATTCCAAAAATCATTAGCAATCGCTCATAAATGTAAAATCCATATTCCATTTCATATTGAAATTCAACGCATATTTTAAGGGATTATGGTTATTTTGTAAAATGATTCGTAAATAATTTTAGCTATTGTAGAGTTGAAAATGATTCGTTTATAATTTCAGCTATTGTAGAGATTGCCATATATTATTGTTAATTTATACAAAATCGTCATTAAAAGTTTTGTAATTAAAGCGCGGCGTAAGTTTACGCAAATAAAATTGCTGGGTATAAACATGTATTTAAATGAACATTAAATTTATTTTTATTATATTTTCATGGCAAATCTGGAATTTCAAGCGGATGCTATGAAAACTAGTGCATTTCCGCTTTAATTTAAATTAGCAACTACAGTAATAACGAACGGGCAATTTTCCGCACTTTTTATGAACGCATCTCCAGCAAGAAAAGGAAAAATAGAAAAAAATACAATGGACAAATATTATAGCGTGAAAATAACTACCATGAAAATGAAATGTAAAACAAAATTTCATTTGCACTTGCAACACGAAACAACAACAAACAACAAATACGACAACCGTAACAACAACTCTGATATAGCAAAACGAGATAACTGCACTAATTAAAGCAACAACAAAAGCTAATTTACTGGTTCATTTACACTTGAAGCCACACCGAAGCCACACAGCAGCCTCACCGCAGGCAATGTGTGAGGTAATCAAGTCAAAAACTAAGCCATACCCGAGATGAAGATGCGTCCGCTGAGTAACAGCTCAGTAGAGCCGCTTAAACTAGAGCAGTGGGTGAATAACTTTAAAGTTGCGGCGGCTGAGTTCGCAGCTCAGATGGATGTGAAAAAGACTAAGGGAAAGATGAGTGGTGGTGGTGGTAATGAGACAGCATAAAGTAGTTATAATTACAAGCGCAGCGATGTGTCACATACCCAAATGCAGAAAAGCTTGAGATTTTGAGACTGGTTACAAATGTAGCATTCAAGCTCCTTAAATTTCAATAAATTTCTACTCTTGCTAGTGATTTTCTTGCCTAATTTAAAGCTATTGCCGCTTGACAACTAACATTTTTGTGTGGTAGGTGCCCTTTAGAAATGAACTCTAGTTAAGGAAAACTTTAAAATAAAATTTGCACTTCAGTCCGTACAGTTCTGAAGTAAGTGTTTTTCAAGTGAAACGTCTTCAGGCTCGGATGTATTGTATGTAAAGTGAACTTAAATGCCTATAAGAAGGGGGGTCTATCTGCACTAGGAGAATGAAACATGACATTAAGGTGAATATCTACTTATATACTCCTTAACGTAATATAAGCTCATTGCAAGCACAGATCCACGCTGGGCCGATTACCAAAGCTTCTTGAAAATGCTTTTTATATTCCTTGATAATGTGATAATGGATTTTAAAAGTAAATCCAATGATCACTTTGGATTTATATTAATTTTTAGTACTGTATCCAATTTCTGTTACCTGGAAAACTTTACACTATCTACACAAGATATAAGATAACTATATAACAGATATTCGATATTATTCAAAAAATCTCCAGAGGTTTTGGATGAAATGTCAAAAAAGAAAGGTATGATTCAAGTACTAGTGCTATACACCTGGTCGGCTCATTTTTGCAAATCAGGATATCCTACATTTGAGCAAAATCGCTTGAGTCTCTAGCCACCGGAAATGCCGATGAATTTGTCTCCAAAATCGGGTTTTTATATTGTATATATTTTATCGTAATTATTAAAACACTTACAAACTAACATAAAATGTTTGTGGTAATTGAGTATCAAGTGGAGCCACGTGATTTAGTAAAAAAATAAATTTTATTGGCTTTCATTACTAGTGCAAAAAAATTCAATAATCATAGTTTTTCCCCAATGACAGAGGTCAGACAAGCTTCAAATGGTGAAGTTCATCATCTTTTTTATTCTCTTTGACTGATTCTGGTCTTGAACGTCATCAAAATTTTGATTACTTTCAAAGTTCATTTTAGCTATTGCAGAGAGTTCATTCATTCAACAAATTTAGATTCATTCAATCGTTTGCTTCGTCTAATCTGTTTTTCGGAAATCTCTCAAAATTGCGCAAATATTATTAAATTTTGACGAATTAAAGGTTCATTGGAAAGGTCTTGTAAAGATCTAGCGATTAAATAAGTAAACAAGAATTATTATAAAAAACTAGCTGATATACCCGGTGTTACTCGAGAGTCACTTATATAAACATTTTAACATAAACTTCTCGATTAAATGTTTTTTAAAATCGGGAATATTGAAAAACATGTTGAATTTTATTTGAATTTTATTTTATTTAATTTTATTTATCTACCGTTAGAAAGATAATTGAACGAATATTAATCCAAAAAAGTTTAGGAAAATTTTTGTTATTGGTTGTTCCATCTCTTGTGGTGAGCTAATTGAATTCAAAGGGGTACGAAAAACATATTTTAATAATTAAAAAGAATTTTTATATTTACTTAAGCTTAAAGCAAGCACAATTACCTTTTCAACAAAATAAAAATTATGGTGGGACTGAATGCGTCCTTGAGATATGGACATTTTAACGTTTAAACAAAGAATAATATTAAAAAACATATTGAACTTTTTAACAAAAAAAATTTAAATGAAATATATTAAAAACAGCGGAGTTATTGGCATGAAAAGTAAAAACTTTGATTTTCATATAATTTTTTTCTCATTATTAGCTATCAATGTTTTATGAAAATTCGTTGTGCTAAAAATGATTGTACCTACTAAAATTTTTATTAGCTGCGTTTTTTCATTGGAGATCAGGATCATATAATCGCATTTGCAAGCAAAGCAAAAACAACAAAAAGTCCAGCAAGTGAGCTAGACATTTAAATTGATCCAATTCTATGTTTTTAAGTGTTAATGACGCTAGATGACGCTGCGACTGAAAAAACTGGCATTACTGCATTATTTTACTTTTTAAAAGTTTGGTAGCAATAGCATTTTCGCAAAATATTTCGCAAAACTTATCTGCTAGCTGTATAAGAACATCATATATTCTTCTGTAAGCAGAAAATACCGCCACCTGTCTGTAATCCCAAACGTGTGGGGTTAAATTTGAAGAAACTTTTGAAAAAACAGTATTCAGCTTTTCACCGCAAGGTGTAAGTATAGTCTGTACCCACACATCTTACAAATGTGACGCCATCTATCTGTGAATTTAATGCACAGATCAAAACTAATGAAATAATTGTGCTGACCAGATGCGCATATGTTTTATTATATCGCCATATAGCTAAAACTGATTACATGAAAATATTTACTTTAACAGCATTCTTATTCACAGTCATTTTTTCGATAAAATTGTGATATATATACAACATGTAAAGTACCATTGATAAAGAACTAAGTGACAACGGTGACACAATAGAGAGAAAAAATAGAGCCATCACAACAAAACAAATTTAACAGGAGGGGGGCGGGGGGTGGGGAGGCAAAAATATAAAGAAGATTTTATAAAATCCAAAATAATCGTAATTACTTTAGACACACAACTGCATTCTTAGAGATAAATGGGGACGTTCAAACTACATAGAGAATTCTAACACAAAACTAAGTTTTATTAATAGTCTGGTATGAAAAAATAGATTTTTAGCCATAACTTTTGATCGGAAAGAGATATTGAGGTAATTTTTTCACATAAATTATTTTTGAGACTTGATTTTTTTGTAAAAAATATAAAAACAACATTTTGGAAAAAATAAATTTCGCGATAAAAATCAAAAGGGGGTTCCCTTGTTGTTATCATGACAAAAACAGTAAAATAATTTTTGCGCTTAGCTGGAAGAATTTTTGCAAATAAATGCTATGTCATATGAAAGTCAGATTTGCTGTTTTTAATTGATTTCATTTTTACAACAACAACAATTTTTGAGTCATTTTTTGAGTAAAAAGTCAATATTTTGGACCTTTTTTGGCATACTCATAAAACATATATACACCAACTTAACGGTACAGTTCGACCTATTTTTGTCAAGTGATTTTATTGAACTTTTGCACAAAAAAAATTTGAATGAAATATATTAATGGACAGCAGAGATATTTGCATCGAAAGACCAAACTTTGATTTTCATGTCGTTTTTTTCTCATTCTTAGGTAACGATGTTTTATGAAAAAGTCGTTGTACATAAAATTTCTCCAATTTTGAAGATATGTGAGTGTTTTTGATGTCAAAATAACAAAAAAATTTTAAAATTAAATATACAAAAATCTCCCATACTAAAAAGTTTTATAATAACAAAATTACCGTTAGTTGAAAAATTTCAGAGGGGGCGTGGCAAAAACTAAGTATGTAGCATTTTAAGTTGGTATAAGCTTAATATGTGTACCTAGTTTGAGCAAAATCCGTTGAGCCGTTTAGATTTGTATAAAGGCCAAACAAACAAACAAACAAACGGAAAATGAGTTTTATTACTATAGATTAATGTGTTGGTCCCAAATTCAAAAAAATGGAGGAAAATTCATCGGTATTTCCGGTGGCTCAAACGAGAGACTCAAACGATTTTCCTCAATTTCAGGATATCTTAGTTTTTTATCCCAAAAGTTCATAGATTAGGTGTGCTTATTGGCATAATTTTCCGTGTTATTATTTTGTATTGCATTTCATTTCCCAAATACTTCAAGCCACCCAACTATAAGGCAGTCTTTACTCATTAGACTGCTGCGATGCTGAAGTGTATCCTCTTCTTCAATGTCTTTTTAAAATTTTAATAACATTGTCTTTGCACCTTTGCCTCAGAGGAGAAACTGAATTTTCTCAAGAATTAAAACATATATGAAACTAGTGATGGGCACTATCGAATGATTTCAACTATCATACAATTCGTTCAAATATTTCGTTAATTTCATTCATTTACTTTAAAAAAGTATTAAATAGTGCATGAAACTATCGAATGATTTAACTGTCAAATAATTTACTCATTCATTCGAATTAAAAATTATTAACTATAACAAAGAACTGTCGTACAATTTTGATTATCGAATAAATTATTAATTTGTTCGAATTATAAAGATAGAAGCTAGTACAAAGCACTATCAAATGATGTTTGCTATCAGTTCTAGTATTCTTTCATTCGACTTAAAAAAACCTCTAAATAGCTTTTAACTAGTGTGATTTCATTATAATTTTCATTTCAACACAAATCATGCAGTGTTCTTAAACGTACTTTTTCAGTTAAATTTGCTGTATTCACAATTTGTTCAATCAGTTGAAGGTAAGCAAACGAAGTGCAAATGAAATAACTATCGAATAACAAAAAACTATCGAATGAATGAATGATTTTAAACTACCGAATAATTTGAATATTTTTCGAATAATTTTTATTCGATAGTTCCCATCACTATTTGAAACATATTCAACGACAACTGAAGATAGATTTTAACCAACTTGCTTTATAAAATATTCATTATGACATTAAAGTGATTGTGGATCAAGTTGTCGATAGATATGGCAAAACATGGAAGCACTGATTAGATTTCGTGTCACGATTAGATTTTTCAAACAGGGTTTGGAAATTTTATAATTAATTTAGTTTCAAAATTGAAGAACACAATTTTATTCGTTTCTTTTTATTTTCATTTAAGTTATGTTAGCTTTTTCGTATTTCATACATATGAACTTTACATATATATAAATATATATATATATATATATAAAGTCACTGAAAACTGGATTGCTGGTATTTTGATAAAACTGATTTATTTTACAAATCGCTATATTTGTGTCATTCAAGGAACCAGTTTTTATATTTTGGCAAATTTAAATTAGATTTTGAAATAGATTGCAATTATAAATGAATTTAAATTTATTTTTTAATTATTTTTTTTCATATGCTTACCACGTATTATTAGATATTATCGCCAATATCTGCAACTACTACGAAGTCACATTTTTTGGATCACATCCCCCTCCCCCCAAATGGAATGTCTGGATCCGCCACTGGTTCATTAACACAAAATTTTAAAATTAGACTATAAAACAGCAGCCGAAAATAAAACCTTAAAAGGCTTAAAAAACGATTTTTTAGCAATCGAAAATAAAACCTTAAGAAACGATTTTATTTGTACTGACATATTAAAATTTCAAATGCAAATATAACTAGTATTACTCACAAATATTTTGGCCCAAACTGACAGTTATATGCAGTGTTGCCATATAGGCTGATAAGCCTGTTTATGGGAGTTTTTTGAGTCTTTTAGAACCAAAAGTTCACCATTTCCAATAAAAAATTTTTAAAAATCGGTTAAACATTAAAATTTTTTTTTTCGACTATCTTGAATCAAATTATAGCTAAGAATGAAAAGCTTAACTTAATTTATAAATTGTATAAATTTATGCTAACAATATTTTTAAACAATTTCTTACAAATATTTTTTATATAATTTTTATATTTAAAATGAGAATTTTTTTAAATATTTATAAACTGCAAAAGTTTTAAAAATAAAACAAATAATTCACTATAGTAACATTAAATATTGTAACATAAATACTCAAAACTTCATCTGTTACAAAAGTAAAATTTTTTTAATATCTGTTTTATATATTTATTCAAAAATTTATAAAAATTGTTTAAAAAATGTTTTTGAATTAATTAAAATAATTTTTAATTATTGCAGCACAAATATTTTTTTAAAATTAACTGATTTGAATAAATTATTTATGGTATGAGTGGGGTAGGATTATGGGTTTTATATTAGGTATGGTTAACATATATGATTGCTATAACATAATGAATAAAGTATTTATTATAGGCTTCATGTGATAAATAATATGATGGATTGTGTGTTAGTTTTTGTATGATGGACATCGTATGACGGATGTTATGCCATGAATGGAATAATCGATCGGGTATCATAGGTATTAAAAATCAAACAACATATTATATGAAAGTAAAATTTTAAACAAAAAGTTAAAAAAACAGGTATCAAATAATGTAGTTGCTAAGCTCCAATTAACACAACGTAAATCAGAAAAGCTTGGATCATTTTTAAAAGCACACAATTTATTGGCACCAAGTACTTGGAGTATCGAATTTTTCATACCTTGATAGTGATAATGGTAATGAAAAAGACATTGTATAAAAATAATATTGCAATATAACGATATCATCAATTGAAATATCGTACGATGTAATAGTTGCAATAGTTGCTTTTAAATAAATCCATGTCCATTTTATTCCGTTTGTTAACGTGTAACATTTAACTCGTAGCGATTACTTGTCTTCGTAGACCCTTAAAGAAATTTTCTGGAGAATATTTTTGTGGAAGTTTGTAACCCTTGACCTATCTCCAAGTTGACTTTTAAGTGGCTTTTCGAAAAAAGGTCAAAAATTACCTACACGGATGAGAGATAAAGGGTTAAAATTTTTATATAGGTTCGCGATGACAAGTATCAACCTGAATTAAGTTTTATACAAGATTTTCCATATTATTTTATTCGATTTTGGACCAAAAAATTAAAATTTTAAACCACAAAAGAATGCATTTTTTAATATAATGTTAAATCGTTATGCTAATTGCAGGACAAGCAAATTTATACTAATACTTAACATGTGTACGTGGCATAGGGGATAGGATTTAAGTCTAATGATGAAGAGTACGCAGGTGCAAGTAGGTGCACGGTCAGTGATATTTTAAAAAAATTAAAGTTTTTTCCTAAATGACCTCTATGTTTATTATGTTGACTTTATATGATTTAAATACAAATTCTAAATGTTTGATAGTTTAAATCATACTTGATTTTAAAAATATGTCGTTTGCATCAGTCAGTTTATGCGATCTTTATCCAAGCAAATAAACAAAAGTGCCTTTAAGGAGCTTGTTTTAAAAAATTTTGGAGATTTTGGAAAAATTTATTTTTGAAGTTAAAGAATCTATACATTTATTTCACTAAGAATTTCTGAGATGTCAGGATTGGCGGGGGGTGTAGAATGGTGAATGAGGTATCGAATGAAACAGCTCGATGGAGAGGCGTGCACAATTTGGTGGATTTTTCGATTGATGACAGTTGACCTGAAATATGAGCGCTTAAAAGGAATTTCCGAAATAACTCCTTAACTATAAGAAATGGAAGAACATGGTGTAGGAGGAAATTTTAGACATTGCTGAAATGTACAAAAACCATTCGAGTACAAGACATTTTTCGCTATCACTTACGAATACTTTACAAAAAGCATTTTTGTATGTAATATGTGTGAATATATACTGTGATGGTAAAATTTTTTACATGTAGTAAATTTTGGAAAAATACCGTTATTATGACATTAAAATTATTGCGATATCTTGAAAACTGTAGACTTTCTCAGTACAACGAATTTTCGTATGAAAATTCGTTGAATAGTAAACTTAACAGTAAGCGAAAGCTTTTTCGATAATATTTGGTATGGATAGTGGAAGCAAAAAAAAAAGTCCGTTATTATGACATCAACATTTTTGCGATATCTTGAAAACTATAGATTTTCTCAGTACAACGTATTTTTGTATGAAAAGTTGTTGATTAGTAAAAATAACGGTAAGTGAAAGCTTTTTCGAAAATATTATGTACGGATAGGGGAAGTCAACAAAAATACCGTATCATGACATCAAAATTTTTGCGATATCTTGAAAACTATAGATTTTCTCAGTATAAGGCATTTTTTTATGGCGAAGCCATCGCCTCAGAATGAGGAAAAAAAAGTATAGCAGTGAGAGGACTGCCGACCGAAGCGAAAACCTATATATAAAATATTAGTGTTCCCTGGAAGACGTTGTCCTGCCACGGACCGCCTTACTGCTATATAAGAATTTTCATGCTAATAGGGGGTTTCGGACTATCCTACATGTAGGATGGATTTGACACGTCGGACGGACATGTAGGATGTGCGAAAGCTCATACTGCAGCCCGTCCTACATGTAGGATGAAAATAAAAAAGTTCTAAAAGTTCCGCTATGATCTTGTTCTTCTCTGTGCGTCCTTGTTTGTAGATTTCCTTGGTAATTGTTGTTGGCGCAGTTAGCCGGAAAATTTTTGTAGGTGTTGTGAATTCTAATCGTGTAGCTACAGTTGGCATATGAAAGTAGAATGATTTTTGTTAAGAGCTTAAAACAATTTATTAAATTTTTTATATATTACTGAAACTATTTCTTTTAAGCAAAAGTGCTACCATATCAAAAATACATATAATTAAAGTAATTTATTTAAATTATTTTATTATTGAATTAATATAAAAAATTAAAGCTTATTTATATCTATTTATATCATAACACTAACACAATATACATGTTCACCACATCTATATTGCGTTGTGTATTAAAAATAGAATATTCTAAAATTAAGAAATATCTATAGCTTATAAATTATATATAATTCATATAAGAAATTAAAGCTAAACAGTTTTAAAAAATAGAATTTTGCAGGTTTAATACGTAATTGTTGTTATATATACATAAATATACTTTAAATTTCCTCAATGAGCTAAATTGTTCATATATATGAACTATATATATATATATATATATACATATATATATATATATATATAATCGTAGAATAACGGACTTTTTCAGATGCGCAATCGAAGTAATTTTTTTGCGCATCGTGATGCAGATATGAACATGTTTGAACGTGCAAAAAATCAATTCGCAGGGAATGCAATAAATGTGCGTATTAGAAATCGGGCCTTAATAAGGCCCGATTTCTATTATTTAATTTATTTAATTAAATTTATTTATTTATTTAAAATTTAACAATTTATTTAATTGATTTTTTGCACGTTCAAACATGTTCATATCTGCATCACGATGCGCAAAAAAATTAATTCGATTGCGCATCTGTGAAGCGAGTGACAGTCGAACGAAGTCAGCGGTAGCGTCAACAAAGTGGTTGATGTAATATTGTGCTCGCAGTAAAAGTCCGTTATTCTACGAATTAACTATTGCCTATGTCCAGCTTTGAATTAAAAATCAAGAGAGGTATTTTAACGAAAACAAAAATGTTAATTGATCAAATATAACTGTGGTGTATTCCGAGAAAAACTTGATTAATGAAATTATATTGAGAGCGCCTAAAAAGGCCCGAACATTTTTTTTCTTTCCGGCTTTCTTTTTCCGATCTCATGTCCACACCTAAATCTACCTGGCAGAAAAAAACTACGAAAAAGAAAGCACTCAACTATAAAGGTCAGCAAATTAACAAAATTTTCTTTAAAAAGCCAGAGTAACTTTATTTTAATTTTCAATATGAACTTTTGGCAAAAAAAGTATTTTTTCGAAAAAGTTTTTATAAAAAAAAGCTATGAATAGCATTTATGTTTAGGTTAAATGTAAACCAACATTTGTAATAACAATATGTGTTCTTATTTTATTATTTTCTGACTGTTTTGTTATGTTTCTAAAACCGTTATATATTGGGCCTTATTTAGACATGGTGGTTCTAATATGGCAAGATCAGACCTTTTTAAAACCTTCTGAGCTGGATATATTTTTTACTCTTTCATGATTTATTTTTATGTTTTTGAAAAAAGAATTGAATAAAAAAAATACAAAATTGCAAAAATAAGTTTAACAAAACCCGTTTCTCTTCTGTCTGGTAAAAACCGTTAGGTTGGCCTTATTTGGGTAACTTACCTTATACATATATATATATACAAACTTAAATATATATATATACATATATATTGGTAAATCTATTTGTTTTTAATAAAAGTGTTACCGTATCGGAAATATATATATACATATATTAGGGCGGGTCAAATTCTGGCTCAGCGAAATTCGTAAAATACATGTAATTTCAAGACTTTTTCTCCACTACAGCATATACAAATTCTGAAAAAAAGCTGTGCGGACTTCATTGGCGTCGGAAGCGGGGGGGCAAGGTGGGCAGTTGCCCCCCCACTTTTTTAGCAAGATAAACAATTTAAAAGGAAAAGTTGTTCAAAATATCAGTTTTTTTACAACGATAATATTTTTGTATTATATATTTTCCTCTTCTTTCTCTCTTCTTCATGTTTCATGTGAAGAAATTTTGGTGAACTTTTTTTGCACCACCATTTGTACTGCCCCCCCAGATGAAATTCGCTTCCGACGCGATTGGCGGACTTTCGTAAATAGATTCATACACATAAATTCATACATTCATATTTTATAATTGAGAACAAAATCTATTTACGAAAGTCCGCACAGCTTTTTTTCAGAATTTGTATATGCTGTAGTGGAGAAAAAGTCTTGAAATTACATGTATTTTACGAATTTCGCTGAGCCAGACCACCAAAAAATTCGTCCATACAAAATGAACCGCCCTAGTATATATATACATATATATGTATTTCCGATACGGTAACACTTTTATTAAAAACAAATAGATTTACCAATATTATATATACTCTTTAATTCATACGTATAAACTGTTTTCTAAATTAGTTCGATGTCATATGCTGACTGTAGCTACAAATAAACATCCACAAAAAATTAAAGCTTACTGTACAACAATAACTACTTAGCAAATTTACAACAACAACGCAAAGAGAATTACAAGATCCCAGCGGTTGCGCAGCGTTAGAGGGGATGAACCTAATTGGCGTCGTAAAATATACAGCACTTTGCATGCTATATTTTCTGTTTGTCTGCTAGCAAGCACTTAGCACTTGCTTGTGCTACTGGTGATGGCACTTAGAGGATGTTGGCTAGCAACAAATTTTGCACTGCACTTGCTGGTGGTGGCACTTGGAGGACGCTCGCCAGCAAAGAAAGCCAATTTAACTTTGCTGCACTTGCTGATGTTGGAGACCATTGACCCACACACACGCACACACAAACTCAAGCACTTTCGTTCATTTTTTTTCATTAATTTGTTATTTTTTAAGTTTTTTAAGTTTACAATATTACAAGTTTACGAAATACGTTGCAAGTACAAGCTCTCGAATTAAATATGTCGCAAATTGATAAAATGCAAATAAAATAAAATATTTGCGCTAAAACACGACCGAAATGTGAAACGTCAAAATTTGCAATTGTAAAAATTTCATCGTCCATTTGACACTGCAAAAGAGACAAAATTTATTTCAACACACACAAATTGTATTCAACCTGATATTTTCTATCCTACCATGACTGAAAAGTTTCCTTTTGACACACACCCTTTATGAAAAATTTATTAATAAAACAATGATAGTTGGCAACTCTGAAAATAAAATGGCGCAGTGGTGAAAATAAAAAGCCACTGACCAGTGTTGCCATGAAAAAATTTTACAGCGTAACTTTTGCACTCTGCTCGTCGGATTTCTCTTCGGATTTGTGAAACTCTGAAAACATGAACTAAGAAATTTTCAGTTGCATTTTACAACATAAAAAACAAATAAAATATTGCATTTTATTAGACGTATGATGTATATTTAAAGATTATAAATAATATAAATAAATAAATAAATCACATTTTTTCAAAAGTCAATTCAATCATCATTATAAATAGAGAAAATATTTTATAAAAAATTACATTTTGAAAATATTTTTGAACACACAAACAAAGAGTAAAAATCAAATTAAAAATACATTTGCAACACAGTTTGGTTTAATGTAGATCTCTTAAATCGGTAAAAATTAAATACATAAAGCTATAATACATAATTTTTCAATTTTAACTCTATAAATGTAAAGTTTTTGCTCCAAGTAAATTAACAAAAAAATGTTGTTGTTTTAGTCAGAAAAAACTACAAAAAAATTAGATTTTAGTAAAAAAAAATATGTTTAAAAAAAATATTAATTTTTCGAAGTCCTATATACATTGCTTTATTAAATTTGTTTATCAATTCTTTATCAATTTTAAGACTAAAACAGTTAAAAGATTTCATACGCACATAATCTTTTGTATGCGGAGTTCCTTCCATTGTTTCTAACTCTAATGTATTGCGAACTTTAGTTTTATTAATATTTATTTAACTTAAAGTTCACTCAACGTTAGCAGGGGAATTCGGTAAGCTCAACAATTCAAAAATAAATTTTTCCATTATTGGTACCATCGCATCTTTTTATTTTAAAGTTGCCATCAATTTTATTATAGTTATTTTTTTTCTTTTTATGTATATATGTATATAAAAATATATGCAAAATCGGACGTCGGATCTACTTTTTCTGAAATCGTAACATTTTGAAGAATTTTGGTCAAATATCGGAACGTCGGATTCAAGTATTAAAATCGTAACATATCCGATATATCGGACCATATGGCAACTCTGCCACTGACAAATACAACAAGTGTGAAAATTGTCAAACTTTGTTTGACGATATGTAATAAAATAAGAGCATGCATGTAATTATTTGAATGCTCAACATATTCCTTTATCACAACTTGAAGATTGAAATGTTAAAACACTCAATCCATACATTATTTTTCTTGTTTGCAAACGAAGTTCCAGCAGAAAAAAGCAGAAAAAAAAGGAGATTGATCCATTTTTAAATCTCACCATGAATAGCAGCTGTTTGAGAAAAGCAAATTTTTCAAAAATGTTGACAAATACAACAACTGAAAAAATTGCCAAACTTTAAAGGCATATATATACCAATATAAGCCGAATTAATAATAAGTTTTGGTTGCAAACATCTTATTGCAACCTAACTTAAGTATTTAAATACTAACAAACAGATTATATGCATTAATTTCAGGTGTTGCCAAGTGAGTTCTTTGTGAGCTTGCGGCCGATTAAGAACAAGAGTGACGATCACTGTTGATTTTTTTATGCACAAATACATGCAAACATTTTTGAGGTTATTTTTTGTAATTTTCCTATCTTGTTATCTTTGCTGTCTGTATTGTGGACGATTTCCTTGGAAAAATACGATGATGCAAACCAATGATTTACCCTCTACCAAAATCGTTCAACGCGCCTAAAGAAGTTTTCACTTAAAAAAAAACGATTGAAATTTCAAGTTTTGACTTTGCAAGCAAATATGGAGATATTAATAAAACTTTCTAATCGATATTAATCAAGTTTTTGCTGTCTGAAAGTTTAATTAAATAACTATAGAGATATGTGAAAAATTTACCGTTACCTCACCAATTAAATGCTTTATATATTCTTCAAATAAACCTCTAAAATGCACACTTTTTGCCCAAAATACAGGCCAAAAGTTGTTATTATTGTAAATTTGTTTTTTTTTCGAAAATTTCTATTTTGCTTAGTTTAAGTTACCGAAGAGATGCTTACAATAGAATCCAGTTTAATTTTTTCACATTTTGTTATTTTTAATCAATTATGGATTATTTTTTTCGTTTTGCTGCACCTTTAAAAAATTATTCCTTCTGTTAAAAGCGCATTTGAAATCAATTATACGGTAGAAGTGGTAAATGGATTAGTTTTAAAACTTTTTGAAAGGTTTTTTTTCGCATTTTGTATATCTGTTAATTTTGGCATTATTTTTTTCTGTGAAAGGTGCATATTAAAAAATGATTTGCCATTGTACGAAATGTTGTCCGTCACCATTCCGTATTAAGGCAAATTAGGTTTTTTATGGTGTTTTTTAGGATAAAATGATTTGCACTTGTACGGAAATTCCAGTTATTTCAGGCATATTTGTATTAGTTAGTCTATGTCCCGTCACCAATTAGAGAAGTTACTATTTATTGGAAGTTATTTCATTCATTTTAGAAATTGCTTCATTTTAAGTTGAAGCCTTTTTTCAAAATGGGTCTATTTAATTTTTTTTTGTAATTTTTTTTTTTGTATTTTTTCGATGGGTGTTATTTCATAATAAAATAAACCCCAAATTTTGAGACTTATTTAATTTTACATTTGGGTATTATTTTAATGCATTTGGGCATTCTTTCATTTTTTTCGTTTGGGGTTTATTTCATTTTCGTTGGGACTTATTTCACTGGGCGTTATTGCATTGGGGCTTATTTCAATTGGGGTATATTTCGTGGTGCCCCAGAAAACACTTTTAAAATGTGGCGACCCAGAAATCGGAATCGTGCCTTTGTAACTTCACGAATGGGAAAATCGTACGTCAAATGACTAATATTGATCACAAGTAGAATTAAGCCATGAAGTTAGCTGTTGCTTGGTATTTTATTTTATTTGGTCAGTTACAATTCCGTAACACGGCTGTACAATGGGTTAAGGTGTTAACACTGTCAAATTGCAATATTAAGTACATTTTATATTAAGTAATGAAAAGTGACTTAAATTAGATTTTTGAACAGAAACCATGTTATAGACTCTTAAAAAAGTACATCGAGAGGTCTTTATCCAAACCTGTATTTAAACTGATGATAAGACCCCTTAAGCTTATATCTAACCCACCCGTTCTTCGGGGGGCAATCACTAGTCATTTTAATATTGGGAAGCTTGCTATCGATCTTTAATACCCTAGTTCATGTAGTTGGCATAAATATGAACCTTAATTTATCCAAAAATCAGTAAAATCGCTTAATTAGTTCTTCTTAATAGTGAAAACTCTATAAACCAGCTTTAAGGATAATTCTATTTACAGTATTTTTTCTTCACTGCGCTGCTTCATGGACCCACATAAACTCCCCTTAAATAATTTCTTTAGTCAACTATTGCTCTACAACTGTTGGTAACACGTTTGCGATGATATTTTCTAATAAAATAAGTCATCTTTTTTTCTTGATTTTGTAACAAAGAGTGCTGAAAGACTTTCAGTGTTTCGGACTGGACATTTTTTATGTGTATTTTTCATCCTTTATATGCAACCAGCTCATCATCGTATTCAAGCCAATGGTTGCAAGCTTAAACGCTATAATGGAAAAAGCACTTTGATTAATAAGCTGCGTTTAAAGCAAAAAAAAAAAATGCGACTAGATTTTGTTGCATTTTTTGTTGTAACCAGAAAAAAAACAAGTCATTCGATGCGGCTACAGTTGCGGTACTAAAATTTAGATAAGCTTTATGAGAGTCTGCTGCACAATAATAAATGTTTAGTGTTAATTTTTATTTATTGTTGCAGCAGTTGTGAACATCAACAACAACAATAACAACACCATAATTGGTAACAATCGCATAAGCAACATTTTTTGATGGTTGTTAATGCCGACAGCTTACATTGCTGACTGCTTACAGACACAGGCACACACACACACACATATCTCGGACATATGCCTGTAAATGATTATAACTTTATGTTTTTTAATCAAATTTTATTTGCATTTAACAGCTGTTACTTAAATATGTTGTTGTTGTTATTGGCTTTAATTCCAAGAGCAATAGACAAATGTAAACTATTTTGACATTTTAAATGACATTTTTGAATATATTTATAGTAAGGGTATTCACTTCACTGCTGAAATTTACGAAATGCTGAAATTTACGAAAACTTCAGTGCAATTGTTGTTGTTTTGGTTTTTCGAAGTTTGCTTAAATTTAATCACCTATTGAGTTGATGAAAAATAATCGTCGGAAATTTGCGAAGAAAAGATGTATTCAGTAACCATAAGCAAATCTGTTTAACCTTCGCCTTACTAATGCCCAACCAACTAAAATGGTGGTTTTTTGGATTTTGATTTCTTAATAAATTCCTGTATTTTGATCGAAACTAACTAGGGTTTCGACTCACTGAACAAATTTAAGAGTGTTTTTGTATAGTCTACGCAAAATATTTATTTTCAAGTATTTTAATCCTTTTCAGTTTTAATCCTTTTCAGTTTCAGAAAACGATGCACACAAAAGTGTTCCGTAAGGCGAAGGTTAATGAGTGTGAGTCATTGTGAATATGATAATTTTGACAAGAAGAAGAGCATTCTGTCAAATTCCGCTTAAAAGCTAATGCAATGTCTGCAAGCAAGAACAAAATTATCATTGGCCGCATTCTAGCCGAAAAAGTGCTCAAGTAGCGAAGTAGCATAAAATATTTTCGCTATATAAATTGTGACATCTCAAGGAACATGTTCTGTGAGAGCATACCATTCAGCCCGAAAGTTGTGGAACAGTTCTTGAGCACTTTTTCGACTAGAATGCGGCCATTAATTCTATTGTAGCTGAGTGGCTGTCGATTTATATATCTGTGCATTAATCTGTGCTTAGCAAAATATGAACAAAATTATTTGTTTTGGTAACAAACAAATAGGCAAATAAGCAAATAGGTCGCTCACTTCAATTCGGCGGAAATTTCCAATTTCTGAAATTTCAGCATTGAAGTGAATACCCCTAATAATAAACCAAAATTAAGACAATTAAATAATGTTTATACCGTTTCTTCAGAAAAATATTTAAATAAAATTTTATTGATGTCTTGAGTATTAATTATACACCGAGTAATAAGGGATTTATTACTCGGTAAAAGCCATGTCAGGAAGGTGTAAAACTATTTTGACAATTAAATTTCGTTAATCGTGTCAGAACAAATAAACATAGTTCATGTTAGCTTTAAATATATTAAATTTTAAATATTATATAAAATTTGCACTTTAATTTTATATAACAGTAAGGATATGTTAGGTTAGGTTAGGTAAGTGGGGTCGTGCACCGATACCGGCGCATTCGCGGGGACCGATATGTCCATTGCGAATCCCTTTTTTTATGGTACCATGTACCTCCAATTTATTCCTCAAACCAGCCTGAGCTTTTTATGATCCTCCAAATGTCTAGCAGTGGTGTGTTCGCTAAATCTTACAAGTCTTTGAAAAATCTGTTACCGGAGTCTGTAGATTTCCAGTCTACAGCCAGTTTATTATATTGTTTATGTTTCTTCCGGATCCTTGCAGCTCTAACAGAAGTCTGGGGCTGTTCTGTTTATTATATAGACCATTACCCCAAAAGGACAACCGCCTGTCAGAACTCCAACAAGAATCCAGATTCTCGTTCGACCAAAACCAGAAGACTTTCAGTTGTCTTCTCATTTAGCTCCGGCCAGAGCCTTCGAGATATGCTGCAGTCATCTTTGAAAGCCCAGTTAGTGTTAGCATTATCTCTGGCTTTAATGTCTATACTCCTTTTGACGACGCATATTGGAATGTGCACATCTGTAGCAGCTCTGTTTGTAATTGCAGTTACTACACAGTGCCTAACCAGTTCATCCGCTGCATCGTTTCCTTCGATATTGCTATGTCCGGGAACCCAGTAGAGGGTGATATTATAGATACTGTTCAGTGCCAGTTTACAGTTCTGTACCGTTCGAGCCTTCGTCGTTTTACTATTCAGCGCTTTGATAACCGCTTGGCTATCTTCAAAAATTACTACCTTTGTGGGGGTAATATTTTTCCTATGAATAGCCTGTGCAGCTTTTTCAATAGCATATATTTCTGCCTGAAAAACACTACAGTAATCGGGGAGTTTGTAGGACTCTTTGATTTGTAGCGTTTCACAGTATACACCTGATCCAGTTACGTTTTCCATTTTGGAACCATCAGTATATAACTGGAGATTGCTGTTGAATTCTACGGCCGTTTCTTCCCATTCGTGACTGCTGGGGATGGATGTGGTGTATTCTGAATCAAACACTCGGTATGATATAGTCGGTTACTCTTTTTGATTCCTCGGTTCCAAAGAGATTTAAAATAGATGCATGTCCGAAAGTATTGTTCCTCAAGGCTTATAATTCGTTGAGGCGAATCGCGCTTCTGGTCGCCGAACACTTAAGGACCTCTTCTATGGGGAGAAAATTTATCATAATTTCCAGACCACCTGTGGCGTTGAGATCATGGCTCCTGATATGCTTGTTAGGCTCCTGTTAGGGAGCTAAAATAGCTCTTTCTGTGCGCTATCGTCCGCCTAACGAGAGAGCCGTATGTAAGAATGGGTCGGCACTATGCGCTCGCAGTCCCCATTTCCCGCCACAGGTTCTCTGATATGTGTATAGAGCGCACAGTGCTTTTTTCCTTTTTTCTTCTGTGTTACGCTTCCAGCTCAGCTTGTTATAAAGGATAATTCTAATCTAAAAGATATAGATATAGATCAAATAACTATTCTCATCATCTTTCATTGATTATCGGAGTGATGTTTATCAAAGTTCCTTAAAATCTATTGGCAATATTGTCAGGATAAGATTTCAAAGGCAAAGCATTTAAAGTTTCCCTTAAACCTGTTTTAATCCTTGCCATAGCCCTTGTCCTTATACTTATCCAAAGCCTTGTCTTAATACTTGTAAAAATCCTTATTCTAATTTTGTTGTACTACTTGTCCTAATTCTTTTCCAAAGATTTGTCATTGTCTTTGTCTTAATCCGTCACTGTCCAAATCTTAGTCCTAATCCTTGTTAAAGTATTTTCATAAATCATTGTTCTAATTCTTGTTTAAAAACTGTTCCTTATTCCTGTTGAAATCCTTATCCAAATCTTTGTTCAAATCCTTGTCCTAAATCTTGTCTTAATCCTTGTTCAAATACTTGTTCAAATCTTTGTCATTGTCCATGCCTAAATCCTTCTACAAATCTTTGTTCTCTTCCTTGTTGAAATCTATTTCTTTATTTTTGTCAAAATCCTTTTCTTAAATCTTGTCGTTATCATTGTAAAAACACTTGTCCTAATCCTCTTACAATTTCTTGGTTAAGTCCTTGTCTGATTTCCTTAAATTCGCCCCAACCCTTTCAAAATGCTTGCTCTAATCCATGTTCTAATACTTGTCCTAGTCAATTTCCTAATTCTTGCCCATTCTTTGATTTTTTATTCCTGATGCCTTATCACCAAATTTTATTCTGATACACTAACACTTACTGTAGTAATACAATATTGCCACCTTTCGATAATGAGTCCTCTTGAAGTCATATTATTTTGTTTTCATATAGCTACAGAGAATGAACTTGTACTTTACATCTTTACTATCGAATTGACCTTTACTATCGCACAATATAATTTGCTGTAATACCTACAGAAACTGAAATTAAATTCTATGCAATGCTTTTTTATGCCGTCATAATATTTTTTATTATTTTTATCAGGAGGACAAAGAAACGATTTTAGCTTTATTATAATTATTTTTATTGAAACACCTTTACTCAGGGAGTAATAATTTCGTGTAACGATATTGCACTTTTTGTTGCATTAGCTGCTATCTCCGTGACATGATGATGATGTAAGAATACTTTATATATTTTTGTTTTAAGACCTTTTCTTTCATAACATTTACCGTATCGCATGTACTCACTGAGTAATAATAAGAGGCAACGTCGTGACGAGATTGTTGCATCCTCGATTTTGAAGATGAAATTTTTGCGCCGTTATGACGTTAACAGTTGTTTGTTTATTATTGTGAGGAGGGCGTAGAAGCAGCTTTTTTTGACATATAATAATTTTTACCCTAGCTCCTTAGCTCAAAGAGTAATAGTTCTATGCAACAATTTTTTCATTTTTGTTACATAAGCGTCTTCTTCTGCATTCTAATGGCGTTATATATTTTTAATTTTTATGATAAGCTCAAAGAATCAACTTTTACAGTCGCATCATAGCTTGCATCGTTGCTACTGTACTTAACAAGTTAAAATTGCATGCAACGCCGTGACGTCTTTAACTTTAAATTTTTTGGAAATCACGAGGTAAGTCGTAACATTTTCATGTCAATGATTTAAATAATTTTTTTTAACAACAGTCGTAAAAAATCTCAGGCGACAGACAGTGCTGGGAATAAAAATACGATTCCATCGAATCGACATTCTATAAATATTTTCTAGAATATTTATTCTAGAATAAATTAATAAAAACCCGAGACGTAGAAGAACGGGTGAAAGAAATATTAAATGCCTCGAATAAGTGTTGTTGTTAAGGTTATTTTTAATAAACTGTTAATAGAGCTAAAACGTTGGCTCAAAGAGTTGTCGTCTTTTTTTGTCGTAGACGCAGGTCAGCAACCTTTGTGTGAAAAAATAAATGCGTATTCGTTATCGAAAAACAGATAAATGAATAACGACTTAATTAGATGGTTTATGCAAATTTTAACTTTGCTAATTTTGTTTTCGTTAAACTTATTTTGAAGCTAAGACCTTGACCGGAGTTTACTTAAAATTATATGTGTACAAATGCTCTGTCACATATATCAACTTTTGGGAAAAATTATGAAAATTTAACTGCCTTGAATATATGCAAAATAATGTGAAGAAATAATAAACTTTAAGATTTAGTCATATCTGCAAAATTTTCCCATAGCTGTGAGGAAATAAAGTAAGTGTTTTCAATGTTAGTTAATGAAAAAAACACAAATGAGATTGCGATAAGTATTTTATGTTTTAAAAATATAGTTATTTTTTTATTAGCTCGAGCTAAGGGTGTGCCTTGTTTTTCAGTTGTCAAATTATTTGGAATGAGATATGTGGAGAAAATAATTTATTTCAAGCTCTCTATTTAATTATTTAATAGCATCTAAGTTGGTTAAAAATAAACTATGACTACTTTAATTCTTTTTAAAAAACCTTTAAAATATTGATATTAGGGCTTGGCTTGCCGTTTTCTTTTGTCTAATAGCGCTTGAAGGTGTTTATGATGACAAAATCTGTATATTTATAATAATGACAATGTGTTTATATGCTTAACATTTTATTAAAAAAATCTTTATGTTTACGAGAAAAGAAAGAACGAACTGATGCTTACTAAAATTAAGTGGATGAGTTCATCGAGCTGAGAAAATTTTAAACAAATTCTTTGCCACAGAATGATTACCATAGCAGCTTATTATATAATACTTTTTTATTAACATAGATTTGATACCTTTTTTCTAAATTTTTTTTATGTTCTTTCATTTTTTATATTCATTTGCAGTTTTTGTTTATGCGCAGCATTGTTTATGTTTTTAAAACAAAAAACAAAAGTCATAAAGATATATTTTATGTATCTAAATTATTTTTGTTTTCATATTATGAGTATGTAGGTACTTAAAATTATTTTTTAACTCTAGCTTTAAAAGCTTTTATTCTTCATTTTCTTTCGAATATGTACTTGACATTTTAGTTAAGTTATTGTTAAAATTTTGCCACATTTTAACTTTACTTATTTGCAAAAAATCTCAGCTAAATAGCTTTAACTAGTTAAAACTAGTTCGAAAAGTAATATTTATAAACCAGAACATTTTAGTACTATGACTTTGTTAAATAAATATTAAAAAAATAAAAATCATACTATAATTATTTAAAATTATGCAAAGTTCGTAGAAGCTGTGGCATTTAAATTTTACATTTAATTGCATTTAGGTTCTGTTCTGTATAAACAAAAAAGCTAAAATAATTTATGCTAAAGAAAATTACGGCCTTTCGTAAAAAGCTCAAAGATAATGATGATAATGAACATTAGGTTGTCGAGCAGAATTTTTAAAAATTTGCAATTTATTTCTGTCAGCTTTTTATGCATAAAAGCTCAAAAACAGCAGCTCAAAAGGAAAGAAGTTGACTGTAACAGTAATTATTTGCAACTGTGCTACAAATCTATTTGCCAATAGTAGCTTATTATTTATTTGATTTAAAAAAAAAACAAATTAGCTAAGTCAACAAAAGATAAAAATAATAAAAGTTCAAAATATTAAGCTTGAAAAACTTAAACCACGTAGCTTAAACAAAAATTGCTGCAATGATGATGAAGCAATGTTTGTGCTAGGTTGGGCAGCACAAAGTTACTCAAGTTAGCTACAAGTAAAACGCCACATTGGCCAGTAGCATTTTGTTTTTCATCTGCAGTAATTAAAAGCTTTCAATTTAAATTCAATTGGTTTGAAGCATCACCGTTTGACTAAAAATTTACAAACTTTTTGCTCTGGGGTCGAATTGTCCGTTCCGTGCACGAAACGGCAATCGTACGAATAAAAATTACGTGACTCGGTTTACGAACGAACGAATTGGGATTATTTCATAAGAAGGGTTACTGAACGTAATTTATGTGTCTATGCTAAGGTCGACAAATGAATGTAATAGATTGTAATTTCAAAATTCTATTTTAAATGTCATTAAATGACAGAAAACTGACTTTTAATAAATAACCAAAAAATTATCAAACGAACAAGCAAACCAAATTTAATAAATCAAAGCAATGGACCCGATGTTATTATTTTATTTGTCAAGCTCAGAAGACTCCGAGGAAGATGAAAAAATAAAGAGGAGATTTTTAGGAGATGGCAGCAATCCAATGGCCTTGTCGAGATAGCGTAAGAATGCAAATTATCTTCTTAAGGAAAAGTGGTAAAGTATTTTAAATTGTAGGTTTATAAAACGATTTCGGCTTAGCAAGGAAGCATTCCGCTATGTTCTAACTACCCTTAGCTTCTAAGCGCATTTGTCAACTGCAGTGCCTCCAGTCCTGCAACTAGCTACCACACTTTCACTTTTAGGAAGTGGAGGATTTCAGCACACTGTTGGTAATGACTATTTGATTGGAATTTGCCAAACAACAGTTTCAAAGTTAACTTCTAACGTGCTAGAAGAAATGGTGCAAAAGTTGTGCCCGAATTTTATAAAGTTTGATCCACAAAATTCGACGCTGTGTAAGGAAATGTTTATGGAAAAATATAAAATCCCAGGAGGTATATAGTATATTCTTGCCAAAATGTTACAAATTTTGAATTTTTAAGTTGTTGGATGCATCGACGGGACTCATATTAGTTTGCAGAAACCGAGTCAAAATGAGCACATGTTTTTTAATCGGAAAGGATTTCATAGCTTAAACGCAATGATAGTAAGTTTAATGAAAATTAAACCAATTGTGTGCTATTACTTATAAGCAATGTTTACAGATTTGTGATCATGAGTACAAAATAAATGCAATTGACTCACAGTATGGAGGGGCCGCTCATGATTCCTTTATTTGGAAACATTCTGACCAGCAAAGGTTCCTCGAAGAACAATACCAAATTAATGGAAACCAAAATTCGTGGCTACTAGGTAAAAGTGCAATAGAACTAAAACAACATTGTTGTTAGTATTTTATTTATTCATTTATTCATATATTCATTTATTCATTTATTCATTTATTCATTTATTCATTTATTCATTTATTCATTTATTCATTTATTCATTTATTCATTTATTCATTTATTCATTTATTCATTTATTCATTTATTCATTTATTCATTTATTCATTTATTCATTTATTCATTTATTCATTTATTCATTTATTCATTTATTCATTTATTCATTTATTCATTTATTCATTTATTCATTTATTCATTTATTCATTTATTCATTTATTCATTTATTCATTTATTCATTTATTCATTTATTCATTTATTCATTTATTCATTTATTCATTTATTCATTTATTCATTTATTCATTTATTCATTTATTCATTTATTCATTTATTCATTTATTCATTTATTTATTTATTTATTTATTAATTTATTAATTTATTTATTTATTTATTTTTTTATTTATTTATTTATTAATTTATAATTAACAGGCGATTCTGGCTATCCATTGGAGCCTTGGTGTATAACGCCATATAGCAATCCTCAGGACAGTTCGAGCGAAGCCTTGTTCAACGAAATACATTCAAAGGCAAGATGCATCGTTGAAAGGACCATTGGTATCCTAAAAGGCCGCTGGAAGATTTTAGTATATGGAAGCCGAGGAAGATATACGCCACAAAAAGTAGCAAAATTTGTTAATGCTTGCTCTGCTCTGCATAATATATGCATTAAATTCAAAATTCCTTTTCATTCACCAAATATTGTTGTGCAAGCTGTTAATGATTTTGACATTGGTGAGGCAACGCAATTAACGAGGATTGGCCTTACTATAAGAAACCACATCAAATTTTCACTTTCGAGAATAAATGAAGGAATTCGAGAATAAATGAAGGAATTCGAGAATAAATTACATTTTCAGTGAATTCATATGTTTTTATTTTAAACTTCATAGTTTTAAAGTACAAATTAATAGTTAGTGAAATCAGCAAATATATTCATTTCTTATCAACTAACAAATATAAAAATATTTGTAGAAGTGATAAGGAAAAAAAAAATTTTAACGTTTTTACACAAATATTGAGATCATATTTAGGTAAGTATACAACAATAACACTATGCGCTTTTTTGTACACTTTTTCTCTGTATTTGATAAGTTCAACGTTTTTCACTTTATTTTGGTATGAAGAATCTCGTATTGGCATTCGTTTTGACACTTTTCCAAATACTTTAGAGCAAAATTATTTTTAAAGATTTATAGCTCAGAATTAAAAAATACTAAAGATATACACTCATTTTCATGTTGATAACTCTTAAGCCATTAGGAGTTTCATTTTGTTTTCTTCAGTAAAGTTGTTCCTTTTATTGCAGCCAACATTTCCTGAATATAGCGTAGGTACAGCATAGGTACAGCATAGGTACATGGCGTATGAGTGATGTGCAATTATTTTGAAGCGTTTAAGGCGGGCCAGAAATATGTGGCATGTCAAAGTTTCAGCACAATTTTATAAAAATAGATTTTTTCCATATCTTTTGTTCAGCAAAGTTATTGGCCAGAATAAAAGGAACAACTTTTCTAAAGAAACGAAAGTTAATAACCTAATGGTTCAAGAGTTATCAACATAAAAATGAGTGTATATCTGGAGTAATTTTTGATTCTAAGCTATAAATCTTTAAAAAACAATTTTGTTCTAGTCTTGGGTAATAAGTCAAAACGAATGTCATCACAAGCTACTTAATACCAAAATGAAGTAAAAAATGTTGAATTGATTAAACACAGATTTTTGTGCCGCACAGTGTTATTTAATGCTTATTATTTTAAGCAGTGTTATTTTATTATTTTTTAAGTTGTTCTAATTTTTGAGTTTCAATTTGTAATTGAATTTCGGTTAGAGCCATTATTCGTTCATGTTTCTCCTCTTTTATTTGAAGAAGTATCTCTTGAATTTCGAGCAACCTATCAAGTTTCCAGTCGATTTTTTTTTTATATTTACTTGATTCCCTTAAATTTTCTTGAAGAAGCGACACTTTCGGGTCCTGACTTGACGCTTTTCTTTTTTTACATTTCGGTGGACTCGCATTTTCTTTGGCGCCTTCAAAATTTGCATCAGCCAGAACTTCAGTTGACTCCTCTACTTGGTACAAATCAACAAACTCGATGAAAGGCGTTGAAGTTCTTTCACATACCTCAGGATTGCCAAACTTTTTAACTTCCACGGTCCTTCCACGGCTACTTCCAGTCCACTCGCTTCAACAATCTGTTCCTCAGCTTGTGTTAAAAGCTTCTCTTCGTAGGGTCCACCTCCAGTTCTTTTCTTTGATAGCTTATTGAAAGAGAGCTTCTTTTTAGCTTGGTACTTCTGGTCGGCGAAAACCTAAAATTTAACTGTATCTGTCTTTTTTATCCAATACAAAATAAAAATGTTTATACCTTTTTCCACATTTTTGCTTCCTTAATTGGTGGACCTACTGCATTTAGTTTTTTTGCTAATTCCTCCCATAGTCGTGTGGCGGTGCTTTTGCCTTGCGCACAGTTCGGAATCAAATTTTTTGCCAAGCTTGGATGGTCCTTCATATTTTTTTTTATGGAAATTTAATTTGTTAGTATTTGTCCTATATATGAAGGCGTCTTTAATTAAATATTTTAAAACAAAACATACATTTTCAAAGTTTTACTTACATTTTAAATTATTTTTTCTAGCTGAGCGTTTTACGATTAAATAAAACACATCGAGTGACGTTTCGTAGCAAGAAATACGTTTGTTTACTCGTTAACGTATAAAAAAGTGCCGAATTACGCGAAGTCTACTACGATCACGTATGCTATAGTACCAAATATACATTTTTAAGTAACGGGTTATTCGTTAACGGAACAGACAATTCGACCCCTGTTTTTTTATCAACTCATATAAAGTAAAGTTCGTTTCTTAAGTCTTTCGTTACAAAATTTTGCAAGCTTTCTTTTGTTGCGTTTTATTTATAATAATGTAGTGAAAAATCTATTTGAAAACTTAAAAATTCAAATAAGAGAAGAAAACTTTATATGTTTTTGTGCCTGAAATTTCAACACATTTTTTAATTGCTAATGGTTTTTCGATTTTTTCACGTTATAAAATTTTGATATTATTATTATTATTATTTATTTATATTAAAACATTAAGAACTAGGTTCTTTTATAGTACAGAGCTCAAAGACATAATTTAAATTCAACTTATTATAAAACATTTAAACTTAAATCTAAGGTAATTTAAATTTATTGTTTTACAATTAAAAGTGTTATCAAAAAATTTTAATGTTAAACAAATGTAAATTCATAAGACAGATAAAAATTAAATTAAGAAAGAGCAAACAAGAGAGAGAGATAGAGAGAGAAAGTCATATAGAGCTAAGGATCTGATATTTTGTTGAGTATTATGTGATGAAAAGTGCTTCAAAATAGCATGTTTGAAGGATGTTTTTGACGCTATGGATTTTAAGCTACTAGGCAATGAATTCCATAATCTAGCGGCATTAATAAAGAATAGTCTTGTGGAGTTTAGAAAGTTAAAACTAGGTATAATTAGCACTTGGCTTCTAATTGACCGACTAAACTGCAGTTTTTCAAATAAGTAGAAAGGAGTTTATTAGTTTATTAAATAAGAAGAAAGGAGGAGATATACGTTATAAAATTTGTATTCAGATTCAATATGTTTTAAGTGGCTTGAACTAAAACAGATTTTTAAACTTTGCACAGTGCACTAAACTTTTATTACTGTTATGAAACCATGTTAACTTGGTCGAAATAGTAGAATTGATATGAAAAACCTGGTACTAAACAAAAATGAATAAATACTGCGTTTTTATAAGTTGTAATAACGCGCAACAAACTTCAATGTAAAAGTACGTTTCAAAAATAGAAGAGTTAAGTATTCCACTCAAAAATCAAATGCTGTGTTTTTTATTTTACACGCAAGTAAACATGACAGAAATTGAAAAAGATTGTATTGATGAAGGCGGATTCACTGACCACCTTCAGCAAGTTTTGGAAGTTTTTCTTGTATGAAGTTTTTGCGCCTTATCTCTCTCCACACTCAATGAGAGAGTAATGATTTACCGTTCATTACTATCGTGGGTGGATTACACCCATAAGTAATAAATTCAAAATTATTCTGGGCATAGAATTAGTAAATAAAATTAATAAAATACTATTTATAACTTCAAAAAAAGGTTGAACTAATATCGAACTTAAACATTGTTTTGATTTATGCACTTGAATCCGTATAATTGTGAGTTTCATTCACGCTGTTTTTATGCGTTAGTAATGGAGGGTTAAAATAATTTAAATTTTTGCAAAAAACTTGCTGAATGTGATAAGTGAATCCCGCTTAAATCAAAAAAATTTGTCATTTTCTCAATTTCAAAAGAACTACACACGCAAGGCAGCAAATGATGAACATAAAATCACAATGTTGTTAGTAATAAAAATACGCTGCAACAAAAGATTTAAGCCAACAACTGACTGAAGTTAGTTTTACAGCCAACGAAAGCACAAATATTATTAAATATTTGAAGGTACATGGAAGTACAACAGATAAACTAAAGACTTAAGAAACAAACTTGCTTAACAGAACTCTGTTATAAATTATAACAACAACAAAAATTATACATCTGCTCATAAAGCATTTAATTTATCTTTAAAATAAGTAAATAATACTAAAAATTATACTGCAGAAACTATTACCATGAAAGAGGAATTTTTGATGATTTTTATCTTGAGCACAAACTTAATTGCAACTTCTTCGTTGTTATTTCATGACTTTATTACTTCATTCAAAATGTACCTAGCAGAGCAGAGCAGAGCAAAACAACACTATTTGTATAAAAAGAAAAACAAAAACAACAACAGCAAGATTAGCACAATTGAACGCCCTTAGGCGTCAATTTCGGCAGCTGGCAGCTGGTTTTGCTGCCTAAATTCATTCGCCATTAACACATCATCAACTGCTAGAATACAGCTCACCAAACAAGAAAAAATATATAGAAAACAAAAAAAAGGGCTTTAAGCTAGTTGTTATTCTTTCAGGCAAATTACGCTGAAGTTTTAAATTTTGAGCGCTACGTTTGGCAATTCTAAGCCATACTTATTGCAAAGCACCGCAATTAATTTTAAATGAGTATTAGGAGCAGCTCTTAAAAAATGCTGCCGGCTGTTGAGGAATTTGTTTGCAATTAAACGCATTTAAACTGAGTAGAAAATGTTGAAAATTTTTGTTCCTATACCTATAGTTTTTTTTTAGCTAATGGAAAAAGATTTATATTCAACTTATTTGCAAAACTATTCAAAAGCCAAGGAGTAATTGTAACTTAAATACCACAAATGTTGAATATTATTATTATGTGCCTTTATTATATTAGTACACCGAGAACTTAGTTCTTTTAAAAAACAAAGCTTAATGACAAATTGTTCTGAATACAATGGTTAATTTACAATTTAAATTAGACTAAGATAAGGAACGAAATAGTTACATAAATAACAAATAACATTATATTAATATATAAAGCTAGAAAAAGATTGGAAAAGAAAGATAAAGAAAAAGATGGAGATAGAGCGCAAGAGAGAGAACAGACTTTTTGCTAAGAAATAGGCGATGAAAAATGCCTTAGATTAGCATGTTTGAAAATCGTTTTTGACTGTATCAATTTTAATTAACTTGGTAATGAATTCTTTTTAAGCGAACGGCATTAACAAAAAATAGTCTTTTATTTATTTATTTAGAGAATCGTGTTGGTACAATAAGAACCAGGTTCTTTTATAGTTCGATATAAGCATAGCTTGAAAACACAAAAAAAAAAACAATAATACTAAACTATACAGTCATAACAAGAAGTATATACTTAAGGTTACGTTAAATTTTTAAAAGAAAGAAAGAAAGAAAGAAAGCTATAATAAATATTATGTATATTAAATGCTAAATTGAATCACATTGCAATTATTTTTTAAGAATTAATAATATAGAGTAAAGAATACAGGAAATAGATTAAAATAGAGTCATGGAACTATGAAGTAGAGAAGAAAGATAGGATAGAGCGCCTTAAATTACCTCTCCCACTAATCTCTCTTAACCAACGAGGCAAAGCATTCCACAATTTAATGGCGTTAATGAAAAAAAGATGAGACGAATGTAACGAATAATGCCTAGGGACTATTAAAACATGACTTCTTCTTGAAAGACAAAACTGGAGTTTTTCAAACAAGTAGCGAGGTGTTTTTTCATGTATGATTTTATGGAGATACATACAGTTACGAGCACCAAGATATGTAGTTAGGTCACATCCAAGTATAGCGTTTCTGAACGTGGAAAGGTGGTCAAATTTTCGCAAACCATATACGTAGCGTGTTGCATAATTAAAAGCAATCTGTAGTTTTAATTGGGAGGAAGAGTCGAGTTTACTGTACACTGTTTCTGAATATGAAATTAAAGGTAAGATCAATTGTTTTACCAATCTACGTTTTAAATCAACAGGAGTAACACTAGCAGACATTCTTAAATTACGAAGGACATAATAAACTTTTTGTACAACACTATTAACGTGGTCAACACAAGACAAAGATGAATTTATGACGAAACCAAGGCTTACTGCTTTTGATACCACATTTAGCTTGCTAGTTCCTATAAACAGGTCAGGGACATCATCAACACAAGTTTTACTCTTACAGATGGGAAGGACATACGATTTGGCAGCATTGAGTTGAAGCCCATTGCATTTAGCCCATTCATCAATGCTACTGAGATCTTCATTCAACCTGACGCACAGATCATCAAGAAGCCCAGTTCGCCGAGACAGATAGAGCTGGATATCATCAGCGTACGCATGAACAAAAGCGTGCTTACATACATTAAAAATGTCATTGATGAACAAAGAGAATAGCAGCGGGCCTAGAATGGAACCTTGTGGGACGCCACTTTGTACAATTTTATACGATGAAAACATTTGACCGACATTGACTCTTTGAATTCCGTTACATAAATAATTAGATAAAAGATTGACAGCACTATTACAAAACCCAAAGAGAAATTTAAGCTTTTGACACAAGTAATTATGGTTTACTTTATCAAAGTCCTTGGAAAAGTCAAGTAAGCAGAGTAAGGTCATAGAGCCAGCGTCATATTCAGGCCGAATATCATCAAGCACTTTCAAAACTGCAGAAGAACACCCATGTCCTGCCCTAAAACCCGACTGGTATGGTGATAATAGTTTTTTCTGAGATCAGTATTTGCTTATTTGTTGCGACATAATTTTTTCACATATTTTAGACAATGGCGACAGAATGCTTATTGGCCTAAAATCATTTACACCAGAGGGATTTCGCTTTTTAGCCACAGGTAGAACGGTAGCAATTTTCCACATGTCAGGAAAGGAAGAAGTTATGAAGCAACTATTTATAATGTGCGTAAGGGGACTAATAATGTAAGGCAGTATAAGTTTAATGAATTTGATGGGAATACCATCTTCCGCGACTGCATTAGATTTTATCTGCGAAACACAATTCCCAACGTCAAGTTCGTTAACTGTTTCGAACTCGAAAGATTGTTGCATAGCCAGGTTAAAAGTAAGATTAGGATTATCAGTGCAGGTAACAGAAGTATCGATATTTCAAAATTGAAATGATTGAAATATTATAACAACATATATTCAGAATAACGAGAAATATTTACGGTTTATGGTTAAATAGAAATATATATGCTACAAGCAAAGTCGAAAATGTAATTTTACTGCCTGTTCCTTTCCTTTTTTTTATCAAGCAAAAGATTTACAATTTTAAATTTCAACTACGAACTTATTTCTACTAAAAGAAGATTTTTCTTAAGGGAAATAAATATGCGCACGTAATTTAAGCGTTATTCAACACAAACTTATATTATTTATTTATTCAACATTAAGGCAAAAATGTTAAGGAAACAAAAAGTTTTGACAAGTTTTTTAACGGTATTGCGGAAGAAATAATACAAATTAATGGCAAAACCTTGAATTTAAAAAATGTTCGATATTTATTTTGATAAATTAAATAAGTTATCAATGATATGAACATTTAGATAAGCACTAATATCGCTAAAAAAGTTAAATATTATTATACAAATTGTTAGTGGAAAATAGATTTTACCTAGTGCTTGGATGTAGGCAAAAGAAAGTGCAATGTACTTTATGCACTCTTTTAATATGTGATAATTAAGCACTAAGACCATCCACATCACAAAGTGTCAAACAAGTTGTAATAAAATTAAGTCACAAAAACCGACAAATACTTTTATCAATATAAACGCACATTGAACATCCTCTACGGAAAAAAAAACAGCGTGTTCAAACTTGATGCATTTCAATGGAAATCTATTATTTTAATACTGACATCATAATCAAAAAATAAATTAATTATTCAATAAAGTGGACAGAGCAGTTTACTTATAATAAAAACAAATACACTTAACATTAAACATATCGTCAAGAAAATCAAGAATATCGTTTATTATTTCAAATTAATAACCAAGCAAAACAAAAGACTTAAGCAACGAACTTGATTCTGTTGCTATTTTCAAAGTCTTCTTCGTCGATCATTTCAATTAACTTGAGATATGTTAGCATTTGCATAAAAAATGCGCGCCCATCTTGACTAGCATGCTTCATCACACCAGCGTTTCAACAACAACAACAACAACAACTGCGGTGGAACATGTAATTTATAAATTTTTATTCCACTAGCCAAATGCCAAAGTTTGATTTGCCGCAAAACGCAGCTAATCAAAATACAGCGTATAAGATGAAATAATAAGCGTAGAGAACAAGAAGAAGTTGAAGTTGAAGTTGAAGCTGTAACTAACTATAGCTTCTTCAAAGGCCTTTAAATTAAATAATATGGCTATATTAAAGAGAAGAAACATAAAAAGAAGATGAACAAAAAATGCATTAATCACAGCAGCGTGGCTGCAGCAGTCACCGAAACAGCCGCAACTGACTTGCCATGGCTTTTAACACAACATCCCGCCTTGGCTATAAAATCTAATAAAAATTCTACAAATGATTCTAAATTGGTTTTTTTTTTTCTTCAAACATAGCGGTATCTGCTTGATAGAGTTGCTGAAGGCGCTTGAGCGGCGTATGTTTTCGCAAGTCGGCAGCTAAAGATTTTTTTAAGATTTTTTGTAAGATCTTTTTAATGCATGTCTGTTATGCTTAAATTTTTCAGCACTTGGTTTGGGTTTTTGGGGGTTTTTTTTGTTTTTTTGTGTCTGTTTCGTTTCTGTTTTGAGCTGTATGTTTTGCTCAGTTTAAAAAATTTGCTGCAATTTAATGTGATTGAACGATTTATCGCCTTCATACAAAGAACGAAGAGCTAATGCCAAGCATACCAGCAACTATGTACAAGAAAAACAAATAAGTCGGCGATAAGAAGCGACTTAAAAATTTGGCCAAGAAAAGCTTTTTAATGTCTGCCAGTTTTGTTTTACTTTTTGTTTTGACTGTTTTGCCGTTTTGCTTTATTTATTTTTCTGCATTAAGCGCTGCATCATTGTTTTCTTTGTGTTCTGCATGTATTCATGTGCATTTATGTGTTGTTTTTATTTTTGTTATTTGTTGTTGCTGCATTTGCACGCTTATTAAAAATTCTATATTGACTGCCGAGCTATGTATTCCGACTTGGAACAAAGTAATATTTGTATACTTACAATATTTTTAGTGCATTCTTGAACCTGGTGTGAATAACTTTTTTGTTCTGTTAAAAAAATATCACTATATTTACAACGGTTTTTTATTTGTTGTTGCTTTTCCAACGCTCTAGCTTTGCTTAAAAATTTGTTTACTCATTGTGCAAGCATTATAGCATTGTACCAGTCAAGCCGCAGGTATGGGATGGGAAAAAGTTCTCTTCACAGATGATAAATAGTTCTACGATGAGCGAAAGCAGCATTCCAGAAGCTAGAGTAACACAAGAGTGGTGTTGAATTCATTTTCCGGTCTTTATCACGTCTCAAAAATGTCCGCCATAATCACCAGACCTCAATCCTATGGACTATAGAATATGGTCAATTTTAGAGACAAGGACATGTGCTAAGCGAAGTCAAAGTTTGAAGTCTTTAAAGCAAGCATTGCATCGAGGGTGTTATGGAATAACGTTGGAGGAGCTATGGCCCAAAGCTCAAAATATTGAAAAGAGTTTGAAGTTATGTATTCGCGCTGGAGAAGATTACTTCAAAACCAGCTAAATGTATTATTAGGGGTCGTCCATAAACTACGTTACTGATTTTCCGGTTTTTTTTATCCCCCCTCCCCCTGCGTTACTTTTCGTAGTGCTTTTCAAAACCCCTATCCCCCACCCCCCCATAAAGTAACGTGACATATGAAATTAATTTATGTGAATGATTATATATTTTGACTAGCTCTGACAATTTTCACTAGTATTAGTGACTAGTATGACTAGATACATTAAAGGAACAATTGGAAAAAAATCAATAATTCATATCATCTGTAAAAGCTATTCCATCTGCGATCCAAGATTCGATGCTCTCAATCACTGGGATAGAAGAAGCTGGTAGCTTTGTTGAGGATTCTTCAAAATAGAATTTTTCATCGGATTCTATGTCACCCATTCAGGTGAATCCTCATTTCTAACGCAAAGAAATTCACCTGGTCTTTGACAGAGTACCCTTAAAGGCTGCACCCGAGCTGCACCATGTTCTGTGTTTTTGTGTAAATGCTTTCTGAAAATTGATTTATTTAAATAGTATTTTTTATTCCGATTTATTGTAAACGATATAATACAAACTTATGGCAATTCAAAGAAGTTTTAAAAATGAAATACAAGTAAAAGAAAAATACAAATTTTTCAGACGTGTGCTGAGATGGTGAAGGAATACCAAAAGGTTCCTGTGTCGAGGGAAAAGGTGGTGGAAGAAATCATGGAAACAAAAGTTAACCATCAATTTAGACGATCAAACATAAACATGTAAGGTTAAAAATTTTTGAAATGATTGTGTTATTAATTAGAGGTTTTTCGTCGATTTTTTTAATTTTTGGCAACGTTACAATATCTAAACTCCTCCCCCCTACCGTAACTTATCGTAGTGCATTTCAAAACCCCTCCCCTTCCCTAAATTGGTAACGTTGTTTATGGACGACCCCTTACTTATGCATTATATTTTGAGTTTTTTCTATTCTTTCCCTTTTTTCATTAACAATAAAGATAATTTATAGAAAAAAGTTGTATACACTTATATTTTGTCACCCTGTATTAGTGTTGTCAAATATTCGACAAAATGTATAAACCGGTTTCTCGAATAACCCGAAAATGACAGTTTTTTAAAAACTTAATACTTAATAAAAATAACCAGTTTAAACCGGTTAACCGGTTTTTTATAAAATATCATTTAAAATTTAATGAAAAATGGAGAGAAAAATAAAAGGCATCTTATATTTTTTTTTTCTTTTATATATAGTACATTTAAATAATGTTTTTATAAAGCGTATTTAATAATAGAGCAAGACAAAAATAAAAATAGTAATATTAAATCCATATTATATATATATATATTAGGCCGGGTCGATTTGTATGGAGCCGAAAAATTCGATTAAAGCCACCCCCTGGGATGATTCTATGGACAATTCTAAGCAATTTTGGTGAAGGAACCATAGGTCTATCGCGATTTTCGAGTCTCCCACTTTTCAAAAAATGATTTTTCCCCTATAACATCATTGATTCAAAATTCGATTTTTTATTCATCGTTATATTATCTTTTTTATGTTAAAAACCCCCCATATAGTTTTTGGGGTCGAGAAATTCATTTCTGATCTTTATTTTTACCTATGACCACCGCCAGAGATCGTTTCATGCTTATTTTAACCAAAATTATTTCTGCTGCTTTGCGGACTTTTTATCTCTGACATTTATTGTTCTTAATTTTAAGTAAGTCAATTGTTTATATCCGCACTGAACAAACTCGTCGCCCACCGCAAACTGCATTGATGTGTATTGACGGTCGGCGATGGGTTTGTGTTGTTGATGTTCAGTGCGGCCTTTTGACACTTGCTGTCATATGTTTAGTGATTTTTCTCCCGTTTTGGCTTTTCTCTCGCATTCCTTTAACCGCGTTGGTTCGTTTTTTTGCGTATGGAATTTAGTTGGTTTTAAATAAATAAAATTAAAGTAAATTAAGTACAGAAATTGTGTTCGTATTTATAATTGTTTAAACGCGTCAGTTTTTTCGCATACTCCAGAGTGCATTACCCGGCATACCAACAGCACCACCAGACGGCACATCACCAGACAGCCGCAGCAATTAACGACACAAGGCTCCGCCACCAGCAGCAACATCATCCCCACCGACTACCAACGCACCCAGGAGAAACCAGGCAACACCAGTAACACCCACATAGTGTGTAAAAACTAATACGTTCTAACAAGAAACGTAACTAATATAAATAAAATTCTCATCATTTTTACCATTGCATTTTTACCAATTTGCAGGTGGAAAAAATATATTCGAACCAAATGTTTTAAAATATACTAATTTCAGTTATTTTTTAAGTCTTATGTATGCAATGGATCTAAATGCATTGCCGTCTACATCGCAAACCGCAACAACATCAACAAGTAACGAAACTCATTTGAAGCATTTGCCTTCGCACGATGTTGCTGTTTTTGGTGCATCTTGTGATTTGAGTGGACTCAATCTGCCAACGAAACAGGATATTTTAAGATGTTTTTTTTTCTTGGCCGAACGTGCTAAACTCGAAAACAAAATGTTTTCGTATAAAACATTCGTACCGCACGTAACAGACAAATTGATTGAAATTTGGAGTCAACTTAATGTTGAAATTATAACAAAAAAAAGTGTTGGTAGAAAATTGGGTACATTGATTGACAAGTATCAAATCGAAACTAAACATCCAAAAATCGCCACATTCAGAACGTTCGTGCAATCTACAAAAGAGTTATTTTACATCGGCAAATGTCAATGTGACTTGAAGGCAGCATTATGCTCATGTGGATTGATTCCAGATCATTTGAAAGAGTTTATGCGAGATCAAAATAATGTCAGAAGATTGACGATACCGGAATTCGTGCCAGAAGTTGAAGAGCCAGCACCAACGTCAACAATAATACCAACAAGCGTTGAAGAGACCCATTTAGCATATGAACCAAGTACTGATGCAGATGAGCCAAGTTCAAATCTACAAGATGTTCCGCCACTGATACGAGGACCGTATACTCCCAGATACGATGCTTCGAACTTCGCTGCGATGTGTGATCGATTTGGTGTGTCAGATAGAATAGCAGCAGCACTCGCAACATCCCTTATGCAAGGCATTGACGTAAAAGATGCACATGGCAATCCGATCATCATGGATAAAAATAAAGTGCGTCGAGAAAAAGCCAAATGCAGAGAAGAATTGCTTCGTAAGCAGTATGATGCATCCAATTTGATAGCATTTTCATTCGACGGAAACAATGGAAAAAATCGATGAGAAGTTGCATCCAAGGATGGTGAAAGAACCACATCTAGTTGTTTTGAAGGAACCAAATTCTCGATTGATAGGCTACACAAAAGTCGAAAATGAAGATGCTGAACACAAATTGATGACATTGAATGGATTCTTCGTCGAAAAGGAAATTGCTCTCGATGCATTAATCGGCATATGCTGTGATGGTGAGCCAACATTTGTTATACTGGCGTAAGAAATGGGATTTTGCGTCGATTTGAATTGCATTTAAATAGACCGCTGCATTGGTTTGTATGCCTTCTGCACTTCAACGAGCTGCCATTTCGTCATTTGTTTAACACTTTGGACAAATCATCGACCACTGGACCACGAACAACAACCGGAACGTTGGGCAAACAAATTGAAACGTGTGAAAATCTTCCGGTATGTATCATTTTTCACATCGATTTTTTCCATTATGAAATGGTAAAATTGCATTTAATTCATCTAATTTCTTTTTTTTTTCAGCTTATAGATGAATTCGAGATAATCGTGCTAGAGAACATGCCACCTGATTTAGATCCATTTGAATTATCCACCGATTCAAAGTACCTATACAAAATGGCCAATGCAATTTCGAATGGTGTTGTTCCTGCGCATTTGTCTCACATTAAACCAGGACCAATAACACATTCACGTTGGCTCACCAAGGCGAATAGATTGTTGCGGTTGTATGTGTCAACTGAAAATCCATCAAAGAATTTGAAAATTCTGGCAACATACATAATGAAAGTGTATGTGCCGATGCACTTCAACATCAAGTACTATAATTCGGTGGTCTTCGGTAGTGTATTATTTCACAAATTCATTCGTTGGACACAATATTTGGATACAAATCTACGCCAAGTTGTGAATAATGTCATTAAAGACAATTCATATTACGCACATTCCGAAAATATTCTGTTAGCGATGTTAGAAAAATTTTACACTACCGAAGAAATCTGTACGACCCGGCACATCTTAGAGTTTATCAAAAACCTTTGATAAACTTCAATTGTACAGATTATACGAATATGACTGATTTAAATAAAGATGATGTCTTATTCGAACCACCGTTTACGCATACCATTCCGTATGATCATTTGGAACAATATATAGAATACGATGATCCACCATTGCCTGATCCAAGAATTCCGGTACACATACAAGCAACGGAAAGACATGTTCAGTTGCTGGCTAGCGTTTCTAAACGTGTTTTACAAAAAAATCGACACAGTGTTATGGCAGTTACATCAAAAAGCCGTGCAAAATACCCCAGACTGGAAAGCAAGAAAGACTTTCAAAAATAACTTATTTCGCTTTTCTTCCACTAAATTAATTTTTTTGTTTTTTTTGCACATGTTCTTAGTTTTTAGGTTGAATTTCTGTTGACAAAAAATAAAATAAAGATCAATATTACCGAAAAAAAATTTAAATTTTTCTCAGAAAATAGACGAAAAATAGTTAAAATATGCATGAAACGCCCTCTGGCGGTGGTCATAGGTAAAAATAAAGATCAGAAATGAATTTCTCGACCCCAAAAACCCCCCATATACACATAAAAAAGATAATATAACGATGAATAAAAAATCGAATTTTGAATCAATGATGTTATAGGGGAAAAATAATTTTTTGAAAAGTGGGAGACTCGAAAATCGAGATAGACCTATGGTTTCTTCACCAAAGTTGCTTAGAATTGTCTATAGAATCATCCCAGGGGGTGGCTTTAATCGACAAAAAATTTGGCCCGCCCTAATATATATATTAGGGCGGGTCGATTTATTTTTCGACAATTTCCCTATGATTTCCGTATTCTATAAGTTATTCCATGAAAAGTTGCCAAAGGAACCGTTCCTCTATCGTTAAAATCGAGTCCCCTACTTTTTTTTTGTAGATTTTTTCCCAAATTGACGTTCGTATGAAATATTACCTACACGTTCACATCCATAAATCAAAAACTATCGATCGGGTTTAATCGCCAGTAGGCGTGTTGGAAAGGTAAGTTCATTTTGATCAATTTACAACAAAAAAAATCTCCAACATTGGTCCAACGGTTCAAAAGTTACAGGCATTTTTGTCCAAATTTTGGAGCATTTTTCGTTTAGTTTCTTTATAGACTTCTTTATTTTTGTTTGTTTATAATATTCCAGTGTATGCTAGTTTTGTTTGAGCATCATTTCAGTGAAGATGCTTTATTATCTCTTAATTTGAATTTTTGTAGAAAAAAAAATAAAAAGGGAAAAAATCAAAAAGTTGGTTTTATGTGTTATTTTGTTTTAGCAATATCGCATGAATTAATCAACCGAATTCGATAAATTTGAGCTTAAACTCTTCGTTTTGAATTGTAAATTGAATTAAATAATGAATTGAGCCAAAAAATGGCCATGAAAGTAATATTCTTGGACAAAATCATGAAAAAAATGGAAAAATGGTCCAAAATTTGGACAAAAATGCCCGTAACTTTTGAACTTTTTACCAACAAAAAGTAGGGGACTCGATTTTAACGATAGAGGTATGGTTCCTTCGGAAAATTTTCATGGAATAACCCATAGAATACGGAAATCATAGGGAAATTGGTGAATTTTTTCACTCCCTACAAATCGATCCGCCCTAATATATATATATGAAAAAAATTAGGACTTGGAAGGAACATAAAATAATAACAAACTAATTCATTAATATTAAAAAAAGAAGTGAAAGCTTAACATTTCGTTTCACGTTTAAAATGAACCTGTAGAACTAAACGTAACTAGTCCGAAAAGTAAAATAACTTTAAGGTAGTTATTCACGGAGTTACTTTCATTTAGTTGAAAAGTTATCGAAAAGTAGTAAGTTGAGCGGCCACGAACAAGAATTTCATGGTAGTAGTAATTAGCAAAATAAAAGTCTCAGCGTTGCATCAATTTATTTCTCCGTGGCCAGGGTTTGCTTTAAGAAAACGGCACAGTTTCGATAGTATCGGAAGTGCAGACGTAGAATTCCTTTTTATAGAAAATAAATAGAAAAAATGTTTTGGAAATATCTGTCTAGCGCCTATTTCACATTGAAATGTCATATCTGTTGAACTTACCATCTCCGATTAGATTCAACTTTTCTAAATTGATTGAGTTTTATGGTCAAAATAGGGTTTGTTTTGAGACAATGGAGCTCAGTTAATTAAAATACAATTTCCATAATTAGGATTTATGAATTTAAGAAGTCGAATTTGTAATGAAATTCACTTTCCATTAACAACTTTCCCTTAACTTTCCATTAACAATTCACTAATTTTTGGACACTTGAAGAGCACACCTTCATTTTATATCGTTAGAAAGGTAATGGAACGTGAAAAAAGTTAAAATAATTTTCAATGGCATTTAAATTTTTTGAACACACTTTATTAAATATTTATCAGTTTTAAACGTTATTGAAGACTAAAACACTCATTTTGGAAGAACTATGTTTATTTCAATGGAATATAAATTTATTTATTTTTAACACACTTTACTAAATATTTATCACTTTTATAAATTGACTACTTTATTGAAGACTGAAAAACCCATGTTTTAGCATTAAATGTAATAAAATTATTTGTTTTGTTCTATTCTCATATTGTTTTCGTATTTTTTTTTTTTTTAAAAGAAGGTCACACTAAATTTTGAGTCGACTTTAAAATATTTTTTGGTATGGCTAAATATTTTCTATTTACACTAGCAGCTAGTTTATAAAAAACCATTTAAAATGTAGTCATCTTACTCCTCACTAGTAAGTAGAATGAAAGTAACCACGTATAAGCTTATTTTCTATAGACTGACTACTAGTTGGTTTCAAAAGGACTATACTTATATATATACTAGTCAATCTGTCATATCGTATGTAGTGAATAATACTGGTGATTTTGCAGCCATTTCATAGAGAAAATCACTAGTTATTTTCGAAGAAAATAGTTGACTTTTCAACCACTAGTAGTTTGATTTGAAAGTAGTTTGTAATCACCTTAAAGTTGAGTGAAAGTCCTGCAGGGAATTTTTGAGGAATAAAATACAATTTAAATGCTTTGGTGACAATCTATTTCTTTGTTTTGTTTTAATTGAAGTTGAAACGGAAAATACTCTATCACTTATTGTAGATGTTTGGCAAATAGTTAGTAAAGCATCATATTAAAGATCGAATTTTATTGTTCTCTTATTACATTTTTCTGGAAAAGAAAAATCATCCATCAAACTTACTCGAAAGTCTTTAAAATACTTTTTAGTCGAATTTTGTACAGAATTGATAGCTTCCATAAGCATCCAGATTTTTTCAATAATTTCGTTATCTGAATTGTCTAACTCTTCGGATACGTCTGCAGTTTTTTGGTCATCGAAACTAGGAAAAATCCTATTAAATAGATCAACAGCATATTCTTTTGCGTGCTGTTTTGAAGCGAAACTTAAATGTATATCTTCTTTGGGAAAGACTCATGAATGGAGATATAATATCCACGTATTTACTACTTTGATACGACTTTCTTATAGCCTTTCCTGAGACAATCAGAAAGTTTTCAAGAATATTCAGTTTCATATTTTTCTACTGACTGTAAAATAAATTTCCAGATGTCCTCAATATCAATTAATGAAATTAAATTTTTTGAAAAATCCTTACCTGCTAGCTGAAGTGATATATTTCTTTCAGCACATTTATTTCAATTTTTCTAAAAGTTTCTAAGCTTAGATCCAATAAAGCATGATTTACACGTATAAATATTCTTAAAAATGTAAATATCATGTGGGCCACAGAGTTCCCTCTATGAATAATATCTAAAACAAGCCGTAGTTCATGACCTTCCCACAATTGTCATGCTTATAAAAAGTTTCAACCACACACAAATGGATGGCATGGTTGATGCACTGTTGAGAAATAGCTGGAATAGAAGCACCATATTTTTTCATGACAACAGCACCATCATGAGTTGATGCCACAATATCATTGGAAAGATCTATTTCAAATTCTGACAATTTATTTCGGATACAAAATTCTAAATACTTAGAAGGACCTTTTAGTTTTACCTCATTCAATCCCAGGTTATTTTGTAAATATTTGTAAACGCTGGAAATTAATAAAAAAAAATGGAAAAAATTAAGAATTTTAAGTTTTCGAAAATGTCGAATAGCTCGACCAGAAAAACCCGGTTATTCGAAATGCACTATTTAAAAAGAACCGAAACCTTAAAAAACTGAAAAGTAAATAAAATTCAACACTACAAATGACAACACTATCCTGTATATGCCCAGTAAAAAAATATGCAATCGCTCCCATGAGGAGCAACAAGGGAGCGCTCTTTTGCTGTTTTATAAGATCAATAGGCGAGCATTAAATGAAAAAAAAGAACATAAAGTGCAGCATGTGCTTTTTAGGAAACTCTGTCATTATTTTCTGTGAAAAAATATTTTAAATGTTCCTTTCATTCGATTCGCATCGTTTCAACACCGAGGTCGTGAAGTGCGACCAGCCAACGGTAATTGCGTTTTGTCCATTCGCTGATGCAACTGACGCAATTACAGCACAGTTTTAAAAAGAATCGAAAATGATTCATAATTTGTAATGGCATTATAAATCTCACGATTTGGCCAAGTAATTTCCTCGCCACCTTAATGTCTTGAGCAGTCTTAATGTCTTGAGCGTAGCTTTCGGAGTAAACCTAAATTCAAATAATCATCATTTATTGATCGCTCCTTTTGAGCTCTTCTGGGATGTTAAAGGGAGCGCTACCTTTTCTAGGACATGCAATGCTAAAAGAGAACACAAAATACACCTAGCTTGGATCAATAAGGAGCATTCCACTGCTCCTCAGGGAGCACTCCCAGATCGCTCATAGGATGATCCACTTTTTTACTGGGTAGCTAAGTACTCATATTGTTGCCTGGTGTTTATGAGTCATTTCTATTAAAAGTTATATGCGTAAAGTTTGCGACAAAGAGTTAGCACTTGAACATTTTCTCAAAAATACAATTTTCTTTGAATGTTTAAGTTTTGTCTCTAGATGTTTTTTCTAAGCTCTTTTTATACACTGATGAAAAAGAAATGTATTCTGGACGGTCCGGATAGTTGGTCCTTTGTTTACCACGATTTGAGGAACGAAGAATGTATTCAAAGTCGTTGTCGATTCGGGAGTGGCCTTTATCACTTAACCACTGTTACATTTAAATAAAATCAATTAAATTTCTATCACCTTCCATGTTTCATTTAAGGTTTTGAACACTTTCATACAAATAAGTGTGAAAAAAATTAAAAATAATAAAATAAATTCATGATAAGTCAGTAGAAATTGGAATAAGTTTATGTCTTATGTCAACTGTCTTTACAAATAAATTATTGGTAATGGTAAGACACTCAGTTTATGTGTATATATTCCTGGAATATCTCAAATAGTACGAAAGTTTTTAACGATAAAGTGTAATAATTTTTAGCAAAAAATTTAAATTTCGAAAAATTGTATTATTTGTCCATTCTTTACTTTTACTTTTTTAGAAAGTTGTTTCTCTATTGTCAGCAGTAAAAATAAAGGTGCATTTTTTTTGGCATAAGAAAAACGTAAAAAAGATAGAGGGCGTAAAATTTTCAAAATTATACATATAATAAGCGAAAGTATAATTTGACTTATCAAAACTAGGTCTCATAATATTTATCATATGATGATCCAGGTCATCTTCAAATATTTTTGTTTAATCAGTTGATAAATGGACAATCTTACGCTTTAAGCAAACATAGAAGAAAAAAAAAATTAAATTATGCAACCATGACTCAAATCAATTCAATTATTGCTTTGCGAAACGAAAGACTTAGGTAACGAACTTGATTGATTTGTTTTGAGTCACCAAAGCTGTTGGCGATTTAAAAGAGCATCTGCAAACTTTTATTCCAGCTTAATTTTGCATTAAATACATTTAATCGCTTCGACTAACTGTATGCTGCAATACACACATACACACACACACACACACAAACAGCTGTGACTGCTCAAAACATTGTCAATATTTTTTATTCAAATTTTGGTTTTCTTAATATTTGAATAATAGTTTTAACTGTTTTTGCTTGTCTCTTTGAACACTTAGCTGTAATATATTACCTTTTAAAACAATTTCTTTATAAAAAAACATTTTGATAACCTTATTCTTTTTTTTTTTCTTACATCATTTTGTAGCAAATTTTGGTAATTATTCGTGCTTATTAATATGAACTGAAGTGCTGGCAACTCATAACTTATAAATTGTTTTTTTTTTATTCGTGCTGCAACTTAATGACCAAATTAAATAGCAATTTTCTTATGGCAGACACATGAAATGGATCAGACTCACCCTTTAATTTGTTCGCAAACGAGCATCATTTAAGAGTGGCAAACAATTTCTGCCACAATTAAATGTTAACACCTTTCACAACAGCAGTTGAGGTTAATTGGCGATTAAAAAAAGTGCAATCTAAGCTAATCGCTTTATTATCTTAAGAGGTTTTTAAAGAGTTAAAAGAGCCGCAAGACATAAACTGGACAAAGCTCTCAAGATGGTTTCGGAAATTAAGCAACAGTTTTAAGTAAATGTCAAAGAATTTTGTTATAGTTGTAAGAAATATGTGCACAATATTAAACAATCTAATAGCTTCTGTCGTATTTAATTACATTAATTACAATTTTGTTGTGTTACATACCTACATACAAAATTGGCAGCTAGTGAAATAAGCTAAAATATTCTATCCCTGCGCTTATCTGCACATTTTTATTTCGTGTGATTTTGAAGTTGTCTGTTACAGACCGATTCTGTCGCGGTAACGCTAATCTTATTACCGAAGAAATTCACCTTATGGTAACTTTTACACCCTTTTGGTATTCTGCAACCTAGCGTTACCGATGAATATTGTTACCATCTCTTTAGGTGATAACAAGCAAAACAGCTGGCATTTGTATAGCTTGCAGCTGCTCTGAGTGGCTGCGAACAAAATTAACATATAACTGCAGCTATGCTGGCGTAGTTCGTTCTTATTTCCTGCTAAGAAAAGCAAATACTATTTTAAAGTTAGCAAAATTCTATTAATTCTTTGCACTTACTTTTATTTTTTACTTTTTTTTGTTTCACCACACTCTCACACAGAACTGCGAGTGCTTTATTTCAATGAGGTGAGCCTACGACGTTTGACAGCGTTACCGAGTGCACAGAATACCGATTGCTAAAACCGATAACGATTTTCGGTAACAAGATTACTAATACCGGTAACGCTCAGAATCGATCTGTTAGTTGATTTTGGTTTTTGTGTAATTTCTGCATTACGTGTCGCTTTAAAATAATATTTTGGTCATGATTATTATTAAATTAAAAATAAAAAATAAAAACCTTAAGGAACGATGATCATTTGCTTTGTAGAGAAATATTTTTTTTACCGTTTGTTAAATTATGGATAACGGCTCTTCTTTTACTTAAAGACAAACATAAAAAAAAGTCATCGCTTATTTTTACTGACAGCTGATATTAATAAAAGAGGCAAAAACAAAAACAAATTCAGCAAAAAGAAAAAACATTAGTTTGCACAGTGAATCGTGTAGAACATGCTAGCTGGACAAAATTGATTTTCTCACTATGAGATAATAACTGTAAAAGTTGATGAGTAATGATCTAAAAATGACGGTATTAAAAATTGTTTCTGTCACTCGATTATAAGTATTGAGTAATAAGCAGTGTGAAACAGGTATTTAGTTTTAATTATTTTATTATGATCATCAGTGCAGTCCTACACAGCATAAATTTTTTTCAATTCTGTGCAATGGAATTTCAAGTATGAGATATAATCTTATAAAAAAAAATGTGAGAAAATGGGTATTTATTTGTGAAATTTTAAAAACTGACAGAAGTGCTATTTCTGCGTTATTAGTTTTTATTTTTTAACTTCCAGAAGGTTGAAGTTAATTGACACCGCATGACACTGGGCTGATTTTTCAGTATATTTTGAATACGTGTTTATCCAATATTTTTAATTTGATTTGGGGCTTCGCACACGCTCGCTTCTATATTATTATTTTTTTTTTAAAAATACGCATTCGCCATCTAGCAATTATTTAGTAATAGAAATTGTATAAAATTTGGTGAAAATTTTTGAAGACTTTGAAGTTTATTTTTCGTGATTACTCATATTTAACACAAATTAAAAGAATTTTGTAGATACGACTTTGATAAAACCTAGTTTAACAAATAAAAATAAGCATATCAAACAGCGGCACGGTAGGCACACATCATACAAAGCACACATTAAGTGTGGTGATTTAAACTAAAATTTTCCATACAATTTTTAGATTGAGCCAAAATCCTAGCTCAATTTGATAAACGTATAGTAAAGAAATATCAGTTTGAAGTTGAAAAGTGTGTAAAATTTAAAAAAAAAAATTCTTTTGAAGAAACAATCGTCATAATATGCAGAATATGCAACACTTCCTTTTCACAACATCATTAACTCGCTCTCACACTTTCTAGATTTTTTTTGCACCTAATTCAATATAAGGTAAATATATCGTTTTAAGAGAAGAAGACTTTTTTATTTTTCAGAAAGGATTTGTTTTTATTAAAGAAACTATTTTGCAAAGTGAATTTATCTAAATTTACCTACAATAGATATTAGAATTTTTCTCTAAAAATGAGAATTTTTTTAGTGCGAGAAATATACTTATCCAAGGTATATATAAGAAGGTAGTGTAAGTAGATAAAATGTTCTCTTGTTGTGGGTACCTTAGCTGTCAAAATCAGTTGCTTACGAACAAAAGCAAAGAAAATAACAAAAGTTGTCAATAAAAAGAATTATGTTGTGAATGCTTGTGTTTCAAATTGATTTATTTAAATGGATTTTAGAAACTTTTATTGTTAACAACTTTAGAAGTTCTTGTTTATCCGTCCTTCTTGGCTTAACGCACAATGCAATTATAGGATTCGTCCATACGTCTGATTACGCCGCAGATGGCATAGGTCTTGGAACCAACGGTCATGCGGCGTCGGTTTCTGTATCAACATCGACGAAGCTCAACGCTTCTGTGCGTGGTCCTTGGCAAGAATGATTCTGTTGGATGCATAATATTTTCTGGGGCAGTACAAATCAACAGACTATCCGGCGTCGTTTTTAATGTTTATAGATTTTTGATGGCAAATGGAGCAAATGGGGTTGAAAACAAAAGTCATTAAATTACTTGCGAACAGTTTAAAATATTTCGCAACAGTTATTTAATGATACAATAGCTTCACGAAAAATAAAAAAAAAAACTTTCAGCACGCACAAAAATGAAAACTATATAAATTTCACATACACATAATATACACATTTGACAGTTTTTTCTAAGCTTTTATTTATTGTGTTTTACTCTGTTCTTATGTTTGACAGCTACGGTACCCACCTCTCTGTGACGACACTACCATGTTGAATATATCTTGTACTTATCATTATTAGAGATATGAAATATTTTTTCATTACACAAGTGAAGAAATATTCCTTCGAATTTATACTAATTGAAGAAAATGTTATTTGAAAAAGAGAAAATGCTGTTATCGAAAAAAGAGAAATTTTTTATCACAAAAATATAGGTGGTTTTTTCTGAGTGTTGGCAAGTGCAGAGAAAATGTACTGTAGATTCTTACTTCTCTTCATCTCTACAGCCTTCTGTAGAAGTCGTTGTGGGGGATGTTCAATCTCTGAGCGTGTCTGCCAATCAGGCAGTGCCCTGTAAGGACCCCTACTATAGTACTGATGTGGTCTGATAATCTGTCTGACTAATGAGTTCTTTTAAACGCTTAAGGATGAGTTTTGGGACATATTTGCCGCGTTAAATTACACGTGTTACATGCTAACCATCTTTTGTTGGTGTAAATGCCGGATAACTCATGTGTAAGGAGTTTACATGTGGTGAGAGGAATACCAAGGGGCTTGCCTTATCTATAGATAATTGTTTGGTAGTACCTGTACGAGCAAGTTCATCTGCTTTGCAGTTATCTAGAAAATCCCTATCTCCAGGAATCCAGCATAGAAGGTTTCTGAGCTGCTCTGCCATCTCATTTAGAGATCTCTGACAGTTGAGAACTGTTTCAGATGTTATTTAAATATTTCCTAGGGACTTCAAAGCGACTTCACTATCGGATTATATGCAAATATCCATGGAAATATCTCATTTACCTGAAGCAAATTTAACCCTTCATGTATAGCAGTAATTTCAGCTTGAAATACACTGTAATGATCAGGGAGCCTGAAGGCTAAACTAATGCTGAATGCTTCCGAGTAGACTCCTCCACCTACTTTGCCATCTAGTTTTGATCCATCAGTAAAGATCTCAATGACATTGTGAGGTGAACGGTTTCCTAGCTCCCACCCGTCTCGAGAGGGAATGTAGACATCGAACTACCTTTCAAAGGATAGTTTTTATGTATTGCAGTCGATGGACCTAGGTATAGGAGAGAGAAATATTCTAATGCAAGAATGTCCTAAAGTACCTTCTTTCCACTGGGAGGTGGATTCTAGGCGGATGGCTGTATTAGGAGCCATCTGTTCAGCTAGGATGTCAAGTTGTGTAAGATGGAGCCAGGGGCGTAACTAGCGGGGGGTAGGGGTGGACTTCTCTCCCTACTTTTTTAGAGTTGGTTTTTTTTACTAAAATTTTTTAAAATATTGATTTTTATAAACAATAATAATGAACGCAGCACAGCCAGTAGTACCTTTTATTGCCATTTTCACAACAAAAACCAACTTTACTCGGCTATTTCATTTTAACTCCTACCTAAACCTAATTCCATACCCTAAACTATCTTCAGTCGGCCAATTCACTTTTGTCATACCTTAAACGAACTTCAGTCGGCCAACTCACTTTCAGTCGTACCTTAAACAAACTTTGAGCATATCAAACAGCGGCACGGTAGGCACACTTCATACAAAAGCGAGTCGGTCAACTCATTTTATTCAACTCATGGAATTGTTGTTAACAAATCCAGTGTTCGTTTGTGAAAAAATGCAGAAAAAGATCAGAAAAGTAGTATAAAATTTGTTAAAAAAGTACAGAAATAGAAATGCATAGTAATGTAAAAGAGAGCAGCGGACCAGCTGGAAAAAATGGACCATTTTTTGTAAAATTATGCAACCGTGTCCTTGACCAAAAATAAAAACCGAAAATGATATTTTTATTTGACCAAAAAAATTATTAGTGACTTTTATTTAAGATTTAAAAGATAAAATCAGATTACTATTTTTATGTCTGAGCAAAAACTTGAAAATCATAAAATAATGATTAATGCTTAAGTTTTTGGATATAGCTTAATTATAACAGTCCCTGATACAAATACCTTGTCCAAAAGTTAAAAAATACGTGGAATAAAACAAGACCAAACGAACAAAGGCTTAATCAGTCGCCACACATATATCCCTTTTTAAAACATAATTAATACATTTTTGTAGAACTTTCTGAGATTGAAATTTTTATCCAAAAATACCCAACATTTGTAATAAAAATTTAAGATCGAAATCGGCCAACATATTTAAAGAAATTTTCTTAGCTCAAGAACTCCGATGTAAAATCCTTAATTTTAAAGACTTAACATTTTAATTTAAATACAATTATAATAAATAAATAAATAATGAGTTTAAAGGTTTAGTCAAACTATGAAAAAAAGGTCCGTTTTAACTTTTAAACTCGAAATGATGGCAAAAAGACTACCATTTTAAATCTGCATTCCAAATTCATTTATTATAAACTAGCTGAAACCCGGCGCGTTGCTGCCACTCTCCCTATTCAAACGCCCATAAAATGTTATCAGTTAAACAGCATGTCTAAATTGAGGTCAAATACTGAATTCCGAGACTGTGCGACCTATATCCACAAAGCTATTCGATATAACAATTTTGGGTTGTATAGGAAGTGCCACGCCCTCTTGATCACCCCTCATAGAATGTAATCAATTAAACTGCATGTGTACATGGAGGTCGAATACCGAATACCAAAACTGTGCGACATATAACTCCAAATATATTCGATAACACAAATTTGGGTTGTATGGGAGGTGCCACGCCCCCCGACAAACTCTAAAAAATTTTATCAGTAAATCTTCATGCGTAAATTTTGGTCAAATACTGAATTCCGATGCTGTGCGACCTATGACTCTAAAGCTATTTGATAGCACAAAGTTGGGTTGTATGGGAAGTGTCACTCCCCTTTTTCCTACGCCCATAAAATGTAAGAAATGAAAGTGCATGTATAAATTTAGGTCGAATACCGATTTCTTACGCTGTCAACCTATAACTTCAAAGCAATTCGATATTGCAAATTTGGGATGTAAGGGAGATGTCAGGCCTCCCTGTCCAACGCCCATAAAAAAAAAATCATTGAAACTGCATGTGTAAATTGAGGTCAAAAACTGAATTCCAAAGCTGAATTCCTATAAATTCAAAGCTATTCGATATCACCAATTTGGATTGTATGAGAGGTGCCCCTCCCCCTTGTCCAACTCCCATAAAATTTCATCACTGAAACGGTACGTCTAAATTGTGGTCGAATACGGAATTTCTAAGCTGTGCAACCCATAACGCTATTCGATAACACAAATTGTTTTTATATTAATGGGAGGTAAAAGAAGGTGTGGCATTTCTTCTTAAACCATCTCGTACTCAAAGCAAAGCCACTTACAAAATTTGAGCTCAATCGGACCAATAGTATCGGAGTATTGTGATATTTCCAAAAGTAGGCGTAGATGAAGTGTGACAACGCCCGTTTTTATTAAAGTTAGTGACAGTCATCATAAGAACTTATTTACCAAATTTTAATTTAATACGACCAAAACCTTCTTAAATATGGCATTTTTATTGATTTGTGGGCGATAAAAGGGGTGTGGCATTACTTTTTTCCTAAACCTTTGCGTAGCAGTTACGAACAAACCAGTAGAAGGAAGTATCCTATTTGGTCTAGTCGTTTTCAAGTTTTAAGCATCCGAACAAATCACGATTCATTTTTATATGTACAGATATTGATTTGTGGGCGCTAAAAGTGGGCGTGAAAACATTTATGTATCGTGACTGCCTCTTGGAGCACCTACACAGCAAGTTTCAGTATAAAAATGTGTAGAACTCCGGAATTGCCATGATTTCGAAAAAGTGGGCGTATATAAATTGCGACGAAAAAGTGATTTTTGTACAGTTACTGACAGTTACCATCTGAACAAAATGACAATATCTTAGTTTTTACGATCGAAACCGTCTGATATATATCCCTTATTTAGTTTGTGGTCGATAGCGCAAATTTGGCTTGTATGGGAGGAACCACGCCCCCTCGTCCAAACGTTACCAAACCTCACAGGAACAATCTATCACCTCGGCAAACGTTGTTCTGCCACAGACCGCCTTACTGCCATTCACGAAAATGTCAAGAAATGTCAAATATATTCACCATTTTCAGTATAGCTGCCGAAAGTAGCCATGTGCACTAAATAACCACATTTTAGTCTAATACGATCAAAACCGTGCGAAATATAGCATTTTTGTTGTTTTGCAAGCGGTAAAAAGAGGTGCGGTAAAATATTTCCCTTGAGCCATCTCGTAATCGAAACAAATCGACTGCCCAAATTTCAGCTCAATTTAGGGAAAGCCTGGCGCACTTTACTTCACTGGACGCTAACTCCCCGAAAAGTGAGTTTAACTAAAGTAGGGCAGGCCTATTGATAGTGCACTTGCCGAGAGTAACCATATGTACTGAATTACAAAATTTTTGTCTAATACGACCCAAACCGTTGAAATAAAACGTTTTCATTGGTTTGTGGGCGGTAAAAGGGGGGCGTGGAGATCAATTTTTAGTACAGTTGCTAACAGTAACCGTACAAACTAAGCCAACATTTTAGCTCAATCGACCCAGTAGTCAATTTTGATGGTTTCTTAAAAAGTGGGTGTGGCTATATAGCGATGACCCCCTTTTTTAGTACAATTGCCGAAAGTAACCATACAAACTTAAGTATCATATGTTAGTCTCATACGGCCAAAACTGCATGAAATATAGCATTTTCACTGATTTGTGGGCGCAAAAGGGGGCGTGGAATCCAATTTTTCGTACAGTTACTGTCAGTAACTTCACAAACCAAAGTACCAAATTTAGGTCTTATGCGACCAAAACCGTCTGAAATAAACCATTTTCATTTATTTGTGGGCGGTAAAAGGGGGCGTGGAAACCCATTTTTAGGACAGTTGTCGACAGTAACCGTACATACTAAATTACAAAATTTTAGCCATATACGACCCAAACCAACTGAAATGTAACATTTTTATTGATTTGGGGGCGGTAAAAGGGGGGTGTGGCAAATTTTTTTCCTCAACCATCTCGTACCTGAAACAAATCGACTGCCAAAATTCCAGGTCAATCGGTTCAGTAGTTTTGGAGTCTATAGACATCACACTACCAGACACACATCGTTTTGCTTTATCTAATATATAAAATTCTTCTGTCACGGGGTACGTAATCGAACTCCTCCGAAACGGCACGACCGATTTTAATGAAATTTTGTATGTATATTTTGTAGGTATGAGAATAGGTCGTAAATTATATTTCAACCTCCTACTAACAGTGGGCGTGGCACCTCCCATACAACCCAAATTTGCGATATCGAATATCTTTGGAGTTATAAGCCGCTTAGCCTCGGAATTCGGTATTCGACAATTTACACGTGCCGCTTCGCAGATAAAATTTTGTGAGAGTTGGACAAGGGGGCGTGGCACCTCCCATACAACCCAAATTTGCGATATCGAATAGCTTTGGAGTTATAGGCCGCACATCCTTGGAATTCGAAATTCGACCACAATTTACACGTGGCGTTTTACTGATAAAATTTTATGGGAGTTGGACAAAGGGGCGTGGCACCTCTTATACAACCCAAATTTGCGATATCGAATAGCTTTTGAGTCAATCAAACAAAGCAAACAAAGCCTCGGAATTCAGCATTCGAACTCAATTTACACATGCAGTTTTACTGATAACTTTGTATGGCGTTGGACAAGGGGGCGTGTCACCTCCCATGCAACCAAAATTTGAGAAATTCTACAGCTTTTGAGTTATAGGTCGCACAGCCATGGAATTGAGTATTCGACCACAATTTACATATACAGTTTCACTGATAACATTTTATTCGCGTTTGGCAACGGGGCCGCGGCAGCAACGCGCCGGGTTTAAGCTATCTATATATATAAAATGGAATGTGTGTTTCTTTATTTGTTTGTTTGTACCTTATAGGAGACCAAACCTCTGGACCGATCTTCCTGAAAATTTCACAGCATTTAACTGGGACTCTGCACATGATTAATAGGGTACTTTTTCGACCACGCCCACTTTTACGCCCACTTTTTTAAAATTATGTAATGGCTCCCATATAGTTTTTAACAGATTTACTTCAAATTGTATACACATTATACTCCAGGCGAGGTAGAAATAAACATTTCTTACGCCACGCCCCCTTTTACGCCCCTTTTCACGCCAAATTTAAGTTTTAAACTTTTTGTTCTCTGTACAAATTTGTTCCTTCCAACGGATTATTTTTTATTTGGTAGTATATTGCTCTTAATACTGTTAACGTCGCCATATTACTATGAAACACGCCCACTTCACCGCCCCCTTTTTTAATTCAGATACTTACTTATACCACTAACAATGTTTGCTATACAAAATACTTTTTTTGTAATATGTATTTACCTAAAGTTTTATATAGTTTTTATCTACAGGTAAGGTAGCCATAGATTTTTTATTACCAAATCCCCCTTTTTCGCCCCATTTTACTTTAATTATAATAAATCTGCTTTCAATCTATATATATAAAAATGAATGTCTGTCTGTTTGTTTGTTTGTTTGTGCTTTATAGGAGGCCAAACCCTTGGACCGATCTTCCTGAAACTTTCACAGCATTTTACTATGAATCTGGAAAGAATAAAAGGCTATATGAAGTTTTTATTTGACAAAGGGGCGTGGCACTGCCCATATAACCTAAAAATTTAAATCGCCATATTTTGGGCATTTTTTGACCTACGTTGATGCTATTTAATACATATGGTATTGGCATAGTTAGGAATACGTACCAGGAGAAAAGTGGGTGGGACCACGCCCCTTTTTAGGAAAATTAAAAATCGCAATATAGTCTTAACTACTGGACCGATCATCATTAAATTTTCACAATAGGATATTCTTACGAAATAATAAATTCTTGACTATATAAAGTTGTGAGTGGACGAAGGGGCGTGGCCTCGCCCATATAACCCAAATTTTAAAATCGTCATATCTTGGGCATTTTTTGACCAACGGCGGCAGTATTTGCTATATATGGTATTAGCATGAATAGAAATACGTACCAAAAGAAAAGTGGGCACGGCCCATGAACTGATCTCATAATGAGTTCTTTCTGGAGGCACGGCTCCTGAATGTTCGTCTGATAACTGTAAAAGAAAAGGTTTACCTAGAGCCTTGGATGTTGCTGCCAAATTCTTGGAGAAAGCATTGTTTTGATATTAAGTTATCATAACACCGTAGTTGTAATATGCTTTCGATGGACGATCAATCCAACATAACTTGAAGAGCGGGGATAGTCATCCATCAATGATGAGGAGACCTGATCTATTGTTGTTCTGCAGACCTATCTTAGAATAAAGGTTATTATGTAGGAAACATTTAACCTTCGGACCGTTGTATAAGCAAATTTGTATACAACGGCTCATGCTTCTTAGTTTTCTGTTAAGGCTTTAATTAGTCTTAATTTAGGATAACGACGTTGCATAAGTAGAATTGAGGTTTACCCGGTTTTACTGGGAAACCTATGGTTATTTTTTGACCTAGCCAAGTACAATTCGAGTGGCTGAAGGTGTCACAGTCAGATATAAATGTTCTAAGAACTTTTGGTCTGTAGACGGGATGTTGAAGAGCCTTGTCAGGTGGAGCCTTTTGCCCGGGTTTTGACTATCATATGGGTTAGGCCCATGTGGGGTTTTTAATAACGCTCTGGTTTGTGGTTAGGCCAGAAAGGCCGGTGTGAGTTACACTTTAGTTGAACTCGGGCTGGTGATTCCCTTAAATTACTAAGAGAATGATGGTAGATTGAATCTCGCCAATTTCAAACAGTAAATGTTAGGAAGGTAAGCAACTACCGGATCAATATACTGTTACCTTTGGAATTTGAGTACAGGCGACGGGGAAACCTAAATAGTCTGAGTTGTGACCATTTGAGATTGAGGAATTTGATTGCATGAGTGACAGGCCTAGTTGCCGCCTTAATTTTTCGTGTTAGAGAGTGATGACCTCTGATATGAATGGGATGATTTTGTGCGGATCAAATAAAGGGTTGTATTACTTGGTATAGTATACTGAGATGACCCATGGTTATTAAAATAACCAAGTCATGTTTAAATTCGAGTGACTGAATGAGTCACGGTCATGTATAGTGTCTTTTTGACATCAGTGCTGGGGTTCTGTGGCATGTAATTAGAGGAACCTTTCAAAAATGGTCTTTCTTGAATTCCGAAGGGGCGTTGACCGACGCTTCATATTTGTCCCAAGCATTGGAGCACCGTTGAATTAAGCCTTCGCGGCAGGGGTCAACGTTAAAAACATAGTGGCTTTCTGTCTTCAAAACAGCTGATTTTATAATACGTGTTAATTAAAATAGAGAGTGGGGTAACCCCATTCTCATTCTCCCACAACAGACTGCGAAACAGCTGATTGTGTAATTGCTGCTTTTTGATTGGTCTAAAAATAAAAAGGGGGAGCATGAAGCAAATTACATGCGATTCAGCGTTGAATTCTAATTGGTTTACAACAAAAAAAGAGGCGAAGCATTGCAATAATTAAATTAAATAAACAAATTTTTGTAAATATATAAATACTTTTAATTTTATTTTAAACGAGGGGGTAGCGAAGCACACCGGGTTCAGCTAGTATATATATAGATATTGATTTGTGGGCGTTAAAAGTGGGCGTGAAAACATTTATAAATTGTGTTCGTACGTAAACAGCAAGTTTCACTGTAAAAATGTGCAGAACTCCGGAATTGTCATGATTTCGAAAAAGTGGGCGTATTTATATAACGACCACGCCCATTTTTTGTACAGTTACCGACAGTAACTATCTGAACAAAATCACCAAATCTTAGTTTTTTACGATTGAAACCGTGAAATATTTTTCTTTTTTTTGTTGTTTGTGATCGATGGAGCAAATTTGGCTTGTATGGGAGGTACCACGCCCCTTTCTCCAATCGTTATAAAACCCACAGGAACACTCTCAAGATGTGGCTTTATTTTCCCTGAAAATTTCTGCTGCATATTTACTATCAAATCAACTCATTTCTGTGGACTTTGTGGCAAGTAAATATGAAACTCCTGACTCCTGAATCTCTTGAAGCCGTTGAATTGAATATTTTAGATGCTATGAAATTTATTTCTTGTACCCTTATATCATTAGAAAAAATAAATTCGGACCCTGAATTAGTATAGACTCTGATAACCTAATTAGTAGTGCTGTCGCATTCATAAAATCTTTTAATGTTGATGCTGCAAAGGAATTCTCAATTCGCCATCGCCGTCGTCTTGCGCCGAATCGTTTGGATGATAACAAAGCCAACGTGGTTTATTTTTTGATGAACAGGGGCCGAATTACAGCATCCGTGATCGAGCAAAATTACGAAGGGCACGACGATACCAGTGCTTATCAATCTTGTACAATGTTGCTCGATCACGGGTTTTGTAATTCGGCCCCTGTTTTTATAGAAGAGAATTTGAACTTGTATTGGATAAGATAACCTCACAGATGCGAGATAAATTAAGCAGTTGCTTAGAAACAATAAAGCCTCTGTACACGCAGAGAAAAACATAGTTGCAACAACCATGTTTTAAGAGGATCATAGTATGATTCGGATTATGATTGTTGCTAACATGTTCTTAAACATATAATATTTTCTTTGATCATGATAAAATGATTACAACAACCATATTTAGAAAATAAACTTTTTTGTAGGAACCAAAATATAATTGAAACAATCATTATTCTCTTATTGGGTCAAAAATAGAATAATTGCAACAACTTTATTATGAATTTATTTTTAGGATCCAGAATATTATTGAATATTATTTATTTTCATGCACTCCAATTTCCACAGCTATTAATTAAGATATCTCCAAAGATTTGCCATTGTCTTTTTGATAAAATTTTCTGTCCGAGCTGGGGTTTGAACCGCGGCTTTTTCGCTTACGAGCCACGCACACTACCAGTAAGCCACAGCCGCTACTACCGCTCGCCTGACTAATGCCATTCATAAACATGGTACATTAAGTGTATTGTCACAAAAATAGCAATATTTGTGATAAACAAAATATGGTCAGAATTGCGAAATATATTTATGGTAAAAAGTAACATGTTTGCTACAATTAAAGTCGAAAATGTCACTTTTCTGCGTGCTGTTTATAGGATAAGGCGATTTAAAACAAAACAATAAGTGAACAGTTGACAAACGAAACAGCACATAGCCAGGAATCGATAACACTTATTGTGTCTGAATGAAGTGAAAGTTTTTCCTGCAAACTGTTCAGACACAATAAATTTTTTCGATTTTTGGTTATGTTCTGCTTCGTTTGCCAACAATCAAGGAATAGTTCAGACAAACATTCAAAATTCTAATATGTTTGTCTCTATAATAATATTTACATTTATCATGATTGACAGAACTACAACATTTTTGTTGCAACTAATAGTTGAGGCAATCATAGTATGTTGACGATTTCAATGATGTTATGATTTCAACTATGTATAATGTTATTGTTGATACCACCATTAGTAAATAATGACTTTATTAAGGCGAAAATTTGTGTTTGCAGAAATAATACAATAATTTTAGTAAAAAAATTATTATTGCAGTAATCATGTCTCAACCATGTCTTTTCTCTGCGTGTATGAAGTCTTTAATCCAATTCTATCTTCTACTAACTTGACCCAAAAGCGAATTCTAGAATCAATAAAATTGTTACCAAAAAATTGTTTGTTGGACTCACTTCAATTGAAAGCGGATTTTGAAGTATTCTATGATCTATGCGAAGGCGTAGAAACTCTATCTATCTATGTTTCTCTATCACTCTATGTTTCAGAATGCAATAAAAAATCTCTTCCTGCAGTTAACAAAATGTCGCGTTTGCTGTACACAGTGCATGTTACTGTTTCAGGAAATGAGAGAATGTTCAGCAAATTAATATTAGTTAAAAGTTATTTAAGAACCACGCAAAGTGACTCACGTCTTAATGACTTATTAATACTTTCATTGGAAAAGGATATAGTTGATCTCATTAGCTTAGATAATGTTGCGCAGCAATGGGCTATCTTAAAAAAAAGAAGAATTAATATTTTAGCGTTATACTTAAAAATTAAGTTTGTATTTTTTATTTAAAAACACTATTTCTTTTAATTAATTTAAAAAATTAAAATAAAAAATGTTAAAGAAATTTAAAGCCCTGTTTATTTTTTAACACAAATAAACAATGAATTTTTAAAACAAAAACGAAAATAAATTTTTAAATGCTAATTCGATAATGTTGAAATACTTTTATTTTACTTTCTTTGACAGAGGAAACGATATGAAAACTGCCTTTAAGGGATCTTCTTCTCTTGAAAATGATCGAAAGATTGAAAAGTGCTACTATATGTGGCTTAAAAATTTCAGGATTTCTTAAAACGGTACCAAAGATTAACGAAAAAGTCCGTTTGAGCTGAAACTGTTTTGCATTATATTTATTATTGTAAAATCTCTAAGACTATTACCTACACTCATCTATTAAAATCTTAAACTCGAATTTTTAGAGTGTTAGAAATGTAAAAAATAGGGTAATTTTTCAAATTTTGTTTTGAAAATGGCGCCAAAACCAGGTATGAGGTTTATAAATAAAATAAACTGGCCATTTTAGCCCTTGGAAGGACTTTGACCTAGCTTCTATTGATCAATTGTGTTGTGCGTGTTGTTAAATGTTTGATCACAAATGACTGAGAACTGGACCTACGTGCTTAATGCCGACTCCGAACGACTTATGTTCTCAAGAAGCTTTACATGGCAATATTTACTCTCTGAGGTTTGCCATTGTCTGCAGAGAGGTGACGACCGAACAGAAAAATTAATTCAATTGAAAAAAACTTTCTGTCTGAGCTGGAATTGAACCCGGGCTACCGCCGTTCCTTAGCTTAGGAGCCACGCACTCTACCCACTAGGCTATGGCCGCCAGGTATGAGGTTTAGTTGGCTGATTATACGTAATCTAATAGATGCAAGTATTATCGTTTAGATGAACTAAAAAAATTTTCAGTTACCTGTTGTAAAAGCTGAGAAATCGTTGCCACCTTTTTGGATTCGAAAAATGATGTCCAAATTGCGAAAAGCTTAAGAGAGCAGATATAAGGCCAAACCAAAAAAAATCAAAACATTCACAATTATATGTATATGGATATGTAGTTTTTTTCATTATTAAAAAAGTTTTAGTAAAAATAATTACAAAGTGTTTTTCTTAGCCGTTCAAATAAAAAAGACCCCTTAAGATTTATTTATATTGATCGAACGGATGAGTACCTTTCATAATTCAACTATGTTGTACTTAAAAAAAAGTCGGGACTTAAGGGTATCCAGTCGGCCGAAATACATTCATACCCCCCAATCAAAGTGGCCTCGGTACGCCCCTGGATGGAGCATTATGTCTAATGCCTCTGTCGGAGTGGTTCTTAGGACTCCACTGATCCACAGTTCCGCTGATCTTTGAACTTTACGGAGATGGTTTATTTAATATCACTTAAAATAATTAAAAAAAATCGAATAAAACCTTAATTTTTCATATAATTTCACAAAGATGTAAGATCACAAAGAACTTTTAGTTTCAATTTATTGACAATTTCAACTATTTTTTATGTTGTCACAAGTGCCATTCTGTACAAGCATACTTACGAAACGTTGTGAGCAAAATTATCGTATGAGCCAAAAAATAAGCAAAAAGACTAAAGTAAAGCAAAAATACAACAACAAATGTGAAAATGTGAAATGTGAGAAAAACTGAGAAATTGACTCTTCAAATCTCATCGCCTCTGTGGTGCAGTGCGCTAGTGCGCGCTTGCACGGGTACCACAGAGATTTCTGATGAAGCCTTTAGCAGGGCCGAAATTGCAATAAAATCAGCTAGTGATTTTTTCCTTTTCATATTGAAAAAACATTGCTGTTGTTATTGTTTCTTTGGAAAAAATTCGTAAGAACAATTAATTGTTCTAACTTTGACCTACAGCTCATTTACAACATTTAGAATTTGTATTTAAATCATAAAAAATCCACATAATATATAACAAGGTGATTTGGAAAAAACTTTAAAAATATGTTGTTTTCATAAAATTTAAACTTTTCCACAGGGAAAATGTTGAGTTTATTTATATTAAATAATAATCTAAATACATGCAAAATTTGGTTTCGATATTGTGAGCTAACTACACAGTAAAGTAGAAAAAACGCTCTGCTGTAAAATTTGGTTTCTGGCACATACGATAGTTTCGCGCAAAGGCATCGATATTGAAATAATAAACTGTTATAATTAAAAAGCTGTGTTAATACAGCGATAATGTTCTAAATACAAATTACTTTTTTAATTTTAATACGAAAAAATCATACAAGTCACTGGCTTGAATGCATCTGTAAATATATTACTAACGCACTATCTGCATAAAGTGCGTTGTATTAACTATTAACACTCTTAGGTAAAGTTGGCTTGACCAAAAATTTAACAGGCTTGAAACAGTCGAAGACAGAAGATGGATCTGCATAATGTTTACTGCTCACTTTTCTTCTGTTTTTTATCCATGTAGGTAGTTGAAATAGTTTTTGTAGTAAATTTTAAATAATGAATTTTCATTTGGGGAAAAAAGTTTTTTATTTTGGAGAACTTAATAAAAGGAATTTCTTTTTTATTGAATACTGCTGTAATGACCATGAACTTTATGGTATTTTCCCACATGTATTTTAAGAATAACTCCAACATGTCCCATTTGTGTTGAAGTTTTATTGATCATAAAAATGAAAAGAGCTAAAAATTTTATTACAGCATAAATTGAATATTATTATTATTTTAGCAAAGAATTAGTCATGATGACATTGAAACTTTTAAAACTATTATTGCTTATCCGTGTCTGATAAAGAAATAACTAACAAATACTTGATGCTTCTTCTGCAAGAAGAGGAAGATCGTTAAAAGTTCATCAGTAACTGATTAATAACTAATTAACACTTGTTTTTGTCTTCAACAAGGAGATCTTCTTCTGCAAGAAGAATAAAGTTTTTGACCAAAAAACAAAAAAAAAAAAAAAATAAAACTCCACTTGCATAAATTGTTCAAATGCTAGCACACTTTAACCTTTAACAATTAAAAAAAAAAAAAAGAAAACTCATCAAAAAGCAATATCATGCATTTTGCAGACACAAACATTTAGCAACGTTCTCTAGCATGATGAAAACAATCAACAACGCGCTATAAAAACCAATTAATTCCACTCAAAATGCAACTATATAAAAGTGTTAAACATTAAAACACGCTCACAAAACACGAAATTTAAAGATACAAAGATGCAAAATTTAACATGAACAAAAACTAAATAGCAGCAAAAACAAATAAGTCATCAGTTAGAAGTTTGTGGAGAATTGTTGTTGTTGTTAAGAAAAATAAACAAAAAAGTCTGCATAACCTAAGTGGCAATATTTAACACCATTTGGAACATCAAACAGACCAAAACAAACCTAGTCAGTTGTAAAGGCAATAACGGCCTCCAGAAAATAATGCCGATGACATGATGACAAGAAGAAGAAGATGATGATGATGATGATAAAGCAGCGGCAGCTGAACTGATGAACTTCAAATTAATAGAGTGAACGGCAAGCGCCTAACTAAAAGTATTAATATAAGACTTTTTTAAAAAAAATAAAAAATTAACAAAAACAAAAGACTCTACGAATACTAAATAAATGAAACATGAAAAAAGTACTTGAAGTAGAAACAAAAACAAAACAAAAAATACGAGCCAATCAATAAATAGCCTTAAAGCTCAGAAAACCCGAAAGTCTTTGAGCGCAAACGGACAGCATGACATTTTAAATGACAAAAACAACAACAACAACAACAACAGCAACAACAACCACAACAAAAAGAGCCAGCCAAAACTTGTGAAAGGTTAAAGTCTGGCGCTTGTAGCAGAAGATATTTCTTTCAATGTTGTGCACTCAGCTGGCTGCACATAATAAATAAATCGCCAAACTGATCCAACAGATACATTTTCAATGCGTACGCTAAGCCACTATTGTTGTTGTTGTTATTTTTGCCGTTGCATAGCATAACTGACAAATTTGTTAGGCTCAATGGTATTTGCTATAAAAATATGTTAAGAGTTTCAAAAAAATTACCGAAACATTTTTTGTAAAATATTTACTAAAAACTTACTTTTTAAAGTCAGCAACATCTTTTAGTTTCAGCTTTCCAATATTTTTTTATCTGCTTGTGTGTATTTGAAGTGTGTGTGTCTCAGCGATACTTTTGTAACTGCGGCTGCAGCTGCTGCAATGCTGACTGTTTCAATGAATCGCACTCGAATTTGTTGTATTTAGTTTAAATTTGTTGCAAGCAATTTTTTATTTAATACGTTCTTATATTCAAAAGTGTTTTGGAGCTGTCGTTAAGCTTAGAAAAAATGAAAAAAATATATATATACTAAAATGTAGCAATGCAACTACAGTGACCGTTGTAATAGTGAAGAGCACGATTCGCAAATATACGAAATACAAATTGCGAAATAGTCCATAGAAGCTAAGGAAAAACTTAGTATTTGAAATGATGACAAGCTTAAGATAGTAAATAATTGAGTCATTACAAACAGCAATAGCCTAATGCTCAGCAAAATTTTTGACGCAAATGTTGATGCAATTACGAACACTGCTTCCAGAAGACATTCTATAGATCAAACTGTGCTTCTTCTTCTTTTAGATACTTTCCGTGGGATTTTTTAAACTCCCAATTAAACCGAACTTCCAACTTACTACTTCCAATACAAAAATGCTTTGAAAATCGGGTAAAAGGATATTTAACGTGGAGTTTTTTTAAACCCCCAACAAAATTCAAACACTTCTCATTTCCAACACCAAAATTGCAAGCATATCGGGAAGAGAAATATTTTGTCAGGGATTTTTTAACCTCCAAACCACAAAAACCATTCCATTCCATGGAATGCCTTCTTAAAGTTCTTCTGGAATACACCTACTAAAATCATTTCTTTGAAGGGCTTCAAGAAATCTTCCATTGCAAAAGTTCTGGAAGCACTTCTAGAGAAGATTAAGGAAAGCATTTCTCCCAATGACATGCACATATTTAAAGAATGCCTTCTGGGTATGAAAGTGGAAGGGATGGAATTGAAGACTTTCCCTTCCACTTTAGCTTCTTTTGGAAACACTTTTTTTGCTGGGTGGTAGCGCTTGTGACTGTCACACAGGGGTCCCGGGCTCGACTCGCAGCGGCCAGGTCATGGTTCTACGCTCCAACCTTTCTTTCCTTATTTTTTTTTTTTCTAATCAAAACAACTTTAAAGCATTTGTAGAAAAGTTGCATTTGGCGGTAGTAACTTGATCTGACTGAGGTAAAGGCATAGCTTCAGATTTTTCTGCTCACAACTCCACACATTTCTCTACAGCTTTCTAACAAACTAAGAACCATTCTACAAAAAAAGGTTTCACTTGATAACTCCCTTCTGTGGTATCACACCGAACCACTTGCATAGTCAAAGTGAACACACAGAAAAAACAATTTGTAATGAACAGCGTACGTTAAAATTAATCTATTGATATTAATGAAAAAATCATTTAATTTTAATGAACTGCTCATAGTTTTTAACGTACTGTTCATTGAAATCAATGAAGTTATATTCATTAAAAATGTCTAAATAAATAGCAATGGTTTGTTTTCATTATTTTAATGGACTTTTCATTGATATCAATTGATATCAATAGTCTAATGCAATATCAATTCATGTCAATGATATCAATGATATCAATGAAAAGTACATTGATTCCAGTTGTAAATCAAATTTTAACGAATCATACATTGATTTTTAATGAACAATTCATTGAATTCAATGTTTAGGTCATTAAATGCAATGTATAGTTCATTAAATTCAATGGACAGTTCATTGAATTTAATGTATAGTTCATTGAATTTAATGTATAGTTCATTGAATTCAATGTATTGTTCATTGATTTAAATGTATAGCTCATTAAATTCAATGTATAGTTCATTGAATCCAATGTAGAGTTCATTAAATTCAATGCATACTTCATTAAATTCAATGTATTCTGTTCGTTAAATTCAATGTAAACTAGTTCATTCCCTTCCCAATTTTGTTTGAAGTGAAACGCGAAGTTGTGAAGACGTATGGCAATTGTGTGTGTAAATTTTAGATAAATTAAATTAAAAGTGAAGAAAATGTTGTGCTTTGAATGTAAAAGAAAATTTAAATCTGTTGAATTACTATTAGTTCATATAAAAAAAATCATATCATATCTGCTAATAGTGTTTACCGCTGTTTCAATGAAATTTGCAATCTAGTATTTAGTAATTTTTCAGCATTTAAAAAACATTTACGTGTTGTGCATAATCTTGATACAAAAACAAAAAAAAATTGCTAATTAGTAATCGTAATCGCAATTTAACAGCTGTGATATAATTGAACGAAAAAAGATCTCATTAAATTAAAAATAAATATATTATATTCATTTATAATATCTTCTAGATTGATAAAGATTTCTCCGTCGCTTTCGGAAATATACCTGGCATTTTAAGTGACTGCTGCCATTATTTTCAAAAAATGTTTACATTTTTAAAGGATGAAAACCACATAAAAGATAAAGCTGTGCGGGCAAAGTTGGCAGAAATTGAAGATTTCACTTATTACAGTGGTAAGCTTAATTTTTCTCGAGGCTAAATAAATAAATAGTTATTATTTCAATTAATATCTTTCCAGACAGTACTGCTATGAAACTTCTTTGGAGCCTTCATGGGTATTTGGTGCCCACTCAAAAAGTATGCAGTAAGGACAACTTTGGAAGAAAAACTTTCCTAAAGCATACAATTACCAGTTCCCAAGAGGCATTCATTTTCGTTGGAAGCAGCATCCAGGAAGTCGAGGAGCATATTGAGTTTTTGAAAACTAAAGGCGAAAATACTCAACCATTAATCCTTGCTGTTAGAGAGAAGAACTTCTCCTCATTCCAACAATTTTATGTGTTCATGGATGGTGTAAAATTTTAATTTGCTAGTTTTATTAGAGCCGTAGATGTGTGCTTTAAAATTTTTCTATTATTTCAATTAAAATATCCTGCGGCATGCACTCTCGTGTGGGAGTTTATTGCCGTATATTTTTATAAATTTAAAAACTATTCAAAATCTTCGAAAATTTGTATATTAATTGACTCTTTAAAATAAAAAAAAAGTATTGTTTAAATTGTAATTATTTTCTTATTTTAAAAATATTTAGAGAGAGATTAACAAATAATTCGTTGAATTTAATGTATAGATAATTCATTCCAATGAACTAAATACATTAAATTTAATGAAATATACATGGAATTCAATGAACTGAATACATTAAATTTAATGAACTGTACATTGAATCCAATAAACTAAATACATTAAATTCAATGAACTTAATACATTAAATTCAATGAAATAAACATTAAAATCAATGAACTATACATTAAATTCAATGAACTATACATTGAATTCAATGAACTATAGTACAATGAACTTTACATTGAATTCAATAAACTTTTCATTAAATTCAATGAAAAAATCATTAATTTTGGCATTTTTTAAATGAACGTGTTCATTGAATTCAATGAAGTGTACATTGATATTCAAGGAACCATTGAACGTGTTCATTGAATTCAATGAAGTGTACACTGATATTCAAGGAACCAATTATTGAAAATCACTAAGTTTAATGAATTATTCATTAAAGTATGAAGAAAATTCATTGGAATCAATGACCACAGTTCATTGGACCAAAATCAATGAATAGTTCATTGAAATTAATGCACCCTTTCATTAATATAATGTACCTTTTTGGTTCAGTGCACACAAAAGGCCACACTAAAAACCATTTAAGAAAAATACTATTAAAATATTTTAATTTCAAGAGAGCTAAAATCGTATATTTCGAAACCATTTTATTCTAAACAAAGTTAAAGAAAATTTTTATAATTCGTTTATTTTTTTAAATATTTACCGTCACATGTCAAAATTTGAAGATATTTGAAGCGTTATTCTGAAAAATGGCTTTTTGGACAATTTTTTAGGTCATCTCTCAAGTTTTTAAACTCTATTCTACCAACTCCATTTATTTCAAAGCGATCTGAAAAATACTTTTAACGCATCTATACTTTGTTTTTTTTTCCTTAAACTTCAGAATTTTTAAAATGCAAAACTTTTTATGCAATTTATAAGACTATGCAGAGGATGCATAAATTTGTTTTTATATTTTTTAATGATTACTCAGGAAATCAGCTAACGATAGTTAATTTTAGCGATAGAGTTTCGATATCAAATTTATAAAAAAAAAAACATTAGCGCATTGTAATATGTATTACATATTAATCTTACAAGATCTTAGGGACTTCAGAATTTTTAAAATGCAAATCTTTTTATGCAATTTATAAGACTATGCAGAGGATGCATAAATTTTTTTTTTATTTTTTAATGATTACTCAGGAAATCAGCTAACGATAGTTCATTTTAGCAATAGAGTTTCGATATCAATTTTATAAAAAAAACATTAGCGCATTGTAATATGTATTACATATTAATCTTACAAGGTCTTAGGGGCCGTTGAAGTATTACGTAAGCAGATTTTTTGCAATTCTTAACACCCCGCCTACCCCTGTGTCAGCAAAGCTCTTGACACCCCTCCCATGCTTACGTAAACATTGGTACATGCATGGTGTAAGAAATCAAGGTGAAAGCGTATTTTGATTTTTGTTGTAAAAATCCAACTCTTCCAAAATCAACTTTTCTGTTTCTTTCACTCATTCACAAATTTGACAGCTTTAGAGAAATATTTAGACGTCACTTACAACTTGCTTTCTTGCACCATGGCTGCATGCATCGGGAATCCCTGAAAATGTGTTTCGTTTTCAAGCATAGACAATAGGCTGGGTTAATTTGTACTGAAGGAAAAAAATTGACAAAGAGTATAGCAAAAATGAAATGTAAGGGCAATTGTAAGAAACTTTGCCCAAGAAAGCATTGGTCTGAAGTCAATATCGAGCTGCCTAAAAGTTCGTTTAAGTTTGGAAGTCAGAAAAAGTACATTCTTATACAAAGGATATAAAAAAATTATTAATATTAAAATAATTTATAAATTATTTAAAAAATAATAATAATATTAAAGTCAAGTATGATTTAAACTATTAAACATTTAGAATTTGTGTTTAAATCATATAAAATCAACATAATTATTAATATTTTTATAAAAATTAGCCGGGGGCTTTTTGGTCCATATAAAAACACCATTTATCGACTTTAATTACACAGATTATTTTGATATGATTAATTTGAATGATGGCAACATTTTATTTGAACCACTATTCTAATACGAACATTTGGTACAGTACATTGTTCTTCAAGATCAGCCGTTCCTTGACCCCGATATTGCTTGCCATGTACAAGCAATAGAACGATATGTTCAGCTTTTAAGTAGCGTTTCACGACTTGTTACCAACAAAAATCGCGAAGGAGTTATGGCAGCGATATCATAAAGTCGATGTAAAGTACTCAAAATTAAAACTAAAAAAGATTTACAAAAGTTATATATTATTTATTAAAAAAATTTTAAAAATATCAAAATTAAGTAATATTAAATTAAAATTTACTTTTCCTAATGTATTTCAAATACATAGAAATAAATTTTTAAAAAGAAAAAATAACAATTTTTTCTATTTCAAATAGAAGAAAATCCAAAAACTTCCATTGTAGCACCTTTGAAAAAAATAAATATCATAAATAGATTCCTTCTACCAAAATATCCCTCCTGGCAGGTATTTATAAAAATTCTCATAATTTATCGATCTCATTTGTATGAAAAAATTTTTTTTTCAACTTTGAAACTTAATCGAACTTTCCGGCAGCTCGATATTGAATACGGACCAATGGTTTCTTGGGCAACGTTTCTAACAATTGGCATATTAAGAACAAACATGCATGTTTTGATTTAAATATTTTGCTCCTTTAAATTTTTGCTAGAATTAAGATTTGCAGTTTTTTCTTATTTTAAAATTAATAAACATTCATCATGCATAAAAAAAATTTAAAAGTTAAAAACATTTCAATGAATTATATATTCTTTTTGTATCTGCATTAAATTGGTGCACATAGAGAGTTTCTATGCATGCGGGTTAAAAAATTATTAAAATTCAAATCTTATTTTTTGGCAGCAAATATTGACGACCCAGTAGAAATTTGAAAAATTGTAACAATTTGTCTGAATTGTTTTGTTAAACAAATTTCATATACATATTCAAGTCATGAATAAGGTGAATGCGTATATTTTTTGTTATTTTAAACTAAACTAATTTTAAAGCAATAAACAAATATATCAACAAAATGTATATTAATTATTCATTTAAAGTTTTTCATTGTCTGATTTGGCCAGGGGGAAAACGGTTGTAGTAGGCCTACCCTGCCTACCCTGGCTATAGGCCTGTTTCTGACATCACTATTTTGAAAATTTTGAAACTATCTCGGTTGTTAGTCTTCATGAAAAGTATTATATCTGCGTACTTTTTTTTTAATATAAATATTTTTTTTAAAAAAATATTAAAAAATCTTAAAAAATACAGTTAGTGTATGTATTTAAATAGCTGTAACTTTGAAACCGTAACTTGTACAGAAAAAAAAGGTTGATATATTTTAAAGACCTTGAATGGGTCTTTTTGGTGGTATATGTTTTTTGTAGCATTTTTATGAAAAACTATTTTTTTGATTTTAAACCTGAAATTTTTAGTGACATTTTTCATAGTCTTCGCAAGAATTTGTTTTTTTTTTTCCTTTTAATATAGTGTCGTGTTAAGGCATCAATGCCAGAGGAGAAACAAGGCATCAAAAATGGGGTATGGTGGAGGGCCCTTGATAAGGCAACCGCACTTCAGCAGTTTGCAAAGGTGCAAAGAAGCGCAGGTCTTTGTATCACGGGGGCACTGTCCTCAAAACCAACTAGCGCCCTCAATGTCATGCTTCACCTTCCTCCTCTCGATATCTTTGCCAGGTAATGTGCCAACACAGCAGCCCTGAGACTTAGAGAATCTGGTAATTGGATAGGTAACAACTGCGGCCACACAATTGTTCTGAACTCGTCTGCACCCGACAAAACAGACTACTGTGTGCCATGCTTAAATCTTGAAAAGAACTATGCAGTTTTCATTCCTTCACAGCTAGACTGGGCAAACAAAATCCTCCTTAAAACCTCCGCCATAAAAATCTTCACAGATGGATCCAAACTTCGAGAACAAGTAGGGGGAGGTATCTACTCCCAGGATCTCGAAATCGAAGCGTCCTTTAGACTTCCTAACTATTGTAGTGTCTACCAAGCGGAAATGATGGCTATTCACGAAACCACTAGGATTCTAGGTCAAAAAGACCTAGAAGGAAAAGGTATTTCCATCTTTTCAAATAGCCAAGCTGCACTGAAAGCACTGAACTCAAATATTGACAACTCTAAAACTCTCACTGAGTGCCGCAAATCTCTTAACGAGATGGCAAGGCTACTCAGGATTCACCTCATATGGGTACCCGGACACAGGGATATCGAGGGCAACAATTTGGCCGACGAATTGGCAAGAAAGGGTACGACCTCTAACACCCTCTTAAATGAGGACTTTATTGGTATACCCATTTCCTCCTATAAACTCCAGTGCAAGAACAGATCCTTAGGTCTTGCACAAGAACGCTGGGAACGCCTTGCTACATGTAGGATAACTAAGCTAACATGGCCTACCTACGACTTAAAACGCACCAACTCACTGCTTGAGTTAAGCAGGGTAAACATGTCAAAAATAGTAGGAATCCTAACGGGTCACTGCCTGATCGGAGCGCATGCCCTTCGGTTGGGAGTTGCATCAAACGATTTCTGCAGAAGCTGCAGGTGTGAGGAGGAGGTAGAAAACGTTCAGCACCTCCTCTGCGAATGTCCGACTCTAGCTAAAAGAAGAATGGCAACTCTGGGCCTTCCCTTTTTAAATGGACTTGCCGAAGTCTCATGCCTGGAAATCAAGCATATCCTTAAATTCATTGTCCGCTCGAACTGGTTTGAGGAGGGAAATTTCTACTAGGTTTTTAAAGAGATCATGTGGTATCACAACGGGCCTGCACTGGCCTAAGTGTACGAGTCGTCTATCGGCTCAGCCACCATTACCTAACCTAACCTAACCTAAGGCATCAATTTTTAAAGCAAACACATAATTTTAGGTTGGAATTTCAACGATTGCTATTTTTAACGAATTTTTTAGAAAATGCCTACATAATATTTCCTATTTTTATGCCGAAAATTCCATTTTTTGATGTTAATACCAATGAACTTGCAAAATTGTATATGTTACTATTCATATAAATCTATAAGTGTTCAAATAAAAATAAACATTTTTATTTTTTTTATATTTTTAAAAACTGTTACGATATTTGAAAACATGGAATATTCGGTGTAAAAATAAAAAAATCATTCGTGGATATTTTTGAAAAAACTCGTTAAGAATAACAATTGTTGAAATCCGAACCTAAAATTGTGTGTTAGCGTTTAAAATTGATGCCTTAACACGACACAATATTAAAAAAATAAGAAATTTGTTTCAAAGACTATGAAAAATGTGACTGAAAATTAAAGGCTAAAAAAATATCATAAAAGTTCTAAAAAGATCCATTCACCACTTAGAAGACCTATTCAAGGTCTTTAAAATATATTTTTCTTTTTTTCCGTACGATTTATGGTTTCAAAGATACAGCTATTTTAATGCATGCACAATTTGTATCTATTTATGTTTTTAATATTTTTGACAGCGTATAAATATTGAAAACACAGTTAAAATTTTTTTATAGGCACTACTAGCCTACAAAATTAAAAAAAAAAATCGGAAACTCGAAAGTCAGATTTTGCTCAAAATTAGTTGAATTGATATGGAATCAGCGATATTGGAAAAAGATATCTTATGTTCACTTCACATTTTTGTTGTTTTTGGCAAATTAGTCTTATATGTATTTTAACATAAATTATTTTTCATTTATTTGTTAAATTATGAGATTCCTAGCCCTTCTAATGACTAACTTCAGGCTCAAAGAGAGCTACAGAACTATTTTTTTTTAAGGATCAAAGATCCAAGGCATGCACCTTATACAAACAAGATTTGGTTTTTGACCTGAAAGGAAAGTAAAAGATTATTTAGAAGAATTGATTGGAACCATACGTGAATTATTGATTAGGCGAAACAACCGCAAAAGACAATTTGAATTGCTTTTAACCGAGGCTAGTATTCAACACTAACACTTTTCAATCAGCACCTGTTAGGGAAGTCAATCCCGGGATCCCGGACGATTTAAGCCCCTTTAAATCCCGGGATTTTTCGTTCGGGAAAAAAATTTCTATTACAAATATTTAAGTAAATGCAACCATTTGATATGAATTTGAATATAGAATTAGAAAAATCTTTTATTGAAGCTGAAAAAGATTGCTAAGACAATGAGTGTGAATCACTGGAGCAAAGAATTTGTAAAGTTTTAGAAGAATATGCAACTTCGGGTAGTCAGCTATGTATTTCAAAATTGTCAGCTATTCTGACTTAGGAAATAATTTTGTTTTGTGGTGAAGGCAACCGCAACTATTTCTTCAACTAGCAAAGAATCAGAACGATGATTCTTATCAGCAGGTTATATTTGTAATAAAATCCAAACAAAACTATTTAATGAAAAATAAGACGCGTTGATCAGCTTAATGTATTACTTTAGAAATAAGTAAAACAACATATTGCATTTGAAAAAGTCTTTTCCGACCTTAATATGCCTTAAGCACAAAAAAACATGAAACAAAGCAATTGTGAATACCCTTATTGTATTTTGTTTTGTTTTTGTTGCTTTATAAATGAATTCATTTACCTTTTTTTAGTTTCAAGTAATAAATAAAAAAAAATTGTATTAAAAACGTTTTGAATTATTTACTTCTTAAAGTTAAAAAAATTGAGATTTTCAATCCCGGTAGTCCCGGGATCGAGAAAAGCTTGCATTATTGAACTCCCTAGCACCTATATCGAAAAAATCTTGAATACCGCAATGGATTTGAGCAAAAGTTGTTGCTCTGTAAAATTTTATCAAAATAGAAGTGATAAAATGTTTTTGTGCAATATGGGCGTCCGACATCATTTGTTAAAATTACTTCATTTAATATATTTTTTATAAATTTAATAAAGAAATTTTATCCCTCACTGAATTAAACTTCAGAATTTATTTTAAACAATTAATCAGCTAAATTAAACCGTTTTCTTACAAGGTCTCAAAAGCTTTAGATTCAATTTTCTCAAAATACAATTTTTTCTCTCACGCCTTTTTTGCACCCAATGCATTAAAACTATATTTACAATATTAATTGTAAATATTGAAAACAAATTAAAAAATATTTTAAGAATATTTCAGAACAACGCAGTTCTGAGAAAATCTGAAATAACTTATTTTAAAGTTTAACTTACTAAAAACTTTAATTCAAAATCAGCAGTTCTTCAATTATTATTTTAAGACTATACGTGTTCAGACTAAAAAGTTTGCAAAATTTAATTTTTCTTAAGAGTTTAATAATATGTTTATGTGCTCAATCTTGAGCTTCATACCTAAAAACATTTCTCTGTAGTTGTTTTAAGAATAGAAAACATAAATATTTGCAATAGAGAGCATATTTGTAGTCACAAGCATAGTGAATGTTCTTATGCATGATCAATATCAAGAATCTCTTACATTGGTAGTGATTGTTTTGTGGTGTAGTTAAGAAAGGCTTGCTTTGTTCTATAATAAATTTACTCATGATCTATCAAAAAGGTGCAGTATATCAATTGAAAGTGCATTAACAATAGTTTTGAAATCTGATGAGTGAATAACAGTATCTTAAGATTTACTCAGGTAATCTTACCTTACAACAAAGTTCTCAAAAAATTTACAGGAATTTTATGTAAATTGAAAAAATAAAGATTTTTGAAGTCTTCGTAAAAACAGTAATAATAAAAATCAGTGTAAAAGTAAGCCAATATTTTTCAGACTCTGTTAAGGTTACAGAGTTTAAACTTCAACGTTTACACTATGCACTCCAGTTTAAACTTTTAACCTATTAAAATTTAACTTTCTCATACTTCATATTAAACTTTTGAATAAATGTTTCAACTTTAAAAATTTACCCAATTTAAAATTTTTAAAGTATTTGAACATTTAAACTGCGAAACTATATATTTATAAAACTTGAACTTAATTTGTAAGCTAAGTTCAATAGGAAATGTAACAAACTTAAAGTTAAAAACCAGCATCAACCCAGAAAATATAAAACAGTCGTTCAGGTTACAAAAATTTTTGTTTTCTTTTAGCAACTTTTTTGGCAAAGGTTTTAACTTAACTGAGGACTTAAGAATATAGCCTTTGGAAATATGAATATTTTGCTTCATTTTTCATAAAAATTCCATACTAGATCTAAAAAAGACACCTAAAACTACCAAAACCATTTCCATTTTAACTGAAAATTAAAAATTGTGAAAAATTTTTTTTGAAAATGTGACATTTTTTGAAAACAAGTGCCTTTTAACTTTTTGGTTCAAAATGTTTCGACATGAAATATTACAAAACAAAAATAGTTGTGGAGCCGCATTAGCTGCAACTTTAACAAAAATATTTTTCAATCTTCCAAAAAAATCGCAGAATATTTTTTGCTGGCTATAGCTATTTTTTCTAGATAGGGAAAGTATTTATAACAAAGCTTTGTCATCACTTTTAAAACATAAGCTTTTATTCTCTAAAGCAAGTCTTCTTGAAACACAAAATTTTCAAACGATTTTCGTTGACGATTTCACACTTTATAAGAATTAATTTCGAGTTTCTTCAAATTGTTTGTGTTGTCAGTTTGTCACTCATTCATTGTTTTTATCACTTTTTTATATTAGTTTATTTATTTTATTTGTTTGTATTTTTTTAGTTGTTTGTTTTTTTTTCATAAATCTTTAACGCTTTTTTTAATTTTCAAAATTAACAGAATTTTTCCAAAAAACTCTTGTTTAAATACAAATTTTGTCAAAAACCGCAGCCGTTATTTTTGTAATATAATATATTGTTTTTTTTTATGTTTTTTGTTTGTACTTTACTAGCAGTTGTATAAAACAGAATTGAATATTCACAAAATAAAATCAAAGCAGAGGAGCAAAGAAGCGAAACGTCTTCACACGATCGTTACCAACATTTGAATGTTTCGTTTGCCAAACAGACAGACCAACTTTAGTAGTTGGCATCCAAGCATTTTTTTTTTTGTTTCTTCTTTTCTTACTGTGTCGGATTTTAGCAACATCAACAACAAAAGCACACAAACATATAAACAACAACAACACAAACATACCAACAAAAACTCTTAAGCCAACGATCCGATCGAGCGTCCGTTCGGATTTTTGACTGAATCCAGCAAAGATGATCATCAGCCAAAGCGGCGAATTTGAAAGGAAATCAAGTTGACTAAAGAAAAAATGCAAATGCAGACAAAAGCAAAATCAAACTGCAAAACTATTAAACAATGACAATAACAGCAAATTAAATACAGTAGTGAGCTGCATAGGTTGTTGTCTTTGATAAAAGCTGTAGGCGGCGACCTCTCACTCTCTGAATGCTGCTTTAAAAATGTTAAATAATCCGCAATAGCTGTTGTAATTTAACGTTGGCCCTAAGAAAAAAACTTGTTTTCATTTCTCAACCAAAGTTTTTTTAAACAATTACTATTATATTAGCATTTGCATGGGAATTTTTAACAGTGAACAATTTAACAGCAAAAGAGCGAGCTTAACAGAGAGATAGTGTGAGCTGAGTCAATCTTAACCAATACTTTTTTACCGTCTTAGAACACAAAATCTTTTATGATCGTGATCATCAACGACTTGTCCACTCTAACAAGGCATGAGGCGGGAATAATTAAAATGTCATTGCTATCGAATGATCATTAGATTATTCTTTGTCATAACTGTATATTATCTCTTTAGGTTTAAGTAATTAACAGTTTTATAATTACACAGTTGTTTAAAGGCATTAAATAATTGAACAATTCTCAATTAGGTGTATTAGTATAAAGTTAATAGCCCAGAAGTAATAGAAATTTTGATCTTTATTAGCAAAGTCTTTGACCTTCAAAAAATGCTATGAATTAAAACATGAGAATTGTTGAATATTTATGCGCAAACAAAGGCAACTCACTGCGATTAAACAAAAACAAAACAAAAAAAAAGAAGCGAGAAACACAGAAAGAATCAGAAACGGTATTCCGCAATCGAACTGGAAGAAACTGGAATGTGAGTGATCCTATGAATTTGTTCCGATCAACTGATACCTATCAGCAAAAGATTTCGATGGCATGCCATCTTTCTTCTGCGGCTTCTTAGACATTTCTTGGTTATTTAGAACGTTTTCCTAAATGCCAAATATGAAAAGTTTTGAGGTAATTTTTTCGTCATTTTTCATCGTATTTTGTCGGTTTGTTTTACTAAATTTGGGGCATTTTTTTATTAATATTAAGAGATTTTTTAAGTGATTTTATTGTCATTTTGGGACATTTTTAATTTTTAGATCACTTTTTGGTTCTTTATGTCATTTAAGTGTAATTTTTATAGAATTTTTTCGTTCTTTTCGTACTAAAAAATGTAAAAATTCATATTGTTAATATATTCCTTTAACAATAGTCCCTTGAATCAAAAACATTATCTCTCGAAAAAGGAGTTTATTTGTTTATAGACTTCGCTGAAAAAAAAGCTCTGCGCGTGGCGAAACTAACGAAAGGGTATGTTCAAAGATGAAACAAGTGTAAGATAAAAACCGAGGTTAAGCTAGTATTTATAACTCTATTTTTATGCTCTTTTGCTGAAATGTTCAGGGGTTAAAAATTTTAATATTATGAAATTAGATGAGAAATTTACATCCAATGACATATCGTCTTTTGGATATGTTCCTCTCGTCAGTGCAGAAGTAGACAAAAGTTTTTCTGCTGACACCTTTTAACATTTTAATAACTTAAAAGTGTACTTTGAAATATACTGTAACACTATGTATAAAATTGTATAATAAATTTTAAGTTTAGTAATGTTTTATTTGTAAAGCTTTATTTTTTGTGTGTATTTTTTTTTTGTCATTGTTTGCGTATTTTAGGTCATTTTCTGCAGTTTTTATGTTATTTTTGTCATTTTTGTTAAGGCATTTTTTGCAGTTTTTTAGGCATAAAAATTCGAGCCCTGCTTATCAGTTAAAAAAAATTAAAAAAAAATGATTTAACAGAATAGCACCTTGTGCACAGATGGGGTATATTGTACCACTTGTAGCACTGTGGGCAGAGATCAACTGTTTCTCGGGCATAAGTCTTGAGTTTCTCTACATCTATATTTAGCATTGGTAAACAGCAATTTCCCAGGTAATTGCTGTTGGTAAACTTTTTATTAACTGATAATTACCTGCAAAATGTTAGCAACCGGAAAATTTTTTTTGCCATAAGAAAATATTTAGCAAATTTTTGGCGAAAAAACCTTTTAGCTAATATAATAAATTGGCTAAGAGCACTTATACCACTTTCAATCGATTCCCAATAAAACTTCTTGAATTAAATGGTTTTAGCTAAAAAACTGTCTTTTAGCCAAGTTTGATATTAATTTTGGCAATGTATGCAAATTGGCTTAGATTACAAGACTAATGTCAATTATTTCCCTATTAAATGCTAGAATTATATGTTTTTGACCAAAAAATGGCTTTTGACCAAGTAAACATATTGGTTTTGGCCAATAAATGGCTATAGAGTTACACAGTTAATAAAAGTTTTATCAAAATCAGTCCAGTCGTTTTGGCGTGAAGGAAAAAAAAATCATACCTCTCGCCCTTGTAGATGTGCTGGAATTTCAAAGAACTAATAAAAATATTGCAAGGGGAAATATGATATACAACTGCGTAGCGCAAGTAGGCGCACGTAAAAATTTATTTTTTATTTTGTATATATGTTTTTCCTCGATCTTTTAAAAAAAATTTGAGATATATTTTTATGTGTTTTATTAATTACCTGCTAAAGATTTCATTCTATGAAACCATTTCATGAAAGGGGGATTACAATTTAGAAAATCAATATGTAATTTTTATTTTTTTCGAGTGGTTACTGAGTTACGGGTACTCAAAAATTGAAAAACTCGGTTTTTTTTCTTGAGGACTGATTTTCATTTGATCATAACTTCGGTTAAGTTTGAGATAGAGCAACGATTTTAGATTCATATTAAGATATTTTCAAAAGGCTTATTTTGAATAATAAAACTTTTTTCAATATTTATGTGAAAGTCATTTATAAAAATTTTGAAAAAAATATGTATTAAATAATGATAATTTATCTAAGTTCTCTCAAAATTTCAGCCTGACAATAGGAACACTATTAAAATCATTTTCGAACTAAACTTACTTTGAAATTTATGCTCAACACATCAGCTTGCGAGAAAGAAACAACAACTGAACACACTAAAGATACCATATGTGTGTGTATGTGCACAGTGCGTCATTGGTGCTTCGGTCTAAGCTAAGCAGTTTCACACAACACTTTCATGCAGCACATTTAGGAAAAAAACCTACATAAATAAAAATCCTAACAAAAATTACCGAAAGTCCTTAAATCCCAATAATCGCCAGATCTGTGAGTGCAAGTAAAGTGCTTCAATATTCAACTTTGACGTCAATGTTTTCTTCAATTTCAATTTACATAAAATGTCTAATGTGAAAGTTTTGTGTTGTAATCCTTTTAATGAGAAAGATCACTAATTTCAAAGGCGCAATTTACAATGGATGGTAGAAAAAGTTCCCTTCATAACATTAGAACATAAGATATGTGACAAATGTAGAAAAAAATTTCAAAAATTTCAATTTTAATTGTTATTAGACGAGTTTTAATAACACGAGTTTTTTTCGAAGAATTTTATCAACTTTGCTTAGCTTACACCGAAGCACCGATGTTGCACTGTGCACATACACACACATATGGTATTCTTTAGTGTGTTCAGTTCTTGTTGCTTTCTCGAAAGCTGCTGTGTTGAGCATAAATTTTAAAGTAAATTTAATAGTGTTCCCATTGTCGTCCCGGGCTGAAATTTTGAGAGAACTTAGATAAATTATCATTAATTAATATATATTTTTTTTCAAAATTTTTAAAAATTACTTTCACAAAAATATTTTTTTTTTTTACTTTTATGCAAAAAAAAATAACTTAATTATTTGAGAAATTTTAAAGTTTTATTATACAAAATAAGCCTTTTGAAAATATCTTTAATGTGAATCTAAAATCGTTGCTCTATCTCAAACTTAACCGAAGTTATGATCAAATGAAAACCAGTCCTCAAGAAAAAAAAACCGAATTTTTCAATTTTTGAGTAACCGTAACTCAGTAACCACTCGAAAAAAATAAAAATTACAAATTCATTTTCTAAATTGTAGCCAAAACTACGTGTATACAAAGTTTATACCAAATCGGAGAGAGTCAGGTTGAGAATTTAATTTTTTTTTTGTTGAAAAGCAATGGAATCACTCGAAACCATTCTAAGTATGGACCCCCTGGACATACACGCAAAACTAATAGCCGGAAAAACAGCACAACGCCTTACGATGGCAGGCAACATGTGCATTCAAAATTTTGGACATTGTGCAATCGGAAAGAATCTACTTAGTAGCACGGACTACATGGTACTTTGCACGATAGTCAATTCCAAAGCACGAACTCTTCTGGGACCAAATGACTGGTGCAAAGGTATAAAACAGGTACAGCAGGCGGTCAACATATTTACAGACGGCTCCAAAATGCCTACGGGGGTAGGTGCGGCTGTGTATTGTGCAGAGCCTAATATAAGGCAGCCATATAAACGGCCGCATAAACGACCACTGCAGAATCTTCCAGGCGGAAATATTTGCCATAAGGAAGGCTGCTGAGATAGCCCTCAGCATGGGCACACAACACTCCTACATAAACATTTTCGTTGACAGTCAAGCGGCGATCAAATCCATGCGCTCCGCTGGCATCAAGACCAAAAGTGTCTTGGCTGGCAGAGATGCACTTGATGCACTATGCGCTTCGAAGAGAGTGCGCATCTACTGGGTCCCTAGCCACCAGAGCATTGAGGGAAACGAGATGGCAGATGGTTTAGCAAAGGAAGGCGCTGGGCTGGAACCAGAACTCGCAGAACATGTACTTACTCCGCTACAAGAGTTGTACAGGAACCTCAAAAGAAGAGCCACACAAGCAGTGAATCGTAGATGGAGAGATACGACATCGTGCAAAATCTCGAAAATCATGTGCAATGCACAATGCGAAAAACGAACTCTGTTCATCTTGGCACGCCCGCGCAAAGATTGCAGGACACTAGTGGGTATGCTCACTGGTCACTGCATGACGGCAGCCCACGCGAGGAAGCTTGGCATCACCACGGATGATAACTGCAGATAGTGCAAGTAACCGGGCACAGTGGAGACCCTGGATCACCTACTATGCACATACCCCGCCCTACTTAGATTGAGACTAAAATACCTAGGCTCATCGACGTTCTCGTCGCTTAAAGATGTAACCAAAGTATCTCTGAAATCCCTCCTAAGGTTTGCGAATTCAACGCAAATCTTTAAAGACTTCAGCTAAACACAAAGGTTCCTTTTGTTCGCTACCGGTACCACTAAGGTCTAGAATTGGTCTATGTGAGCCTTCACGAAGGCATCTGGATTAACCTAACCTGACCTAAAGATTTCAAATATGTTCTTTTTTAGCATTAAAAATACAAATATTTAAAAAATCACCAAAACTTATTAGTTATAGTAAACCATTTTTGCAAGCAAAAAAACATATTTTTCACCATTTTTTTACTTCGATTACATTCTTGTAAAACCAAAAGAAGTGGAGCGCTTACAAGACAGGTAGTGAAAAAAGCTTATGTTGTGAAAATATTTTCGGCAAATAATTGTCATCTTTGATATCTTTGTGTGTCTAAACTAAAAAAAAAAATTCTAAACTATTGTTACTGGTTCCTCTTATCTGGAGTTTTAGCTGTCGACAAGTAAACATTTTTTTGGAATATTGACAAAATAACTTTTTTTGTACTTATGGCCACGAATCTCCCACTGTGCGTCGTCGACATTGCTTACGTTACTAAGATGCTCTCAACGTGAGTACTTGTCAAAAACAAATTACAAAAGTTCAGGGTTTTGTGCAAAATTTCTAAAATTTTTAAACATTTAATTAACGTTTTGAGCATATTTTTCTATGTTGGTACTGCTTTTTGCATCATCTATTTGGTTTATTTTTTTTTTTATTGGACAGATAATTTTTTGTTTTCTTTCTTGTATGTAAATCAAAATAGAATACCTCGATCAGCTTGTTGAATTTAAACCTTAATTCAAACTAGTACAAGAGTTGGATTACTAAAATAATAATAATATACACTATTTTTTAAATTTGAACAATCAAGTTGCAAACTTGCTCTTCGAAGAGTTCTCACAGATACTCCTAGCGGTTAATTAGCGCGGACAAAATACCAGATTTAAGATTTTGTGCACCAATTCTTGTTTGCTTCCTTTTTTGCATTAGTAGTTATTTACTGAGTTTTATTGTGACTAAGCTTAATTTGCTTAAAATATAATGTTTGCAATACAACAAAAACAACACTGGTAATTAATGAAACCTTTACATGAACGGGATTTTATTTATTGTATCTAAATTTACTTGTCATTATTAACCACAATTTTAACAGAACAGTAAAAAGTTCATGAGAACCAAATTAAGTGCAAAAATGTGAGCACTTTATATTAGCCAAAAATAACAATAAAATAAAAAATTACTTCTAACTCAACAGTATCCGTTAGCTTCATTTCGTTACTATTTTTTTTTCTTTTGTTGTTGTGGTTAGAATTAGATAAAATGATAAAAATTTATTGTGTGACTAAACAAAAAAGAAGATTAATTCGCTTAGCCGCTAGCATCGTTTATCACAGCAGCCAAAACCAGAAAAAACAAACACAAATCTCAAAAGCAGAAGAACGAACAATTGAACAGAGGCTACGATGTCATCGCAGATAAGTACGAATGATAAATGCAATGCGACAAATACAAGATTCTTGAAATTTTGTGTGCAACTATTTCACATTTATTGCTAGTGTAAACTATTTGCACCCGAAGCTCAACAGGAAGTTAGCAAAAGCGTCATGTTGACAAGGTAGAAAAGAATTCTGTAGCTTTTTTAACTGTTTGATCGGTTAATGCCATAAGGTTGAATTAAAAAAATTTTAAAAGTGTCAGTATCAGTATCCGTATAGTGTATCTGAAGCAATCCAAAAAATCAGTAGAGCGCTTCTTTCTCCTTGTGCATAGCGCATATTTTAACATAGTCATGTCATCAGATATGGCGCTCCGCTCCCGCTGTAGAAAATATAAAATCTTAGCAAGAGCCGAGCGCCTTGTCCTGCTTGTTTTTAATATAAAAACGTAGCAAGAACCGAGCGCTTTGTTCTCCTTGTAGTTGGAAGAAAAATGTAGCGAGAACCATAGGCTTTGTTTCCTTTATTAGTTTATATCGTCGGCCTAATTCTTATATTTACGACGTAAGTCAAAATTATCTAGTGTTCAGGAGGCAAAGAAAACTATTTATTATTTCTATGAAGTTCATACCATAATGTATTGCTTCAAAAATTCTATCTCCCTTTTTTTTCATACAAACATTAAAAACTAAAAAGGACATAAATGCAGTTTTGACCAATTTTGACATACATCCTATTAGAATTAGGGCGACAATATAAAAAGGTATGATTTTTATGAATTTTATTTGATTTTTTATTTGATGAAGGAAAAACAGAAAACATAGTTTTAAAACGATTTGATGATTTTTTACAGTTTTTAAAGATTAATTTTTTTTACATTAAAATCTAATACTTTTTTCAAGTGCTACGTTATCGTTGCGGAAAGTGCTGCAAATATAGCGCCATACAAACAGCACTATTTGCAAGGAAAATGAAGCGCTCTTTACGTGCATACAAGTAATGCGCATTGAAATTTTTGCTGGGATATTAAACATAACTAATATCAGCTATTAAGTTATATACAACGCTATGAGTTCGATGACATGTCATATTTTTTTCTGCTGCTTCTTAGATATTTCCTGCTTATTTGAAACGACCATTTATTTTTTCTAAATTCCAAATATGAAATGTTTTTAGGACATTTTTTCGTCATTTTTCATCGTTTTTAGTTTTCAGCTCATTTTTACTAGATTTAAATCATGTTTTGGTCATTTTTAGAGATTTCTAAGTTATTTTATTGTCATTTTTGGACGTTTTAAATTTTTTGAGCATTTTTCGGTTTTTTAGGTAATTTTAGTGAAATTTTTAATTAATTTTTTTTTGTTTTTTTTCCAAATGCAAATTTTTAAACATATTCCTTTAACACTAGAGTCCTTCAATCAAAAACATTACCTCTCGACAAAAGAGTAGCATTGTTTACAGACTTCGCTGAAAGAAAAGCTCTGCGGGTGGTGAAACTGGCGAAAGGGTATGTAGAAAAATTAAACAAGTGTTAGATTAAAACTCAGGATATGCTGGTATAAATTAAATTTTAATTTAGTAATGTTTTATTTTTAAGGCTAAATTTTTTGTTTATTTTTTATGCAATTGTTTGGATTTTTTAGGTAATTTTTGTCAGTTTTTAGGTCATTTTCTGCAGTTTTTAGGTAATTTTGTTCATTTTGTTAGGTCATTTTTTGCAGTTTTTTAGGCCATCAAAATCCGAGCCCTGCTTATATATAATATATTATACATATTTTACTATATTTTTTGCCCATGTATTGTTGCTAATGTCTGAACGAATATTCGGCATCGGTATTCGGTATAATCGGCTGATTTTTTTAACCATCGGCTTCGGTCAAAAATAGTCGAATATTTGTACCGAATGTTATTGCTTTGTAATACGGTTTGATATATTTATACTCCTACGTTTAAAAAACGTAATAGGGGTATATTTACTTTGTCACTCCGTTTGTAACGCCGATAAGGAGGCGTGGCCGGTATAGAAAAGTTATATTATAGAAAAGAATATATAATTCTTGATCATCATCACCTCCTGAGTCGATAAAGCTATGTCCGTCTGTCCGTCTGTCTGTCTGTGATCACGATAACAGCCATAATATAATTTTATAGCTATCGTAAAGAAGTTCAACATATAAGCTTTTTATTAAAAAATGGAGGTCAAGATCGAAAATGAGCTAAATCGGATGAAAACCACGTCTACCTCCCATACAAAGTGACTTAACCAAAACGGTAAAATCTATTTAAATTCCACAAAAAATAATCGAATGACTTTAAATTTTGCACATTAGCTTTAACCTTTAATATAAACTTTGAGTATGAAATTTGGAAAAATCGGATTAAAACCACGTCTACCTCCCAAACAAAGTGACTAGCCAAAACGGAAAAATCTCTTTAAATTTCACAAAAATTATTCTAATGACTTTAAATTTTGCACATAAGCTTTATCCTTTAATATGCACTTTGAAAAGTCAAATAAAAATCACGTATACGTCCCTCACAAAGTGAGTTTACCAAATTGTTAAAATCTCTGTCAATTTCACAAAAATTAATTTAATGACTTAAAATTTTGCACATAAGCTTTAACAATTAATATGTACTTTAAGTATGAAATTTGAAAAAATCTAATGGGAACCACGTCCCAAACAAAGTGAGGTTACCAAAACGGTAAAATCTCTTTAAATCTCACAAAAAAATTATCTAGTTACTTCAAACTTTGCACGTATGAAATTTGTTAAAGTTGAATAAAAATCATGTCTACCTCCCTTACAAAGTGAGCTTACAAAAATGGTACAATCTCTATCAATTTCACAAAAATTAATCGAATGACTTCAAATTTTGCTCATAAGCTTTAAAATTAATATGCTCTTTAAGTAAGAAATTTGGAAAATGAAAACCATGGCTATCTCCCATACAAAGTGACTTAATGAAATCTGTAAAATCCTCTTAAATTCCACAAAATTGAAAATCAACTTTTGGATTGAATATGATGCACCTTATCAAAATACATGTTTTGCATAATTTTACACTTCTACAACTAAAAACGACATTTTTATTAACAAAGTTCTCAAAGCCCTAAGTCTAAGCACAACTTACAATTAGACAGTTTTTTGCTTCTCTCTTAAAATTTTTTTATTTAAACTTACGGCTTTTTGATTTAATACGAAGATATATAAAAAATGTCACTGCCTGGGGGCAAGTTTCCCCCTTCCTCTCCCTGGGAACGCCCGTGTACATATATAGTTATAGTGTTGAGTGTTAAGACAGATCTCAGCATTGGCGTGCAGCCTAGCGTTGACGATATTCATATGAAACAAAGCTTACATTTTTGTTTATATCTACGTTACATTTTCTTAAATATGCCAGAGCCCGATTTTCGAAAAAAATATTTTTAATTTTTGTTAAAAACAAAGAACATCGTAAACTTTTTGTAAAGAAAACTAAAAATTTACATTTTCTTAAATATACCAGAGCCCGATTTTCGAAAAAAAAATTTTTCAAGTTTTGTTAAAAACAAAGGTTAGGTTAGGTTAGGAACTAGAGAAGGTAGCTGCATTTCGGACTGCGTTCTCTTTCTAATATCCAAAATTGTCAAAGTCAGCTTTCTACGAATGAGAACAAAAGGAAATCAATGACTGCATTCAGCGGATTCAACAGTTGGTAACTGACTATTGTGTTAAGATTCATTGAGAAACCTTTGCAATTAAATTATTTACATAATTAAACAATTATAAAAATGAAATTAAACAATTTTCAACTTTTTTAACGTCTAGAGAACTGGCTTTGAATTTCGCTTTAAAATTTTTACAGCCTATTTTCAAGATATTTCTGAAGTAATTTATCGATGTTTAAAAATTTAGATTTTTACAAAAATTTTCATGTATTGCTGGCCTTAAAAAAACTATCCCTTGGAAAATATTCCTTACTATAAGCTTGAGGTAATCAAAATTTCAATAAGCTTTTTCCAAGTGTTTTTTTACAATTGGAAATAAGTGTTATTATAAAATTTTCCCAAGTATTTCTTTACAATAGGAAAAAACTACATTAATAAGCTCTTCCAAAACTTTATTTAATCTTTGATATTTGTATTAAGGTAAATTATTTCCAAGAGTTTGTTTACAATTAGAAAAAGTGTTATATATGTTAATATTTCTGGTTCGCATAGTCTAAATTGTATTTGCTATAAAAAATTTAATCAGGTAAATTGAAAAACTACTTCTATTTTCTGTTAAAAGAATTAAATGCAAAAATAGAAAAATTAGAAAATTTAAGATTGAAATAAAAAGATTAGAAACAAATTTAAGGTCCTATTACAGTGTGTAGCTATAAAAAAACACCTTTTTATTAATTTTTTTTTCCTAGTATTGTTAATTTTAATGATTCAAATTTTTTATATAATGTAGAATATATTTTATTTTATTTTATTTTATTTTCATGAGGAAATAAAAATAAATTTTTTTTTTGTCTTTATAGTTCTTGTTAATTTTCTACAGGGCGTTGAAGTTAGCAAGTTCAAAAAATTGTTGGAATTGGCTTCTCGTCTCCAGCATTTACAAAGCGTCCGAAAGTAAAAAATCAAAGTGATTTCTTTAGTAAAGGGTTATAGTTGAGCACTCAACATACGCAAAAAAATGGCATGCGTTGAAAAAAAATGTACAAAAAACTTCCTTTTTTTCCGAAACTTTCAGTCATACAAAAAAAAAATATATAAGTTGTTTGACGTTTTATAGGTTTAGTGCTTAGCAAAATGTATAAGGATCACATCGAATCAAGATTCATCAAAATTGATCAAGTAGAACTCCAGATATCTTAGATTCGATTTGAAAAACCTTGTTTCGAGAAAAATGCGATTAACGATTTAAAGGTACTTGAATATCATGCGACATACGAATATAATATATGCTATAACTTTTTTCTATTTGATATTTTTATTTATCATTTTATAGATTTTTACACACTGTAATAGTACCTTAACCCTCTCATGCCCAAATTAAAATTGGTGGAACTGCACATCTTTTAAGGTAAGATATGAGTTAGTCTTTACTCAAATATGAATTGACAAAAATTTTAAAGTCTTTGGTTGTCGGGTTCGTGAGTTACAGGATGTTGCTTATATTGGATAAACCTAACACTTTTCTCGTAATTTTTTGTATGTATATAGCTCTCTCACATTTATTTATTTATATTGTGTACTTACTTTTACTATTAAACAATTATAAAAATGTTTTTAAGGACTTTTTGTATAAACACTTTATTTGAAAAACGATTCCGATCTTGATTTGAACCATTTTATTCTACGGAGAACGGCTAATGAATGGATACGTGCAAAGCTTTCAATTGAACAAGCAGCTGTAAGCATGTGTTTATACAGGGAGCAAAGTGGGACAGCTGCCCCACCCTAGAAGTTAAATGACATATCGGGGGTTTTCTTCAATAATGTCACAGTCCAAAATACGTTAAGATTGAGTTAATCATGCAGAAAAGTTTATCAAGCCATGATCAAGATTATGTGTCGTACATAAATCGTAAGCAACAAAGGGGTTGGAGAACACTTGCGCTGTACCGGCAATTTTCCTGTGTCGTTTGAGTACTCTTTTTATTTTTGGCAGAGCGCTTAATTTTTTCTTTCGCTTATCGGCGTGCGCTTGTTGTTCTGAATAAAAATTTGAAGACATTTTATCTATTATATGCTTTATTTTTGCTATATATTTAATGTTATGTGAAGTTTTAATGTTATTTATTTAATGTGATGTGAAGTTAGTTAAGAATATTGTTTTATTTCCTTTTGTTTGCTTGCTTTTGTTTTTAAGAAAATAAGCAAAACAATTCAAAATAAAACGCAATGATGCATTGCAGAAATTAATTTAGGAACTCAGCCTAAATTACTAGTAATTAAAATCTAATTGTACGTTTCTCTTTTTGATAACCTTTTGGACCCACCCCTCAGCGAAGGCTGGCTACGCCCTTGGCTGTAAGCTTGCACACTCAAAAAAATCTAAATCTGCTTCTCTTAAATTAAGAAACTGTGGCTTTAATTCATAGGCATGGGTTTTTCTATATTCTATAGAGGTTTCGCTATAATGTAGAGAATTTTTACATGATTTAACATTTTTACATTCACGTCTTGATGTAGTTGGAACCAGAGAACTGCACAAGCCTGCTTGAAGTCTATTTCAAGCGCTTGCTTAAAATACAAGTTCAAGCTAGCTTGAGATTGATAATTTCGAACCAAGTATAGCTTGTTATTGAATATAAATAAGCCCACGCACAGCTTGCACGTATTCTAGCTTACAAGCATGCCGTTCGCTAAAGGAAAGCTTGATGCCTTCGGCAAAAGCTTGTAAGCTCGCAAGCATCCAAATTATTGAATTAAAGCAAGTATCCAAAAAATTCAATGAGCTTCCTTAGAGAGAGCTTAAGCGTAATAGGACTTTTAAGGATTCTGTGGACTCCGTGGTGTGAAGTTTTAGGGTAAATGATTTCGAAGATGCTGTCAAACTTTAAAATTTAAGATGGCGGATAGAGTTGCCACCTAGATTTTTCTTATTTTTGCGAATTCTTGTAATTTTGAAATTCTGAGAACGGATTTGATTTCGAATATATTGTCAAAGTTTTAAAATTTAAGATGGAGGTTAGGGTTGCCACCTAAATTTTTACCACAGTATTGCCACATAATAGTATGTATTTTTAATAGTTTTAAACATCATTTATCAGTGTTAAGGGGTCGCTGATTTCGAATCTTAGGTCAGAATTTTAAAATTCAAGATGGTGAATAGGGTTGCCACCTTCATATTTTGTAGTTTTATGAATTCGGGGCTGGCAAAAAAATGGTGTACCAAAAATGGGTCGCTGAATCCGAATCCATTGCCAAAATTTCAAAATTATAAAATTTTGAAATAATAGGGCTCCCACCTAATAATATATCTTTTCAAGAGTTTTAAACGTCATTTATAAGTATAAGGATTCAGCGACTCATTTTTGGCGTACCATTTTTTTTGCCAGCCCCGAAATCATAAAACTACAAAAAATTAAGGTGGCAACCCTATCCACCATCTTGAATTTTAAAATTCTGACTTTAGATTCGAAATCAGCGACCCCTTAACACTAATAAATGACGTTTAAAACTCTTGAAATGATATATTATTATGTGGCAACACTATTATTTCAAAACTTTATACTTTGGAAATTCGGATTCAGCGAATCATTTTTGGTGTACCATTTTTTTTTGCCAGCCCCGAATTTTTAAAACTAAAAATATTAAGGTGGCAACCCTATCCACCATCTTGGATTTTAAAATTCTGACTTTAGATTCCAAATCAGCGACCCCTTAACACTAATAAATGACGTTTAAAACTCTTGAAAATATATATTATTAGGTGGCAACTCTATTATTTCAAAATTTTATAATTTTGAAATTCTGACAACGGATTCGGATTCACCGACCCATTTTTGGTACACCATTTTTTTGCCAGCCCCGAATTCATAAAACTACAAAAAATAAAGGTGGCAACCCTATCCACTATCTTGAATTTTAAAATTCTGACTTTAGATTCAAAATCAGCGACCCCTTAACACTGATAAATGATGTTTAAAACTTTTAAAAATACATATTATTAGGTGGCAATACTGTGGTAAAAATTTAGGTGGCAACCCTAACCTCCATCTTAAATTTTAAAACTGTGACAATATATTCGAAATCAAACCCATTGTCAGAATTTCAAAATTACAAGAATTCGCAAAAATAAAAAAATCTAGGTGGCAACTCTATCCGCCATCTTAAATTTTAAAGTTTGACAGCATCTACGAAGTTATTTACCCTAAAACTTCACACCACGGAATCCTTAAAAGTCCTATTACGCTTAAGCTCTCTCTAAAGAAGCTCATTGAATTTTTTGGATACTTGCTTTAATTCAATAATTTGGATACTTGCGAGCTTACAAGCTTTTGCCGATAGTTTTAAGCTTTTCAACTTTCTGCCCGACAAAGTAAGCCGAAACAAGCCAAGCCAACGAGCAAGCATGAATATGGCTTGTATCTGTTTGGTATTTTTGCAAGCTGGCTAAAGCTTGCTTTTTCAAGATTGGATACATACTTGAATTCAAATACTTGAAAAGCTTGAACTTCAAGTAGGCTTGTGCAGTTCTCTGGTTGGAACGTTATCAAAACCGCTTCTTAGTTTTGAAGACAAGTTTTTACTTAAATATAAGAGATGAAGGTATGAAAAAAGTAAAATTTCCAAAAAATCGTATACAAGCAGAAATAATTTGAAGAAAAGCTGTTTTGATATCAAGTCCACTTGCAACATTCTACAGCATGATTTCTTAAATTTGGAGAAATAAAAGTTACAATACTTGGATATATACATATATTTCTTATATTTCTAGAAAAAATGCTTTAAAATTACTAACAAAGTGAACGATTCTTAATGAAGCAAATGAAGCGACAATTGTTTAACAACTGCGATTGTCGAATGGATAAGCTGATGCACTTACACTCACGCGGCCAAGGTTCAAATCTCCGGATAGAGGTAATTTTTCAATTTAATATAATGTTTATAATAATAACAGGTAATAATAATGTTTGCATTTTTTCGTCAGCACAAAAATTATGATTCTCACAGGATGATGTTTAAAATCTTAAAAAAGAGTTTATTTTTTGCAAAGATTCCAAAATTTTTCCAGGAATTCGATGAAAAATTTCGTATTTTCAGAGAAAATGTTTCTCTTAGGTATAGCCGATGATTAATGAACGGTATAAAATTTCATATTTTAAAAAAAATATTTCTCTTAGTTATAGCCGATGATAAATAAACTGAATAAAAACTTACTCAAATGTAATAAAATTTCAACACAAGTGTGCTAAGTTTCTTCAATTTAGCGAAATAGTTTGTAAATTATTGGATAAATTCCTGACCTATTTCCCACTTCTAGAGTCAGTTTAACGAAAAATATGCACTTCATTTTTAGAAAATTGGCCATGGCGCTAAATTAAGCCCGATTTTCTAACGATTGGGTGCTATTTTTCTAGATTTTCTAGAAATTTTTTCTGAGTGCATAAGGCTACATGATGCAGAAGACCACTGGTCAAAAACATTAAAATAACGGGACTTAGAAGAGTAAAAGTACAAGTTGCCTGTAGGCAAGATTGGTTGTGAAAGGGTTAAAGCTTTTTTTTGTTTAAAAGTCAAGCATTTACAAAGTGAAACACAAAAAATTTTGTTATTAGGTAAAGCGACAAGACACCCTGAAATTTTAATATATCTTTTTTTTTTTGAAAATTTACTTTTTTCAGAAAGGAAAGAGATATGTTGATCACAGCTTGGTTTAAAGTATTCCTTTTGAAATTAATTACACCTCAATTCCAATTCCTTGGACATCTGCATTCCTCGGGAACGTAATTGGAAAAACTTTTCAGTTACATTACAGGAATTATTATTGGTATTTGGGCATCTCATTTCTTCAGGAATGGAATTAGAAAAATCGTCAATTCCATTACAGGAATTGTAATTGGTAATTGAACACCTCAATTCCACGGAATGGAATTGAAAAAATTGTCCATTCCATTACAGGAATTGTAATTGAAAAAATTTAATTGAAAAAAATTGTACATTCCATTACGGTAATTGCAATTGGTAATTGAACACCTCAATTCCTCGGAATAGATTTTTTTTAAATATTTTCAATTCCATTACAGGAATTGTAATTGGTAATGTAACCTTTCAATTCCTCAGGAATTGAATTAAAAAAATTTTACATTCCATTACGGTAACTGCACGCCCCAATTCCTTAGAAACAAAACTGGAAAAAATAGCTTTATTAGTAGATAAATGAAATTTTTTACAGATTTATGCACCAAGCACATTGCAAAAAGTTGGCGGGATTGGACTTAGCTTAGCAGCTATATATTTGGTTTTAACTCAAAATTTGGTATTATATTAAAACATTGGTCTCTTCGATGATACATGTATTTGTAAATATTTCTTTAACCTACTAACAGAGTGAGTCGAATAAAGTTTTCTAAAAAATACTGAAGTAGTTTTGAGTCAATGAAAACGTAATTAAAATTTAAACTTCCATTTTCAATGCCTGTAATGGAACTGACGATTATTTCAATTCCATTTCTGAGTAACTTAAGTTCTCAGAATTTAAATCTAATAGAATCTAATAGAACTAATTACAATTCCTGTAATGGAACTGAAGACTTTTAAATTCCATTCCTGAGGAATTGAAGTGTTCAACTACCAATTAAGGTTCCTGTAATGGAATTGACAATTTTTTCGATTCCATTCCTAAGGAATGGAGATGTTCAATTATCAATTACAATACCTGCAATGGAATTGACAACTTTTTTGCAATTAGATTCTTGCCGAATTGCGAGGACCAATTAAAAATTCCTAATTCAGGTAAATAAACTATCTTTTCTTGTTAATGCAAAGTAATAAGTTTATTTTTTCTGTAAGTGAAGTGAAAAACATTTTACCAACAAACTAACATTTTAAATAGCTTTGTGCCTAAACGTTTGTGATTCACTGCATACATAATAACAACATTTTATTTCATTCACTTCTATTAGCTGTTGCCCATGGTGCCATTTTAAAACCTTTTTTCTAAATAATTATATTTAAATCATGGAATTATTGACCTCAAAATCATTCAATTTCATATAAAAATTAATAAATGAGAAAATTTTTTATTGAAATATTACATAAAAGTGGTACATTGCAAATAGTTAGTGGTAAAAGTGGTATGTGGAGAAAACAAAACAGTCGAAGAAAGTGGCAGATCTACCACAGTTGTGGCAAAGTAACAACACTGATTGACGTATCTCCATACAAAATTAAAATCTATATTTTTATCTACATCTGCATCTGTAGTTTTCCCTTCTATCTTAACCAATATAAAGCGTTTTTTAAAACACTACTTCGCCAAAAACTACCAAAACTAATCATTTAATACATCTTCATTTGTTCATTTAACCTAATGACAAACTTATAGTTAATATTTTGCATGGTTGGAACTTGAAATAAAACTTTTATGTTGGCGTTTCGCAACATTTGACACAGCAATTGCAATCAGTTTTCATTTGGTTTCGCTTTATTCTAATTGGTCAATGTCGTTTGCGAAGCGTGTCGTTGACATTAGAGAAGAGTTCTCTTAATCATCTTTTGACTTGATGTCTCAGCTGTTGTCGCTTTCGGGAATCCTATTATTAATCATAACTCGTGGGAAACTTATTGAAATGGTTCTTCTGCATTAACAATTAAATGATTATTGCAACAACAACAACTACATACTACTACTCTAAGCTGCCAAAACACTTCTATTGACAATTTTTTTTAAAGGTTAAAGTGAGACAATTGATGATTGATCATAAATTCATTAAAGGCTCTGTTGATCTTGAAGTAATTGTGTTGAAAATACAAATACAAATCAAATTTTGTTTGTCTTCTTCTATCTATTGATTAAGATATTGCAAAAATTCCAAAAAAAAAAAAGACAAAAAATTACAAACAATGCCTCTAAGCACTACAATTCGAATTGGTGTAGAGCCGCTTAAAGCATTCATGAATCTAGCATTTAAACGTTCCAACACGCCGACGCGATCAGCTGACAACTGTTGATATTGAGTTGTTGATGATGTTACTAGATTTTAAAGAGCTTAATAATATTTGCGATGTTGTTGTTGTTGTTGTTGTTGTTTTTACTGGTATTGTTATTTCTTCTGTCACTTCTGTTGTCGTTTTTGTCACTTACCTTGTTATGTTTACTATAATTATTGTTATCATTCCTTACATTTAATGTCACAACAAAGAGTTTAATTTTTTTTTCTGCGTGCCCTGAAGTGCTTAAAGCTTTGCGATTGAGGGCGTTTAAAACTGTGCTTTTATTTGTACTATTATTTGCAATTATATTTTAAATTTGCTACTTCATGTTGGGTCTAATCTTTTGCTTAGGATTTTATTATGCAATTTTTTTACGCTTATACAGTTTAAATATACCTATAGTTGCGACAATCCATTACAACAACAAATAAAAAACAAAAACGATCTGAAGTTTTATCAGTAAATATGTCATAACTGCAATGTCGTCTAATATTTTTTCGTTTAATTAAACAATATTTTTTACATTATTTTCTGACAACACCTTTTCTTTATCGTGGAGCTGTATTTCATATCATCGGTATTTTCCCTGCATGTAGCCACTAGTTAAAATACTAGTAAATATACTAGGTCAAAAAATGCCAGTACTAGTTCAGCTGAAATGCTGTTTACATTGCGCAAACTGGTTATTTTCTTGTGTTGATGTCATAGGAAAAGACAATTGTCCTATTCTCGATATGAATTGAGGTAGCATTTTTACTGGCATAATTTAAACTAGTTGTGATTTTAGTAATTTTTAAACCAGTAAAATACTAGTATAATCAAAACTAGGCTTTTACTGGTATGATTTGAGCCACCTTTGTGCTAGCATATTTTAAACTAGTAAAATACTAGTTTAATATCGACCAGTTTTATAGTAGTACTAGCTGAAACCCGGCGCGTTGCTGCCACTCTCCCTATTCAAACGCCCATAAAATGTTATCAGTTAAACAGCATGTCTAAACTGAGGTCAAATACTGAATTCCGAGACTGTGCGACCTATATCCACAAAGCTATTCGATATAACAATTTTGGGCTGTATAGAAAGTGCCACGCCCTCTTGATCACCCCTCATAGAATGTAATCAATTAAACTGCATGTGTACATGGAGGTCGAATACCGAATACCAAAACTGTGCGACATATAACTCCAAATATATTCGATAACACAAATTTGGGTTGCATGGGAGGTGCCACTCCCCTTTTCCCTACGCCCATAAAATTTTACCAATGAAACTGCATGCGTAAATTTTGGTCAAATACTGAATTCCGATGCTGTGCGACCTATAATTCCAAAGCTATTTGATAGCACAAAGTTGGATTGTATGGGAAGTGTCACTCCCCTTTTTCCTACGCCCATAAAATGTAAGAAATGAAAGTGCATGTATAAATTTAGGTCGAATACTGATTTCTTACGCTGTCAACCTATAACTTCAAAGCAATTCGATATTGCAAATTTGGGATGTAAGGGAGATGTCAGGCCTCCCTGTCCAACGCCCATAAAAAAAAATCATTGAAACTACATGTGTAAATTGAGGTCAAAAACTGAATTCCAAAGCTGAATTCCTATAAATTCAAAGCTATTCGATATCACCAATTTGGGTTGTATGAGAGGTGCCCCTCCCCCTTGTCCAACTCCCATAAAATTTCATCACTGAAACGGTACGTCTAAATTGTGGTCGAATACCGAATTTCTAAGCTGTGCAACCCATAACGCTATTCGATAACACAAATTGTTTTTATATTAATGGGAGGTAAAAGAAGGTGTGGCATTTCTTCTTAAACCATCTCGTACTCAAAGCAAAGCCACTTAGAAAATTTATGCTCAATCGGACCAATAGTTTCGGAGTATTGTGATATTTCCAAAAGTAGGCGTAGATGAAGTGTAACAACGCCCGTTTTTATTAAAGTTAGTGACAGTCATCATAAGAACTTATTTACCAAATTTTAATTTAATACGACCAAAACCTTCTTAAATATAGCATTTTTATTGATTTGTGGGCGATAAAAGGGGTGTGGCATTACTTTTCTCCTAAACCTTTGCGGAGCAGTTACGAACAAACCAGTAGAAGGAAGTATCCTTTTGGTCTAGTCGTTTTCAAGTTTTAAGCATCCGAACAAATCACGATTCATTTTTATATGTACAGAAAAACTGGGCGTGAAAACATTTATGTATCGTGACTGCCTCTTGGAGCACCTACGCAGTAAGTTTCAGTATAAAAATGTGTAAAACTCCGGAATTGCCATGATTTCGAAAAAGTGGGCGTATATATATTGCGACGAAAAAGTGATTTTTGTACAGTTACTGACAGTTACCATCTGAACAAAATGATAATATATTAGTTTTTACGATCGAAACCGTCTGATATATATCCCTTATTTGGTTTGTGGTCGATAGCGCAAATTTGGCTTGTATGGGAGGAACCACGCCCCCTCGTCCAAACGTTACCAAACCTCACAGGTACAATCTATCTCCTCGGCAAACGTTGTTCTGCCACAGACCGCCTTACTGCCATACACGAAAATGTCAAATATATTCACCATTTTCAGTACAGCTGCCGAAAGTAGCCATGTGCACTAAATAACCACATTTTAGTCTAACACGATCAAAACCGTGCGAAATATAGCATTTTTGTTGTTTTGCAAGCGGTAAAAAGGGGTGCGGTAAAATGTTTCCCTTGAGCCATCTCGTAATCGAAACAAATCGACTGCCCAAATTTCAGCTCAATTTAGGTTAAGCCTGGCGCACTTTACTTCACTGGACGCTAACTCCCCGAAAAGTGAGTTTAACTAAAGTAGGGCAGGCCTATTTTTAGTGCACTTGCCGAGAGTAACCATATGTACTGAATTACAAAATTTTTGTCTAATACGACCCAAACCGTTGAAATAAAACGTTTTCATTGGTTTTTGGGCGGTAAAAGGGGGGCAGGGAGACCAATTTTTAGTACAGTTGCTAACAGTAACCGTACAAACTAAGCCAACATTTTAGCTCAATCGACCCAGTAGTCAATTTTGATGGTTTCTTAAAAAGTGGGTGTGGCTATATAGCGATGACGCCCTTTTTTAGTACAATTGCCGAAAGTAACCATACAAACTTAAGTATCACATGTTAGTCTCATACGGCCAAAACTGCATGAAATAAACCATTTTCACTGATTTGTGGGCGCAAAAGGGGGCGTGGAAACCAATTTTTCGTACAGTTACTGTCAGTAACTTCACAAACCAAAGTACCAAATTTAAGTCTTATACGACCAAAACCGTCTGAAATAAACCATTTTCATTTATTTGTGGGCGGTAAAAGGGGGCGTGGAAACCCATTTTTAGGACAGTTGTCGACAGTAACCGTACATACTAAATTACAAAATTTTAGCCATATACGACCCAAACCGACTGAAATATAACATTTTTATTGATTTGGGGGCGGTAAAAGGGGGGTGTGGCAAATTTTTTTCCTCAACCATCTCGTACCTGAAACAAATCGACTGCCAAAATTTCAGGTCAATCGGTTCAGTAGTTTTGGAGTCTACAGACATCACACAGCCAGACACACATCGTTTTGCTTTAAATATATATAGATATTGATTTGTGGGCGTTAAAAGTGGGCGTGAAAACATTTATAAATTGTGTTCGTCTCTTGGAGCACCTAAACAGCAAGTTTCACTGTAAAAATGTGCAGAACTCCGGAATTGCCATGATTTCGAAAAAGTGGGCGTATTTATATAACGACCACGCCCATTTTTTGTACAGTTACCGACAGTAACCATCTGAACAAAATCACCAAATCTTAGTTTTTTACGATTGAAACCGTGAGATATTTTTCTTTTTTTTGTTTGTGATCGATGGAGCAAATTTGGCTTGTATGGGAGGTACCACGCCCCCTTCTCCAATCGTTACTAAACCTCACAGGAACACTCTCAAGATGTGGCTTTATTTTCCCTGAAAATTTCATAGAGATCGGTTCAGCGGTTTTGGAGTCTATACGTGATATAGCCACATACCCACATACCCACATACCCACATACCCACATACCCACATACCCACATACCCACATACCCACATACCCACATACCCACATACCCACATACATACATCCATTTTTATATATATAGATTATTTTAGCCAGTTCAAGTTCTAGTAGTTTTCATACTAGTTGTATGCTACTATTTATTTCGATCTAGTGTTTTTGAAACCAGTTTTATGCTAGTACTACGTAAACTGAGTTTGTACTTGTATTATTGAAACTATATTCAGATTTCTATTTTTAAGCATATTGTTATTTTTTGAAAGCTGCACATTTATCTTATACAAACTAAATTGAAAATAACTTTGAAAATTGTGTTGAATTACGGATGCAGTATAGTGCTCTGCCTTAATTTTCATAGTTTATTTCGGAATGATTTTTTTATAAGAAAATAAAATTGTTTGATAGTTTGATAGTTTAAATCATACTTGATTTTAAATACAAATTCTAGTTGTTTGATAGTTTAAAATCGTTTATTAAGCTTAAGGTCAAAGTTAGAACCATTAATTGTTCTAACGAATCTTTCCAAAGAAACAACAACAAAGTTTTTTTTTTCAATATGAAAAGGAAAAAATCACTAGCTGATCTTATTGCACAATTTCTGCCCGTCTAAAGGCGTCATCAGAAATCTTTGTGATACCCGTGCGTAAATCTTGTGCAGTGCGTTAGTGCGTGCTTGCACAGGTATCACAAAGATTTCTGATGACGCCTTTAGCCGGGCAGAAATTGTGCAATAAGATCAGCTAGTGATTTTTTCCTTTTCATATTGAAAAAAAAAAACAACTTTGTTGTTGTTCTTTGGAAAGATTCGATAGAACAATTAGTTGTTCTAACTTTGACCTTAAGCTCAAAAAAGCGATTTTAAACTATCAAATAACTAGAATTTGTATTTCAAATCAAGTATGATTTAAACTATCAAACATTTAGAATTTGTATTTAAATCATATAAAGTCAACATGGTAATTCAAAATTTTAATATGTTAGTGAGTAAATGCTTTTTTAAACAAGGCATTCTTAACTCTTTAACCATGGATCACTAACCTATTGCTGAGTTGCGGCACAACTAACTCTGGGTGTCTTTCACCCACATAATAAACTCTCAGCTATAAGCATATAATTGCTTAAACCTAAGAAAAATGATGGTTTAAAACAAATTCAAGATTGTTATTCGTTTTTCTTGAATTTGTTCGTTTTTAAAACGTGGTGTATTAAAATTTTTTTTACTAAAATAATTATTTTCTGATTTTTAGTCTTTGTCAAAAACTTTAAAAATTTTAATTTTCAAAAATTCTCCACTGAAGGTGAAAAAAGAGTTTTTTCAAAATAGTTCTATAAATATTAAAAAAATATTAAAAAAAAAAACCGGAAAAAATCGATTGACATTGTATAAATCAAGCGCCCTGTGCTCTTAGCTAAAGAGCTTACAATAAAATATATTTTAAAAAGCAATAAATCAAACTACTTTCTTATAAAACAAATAACAAAATTTTATTTCAACTACTTTTTTACAATTCTTTTGTAAAAAGTTTTCACTGAGGGTGAAAGTGATGAATTTTTCAAAATTTGAATTTGTTTCATAAAAAAAACAAAAAATACGTCCACATTGTTGAGGCTTGTACTCACTAGGTTATAAACCAATAGCTTTACGCTATAAGCTACAGAAGTCACACCAAAAGTTTTTCTAAATGAGGTAATAAATTCCCTTCAGTTGTGAATTTTTGAAATTTGAAAATGTCAATGAGCTTTTCAGTATTTTTGTTTGATTTTTAATATGAATGTATGCATGTATGTATGTATGTATCAAATAATTTCCCATTTCAGCCAAAAAAATAAACGTATAGACAAGAAAATAAATGAATATTGTGTTGTCAATTCTGAGCTAAATTTTAAGTTTCACAACTCTAGCTCATCGGGAAGTTGGTTAAAAATTAATTCTAAGATTTGTACGGGACAGACATGAAGTGAAGCTAATACAAATGTGTTAAAAATGCTTAAGTAAAAACATTGTTTAAATTAAATGGAAAAAAAATTATTTAAAAATTTTTTTTTATATTCATAGCAATACAATAACATACAAATCTGAAGGTGAAAACAAGTACGAAAATACGCAATGTGAGAATAAATTTTTCAAGAATATTGTGCCACTACGTCTCGCATCAGCAGCTTGGATGATCTTCTGTATCATTAGGTTAAAAAAATTCCACGATAAGGAATCACCTAGTCTAAAACCTCGTTTGGTAACAAATGGTGGCAGAACCTCTTCCCGATTCTAACTGCACTGCTGGTGTCGCTCAGTGCTATCCTGCTAAGTCGTATCAGTTTTGCAGGAATACCAAATTCAGACATGGTTAAGTATTGGTGAATCCTTATTGGGCTGTTGGAGACGGCCTCAACAAAAAGATGATGGGTGTCAATTCGTTTTTTATAGGTCTTCTCCAAGATTTGTCGTAGAGTGAAGAACTGGTCAATGGTAGACTTTCCAGTTCTGAAGCCACATTGATAAGGTTTAATCAGTTGGCTTAAGATGGACTTTAATCTTTCACATAACGCGCTCGACAGGACCTCATATGCGATATAAAGAATGCGTATCCTACGGTAATTGCCACAAAAATTGGAGTCGCCTTTCTTGTGGATTGAGCGGAACATACTAAGATTCTTACCAATAGTTCGGAATGCATTCCTCCGTTCATATTATGTATAGAAGCTCGTGAATGCATTTAAATAGAGCTTCACCTCCGTTCGTAAACAGCTCAGCAGGTAAACAAATAGCTTTATTATTTTTAACCCGAGCTATACACTCAAAAATATTAGTAATAACTGTGTCCATTCTACGAATTTTATTCGCAGTTTCAGCCACGAATAGGATTCGTAGAATCGACGTATACTAGTACATACTAAGCATATTTTATTAGTATTCTAAAAAAAAAATTCTGTTTGAGCTAGGACTTGAACCTCGGCTCTTTAGTTTACGAGCCACGCACTCTATCAATAGGCTACGGTCACTTTACAATCATACATTTCCTTATGTTCTGTAGATGTTCGACAAACAAGGCTGAACGATTTCAGTTTTAAATTTTTTTGACTCTACTAATAATTCGTACATTCTACCAACAATTCGTACGGTCAGCCTACGAATGAATTTTTTCTACTAATGTTATTTTTCATTCGTAAATAGTACGAAAGCATTAGTAAATACAACGAATTTAATGAAAGAAATTACGAAGTAATTCGTATGAGAAATTTACGAATATTATTATTTATTCGTACACAATCATTCGTACAAAGCACTAATACGAATTGATTTATTTTTGTCTACAATATCATTAGTATATAAAACAAATATATTCGTAGATACTACATCAGGTATTAGAAAAATTTTACGAATGAATTCGTAAAGATATCACAATAAAAATACTTTGTATATTGTACGAATATTTGTAGAATGTACGAATATTTTGTTTACTAATATCATTCGTAGAAATTTTACTAATAATTTTTTTGAGTGTAGCTGTCAGAACTTCATCATAGTCGGACCTCAACGCTGTCATCCGTAATTGGTGTTTCCGGGATATCATTACTATTGGCAGAATTGTTGTCAGCGTCGCCATTTAAAAGCTTAGAGAAGTTTTCCTTCCATAAAGTCAGTGTACTCTAGATATTTGTATTCTTCTCGTATTCTTCACCGCAGGAAGAAAACCCGGTTTTAAAACTATCGGCAAGGCGTCTTATCATTTCGAAAAATTTTCGGGTCTCATTCCTGTCGCCATAAATCTCAACCTTCTCATGGTCGTACTTTTCTGACTCTATTTTTCCACCTGAAAATTACGCCTCTTCTCTTTGTATCGCTACTTAGCAGCGCGTGCTACCACCGACTGGTTGCTTTGAAGGTCTCGTCTTTCTCTACAGTGGCGTCGTGACTCTCCGCATGCATGCGATCAGTGGCGGCCGCATGCATAGAAAGGCGCGCATATATCATCATTTGGAGTAGTTAGACTCGAATGGCGAATGCTTCGGACTTCCGTTTTGATTGCAGCTTGTCGTTTTCTAGCTTTCTCTATGTAGGGTGCATTCAAAGCTGCACACAGACGTGTACGCGACAAAATAGTGATCAGAGTCAATGTTTGAACCACGGATCGTCCGTACATTTAATACACTGGAAGAGTGTCTTCCGTCGATCAAAACGTGATCAATTTGCTTTCTGGTTTTTTGATCAGGAGATATGAAGGTGGCCTTTTGAATAATAATATGCTTGAATTTAGTGCTACATACTACTATGTTTCGTGCTACGGTGAAGTCAATCTGCCTCATTCCATTATCGGAGGGGTTGTCATGGAGGCTGAAGTTTCCGACTATTGGACCAAATATATTTTCTTTGCTCACCTAAGCGTTGAAGTAACCAAGAACGATTTTTACGTCGTGACGAAGCTAGTGCTCGTTATACACAAAGCAAATAGCGGGCTCTGTTTTTCTTGGAACGCCCACGCAGAGAATGCAGGACACTAGTGGGTTTCCGCACTGGTCACTGCATGGCGGCAGCTAACGCAAGGAGCTGAATATCACCAGGGATGAAAACTGCAATAAGTGCAAGGAACCAGACAAGGCGGAGACCCTGGAGAACCTACTATGCACATTCCCTGTCTTACTTAGATCGAAACTTAAATACCTACGCTCATTGACATTTTTGTAACTTAAAGATACAGCCAAAATATCTCTTAAGAATCCTTCCTAAGATTTGCTAATTCAACGCAAATAACTTTTACAGACTTTCCCAAAGGTTCTTTTTTTCGTAACTGGTATCACTAAGGATCAGGATTGGTCTCTATGAGCCCCCGTCGGAAGGCATCCGGATTAATATTACCTTACCTAAATGCTTAAAGCTAGTGTCTGAATGAAGAAATTGTCCAAAGAATGAATTTTAAATTTTGGGGGCAAGTGGAAGTCAATACACTGATTTTTCAATAAATTTAAATGTAAAATGAGTTTAAATTACGCAACAAAATCGTCGATAGTTCAAGGTCATTTTTTAGTCTATTACTGAAAAGTGCCAAATTTAACAACTCGAAATTCGTAATGGTTCAAGAGTTATGAGCCTCTGAGACGACAGCGTCAAAGCAGCTAGCGCACTAAACCTTAAACGCGTTTTCTAGAACTCAAAAAACTTTTACCGAATCTTAATGTTTTGTTTTTAAATACGCGTAGTTAAATTGTCCATGGAATGGAAAATAATCTCACTGATTCATTACATATTGTGTTTCTTATCAACAAAAAAGTAACGAAAATTTCAGTAAAATTTAAAAAAAATTTTTAAACGTCGCAATTTTGTTATTTTTTAATTCATTTCATTAAAAGTGGTCTATTACATAAACACATTTATACTAAACAGGAATCTTTTTTTTTTTTTAAGATGATTTTTGCAACCTGTGGAAAGATCGCCAGTTCGGTTCGTGTTTTGCGCACTGGTCCACATCGCCCCGTGCCCTGCTTCAGGATATTGATTAAATAATCTAAACATTTTATACAATCTTCTTCAAAATACTACAAATATACGACTGGACCCTTAAATAAGAGCAAAGAAGTTGTGTTCTAGTAGTCAATTTGTAACAAGAATAGTTTTGTTATTTAGGAGTTCGTTACAGGGAAGCTCAACTGCATTTATATACGCCTTAGATAATTTTTAAATTTCACATTTACAAACAGTGTTAATTTGTAAATCTATTCTTTTTTACTAGTTTGTGAAAAGTTAAAAGGTTTTTTAACAGTTTTTTGAAAGTGTCATTTTCGACAATTTTGTGAGCTCACTTACGAAAAAAAAATAGGTTAGTTTTTGCATTTTTAGTTATTTACTTAGGATTTGTCATTCGCTGTTCTAGATATTTCGCCACATCTACAGTCTCTACAGTGGCCCAGATTAACAATAATCTACAACTCAACTGATACTTAACCCCAATCTGTCCATCAAATTATCACCATATCATGGAAATTTTACATTGGGACACATAATCACTAGTCTTCTTTTGCGTCTGCTGCTTCCTTCTATTCTTCATATTCTTCTTCGGCTATTGTAACTGATAATTATTTAGTGATTATGTAATCTAAACTGAGCGGCAGTAAATTGAAAAACAATTTATTCCCGTTAACTTTAACACCTTCCAAAAGAATTACCACACCAACACCAAAACAGCAGCAGCTTTGTTGCCACTGTTGCATTCATTGTGTTGTTGAGGGCGATAATTATTGGATTATGCCGCAGGTTGGCAAAGTAGCAGCATCAACAGCAGCAGTAGCAGCATTTGCATATTTCTGTTGACAACGAAGGTGACTTTGTCAGCGTTTGTGCTTACATCGAATGATAGCGTTGCCACCTTCTTACTACCTTGCATATGTTTACTTCGATGTGCGTCTTTTTTTTATGTCGCGACTTGTTTCACTTGCTGAGAATTCTTTATCGGTTCTCTAACAATTCATTATCCATTGTAATTTGTTGACTTTAGCAACAAGATATTGCTGTTTGCATTGTTTTTTTTTTTGTTTTGTCTGGGTTTTCTATAGCAGCTTTTTGGTTAAATTAATTTATAATTTGACGTTGTTGGTTTATTGTATCTTGTTGTTCAGTTTATTTTTCATATAAGTAAGTAAGAAAAACACAGCAACTTTGTTGTCGTTGTAGTCAATTTTACTTTGTTTTTTGGAATAATTACTGTTATTAACCAGTTATCAGAGGTTAAAGGACACTATTGCAAAACAAATATTAAACGTTGTTGTTGTTCGTTTAATGTCGACTACGAGCTACGACTTTACTTCTTTTACAAGTGATTGAACTTAGCTCAGTAGAGTTAAATTTGAGTTTAAATGTTTTGAATCTCAGATATGATAAAGCCAAAATCTCAATTTCATTTGAAATTCATGAAATCTATTTTAAATTTAGAAGATTTTGAAGAAAGATCGAAATTCTGAGAAGATTTTTTTCTTTAGAAAATAGTAAATTGATATTTTAATTTTTTATATATAGCAGTGATGATTGATTCCATATATTACCATTACCATTAACATTAACATTAACATTAACATTAACATTAACATTAACATAAACATTAACATTAACATTAACATTAACATTAACATTAACATTAACATTAACATTAACATTAACATTAATATTAATATTAACATTAACATTTCCATTAACATTAACATTAACGTTAACGTTAACGTTAACATTAACATTAACATTTCCATTAACATTAACATTAACGTTAACGTTAACGTTAACGTTAACGTTAACGTTAACGTTAACATTAACATTAACATTAACATTTCCGTTAACATTACCATTAACATTAACGTTAACGTTAACATTACCATTACCATTACCATTAACATTACCATTACCATTACCATTACCATTACCATTACCATTACCATTACCATTACCATTACCATTACCATTATCATTACCATACCCATTACCATTACCATTACCATTATCATTACAATTACAATTACTATAACCATTACCATTACCATTACCATTACCATTACCATTACCATTACCATTACCATTACCATTACCATTATCATTACAATTACTATAACCATTACCATTACCATTACCATTACTATTACCATTAGCATTACCATTACCATTACCATTACCATTACCATTACCATTACCATTACCATTAACATTAACATTAACATTAACATTAACATTACCATTACCATTACCATTACCATTACCATTACCATTATCATTACCATTACCATTACCATTACCATTACCATTACCATTACCATTACCATTACCATTACCATTACCATTACCATTACCATTATCATTACCATTACCATTACCATTACCATTACCATTACCATTACATTACCATTACCATTACCATTACCATTACCATTACCATTACCATTACCATTACCATTACCATTACCATTACCATTGCCATTACCATTAACATTACCATTACCATTACCATTACCATTACCATTACCATTACCATTACCATACCATTACCATTACCATTACCATTACCATTACCATTACCATTACCATTACCATCACCATTACCATTATCATTACCATTACCATTACCATTACCATTGCCATTACCATTACCATTACCATTACCATTACCATTACCATTTCCATTACCATTACCATTACCATTACCATTACCATTACCATTACCATTACCATTACCATTACCATTACCATTACCATTACCATTAACATTAACATTTCCATTCCTATAACCATTACCATTACCATTAACATTACCATTAACATTACCATTATCAATACCATTGCCATTACCATTACCATTACCATTACCATTACCATTACATTACCATTACCATTACCATTACCATTACCATTACCATTACCATTACCATTACCATTACCATAACCATTACCATTACCATTACCATTACCATTACCATTACCATTACCATTACCATTACCATTACCATTACCATTACCATTACCATTACCATTACCATTACCATTACCATTACCATTACCATTACCATTACCATTAACATTAACATTTCCATTCCTATAACCATTGCCATTACCATTACAATTTCCATTAACATTACCATTACCATTACCATTACCATTACCATTACCATTACCATTACCATTACCATTACCATTACCATTACCATTACCATTACCATTACTATTACCATTACCATAACCATTACCATTACCATTGCCATTACCATTACCATTACCATTACCATTACCATTACCATTACCATTACCATTACCATTACCATTACCATTACCATTACCATTACCATTACCATTACCATTACCATTACCATTACCATTACCATTACCATTACCATTACCATTACCATTACCATTACCATTACCATTACCATTACCATTACCATTACCATTACCATTACCATTACCATTACCATTACCATTACCATTACCATTACCATTACCATTACCATTACCATTACCATTACCATTTCCATTAACATTACCATTACCATTACCATTAACATTAACATTTCCATTCCTATAACCATTGCCATTACCATTACCATTTCCATTAACATTACCATTACCATTACTATTACCATTACCATAACCATTACCATTACCATTGCCATTACCATTACCATTACCATTACCATTACCATTACCATTACCATTACCATTACCATTACCATTACTATTACCATTACCATAACCATTACCATTACCATTGCCATTACCATTACCATTACCATTACCATTACCATTACCATTACCATTACCATTACCATTACCATTACCATTACCATTACCATTACCATTACCATTACCATTACCATTACCATTACCATTACCATTACCATTACCATTACCATTACCTTTACCATTACCATTTCCATTAACCTTACCATTAACATTACCATTACCATTACCATTACCATTACCATTACCATTACCATTACCATTACCATTACCATTACCATTACCATTACCATTACCATTACCATTACCATTACCATTACCATTACCATTACCATTACCATTACCATTACCATTACCATTACCATTACCATTACCATTACCATTACCATTACCATTACCATTACCATTAACATTAACATTTCCATTCCTATAACCATTACCATTACCATTACCATTGCCGCAAAAAACAACAACCATATATAAAGAATAAAATAAATAGTAAAAAAGTCAATTGTACCACAAAAGAGATGGCTTTAATTGAACGTTTTTAAATTTTTTATGGAGTTTTGTAAAATTTTTATTTTTTTAGTATAACAATAGGAAATGGTGTAGACGCCATTCATGGTCTGTGTTAAAACATAAAATAACTTAATAAAAATTTAAATATTTTGTTAACATAGAGTTTGGATGCATCAGATATAATATTTTATTCAATATCGTGCAAGCGACAAGAGCAAGATAAACAACATGAATACTACGAAATTATCCAATTGTAACTTAATTTACACACACATACACAAAAGCAAACCTTAGCAAATTTCAAGCAAATAACTTGCTGAGCAGGCAGACAATCCGCTAAGTTGCTTGGCTTTAGCACGAACGAATCACCACTCAAGTGAGATATTTTGTGAGATTTTTACAAACATTTATAAGCTGCGCAACAAGCTGCAGGGCATGACCTACGCTCTAGCAAAAAAGATCGGATAGCATCCATACGATTTGCTCGTACAATCATCCAGCAAGCGCTTTATCCATCCTTCCAACCATCCATCCATCCATCGAACATTCAAATGAACTACCGATCAAACGATTGATCTGCAGGAAGAGGGACACCCAAAAAAGTCGTCGCTGAGCCATCATAATTTGTGGAATATGAATTTTAATGCGATTTATGTAATACACTTTGTGGCTGTGACAGGAATTGCCAGTTGTTGCTTTACTTAGCAGCAGGGATAGCTTCGAATAGGTAGAGCAGCTTGATTAGCTGCCACCAAACTGCAGCCGCATTTGATGGATTCAATAACTACGGGTCGCAAAAATCGTTTATTGTGACACGATGTTTAGAGTTGAGCTGCTTGTAACAAGCGTTTAGCTTGCCATTTTGTTTTTTCTCTGCCAAACTATTAAAATCAATTATTTAACCATTTTATGTTTAACCAAGTACAGGAAAGCAAAGAAAAACCAAATCTCGGCAAAGTTTATTAGTGGAGACGTGCAGGGAGTTTTGCTTCTTCTTCGCCTATAAAATAGCAATTGTGTGAAAATAAAAAATATTGATATTCTTTTGAACTAAGCTCCATTTGTTTTGATTGATGTTTTCAGATGTTTCCGCAGTAGTCGCGAGTTTGTTGTTATTTCATAAAAACTAAAATAAAAAAAAAAACTAGAGCGCTCAGGGGACCCCCGTCGGAAACAAAGTTCCTTACGCTTTTTCTTTAACTCCAAATGTTATTCGAAATAACATGTGTATAGTTTTTTTTTATTTATTTATTATTATTTTATATCATTTTTTAAGGCAAAAAATGTAAATGAGGAAGTACCACACCAAATTTAAACTTTGTACCTTTTACCGTAATCGAGATATGAGTTGGGTATAAAAATAACCAACCGTCGTTCATGTGTTCTAAATGGGCACAAATTCCTTCTGCAATGATAGCACAGTTTTATGTGAGGAATTTTCTACCAATAGTAGGTATAGTTGGCTAGTTTCCTAAAATAGATTTTACATTTTTTTTTTCAATACAAAGCTTTTTTTACAAATGATTAAAATACAAGTTTTCAGATTTTTAAACTTAATCACTTTTGACTTAGAAAATGTAGTAATTAACGTAAAAATTTCTTGACACACTTTGAAAACAATTTTTAGCTCTATGTTTTCTTAAAGCAACAAACAAAAAATTAAACACTTAGCTGTTACCAATCCTGATTATGGTCAATTCTGCAGAGGCATTTTCATGGTAAAAAAATACCCAACCGCGCGGTTAAAGGGATACAAATTATTTTAAAAATATACTAATAATAACAAACTTAATCACTTTTGACTTAGAAAATGCAGTAATTAACGTAAAAATTTCTTGACACACTCCGAAAACAATTTATAGCTCTATGTTTTCATAGACAAACAAAAAATGAAACACTTAGCTGTTACCAATCCTGAAATATGGTCAATTCTGCAGAAGCATTTTCATGGTTAAAAAATACCCAACCACGCGGTTAAAGGGTTAAAAATTATTTAAAAAATATACTAATAATAACAAAATAAATAAATACTAAAAATATACGACTTTCGTTTTTAGCGTACGAACCCAATAAACATTGTTGCGAGGGGTGATTCGTTAACGAATCGCTTAAAATATTTTTTCGTATTACAAAAAGTTTAGTTTCATCTCAATCAGAGGTTCGCTTGATGCTTAAAGAAAGCACCGATTAAAACTATGCTTTGTTAAATAGCATATAAGATGATTTTAACCCACATGACATTTTTATTCCTCTAATTATTTTTTTATTTTTTCGTTTCAGCGATTTGCTACCGAATCGCCTATCAACATTTTTGTGATTCGCTAACGAATCACTTCTTTCAATTTCAGCGATTCGTTAGTAATTAGCTAACCTCATTTTTAACAATTGATTACTTTTATTTCTAGCAATTCGTTACCGAATGGCTTCAGTTATCTTTATCTTTAGCGAATTGCTATGTCCCCAAGTGCTTCCAATATTTATCTTTCTTATTTAATTAATTTAGAAAAAGTTTGAATTTCATGGGTTTTGAAATATGATCATTTTATTATTTGTAGGTGGAAATAAAGAAGACAATAACGGAAAAAAGTATAATTCTGCATTTACTTTAATTTTAAAAACTTTCACAATGTCCTGAATTCTATGACACAAAATGTCGCCTTCGAATTGAATATCGAATTGCTCAACTGAATTATTTTAATTTGTAATTTAATTGTTTGATTCTTAAGAATAACCACATCGTTGTTTATACAATATACTTAAGGCCGATTTTTTCACAGAGTTTTAATGCTAGACCGAGTATTAGCCTTATTTTTAGTTCTCTCCCGAGTACTAAGTTATATCTTAACGCAGATCTAATAAAAATTTCAATTTGAAACTAGCAATTTGGTTCCAGCTGATACTCTTCTTATTTCTTCACATCAAAAAATATTCCATTGAACCATAAGTGACGGTTTTGCGCAAGGTGAGAGTTTTTGAACGTTTTTGGATAGAATTTTTTTATTTATTTTGTCGCTTAAAAGTAATTTCCTTAAAAGATTAAATATGTGAAAACTTTTACCATAAATAAAAACTCTTTTGCAAAATTCATAAAAATCTTATTTTGAGTCAAAAAGAATCATTTTAGAAGCTAAAAATTCCTCGTAAATGAACAATTTTGGTGTATTTTGTGTAGTTAATAAATGAATTCAGAAATTATTCATAAACGTTTTTTTTTTGCTTTCTTAAATTTAAAATTTTCGTCCGGCGATTGATTCAAAAAGGGTTCATTTCCAAGTGTCGAAAAATAACTTTTCTATGGTTTATTTTTTAACTCATTTCCGAAGAAAGAAAGGTTCATTTCTGAGAAGAATTTTTGTCCGGCGATGGATTCAAAAAGGGTTCATTTCCGAGTGCCGAAAATAACATTTCTATGGTTCTTTTTTTAAATGCATTTCTGAACATAAAAAGTACATTTATGTTTCTTTTTAACTCATTTCCGAACAAAATAAGGTTCATTTTTAGAGGCATTTTAGTCCGACGCATGATACAAAAACAGTTCATTTATGAGTGCCGAAAATGTACGTTTCTACCAGAAAAGGTTCATAAATGAAGTCAAAAACAATAGTTTTGGTTCACTGGGATAACTTTGTTTTGACAACTTGAGTGTCAAGTTTTTGATTTCAATAATTTAAACACATGTTTTGCTTTTATAATTTCTTTTATTTTTCTTTAAGCCTCCGTGTGGCTAGTTAGTATTTGCCTACGAGCTGTGGCTAGTGTAACGATATGATCAAAGCCATTTCTTAACCCTTTCAAAAATAATTTTTGGCCAAAGTTTTTTTTTAGGTTTTAGATAAACATTTCAATTAAAATAAAAAAAAAGTGTTTTGGCCAAAATGTGCACTCAGTTTTGTGCCAAAAATTTTGGAATAGCCGAAAACGAGCATTTTTTAAATTTTTTGCCCAAAATATCTCCGGCCCTAATTGATATTAAGGAAAAATATTGTTGGGATTAAGGCTTCATATATATGTCTTCAAAAAAAACCTACCTAGATCCTTTCCAAAAACCATAATTATTTTGAAACCTTAAAATTGGCTTTTTTCGAGTAAAAACTTTATAAAGAAATTGAAGTTTTTATTGGATAAACAGGACCCCTCTAGGGCCATTTAATGTTCAAAAAAGTTATTAAAATTTCGAAAAAAATTTTGTTTTACGATTATTATTATTTTTTTATTGTTTTTATTAATTTTTTTTATTTATTATTTTTACAAAAAATATAGTTATTCAAAATAACAAATATTGTTGCACAAAAATTAAAAATATTTTAAGTTCTGCATTTGAAACAAGTATGCACTCGGTGATCATCACATGCTGCTCTTTCACAAAAAGAACAGCAGTAAACTGTTCTCTTTTTATTAGTTGAAGGGCAGCAACTGCAAAAATGCCTTTTCTGGTCTTCAAAGCGAATTGGGCCTGTCCTCACGTTGTAAAAGCGTTTTCAGTATGCACCTGATCAATTCCTTAGTTGTGATTTGTAATGTCGGGACTTCTAAACGAGTCACTAAATAAGGTCGTATTAGGTCTAGCACAAGTTCCATCAGAAAGTCTTTTCTTACCATACTGTCATCGTTTGGGTTGAAATGAAGATAATATTGGAATTAACTCCACCTTGATCAAGCATTCCATACAAAATTCTCATTCGCCATCTGCTACTTATTCTATCGACAGAATAGTTTCCACACATTTGATCAAACGTATCTACTCCATACTTTGTTTTATTACAAAAAAATATGATTTCTGGTTTTCAAGGCAACGGTGGTTCTTTTGATAACATTCTTCCAGTTTTGTGAAAACTGGATACAGCTAGAAATAACTTCATTTGGAGCAAAAATAACAAAACTTTTACTTACCAAAAATAGTAAAAAAAATCACGTCCTGTGGCTACTTTAACGATTTCGTAGTCGGTTTAACTTTGCACTCACAGTACGGATAAATGGCTAAACCAAAACTGACGCGGCTATGACAGGTATTCATACAAAGGTTCAAAGTTTTTCAGGAGGATATACCAACCGTCGCCCATTGCACATGTCTGAGATACAGCTATGTCGTAAAAAGTAGGAAGACGATATCGTTACACTAGCCACACGGAGGGTTAATAACGTTCTGTGTTATGTAATAACCAGGGTTCAGAAATTTTCACTCATGTAACAGAAATCTCCAACATAAATGTAAATAAACACTATTTGAAGCACACAACACACAATTTTATTTTCATTACATTTTTGTGTGTAACGAAGTTATCGTGTTGTTGATCATCCAACATGAATTCTTCGTTTTAATATTTGCTTGTGCGTCACAAACTCAAACAATGATCGATCTCAACAATTCTCTGTGTTTCAGTTTTACACTTATGTTTGCGTCAAAATGTTCATGTTGGAGAATTCAGTCCCTTGTCAAAACCAAAACAAAGACAATTTTTCCAACATGAACAAGTGGTGTTTGCAAAATTGTCTTTGTTTGTGTCGGTCATTAAGATCGATCACTACCGTCGTGTGACGTAAAAAACAAATACTGTTCTGGTTGCTGTGCAGCGTATTGAACTGGTTTTTGGCCAAGTGTAGCAAATTTCGGCGTCAATTAGAAAATATTTTAAAATATTAAAATAATAACCTAATAATATGTCTTTTCAAGAGTTTTTATCAGTGTTAAGGGGTCGCTGATTTCGAATCTAAAATCAGAATTTTAAATTCAAGATGGTGGATAGGGTTGCCACCTTAATTTTTTGTAGTTTTATGAATTCGGGGCTGGCAAAAAAAAAATGGTACACCAAAAATGGGTCCCTGAGTCCGAATCCGTTGTCAGAATTTCCAAATTATAAAATTTTGAATTAATAGGGTTGCCACCTAATATTATGTCTTTTCAAGGGTTTTAAACGTCATTTATCAGTGTTAAGGGGTCGCTGATTTCAAATTTCGAAAATTTTATAATTTGGAAATTCTGACAACGGATTCGGATTCGGATTCAGCGACCCATTTTTGGAGTACCATTTTTTTTTCCAGCCCCGAATTCATAAAACTACAAAAAATTTAGGTGGCAACCCTATCCACCATCTTGAATTTTAAAATTCTGATCTTAGATTCGAAATCAGCGACCCCTTAACACTGATAAATGACGTTTAAAACTCTTGCAAAGACATAATATTAGGTTATTTTAATATTTTAAAATATTTTCTAATTGACGCCGAAATTTGCTACACTTAGTCAAAAACCAGTTCAATACGCTGCACAGCAACCAGAACAGTATTTGTTTTTTACGCCACACGACGGTAGTGATCGATCTTAATGACCGACACAAACAAAGACAATTTTGCAAACACCACTTGTTCATGTTGGAAAAATTGTCTTTGATTTGGTTTTGACAAAGGACTGAATTCTCCAACATGAACATTTTGACGCAAACATAAGTGTAAAACTGAAACACAGAGAATTGTTGAGATCGATCATTGTTTGAGTTTGTGACGCACAAGCAAATAGTAAAACGAAGAATTCACGTTGGATGATTAACAACACGATAACTACGTTACACACAAAAATGTAATGAAAATAAAATTGTGTGTTGTGTGCTTCAAGCAAATGTTTGTGAGTGAAGGTGTGTGAATATTCTGAACCCTGGTAGTAACATTGCATTCGAGAGTTAACTGCAATGGTACAGAAGCTTTTCAATTTTCAACCATGCCGTATTGAGTTGTATGCCGAGAAAGTCGTAACTCGTGGTCTTTGCGCCATTGTTCAAGCTGAGTCGCTGCGCTACAAACTAGGTGGATTGACGCTTGGTGCTTGCTATTGTGTGCTCCATTTTATTATGGAATCTGTAGCAAAGGGCTGTGAGTACGTAATCTCTGGCAAGTTGAGCTGTCGTCGATGGTCCGATGAATCAATTTGGTGATCGAGTATAATCATAAGAAAAAAAGATTAGACCCAAGAAACCTTTTCCTGATAATGTGTCTGGGGTTGAGCCAAAGGAGGAGATAATCTACGAGGCTCCAGAGACGGAATAAAAAATACTAGCATCTCTCAAGTTTTCTTAATTAAATTCAATCAAAAGTCTAAGTGCCTTAGATAACATTAGAAAATGAGGATATCTTTCTCTATTTAAAAATCTCTGCATTAAAACTGGTCCAGCTTAGAATAAGAACATCCTTAATTCAGTAGCCTGAAAAAGTTAATCTGTTTTCTTCTGAACTTTCAGGAGCATTCCGAACAAAATTTCCTCAGGAATCTTTAAACTTGGTAGACGAAAAACCGAAGAAATTTTTCTAATATGCGAAGGATAGGATTCAGAAGAAATTCAATTATAACCAAAAGAAAAATTCTAAAAATGACACTTGTTTTTCAATAAATAAGTCATACATGTATGTATTAGGGTGTCCCAAAAATAATTTTTTTTTTATTTTGACAGATTTCCGCGGCTTTAATACTTCCACTTGACCTCAGAAACACCCTCTGTGAAGCGCATCTCAATTAGTAAATGTTTTGAGGTTGCGAGTTCATTTTCTAATTTTCCCATACGATTTGTATGGGGAAAAATCAGTTTTGCTGGTGAATTGAAATTAGAGCCATTATCTTTCAAGCAAAATTTAAAAAATAAAACGTGTTCCCTCAAATTTTGTCTTTTATGACATATCTAAATTTCCTTTACATCTGATTATTATTTGGTGGTCTGTGGCTCACTTCTTAGAGCTACCTATATAAATGAATACTTTTACTTAGAATTACTTCATTAAAAATCTTCAGAAAAAACTCATAGGGTTTTTATATGTTTTTGGATTAAAAGTAACAACAAGCAGTTTTTGTATTTATGTTTTTATTTTTTAATCATTTTGGACAACCACTAAATAATAATCCGATCAAAATGAAATTTGGATATGTCATAACAGAAAAAATTTGAGGGATAAAGGTTTTTTTTAACCATTTTGCTTAAAAGGTTCTAATGGCTCTAAATTCGATTTACCAGCTAAACTGATTTTTTCCCATTCAAATCGTATGGGAAAATTAGAACATGAATTCGCGACCTCTAAACCTTTACCAATAGAGATGCTCTTCACAGAGGGTGTTTCTGAGGTCAAATGGAAGTTTAAAATCCGCGGACATCAAACACAATTTTTTTTGGACACCCTAGTATATATGTAGGACCGGAATTTATCTAGATTTTTTAATTTTGTTTTTTTGAATTGTGGTGATTTGTTAACGAATTGATTTTTTTTTTAAATATGACGATTCGTTAATGGATCGCCTTTTTTAAAATTGACGATTCGTTAACGAATTGCTTCTTTTAAATATGAAGATTCGTTTACGAATTCATTTTTTTAGTTTTGGCGACTCGTTCACTAATTGCTTTTGTCAGTTTTAACGATTCGTTAACGAAGACGGAATTTCTCCCGCTCGCGATAATTTAAGTAAATCGTATATGATAATTGCTTGTGAATGAAATTAACGAGAAAGTAATTTATAAACGATACAAGTGAATCATTTTGTTTGTTGGGAATATTAATAAAATAAAAAGATGTAGATGTAGTTAAATGGTATGGAAATATATACATCTATTGATTGGTAAGAGATATTACGGAAATTGTTCACTTAAATTATTCTGTTAACAACATTATGAAAAAATATTTTCGCCAAAAAAAATTCAGGCCCTGTGCCCATGATTTTAAATCATAGAAACTGTTCATGGAGTTTTGTGTCCAAACACAGCAATTTCTGCGGAAAAATGGCATGTCATATGAAAGAGTGTGAGAAATTAATATTAAAATACTTATTTAAGTAAAAAAATGTTTTTAATGTCACACGTTTTTAAGACGAACTAAAAAGTATAAAAAATTTCTCCTATAGTGTGGCTTCTCCCTTCAGGAAATGGAAACATTCCGGGACATAAACAGGAGACATTCTATGGAATGTAGGAAGCATTTCCTTCCGTTGGACACTCTATTTCTTTTTTTACATAGCATGTCATTAGAGAGAAACATTTCTCTCCACTGTGTTAAAAAGTCAAGTGGAAACATTCCTCTCCGCTGTCTTAAAAAGTGAATTGGAAGCAGTCCTCTCCCCTGTTCTAAAAATTAATGTGGAAATATTCCTCTCTCTTGTTATGAAAATGCCCGACAGTCAAACGCGCTACCACTAGACTTTCGAATTCTATAATAAGCGGCTAGGAATCCATAATATAAATATTTTTTGTTGCCATTGCTTGACAATAAGTAAAAGTTTTCACATACACTCTTAAAGAAGCGATTTGGAAACAACATAAATTCAAAACTACTAATATAATTACAAAAGATATGATGGGGAATGTTTATTCATCACTTCCATATATAAGTCTTCCAATTTTTACAAGAGGAAAGCGGTTTGGAAACAACATAAATACGGTGGGGAATGTTTCTTTATCACTTTTAGATGGAAGTCTTCCGATTTTTCCTGGAGGGTGTTTACTCTTTTTTCACACTTTTTATAGCACACTCAACACTTTTTACACATACACACAGTTGTATGCTGTGTTTTCTCAACTCATGTTTTCTCACAGCTCATTTATCAATCAAAATTTATAAAAAATTGTTTGAATTCCGTCAAAAACTTTGAAAATTCTAATTTTCAAAAATTCAGAACTGAAGTGACAGAATAACTTTTTCAAGAAACCAAAATAGTTCTATAAATATTACGAATTAAACAAAAAAAAACAAAAAAATGTATTCATTGACATTGTTGAAGCTCGAACTCACAACCTCACGATAATAAAGCACGATTATAAAGCTCCCTGTGCTCCGATCTACATAACTCACAAAGAAACATATCGTCGCTGCGCCAACAAAAGCGGCTATGTGTTTTTTATCGAATTTTTTTTTATTGCATATTTTATTGACACTATCTATTGCCCACATTTCTGCATTCACCGTTTTTTTGTATCTCTTTTGGTTTAGAAGTGATCAAAAACAGCTATGTGCTCGCAGTACTAGAAATACTCTGAAAAAACGGGTATACGCTTACTTGCTTATAACTGTTTTTGATCGCAGGCGAAAAAAAGACGTGTGTTGTTCGCATGTAAAATTTGACCATTAACAAAGGTAAAAAATGTTCAGTTTAAAATAGCCACTATCTCAAAAGATATCTGTTTTATAGTCTAAGGGCCGTTTTCTCAATGTCCGGTTAAGCACTAATCAGAACTTTAACTGGCGGTTAGCAAAAAAGCATTTTCTCAATGTTCGGTTAGGTCTTAAGTGCCGGTTAAGTTAACGGCAAGTTCAGGTTCCGGTTAGTTGCTAATCGGAAGAAGAGCTGTGTTGTAGTGAAGTTAGGCTTGCCAGATGGTACAAATCCGACTGGATTGTCCAGTTATTTTGCTCTTGTCCAGTTATCCAGTCAAAATGAAATTTGTCCAGTTTTTTCGCCGTCGTCAAGTCAAAATGAAATTTGTCAATAAAAAATATTTTTCCAGGAAAAAATATTTTGACTGAATTAATTATTGTTCGCTTCGAGATATTGCACAAAATAAGACATCAGCTGGTTCCCTACAAGAAATGCATAACCGAGACTAGCTTATATAACCGTAATATGACTAGTTATATAACCAGTAACTAGGTTATACAACCAGTCATATGACTAGTTAGTAGCTGTCACTTTTCTTGTAGGGTCGTTTGCGTGGTCTCAGCACTATTACCGCCTTTAAATCGATTAATTGCAATTAATCGACAATGTGTGCTCATCACTGGCGAAAACATAAACAAATCAGTCGGCAGGTCGGAAAAAATTTTGGGTGAGAATTAAATAATTTATTATGTATTGAAAATTATTTTAAGTTAAATATTATCAGGTTGTAATCGATGGCGACGGAGAGCGAAGAAGAAGCGATTCCCAGTAAAAGAAGATACACAAGTTTTTGCGACAAATGGATGACTGATCCATTATTTTCGAAGTGGGTCGTAAAAAAAGATGAATATACTGCTTTTTGCAAATTGTGCCAAATGGAATTCTCCAATAAATATGAAGGATCGCGAATGTTATTGAAGCATACAAGAACACAAAGACATACCAAAATTGAATCTGCACATAAAGTGTCGCAGAGTATTTCCAATTTTATTACCCCAAAGCAATTTAAAGAAGAAGAACTAATTTCCAGGGCTGAGCTGGCTAGTGTATACCACAACGTTAGGCATGGGCTAAGTTACAATAGTTTAGACTGCCAATTAAAGCTTAGCTCTACAATATATTGCGACAGCAAGATTGCTGCAAAAATGTCATGTGGACGAACTAAAGGTGCAGCGATCGTAAGAAACGTACTATCCCCATATGTACAAGAAAATATTTCAAAGGAGTTAAATGAATGCAGTTTTTTTTCGGTAAGCAGCGATGCCTCCAATATTGGAAATGTTAAAAGTTTTCCCTATGCTGTCCAGTATTTTGACGCTGAAAAGGGAATTCAGAAGAAAATTTTAGATTTTTATGAAGACCCTAAGGAACAACATACAGATATATTTGAAAAAATTATTGCAATAACTAAGGAACACTCTTTAAGAGTCGAAAAAATTTCGGCTTACAGTGCTGATAATGCAAATGTCAATTATGGTGTCCATAAATCTGTTTTTAAAAAACTTCAGCACATAAACCCTCGTATTGTAAAAGCCAATTGCAATTGCCACATAATCAATAACTGTATTAAGTACAGCCACAATTCTATGTCTGTAGATATCGAAAATATTGTTATCAAAGCATATAATGAATTCAGCTCTTCGGCAAAAAAAACTGAAAAATTAAAGGAATGTTATGAATTTGCAGGCATTGAATATAAAAATTTACTTAGGCACGTACCAACCAGATGGCTTTCTCTGCTACCAGCAATCGACAGAATGGTGTATAGTTGGCCAGCAGTAAAGCGATATTTTTTGCAAAAAGGTAAAGAAAATACCCAAAAACCTTTGTGGGATTTTATTGCTCGTGATGTACCACCTGATGATATTATAAACGATGATGATGAATGCAAGTACGAGGGAATATCGGAGGCATATCTATTTTTTATACATAACGTAATGCAAGAATTTAATGTAGCCACATTAAGTTTAGAAAGTGATTCAAGTACAATCACTGATACACACGCCATAATGTGTAAACTTTTGAATAGCTTGAAGAGCCGTATCAAAGATGAGTTTTACGGCAGTAAAACTATTTCCATTATTAAACACCTTTCAATTGAGGATCGCAATTCCTTCAAATCAGAAGCAAACTCTTTTTTGGAATCTGCTGTGATTTATTTGGAGCAGCGATATAACTTTCAAAATGATTCACTCTACAACCAAATGTCAGCATTAAATTTAAAGGATACCCTCATCTCATGGAACGATCTATCTGAACTACCAAAGAAAATAAAACTTGATAATCAAATTAATATAGATAAGTTATATATAGACTATTGTTGACTTCGAGAGGTTTTTGGCCAGTTACCAAAAGATAGCTCGAATGATAAAATATGGTCATATTTTTTTAAAAAGTGTGACAAAAATATCCACAAAGATTTATTTGACTTAGTATCTTTTGTATTTTCAATACCAATCAGTAACGCTTTTTGTGAAAGAGTATTTAGTGTTTTGGACAATTTATTTTCAAAAGAAAGACAGCGAATGAATTTTGATCTCATCAAAGCAGAAGTTATGATAAGAATTAACTGCTATGAAAATTGGGATAATTTTTACAATTTTTTATTGAAACCTGAAGCTTTGCATTTAGTAAAATCTGTTGCAAAAAATACCAAATACATGTGGCAAAAGAAATAATTTTCCAGATGTAATTATTTATGTACTACATAAAACCAAGACTTTATTTTGTGCTAGAAAGGCTGAATTATTTTTTTTTTGTTTTGTTATTCCAAATGGTATACGACTTTTTTACGTTATAAAGACTGAAAGTATTCACTTATGTTTTTTTGTTCTTTATGTAGTTTTAAAAAATAAATAAAATGCTCTTGTTAAAAAGATCAATTCTTACACATGTTCATTTATTTTTTATAAAATCTGAAATCAACGGTATAGAAAAATGTAGTTTAACTGAATATACTTCAAAAATGACCCATATATACATGTATGATTTGCGATTTTTGTCATTTTGTACGACAAAACCGAAAAGATATATGATTATAAAATTTAAAGAAATGTCAAGTTTTTTTTCGAAAAATCGGGCTAAATCCAGTTATTTTATTGGAATGTCCAGTTAAACGCCAATTTAGATCTGGCAAGCCTATAGTGAAGACACATAATCATGTTATAGTTTATTGAACTACTCTAAGAACAATGGCCACAATGTGATATTGTGATATAGTATCATGTTATAATTTATTTAACCTACTTAAACTTTATCAAGTGTCAGCATAAAATATGAACATGACTTTGTTCTTTAAGTTGATGACAAATGGATTGGAATGTGACTTCACTCATCTTTCATTTTATTTAAAAACCATATTAAAAAGTAATAAAGTAATCAGTTATCAATTGGATTTGAAGTAAGGTGTTTGATTTTCTCTACTGCATAATAAGGCGACCGTGACAGGACCGTGGAATTTTTTTTTCCAATCTGTTGAACGTTTGTTTGCATAACAAGTAAAAACACAGCAAAAGCAAAACACTGCTTAAGAAAATTAAAATAAAATTGAAAGAATTCAAACGTTTGTATAAGAATGTAAAAGAAATGTGAAATTTTTTTTTCTATAACAAAGTGAACAATAAAAAAAATAGACAACAAGATTGCGTTATATAAAACCCTAAATATTTGATAATAAAGCAAATTTGTGACATCAAAGAACGATCAAATAATTATTCCAACTGAGAACACACAACTGCAAGAAACATGACATGGTGGAAGAAAATCATGGTGGCAAAGCAACTGAAGGAAGTGATAATAACAACAACAAGCAACTTGTCGAATTCATCCACAACAACGAACAAAAAACAGCAGAGCACATGAATTTTATTGAACTGATGGCGATTGCAGCAGCTATAATCCTGGCATTCATTTATTTGTCAAAACTAATATGTAAATTTATGATGAGGAATAACAGAAATATACAACAACAAATCTAAAAATTACTACCTGAATATTCAGTAAGTTAAAAAAAAAAAAAAAAATTATAATGTAATAAATATGTAGATGTTTTAGTCATACACTTTAAACTGTCAAAATTATGCAATGGGAAAATATGATTGAGAGAATAAATAATTTGCGGATTAAATTCGGGCAATCATTTAAAAGTTCGAATCAGAATAGGCCTACAAAACAGGAAACTATAGAAAAACATTTGGAAATTTTATTTGAAAATTATAATACTATTAGGGCAGAATTACACAGAAATTATGAAAGGTTTACAACACAACACAAAAACGAAGCAAATAATATTTTTCACGCTCTAAGAGATAAATTAATAAAAATTTTACATAAACACAACGTTAAAACGAAAATACCTTTGACATTAGACTGTCCAGTTAATAGGGAATTACTGGAAACGGATGACAAAGAAGATTTTGAAACAGACACAGAAGGAAACTCGGAAATTATAATGCCACGAACAGAAGACGACATACTGGATAGGACAGCGAAAATTGCCCCGGTGTTTGGTGGTAACGAAACTGAATTGCAGTAGTAGTAGTAGTAGTACTTTATTGAGTCTTATACAAATCGATAATACAAGAAGATACAAACAATTGCTTAATTGTAAACTTAGCGGCTATTATAGTATGGCCTGCACAATCGGTTACTTTATCAAGTACCTTAATAAACTGAATGCCACATGGCTAATGTCTTCATACTGACTAGTTTACTCCTGCTCACTGAGTAATAAATTTATAGCATCTGACGAATGTCATTCAAGTGTATATACAAATTTTCTAAAAACTAACATAAGAAAGAGTGAGACAACGACCAGCATGACCGTGGCAGTTTGGCATGCTAAAATTAGATCTACTTTATACAATAAAAAGTCGTTGCTACTTTCTCGGTTAAGATTGCTATGAGTAACAGAGTACAATAATGGATAAGTCAGTTCAGCAGTATAACTTTAAAGTTAATAACGAATACACATCGAAATTGTGTAACAATTACAATCAAATAAATACGATAAACATTCGTAACATAAAGTTTTAACAAAGCAAAATAGCTATCGCTAATAATTCATAGTTAAATCTTATACACTGTCGTTGAATAAAATCAATAGTGCAATATAAGAGAAAGTATAAAGATTAAAAACATGAACAGCAATTATGTTTCCTCGTGGGAACCATTACTTAACTTTGAAGAACAAAAATATTTAAACATGTAGTTAATAAATTTAAAATTCAAAAATTCAGTTTAAGTTACATATAAATAACTGTAAATAGGGTAAATATATAATTTCATATTTCTCTTTAGTTTTCTTTTTTTTAGGTTTTTTTTTTTAAAAAAAACTTACGTATCCATCGTACAGTACAATAAGGCAAGTACATATTAAATAATAAGTCAGGTACTTGAGTTTTATCAAATATAAATAAGAATAATAATAAAAAGTAGGCTTTGTCCACCAACATTATTAGTGTTTTCTTTAAAAATATTCTAAAGACTAATTTAAATAAGATGAAGTCAAAAGCAACAAAATTTATCCCCGGTTATGTCCTGGAAGGGCTTTCAAAAAGTAAGGTAAGGGCGATCCATCAGGGCTAGACTCGAGATCTTCCATCATCACTCCAATTGGAGACTGGTAAGGCGAAGAATGCCACGAAACCTCTGACTGTGAGGAGTAGACCTCCCAACTGAATTGCAAAGTTTCTTAGATGCTTTGACGCTGATTGATCGAATTAAGGATACACATGAGGCAGTTGCCATTGAAGTAATTAAGACAAAACTTAAGGGTCAAGCAAGGAACTTAATTACGGATGAAAGTACCATTCAGAGCATCAAGACAAAACTACAAACGTCCATAAAGGGTGAGTCATCTGATTTATTGTGTTCAAAATTGATGAACATAAGGCAAAATACAAAATCCGCCACGCATACGCTGATGAAATTCAGGAAATTGCTAAAAAATTAAATGGGGCATACATAACAGAAGGTTATCCCCAAGAAATTGCCGTTAAGTTGGTAAGGCAAAATGCGGCCAAAGCAATCTCACGAAACGCTTCAAATGATGAGGTTAAACTCATTATTAAAACTGGAAATTTTTCGTCTTTGAATGAAGTAATTTCCAAATTTGTAGAATCAAGTACAGAGGCTTCAGCCTCGAATTCTTCGGTTTTTTACTTTAAGCGACGTGGAAATAATAGGCCAAATGGCGGACCTAATAATTATCGTGGGCGCGGCCAAGGCTGGCGTCAGAATAACAATCCCAATAACAGAACGAACGGTGATAATAATGCTAATGGCAACAATGGGCGACATGGTAGTCAAAACAACGGTTATAGAAATTCACTGAATAGAGGCCGAGTAAGGGTAACGCATGAAATCTCGGAAAACGAGATTTCCCCTCAAAATATGGGGGGGATCATCAAAATCAGAATTAAAAACGGGATCAATATTCACCTTGAATCTCAATTTGAGTAGTTTTATAAATATTCACATATCAACCAATAATAATTTAACTACGTTGCTTGTAGACACCGGAGCAGATATCTCGTTAATCAAGGTAAATGCACTCAGTTCATTGAAATTCAACCCGAAAAATATTATTCAAATATCTGGCATAGGAAAAGGAAATATTTAATCTTTGGGCACAGTACAAATTGACCTGGTGGTAGGTAACTTTTTAATTCCCCATGAATTTCATGTGGTATCAGATACATTCCCAATGCCATTTCAGGGTATATTGGGTTTAAATTTCTTAAAAACTTATAATGCCACTATTCAGTACGGGTCTGATATGAACTCAAATCTGCTTTCATTAAGACCATATAATTTAAATTACCCAATAAATATTCAATTACTTGAAAGTCTAAATGATGGTGATGTAACACTACCGGCTCGAGCCGAAGTATTCAGAGTCATAAGAATTGATAACGACGATTCTGATTTAGTGATTCCAAGTCAAGCGCATAGTATCTAGGAAATTTCCGTATGTAAGAATTATGAACACAAATTCCGAAAATAAATTTTTAAATAACATATCGATTGAATATGAGAAACTTGACGATTATGAAATTCTTGACACAGACAATGTCGACAAATCGAGAAGACAGTCTATTTTGAGCAAATTAGAGAAAAACTTCCCCGGGATAGCAAAATTGGAATTACTTGAATTATGTTCAAAATATATTGACATCTTTGCTTTGGAAAGCGACAAGATAAGTACTAATAATTTCTATACTCAAAAATTAAGAGTGTCAGATCAAAATCCAGTGTACATTAAAAATTATCGTATAGCACACTCCCAAAAAGATGAAATAATAAGACAGGTTGAAAAACTCAAGCGGGATGGAATCGTTGAGCCATCTGCTTCAAATTACAATAAGCGTCGAGGATTTCGTTTTTTTCTTACTTGAATTCGATCCAAAACATAAAAAGGACATATGCGCATAGGCGTGATTACGTGGAAGAGTAGTAAGTACACTTTCTTCATATGCACTGAAGTTCGGCACTCTGTTGCGTTTTTAAATTATTTATTATTTAAACCTTGTTAGATATTTACAACTTGCACATCAAAAATAAAATAACAAACAAGCGTAAACAGCTGAACATATGCAGCTTAGCGTATTCACTATTGAAAAAATTCACACTTAATGACTTAACCGACACTTGGTGAAAACGAAATTGTTTTTTTAGTTATCGTACGTTTAGCTAACTCCCGGTTAAGAGCTTTGCTAACCTGACATTGAGAAAACGGCCCTAAATATGGAAGAATGCAATGCTACTCTCAATAAAAAAACTGGAAATTGAAGAAAATCCGACTGCAGGTGGTAAAATATCACAGAGGGAAAATATTTTCAAAAATCGTAAATTAAGACTATTGCGTAAAAATATAATGTTTGGATATTAAATTAAATATTTAGGCTGTGTGCGAATTGATCTAAATGCGACCTTAACTAAATAGTGGCGATAAGTCAGTGCTTCCTAATTTAGGAAGCATTTAGGTAGCTCGAGAATTTCCTAAATTATTTAGGAAGCACTGCCTTATCGACCCAATTTAGTTTAGGCCGCATTTAGATCAATTCGCACACGGCCTTAATATACATTTAATACTTCTTTTCACAATTTTATGCAAATTACTGTGTTATACAATTTTGTTTCATTTATGAAAATATGTACCTATGTTTGCAAATAAATAATAAAAATAGAATAACTTTTGTATTCTCTCAATGGATCTCACTCAACGAAATTTGGATAAAACTCACTTGGTTCAGGTTTTATGCTTTATGACCAATAAAGTAGTTCACAACTCTGGCAATGTGTGCCAACGCATTATTCTTTTGTTTAAAAACCCAAGAAATGTGTTTCGAACAATTTTTCATTGGTAACAATAATGGACCACCATTTTGAATTAAAATGTATCCTTCGGTAATGCTTGTGAGTTCAAAAACATATCTGCATTAAAAAAAAATTGCAAAATGTTATACATGAACAGTTATTTAGACATTTGTTGATCAAAACCTTTGTTTAAAATATTATTTTTTAAAGAAAGCAACCTATTTATTACCATTTGCCACAGATTTTCACTTTTTTTAGCAAGATTGGAGACAAGAAGCTCAGTAACACATCATTATACACATCACAATTTAAGTAGAATTTTAAGCACTTCTAAAAATATTTCTAGGAGCGGGGTTTTTTGGCACGGGGTGTAACAGGAGCAACGACTAGTTATCTAATCGAGTCCTCAACTTCTCTACATTTCATCTAAGCCAAACGGCAGTATTCTGTACAAATTGCAATCGATTCCATACCACCAAAAGAAAATTGAAATCATGTATAAAAACAGCTATGTGCTTTAAAACAGCGCAAATGTTTACCACGTCGTAATGTGCAAAAAAAAATCTTTTTTTTTCAACAAATCAATAACATATTTTTAATATAATAGTATCCAAAAAAGAAATTTGAAAAATAATGTCCTTGGACACAAGGAAACAGGTTTTATCACCTCCTGAAAAGTTACTGAAAAACACATAGCTGTTTTTGTTGGCGCAGCGACGATGTTCTTAATAGCAATAAATCAAACTATTTTCTTATAAAATAAATAAAAAATTCTACTCGTATTTAAACTACTTTTTTACCAATTTTTTTTTTACCGTCAGTTGTGAATTTTTCAAAATCTGAATTTGTTTCATAAAAAAAAATGCGTCCACAACGTTGAGGCTCGAACTCATAACCTCACGATTATAAAGCAAGCGTCCTAAGTTTTGACCTACAGAGCTCACACCAGAACTTTTTCTAAATGAGGTAATATTTTGTATATAGCATTTTTCAATTAAATAAAACCTTTTTCCAATTCAATGAATCCTATTACCAATTGAATGAAACTTTTTTCAAAACCAATGAAACCATTTTCTAATTGAATGAAACTTTTTCAAAACTAATGAAACCATTTTACAATTGAGTGAAACTTTTTTCTTTCAATTTAAACTTTTTTCAATTTTATTCAAAGTTTTTTTAAATTATATTAAACTTAAGCAAATATTTTAAAAATGATGGTTTTTATTTAGAAAAAAATAGCTTAATTGGGCAATTCACAGTTTATGCTAATAAGGGTTTAATGTGCTAATTCTGAGATGTGCTATTTTGCCTGTTAATTTTTGGTTTTCCGTGTAAACACAAGCGAAACCGGTGTGTTAAATGTTGCCACTTTTGTACATGCTCTAAGGCATGCTTTCGTAGAGTGTTATTGTGTTATGTCATGAACAGCTGTATTAAGTGAATCAAAAAAGAGTTGGCTGGAATATTAAATTGAATTGTTTAACTTTCAATAGAATCCAAAACCTTTGAAACCTATGAAAGACTCCAGCGCTGTTTTGAAACTAAGAATTAATACTTTCGATGCTCGCAGATGTCAAAAATTAGTTCATTTCAATATTAGTATATTAAAACATTACAACGAACTGTGAATTGCCCAAATGATTTAATGAAGATTTTGACGTTCTATAGCTCGTGGAATTTGCAGAATCATGTCCATTATGTAGTTTGTGCAGTCGTTCCGTGAAATTTGTTGCACGCTTGTATTAATAACGTCAACGATGCTGTTCTCTGTGAGTAAGGTTGCGGACAGAGTGAACGCCGATTCAGACAGAAAGCCACTATGTTTTTAACGTTGACCCCTGCCGCGAAGGCTTAATTCAACGGTGCTCCAATGCTTGGGACAAATATGAAGCGTCGGTCAACGCCCCTTCGGAATTCAAGAAAGACCATTTTTGAAAGGTTCCTCTAATTACATGCCACAGAACCCCAGCACTGATGTCAAAAAGACACTATACATGACCGTGACTCATTCAGTCGCTCGAATTTAAACATGACTTGGTTATTTTAATAACCATGGGTCATCTCAGTATACTATACCAAGTAATACAACCCTTTATTTGATCCGCACAAAATCATCCCATTCATATCAGAGGTCATCACTCTCTGACACGAAAAATTAAGGCGGCAACTAGGCCTGTCACTCATGCAATCAAATTCCTCAATCTCAAATGGTCACAACTCAGACTATTTAGGTTTCCCCGTCGCCTGTACTCAAATTCCAAAGGTAACAGTATATTGATCCGGTAGTTGCTTACCTTCCTAACATTTACTGTTTGAAATTGGCGAGATTCAATCTACCATCATTCTCTTAGTAATTTAAGGGAATCACCAGCCCGAGTTCAACTAAAGTGTAACTCACACCGGCCTTTCTGGCCTAACCACAAACCAGAGCGCTATTAAAACCCCACGTGGGCCTAACCCATATGATAGTCAAAACCCGGGCAAAAGGCTCCACCTGACAAGGCTCTTCAACATTCCGTCTACAGACCAAAAGTTCTTAGAACATTTATATCTGACTGTGACACCTTCAGCCACTCGAATTGTACTTGGCAAGGTTAAAAAATAACCATAGGTTTCCCAGTAAAACCGGGTAAACCTCAATTCTACTTATGCAACGTCGTTTTCCTAAATTAAGACTAATAAAAGCCTTAACAGAAAACTAAGAAGCATGAGCCGTTGTATACAAATTTGCTTATACAACGGTCCGAAGGTTAAATGTTTCCTACATAATAACCTTTATTCTAAGATAGGTCTGCAGATCAACAATAGATCAGGTCTCCTCATCATTGATGGATGACTATCCCCGCTCTTCAAGTTATGTTGGATTGATCGTCCATCGAAAGCATATTACAACTACGGTGTTATGATAACTTAATATCAAAACAATGCTTTCTCCAAGAATTTGGCAGCAACATCCAAGGCTCTAGGTAAACCTTTTCTTTTACAGTTATCAGACGAACATTCAGGAGCCGTGCCTCCAGAAAGAACTCATTATGAGATCAGTTCATGGGCCGTGCCCCATGAACTGCCCATCCAATAACCAACCCTCACCCTTCCATTCCTGGCTTGGGACAGGCAGATTCCCCGAAGGTCCTCTGGCGGGTTTGCCGATTCAGACAGGCAGGCAGACAGGCGCAGGCAGTAACATGCAAAGAAACGAGATATAAATAACTTTTGTCTCGCTTGTTCACATAGTTTGCCTGCGCCTGTCTGCCTGCCTGTCCGCATCGGCAAACCCGCCAGAGGACCTTCGGGGAATCTGCCTGTCCCAAGCCAGGAATGGAAGGGTGAGGGTTTGTTATTGGATGGGCAGTTCATGGGGCACGGCCCATGAACTGATCTCATAATGAGTTCTTTTCTGGAGGCACGGCTCCTGAATGTTCGTCTGATAACTGTAAAAGAAAAGGTTTACCTAGAGCCTTGGATGTTGCTGCCAAATTCTTGGAGAAAGCATTGTTTTGATATTAAGTTATCATAACACCGAAGTTGTAATATGCTTTCGATGGATGATCAATCCAACATAACTTGAAGAGCGGGGATAGTCATCCATCAATGATGAGGAGACCTGATCTATCGTTGTTCTGCAGACCTATCTTAGAATAAAGGTTATTATGTAGGAAACATTTAACCTTCGGACCGTTGTATAAGCAAATTTGTATACAACGGCTCATGCTTCTTAGTTTTCTGTTAAGGCTTTTTATTAAGTCTTAATTTAGGATAACGACGTTGCATAAGTAGAATTGAGGTTTACCCGGTTTTACTGGGAAACCTATGGTTATTTTTTAACCTAGCCAAGTACAATTCGAGTGGCTGAAGGTGTCATAGTCAGATATAAATGTTCTAAGAACTTTTGGTCTGTAGACGGGATGTTGAAGAGCCTTGTCAGGTGGAGCCTTTTGCCCGGGTACTGACTATCATATGGGATAGGCCCACGTGGGGTATGATGCGCTCTGGCTGTGGTTAGGCCAGAAAGGCCGGTGTGAGTTACACTTTAGTTGAACTCGGTTTGGTGATTTCCTTAAATTACTAAGAGAATGATGGTAGATTGAATCTCGCCAATTTCAAACAGTAAATGTTAGGAAGGTAAGCAACTACCGGATCAATATACTGTTACCTTTGGAATTTGAGTACAGGCGATGGGGAAACCTAAATAGTCTGAGTTGTGACCATTTGAGATTGAGGAATTTGATTGCATGAGTGACAGGCCTATTTGCCGCCTTAATTTTTCGTGTCAGAGAGTGATGACCTCTGATATGAATGGGATGATTTTGTGCGGATAAAATAATGGGTTGTATTACTTGGTATAGTATACTGAGATGACCCATGGTTATTAAAATAACCAAGTCATGTTTTAATTCGAGTGACTGACTGAGTCACGGTCATGTATAGTGTCTTTTTGACATCAGTGCTGGGGTTCTGTGGCATGTAATTAGAGGAACCTTTCAAAAATGGTCTTTCTTGAATTCCGAAGGGGCGTTGACCGACGCTTCATATTTGTCCCAAGCATTGGAGCACCGTTGAATTAAGCCTTCGCGGCAGGGGTCAACGTTAAAAACATAGTGGCTTTCTGTCCGCATCGGCGTTCACTCTGTTTGCAACCTAAGTCAGATAATATTGACGAGCGTGCCATTTTAATTTAGAAAACACTTTTTCTATGGGGTTTAACATAGCTGAGAATGGCGGCAAAAACTTCAAAAAACATGCGCTTTGTAACACTATGCCTTCCGTCTCTCATGACTTGTGTATCCGAGGATTGTTCATAATCAAGGCATATTAAACCAGGTACTATTAGACGCAAACTGTGCTGCCGACTTTTAGGAGTCTTATGCCAAAACCAAGTAATGTAAGCCTACACAAAGAAATAAGGGTATTTTTTTAATTTAGCTTCAACTTTTCTTAAATATTTTTTTCTAAGTTAGCATTTTTTGGTGTTTTAAATATTGAATTTTTCTTATTGTTGTGCCCTTACTTAATTGAAAAAAATATTTTAAATAATATAAGCATATAAATTGCCCTAGAATTTTATATGTGCAAATATTTTCTTCCAAACAATTCCAAAATCTTGAAACTAAATGTAAATTTGTTGCGCCATTAAAAAATAAAATGCTCCTATTTTGTTTTTAGTGCAGAGGCCACATTAGTTACTGTCATTTCTTTTGTTTGACATTATACTCCCATGACTAACAGTTTATTTATAGTACCTGGATTAATATACCTTGTCCATAATGAAGAAAAAATTAAGCAGACGTTCATCACTACTGACTTTTTCAGTAAGCTCTCTCAGGAATTCTTGGAAACGATACGCATTAACTGTCACTGGTTGTGGACAAACTGAATGTGTCGAACATTTTTCGATAATTTAAGGGATTGCTGTTTTCGCTATAGCAGGAGCACCCGAAGCAGAGTGGGAAAGTATTCAAAAGTAAAATCAGACATGAAAGCTCTAATAAAATTGTATGAAGAGGGAAAGAGAATCGACGAAGCTGTTTTTTTATCTCTCAATAAAATACATATAATTTTTAAATATTTGTTTAAGTTTAATATAATTTAAAAAAGTTTAAAATGTTTAAATTGAAAGAAAAAAGTTTCATTCAATTGAAAAATGGTTTCATTCAATTGTAAAATGGTTGCATTGGTTTTGAAAAAAGTTGCATTCAATTGGTAAAAGGTTTCATTGATTTTAAAAAAGGTTTCATTCAATTGGAAAAAGGTTTCATTCAATTGGAAAAAGGTTTTATTTAATTGAAAAATGCTATATAAAACTGTCAACGAGCTTTTCAGTATTTTTGTTTGATTTTTAATATGTTTGTGTGTGTGTATGTATCAAATAATTTGGCATTTTAGCCAAACAAATAAACGTACAGACAAGAAAGTGAGTGATTATTTTGTTGTCATCCAGTTCTGAGCTATATTTTAAGTTTCAAAACTCTAGCTCATCGGGAAGTTGGTTAAAAATGGATTGCAAGATTTGTACGTTACAGAAAAGAAGTGAAGCTAATAAAAACGTTTTTAAAAAAAGAAAGAAAGAAAGCAAAACCAACTTTTGAACTATTTTTTCAGCAAACATTTAATATTTTAGAGGGTTTTTTAAAACAATATAAAACATAGAAGAATTGAGGTAACAGTAAATATTTTTCAAAGTTCCATAGAAAAATGATGGAGCTATTTGCTTGCAAAATCAAAACTTGAAATTTCAATGATTTTTTCTCATTCTGAGACGATAACCTTGCCTTAAGGTAGGTTATAGGCAAACAATTTTCTAAGTTTTATCAATTTCATTAAATTGATTATGCAACTATTCAAGAATATGTAAAAACAATTTCAAATTATATAAAAAATTCTAGAGCGCTTAAAACCCGGTACGCCAAAGTAACTTTATCTAGCCAGAGTAATTTTAAACGCGTTTTTCCCGAAAAATACTTTTTCAAAACCGTCTACACTACTGTAAGCACACTAATCAACCGATTTAAACTTTTTTTTTAAACTCTTCGTATTGTAATTCAACACATGGTAGAAGAATAGAGGTAGTCGCACGGCTGAGAGCAAACTACCATAACTGTCAAAAGGCAACTGACAGCTCATACAAGATCTGCAACCGATGAGAATGCGAGGAGAAAGGAAAAATTAATAAGAATCTGTCGTGGCTGAAACTATTTTGCTTTTTTAATTTTTTATTCATCAATCAATTAAAATAGGATTTTGTGCAGCTGTTGAAGTAATTTATATGAGGTTTCAAAAAATCATTTTCGTGGAAGTGTCCATAGCAAACACGAGCATCTTTTTTAAAATTTTTAACACATGCCATGTTTCATCGTTGTCTTCTAGGCTCGTCAGCTTGAACACGAAAACTCGGCCCATTTTCCTTGCCCAAACGTTTTTGGCACAACACGCACTTAATTTTATTTTAAAAAAAATAAGTAATTCACTTTTATTCAAGTTTTTAAAAACAACACAAAACTATTCAATTGGAGTAATTTAATTTTTCTCTATTAAAAAAAAAACTGATTTTGACAATTCTGGTAGTATTGTCAAAGAGATCACGATTAGCCACGAGACTACCTGTATTATTCTACCATGATTCTACACATCTTTTACCAAAATGAGCGCCTTTGAAAAATTTGTCTAGTTTTTACAAGCAAAAACATGGTCAAAAATAACGTAAATTTTTGGACTTTTCTCCAGACTTCATAATTTTCTTAATTTTCCATATTTTTATTCCATTTTGGTAAAAGAATCTCAATACTCGCACGCACACACACAAAGCGCACTCACCTGCTAGTTTGTAGCCTGCTCGATACTATCACGCATACACACACAGTAATCACACTGTTACGTGACGCTTTCTACCAACCCGCTTGTAAAAATTTGTCGGTGATGACATTGTAATGCAGAACTGTAAGCGGGGTGTGACAAAATCTTGTTTGTGCTCAAATTATTTTCTTTTCATTGTTCAAACAACCGTGACTTTACTCGTCTGTGGAGAAACATCGTGTTTTCTAGCAGGTAGTTTTGCAGTGAAGTGTTTTTCAAAATTATTAATCTCTATGTTTAAACTAGAGCAAATATAATAAATAAGCGTTATTTAACATAAATTCTGAAATGCTCGATAAAAGGCAATAAATTTAATCATCAATTTGTTAAAATTATTGTGAAAAAATTATTGAAATATTTGTGGCGTCATTTGCCTTTGTTTGCTTCATTCGGTGTGTTCTCTTTCGTTTTCGTTGTATTTTTGGCGTGAAGACGATTTTCCAAGAACAATATATAAAAGATCCCGCCATAAGTGCGTAGAAATGGAAATCTACTGCGCAGCCTACTTCGTATGGAAAAATACATCCCCACAAAAACAACACATATACAACAAATGAAACTACCCAGTAGTTCCAGACTTGAAGAAATCGCACATGAATCATGTACGATTTTTCTTGATCCTTGACGAAACATGCTGATTTGGCCATACATTTCATTGACGAAAATATCATATAAATGTTCCAAATTCGTGCAAGACGCAATGCAGAAACGTCGGGATTTATCATGCACGAACCCAATATCGAAATATTGAGGAAATTTCGTAGAAAAAAGTAGATACAAATATAAAGAAAATTCGTCAAGGAATTAAAATCAAAACGTGCTTCTCCGACCGAATTCAACGTCGTGCGATATATTTGATAGGTGATAAAAATGTTTTATCCTCTCAATTCTATTGGAAATCGACGTAATGTTGGTTTCGTAATGACCTGACGCCACCACACCGTATGTTTTCCAGGTCCACTCGGGCAGGTGTCCAAGCCCACTCCTTTATCATTGCCTTGATACTACACAGAACCTCACGTTGTAGTGATAATTCGTTCTTTAGTCGTACGGTAAAGTTGTGGAATAGTCTCCCTGCGAGGGTGTTTTCCGTCAGTTTTGAGCTGTGCAAATTTAAAACAAATCTGCAACGAAACTACTCCATCTTTTCAACCTCTAACTAACTATCACCCATCTTCCAAATCAACACAATGCTCATATATTTATAAGAAACATTACCTGAGCTTTCACTCTACAAAACAGAAAAAAATTATACCAAATTGTCAAAATCAAACGAATTCGACAGCAATGGCAATGACATCTAAACAGTGGTGTCAATGAATATTTAAATACTATCGAAAACCATCGTCAGTCCAAAACTATCGATGGTCACGATAGTGTGAAATTATCGATAGTATCGATAGTGTCATCGATAGTTTGCGAACTCTACAGTTTAGCCTCTGAACGATTCGGCGAATTACAACAATTATGAATATCTTTAAGTTGTTGTAATAGAGTGGAAAAAGTTAGGCGCTGACAACCGCTACTTTGCATTATATTTTGCATGATTTTTTTTTAGATTCAGCAGCTCATGCAGAAACTTCCTTTAAGAAATCATCACGAAAAGTTCGTCAATGATGCCGCGAACTACTGGGTAAGCAAATGAATCTTATTGGCTAATCGGGAAACAAACGAAATACAAACAAAGAAACAGTCAAACTGCTCTCAAAATAAATCGAGTTGCACAGTTTTTTTTTTTTTTTTTGTGAAGGGGTCAACACGGAAGTTACACCCCAATAAGACACAAAATTTTTAGAAAATATAGTAATGAAAAAAATTTCTATTTTTTCTGGACAAGCGTTGTTTTTTTGATTTATAATTATTTCATTTAAAAAATGCAAGATTTTATAAGAAAATGAGGCGATTTTTTAATCGAATACTTCTATAAAAAATTTTTAGTACGTTTTTTCAGTCAGTTTGACACTATCTTCACTTCACTTCTGACGTAAGTTCCTCACAAAGAGAATAACGGCGGAATTTTGAATATATAATTATTGATTTTCGTTCAATTGTTTTTGTTCTCTCAAATTTTGTGCGTAATTTTTTGTTCTCTCCTATCTTGTGCATACCTACTCCCATCGTCGCTTACTGTGTAAGGTAGAAGCCATCAGTGTTTTAGCGGCCATGTCTGAACAAATGTAATCGAGAATTGTAAACAAGCTTTGGAGCAGGCCTGTAGCCAGCCCAAGAAGACAGAGGCAGGCATGAATCTTGGGGGGGGCAATTTTTTTGTTGTTTCATTTAAATAAAAAAAAACAATTTTTTCAACATGGGAAATGAATACATTACACATATTTATTAAAAAACAGTTAATTTTATAATATTTACATAGATAAGTAGATCTTTTTATACTATTGAGAATTTTTGTTCTTTTCTCAAAAATTCTGACCGCTGGTTCGGTGGTTAGTATTCTGTTTTCTAGTAATACCAACATAAAAAAAATCATTTTGACAGTAATATTATATGCTGTAAATTTTGAAAATTTTTTTAAATTTAATCCAAAACAATTTTGATTAAAGTGGTTACTTTTAATAAAATTTAACAGCTCGATGAGTATTTCTTAAAAATTCCATGCAGTTGGCTTTATATATAACTTCAATCGTAAATACATCGGAATTCAAAACAACAACAGTGCAGCCAATATGAAATGAAAAAAAAATGTTGCATTTTTTTCTGTACTTTTCTCAGCTCAAAAGAAGTCATCATTCTGTAAATTCAGGTCAGAATCTAAAAAATTCATCATTCTGTGAGGTCAGACTTTTTTCAGAAAAGAATGCGCTATAAGACATTTTATAAGTAAAACAAAAAAAAAAATTAATTAACCCGCATCCGTCGTTTGCATCAAATTTATGCAAATTTTTTATTCAGATTTATATATTGAGAACAAATATGCATGATTTGATTTAAATCTTTTGCTTCTTTAAATTTTTGCTAGAATTAAGATTCGCAGTTTTTTCTTATTTTAAAATTAATAAACATTCATAATGCATAAAAAAAATTTAAAAATTAAAAACATTTCAATGAATTATATATTCTTTTTGTATCTGCATCAAATTGGTGCACAACGTGCTTTTCATTTCTGGAAAGATCCTATGGATGCGGGTTAAAAAATTATTAAAATTCAAATCTTATTTTTTGGTAGCAAATGTTGGCGATCCAATACAATTTTGAATTTTGTTCAACAAATTTCATATATATACAAATTGAAGTGAATAAGGTGAATGTGTATATATTTTATTTTAAACTAAACTAAGTTTAAAGCAATAAGCAAATATAGCAACAAAATGCATATTAACTATTCATTTAAAGTTTTTCATTATCTGATTTGGCCAGGGGGGAAAATGGTTTTAGTTGGGGGGAAAACGGTTTTAGTTGGGAGGAAAACGGTTGTAGTTGGGAGGCATTTCCCCCCTTTTTCCCCTGGCTACAGGCTTGCTTTGGAGGCCTCGCAGCTACATTGTATTTAAGAAATAACTGGTTACGTCATGTGTCCATTTACCACTGGGAAGTCACACCACCCGCAAGCTGCGTTAAGGAACTTCGTTAAAAAAAAATAAATTCAAAAGACTGTTTAAGCTTAGCAAAACCTTTAACTATTAGAATTTCAAGTAGGAGGGGCAACATTTTCCCAAACACCCTTCCTTAGGTTCGCAAGTGTTTTTCACATCAACTACAACACCTCGCTGTGAAGCAATTGCTTATGTCGAAGTTCACGACCTGCTCCACCAAGCCCTCAAAGAATTTTGTTAAAAAAAATTAAAGCAAAAAATTCCCGCCATAACGACAGTTTAATTGATACGGCCCAAACCTAGCTAGACTATTATAGCTAATTGATTTAATGCTAGGGTTGCCATCTTTGAAAGTTGGTAGCTAGCGGTTGAAGCACATTTATTTTTAGCCAAGTTGCACAGGAACTTGGAACGAACGTGCAGAATGAAATATGTTATGCAACAGAAAAACTTAATGTTCTTGAAGCTCAGTTCGAAAGAAGTGTTCACAAAATGTTGTAACAGCGCTTAATTCTATTTCTAATAATGACTGATTTTTTTTGACTTTAGCTTAAGTGGCGCGCTTCTTTGCGCAACCGTATTCTTAAATCTGCTAGCATTGTGCCTGTGACTACACGGGGCGTGATGGCAGAAGCTTCATCGGCTTCGCCTTGCTGCCTGTAGTTCGTGGATTGTTTTATTTTATTTCATGTCTTTTTTCTGGCATCTCGTATTTCATGTACAATATTTCCTTAAATACTGCACCAAACTGCTCACATCTGCTAACGTGTTGTTGTTTTTGTTTCGATGTAACTCTTATGTTTAAGCTTAGCCCAGCTTTTTTTTTATTTTACTACAAAGTAAGTCTTTCACATTGTCTCGTTTGACCTTAAGCGTTGGCTGTAATTTATATGAAGGAGCTTCCCACAATCTGTGCTCATTCATAGTCTTCAATGCGGCTGTCTTTTTGTATGCAGTCATTCGTCTTTTAGTAAGTCTGTCTGATAAGAAATGAAACTTTCATTTCAGTTTCTATAGATAAATGGGAGTACATTTTTTATGAGGTACTTTTGCTCATTACTGATTTAAATCCAATCTAATTTTTGAACTAAGGTTTGACTGAATTTGTTTCTTTCGAAAAAAACTAAAACGTCGTACAGTGTAAAATGCGCAGCCAAAAATCCCAAATATCTACGTTTGAATTTTCTCATAATTTTTATAGCTATCTATTTATTTTATTTATTTATTTATTTATTAATTTTCAAAAATTAATACATACGACTATGTTCGTTTACGTACAAATATAGATACAGATATACATCTCAAACTGACAATTCTATTGAAAATATCTAGAGTGAAAAAAACGAAAAGTAGTTTTTTGAATAGTAGACACCGTTTTGTTATGACAAGCCGTAAAGTTGCATTTTCTGATTTTCTAAAAAGAAATTTTCTCTTTTTATACACATTTGGTTTAATTTTGGTTTTTTAACATTATAAAAATTTGGATGGGGACTCAATGGGTTTATGATATATGAACATATTAACATCTAAGTAAAAATTTAAATTAAAAAAATATTTTTGTTGATTTATTTATTTATTTAATTTAATTCAACTATTAACATTTATTGTTAAACAGTTACTGTAAGTACATAATTTAATCGTAGGTCATAAAATTAATTCAGCATGATATCGTTTTCAAATGCTACCCTATTTTGGGTGAATTCAACCGAGCTGCAGATAGTGTTGAACGTTTTGGTCATATTGTTAACCGGGTCACATCTGCCTGTAACATGACGTTACAAATATTATATACTTTTTATACACTAAATAAACTATTAAATAATTTCGATGTATACTACTTAAATATTCCTACTTATTATTATAAATATAAAGACGTTACAAATATTATATTCTACGTAAACTATAATATTAATTATTATCGATATATATTCATATTGTATTACTTAAATATTTATACTTATTATTATTAAAGCAGCAATAACACACAACCGCACTACGACACCAGACCATAGAAACAAACACACGCTACATACCTACTTAATAAAACTAATTGACAACACACAACCGCACTATTGCATAAGCCGCTAATTAATATGCACACTACCTATCTATGCATAGCCAGGCAGGCCAAAGACAAAACTGAACGTATAATTCCCAACTGGTTTTCTGTCCATATCGAATAAAAGGGCGACACAAAACCAACCAAAGGAGCATTACTTCAGATTCTTTCAGGACACGAGTCTCCGCTTTAGGGTCCCTGGCAGGATTCACCAATTCACCGATTTACCGATCTACCGAATACCGATCTACCGAATACTGATTACCGATGCGCCGAATTACCGATTCACCGATTTACCGATCAACCGAATACCGATTTTGCCGCCAGCTGGACCTACAACCTCCGACCATTCGACCGCTTACATTCACTGTTACCCAAACTGCTGACGTTACGCTGCATTAAGTATTTTTAAGGAGAATATATCAATAAAATACAAAATTATAATATTAAACCAACACCAACTGCGTTCTCATTTGATGAAAGTTTGTGGATCTTTCACTCGATCCTGGCACGGCTGAGCTGACCTCAGCCATAAGATAAAACCACTGTTACATGCCATAATTAGTTCTTCTGTAGGGTAGTTAGAACAATTGCCTTTGCCTAAAATTTCTGTCAGGTGCATACAATTTGATAAGCGATAGAAGTGGTGGTCAATCAATATGATTCATCACTACATCCCGAGCAAATAAGGCGAGAAAATACTTTCGCCGGAACTCCAAAGACTTTAGTCCAAGAAAAGCACATCGCGCTTCATAGGAAGGCATAAAATCCCAGTGGAGCTTGCAAATTGCTAACCTAGTGAAACGCCTTTGAATATTTTCAGTTCTTTTAATATATATAGAATATTGAGGGTCCCAGATAACACAATTATATTCTAAAACCGATCTTACAATTGAAAAGAAAATGGTCCTCACGGTAAAGGGATCGGAGAACTCTTTAGAATTGCGCGATAGAAATCACATCAATGCATTCGCTTTTGATACAATAGCATCAAAATGTTTGACAAAGCTAAACTTTCACTCAAATAAAACCCCTAAGTCTTTCTTCAAGTCGACTCTCTCGTTCAATACCGTATTAATACCATATGATCCTTCGAAAAGTTGATGCTTCATAGAAAAAGGCATTACATTACATTTAGAAGCGTAAAGATGTAGTTTATTGGTCTCGCACCAAAATTGGAGACTATCCATGTCACGTTGAAGCAATATAAAGTCTTCGTGAGAGTCCACAAATCTAAAGATCTTTACATCAGCATACATCAGGCACTCAGAAAAGCGAACATAATTCGGAAGATCATTAATAAACAGAACAAACAACAGAGGACCTAGGTGGCTACCTTGGGTACCCCAAAATAATTGTCAATGTATTTAGATAAATTATTACCAATTTGAAAATATTGTTGACGACCAACGGGGTAGCTCTCTAACCATAGAAGTAGCGAATCCGAGGCTACTTACCTTATTAATCAAAACAAAGTGTTGAACTCTATCAAAAGCCTTTGCGTAATCCGTGAATATAACGTCTATTTGATGACCTTTTTCCATATTATTGGACAGAAAGTGTGTAAAAAGAGTTAGATTAGCAGAAGTAGATTTACCTGACACAAATCCATGCTGCATCTCAGACAATCTAGTTTTAATGGAGTTATAAATTTTATTTTTTACCAAAGATTCAAAAATTTTAGGAATAAGTGATAATTTAGCTATCAGTCGATAATTGCCGATATCTTCCAGATATCTAAAAATTTCCCTTCACGGAGTGACGTATTGAAAATAGGAGTCAACGGCTTTCACAAGGCAAAAGCACAGTTTTTCAGAAATATGGGCGGAATATTATCCAACCCACCAACCCTTTTTCAAGACTTACTAAAGCTTTAAAGACATCATACTCCAAAAAGGTGATGCAGCCCAGGTCAGTAATTGGTACATCGTCGGGCGCAACACGTCCATGATTGTTAGAAGCATTATCACAAGCATAATTTGATTGAAAAAAGAAAGAATATAACTCACTACTATCTTGAACGTTATCTGAACATCTATCTAGATAAAAAATATTTTTAGGAAGGCCCCATGTATTTATTTTATTATTTAAAAAATTCCAAAGTGATTTAGGACTGCTTTTTATATTTAATTCTAAAGCAAGTAAATAACTTTTATATAAAAACTTTTTAAGACTCTCATAATTTGTGCGTGCCTGGCAACATTCATGACGGAATATATAATTTTTCTTAAATTTCTTATGTTTTTTATTCATAAGTAATATTTTTTAGATTAGCAGGACGCTTATTATACCAACTAGGTTATTGCTCATGTGGACTTTTTTCAACGGTACAAATTTCTGAAACGTCTCATTAATGACATTAATTAAGAAATCAAAATTATCTTGTAGACAATTACCAAAGATTGTGCACCAATTCATACTGCTTTAGTAATCTGATATTACAGCACGGTTGCCACCTCAAATTCCCATTAAAAATACCTTTTTCCTACCAGAACAAAAAAAAAATTACCACAACAATTCCCATACCAAAATACTAAAAAAGAATCCCACGGCTATTAAAAAATACCACAAAAAATACCACAAGTGTTTAAAATTACCACAAAAATACCACGCATTAAAAAAATACCACAGAAAATACCATACGAATTAAAAAATACCATTAAATTTATTAAAAAAGTAAATATTGCATATTTTTTTTAAATTGAAATGCTAGCAAATATTACACGTTAAATAAATAAAACATGTACAACTGTGATCAAAAATAGCAGTAAGACAAAAAAATTAAAGCGTTTATTAAGAAAGTCCGAACATGTTTTTATTTTCAAAATATGCCCAATTTAATTCAAAACAGAGTTCCTAAAACAAAACTATTATTCTGACTGATTTAATTCAAAGGTTGAACAGAACAGAAGCGTTATTTTATTTCAAAATTTTGCGACTTAATTATTTGTAGCATTTCTCAATTAACCGTGCTTTGCAGCAAAGATATAAATAAATAATAATAAAAGAATACATAAGAAAAAATGTTCTGCATTCCACTTCCGAGTGGAAGTTAAAATAAATCATAATTGAATACGATATTTGCTGTTCTATATAACATATATAACTTTTTTCGTTATACAATTGATTATATTAATAAATTAAATAAAATACAAGAAGAAAAAAGTGATATATAGAAGACCAAATATCGAATTCAATTATGATTTATTTTCACTTTCACTCGGAAGTGGAATGCAGAACCTGCCTGATAATTGTTTTTGTGTCTGATTTTAATTTTTATGAATTAGTTTTACGCACTGCTATTATTTTGACAGTACACTCAGAAAAAAGTTTATCGGAATATAAGAAAAAGCCATCATATTAAGTGAAAAATGGTATTGACTTTGCTCCAGAGAATGCTCTTCTCTAAATGTGATCCCAAAAATTCCCTAAAAGTGGGAAAAAGCTTCCATGAAAAAGAGAAATAGTTTCTTATTAATAAAAGACACCTTCTCTTTAATAGAAAAATATTTCTTTATAATACGTTCAACCGTTTTCTTTATAGTGTAAATTTTTCCCGAAAACAAAGAAATATTTATTTAATTTCAATCAATGTTTTCTTTAAGTTACGTTTGTAGTTTCTCACAAAAAATAACACTGTCTTTAAAAGAAAGATATATTTTCTTAACATTGATATAACATATTTCTTTATTGCGTACATTTTTCTTAAAAACACAAGAAGTATATCCGCAATTACGATTAAAAAATTATTTTTGTCAAACATTTGTTTTAACTCAGTTCTACGCAAAGTAGAAGTATTAATTTCAAATTGTGATTCGGTTTTAAAAATATTAGTTAAAAATGTGATAAAAAGTAAAATTATTGTTGGTGCATTGTTTTTCGGGCCTCTTTATAAATATTCCAGAAATTTATTCTGAAAAACAATTTTGTAAATACATCCAAAGAAACAGTAGTAATAAACAGCATCACTTTGTGTAGCTATGTTTAGTAAAAAAACCTTTTGAAGGAAAAATCATCATAATATGCAACACTTGCTTTTCAACATTAATCAATTGCTCTCAAGCTTTCTATTTTTTTCGTAAATCATTCAATACAAGAAAAATATATCGATTTTTAAGAAGAAGCCTTTTTAATTTTTGGGAAAGGATTTGTTGTTATTGAAGAAAATATTTCGCATAGTGAATTATTTATCAACAATAGAGAACATTTTTCATTTTCTATAAATTTTTCTCTATAAATGAGATTTTTTCAGTGGGAGAAAAATACTTATCATTATTAGAGACATGAAATATTTTCATTTCCCACAAGGAAGGAAATATTTCTTCGAATATGTGAAAATTTATTATAATTGTGGTAAATTTTATTCGAAATAAAGAAAATTTCTATTATCGAAAATAGAGAAATTTTTTTTCACAAAAAGATAGGTTTTTTTTTAGTGTAGTTGTATTTACATTTAGCTGTCGATATCTTAATTTTGTTCATTATGTTTAAATTCGTACATATTATTTTTAAACAAATTGTAATTATTTTTGTTAAATACAACCTTGTAAAAATTTTTTGTTTGTGATAAGCGTTTTGCATGAAGAATAGAGGCGACCAAATCCGTCGTAGCTATGTTTCTAAGTGTAGTTTTATTTAAATTTAACACGTTCAATGTATTGCTGCTTTCGCTTTTTTCTAATTTGGATGCGTTCATAACACATTGAATATATAACAGGTGTGAAAAAGCGTGCGGAGCTATTTGTGCAAAAATAACATTTTAAAACTGTAAGGAAACGAAGTTTTGCGCAAATATTGATTAAAAATCCTTAAAAATTAAAAATTCCAAAAAAATCCCATGTGAATTAAAAAATACCACACTGAATTAAAAAATACCATGAGAATTTTTAATTCCCACGACTATTAAAAATTCCCAAAAAAAATCCCACTTGAATTAAAAAATACCATACTGAATTAAAAAATACCATGGGAATTTTTAATTCCCACGGCAATTAAAAATTCCCAAATATGGGATTTTTCTACTAAAGGTGGCAACCGTGTATTATAGTACAATTAGCCTTCGCAAATGCAAATTCAAAAACACTCTCACCATGAAGTGGATTTTTTAGAGCCAGGATATCAAATTGAACTAAAAGAGATGTGTGATAGACGCTGTTATTAGACAAATGGCAAATTGCTTCAGAACAGCACACATTAAACTCTAAGTCCGAAAAAACTAAATCTAATATTTAAATGTTAAAGTGACCATATTTCATGATCCCATTGCAGGCCCGTAGCCAGAATTTAACCAAGGGGGGTTTTTGATTTAAAAAAAATTATTGATAGTTTTTGATATCGAAAAATCAAAACGTATTTTTTGTATGTATATTAAATACTTGCTCAATTTGTTAACGCCATAAACTATAAATAGTCGATTTATATAAAACTAAAATATATAAAGTTTCGTGCCGATTGATGGATTTTTAGAACTCGCTCAAGAGACCAATAAATGTAGAAGCGTTTAACAAAAGTTCAAAACATCTATTGAAGTAATTTTTTTTTTAAATGCCTATGCATTTCGTTTTTAATGTTATTATTCTTTAAAATGAATTTTCAAACACAAAAATCGGATTAAAAAGTACCAAAATTGTGATATTTTACTTTTCAAAAAAATTTTATTTTATTTCTTGTTTCATTAAAAAAAAACCGTAAAATTCTAACATTGACATAACTGCAATGAAATGTTTTTGAAATATTTTCTGAAACAACACTTAATACAAATACAAAAAATTGTGTGATTGAGTGAGTTGCTACTCAATCCCCAAAAATGTAAAAATGCAGAATTTAAAAAAACGACATACTGGGGTGCTATAGCATAGTCCTTAGATATTTTGTGAAAAATTTACAAAAACAAAATTCGGAACAAAAAGTAATACATAGCTGTTGAAACTTAATTTTTTTTTTTTAAATCTCAAAGTGCCTTTGTTTGGGCATTTGGCAAACACTCAAAAAAAAACATGAGAAATTTACAAAACTTTTATTCTTTCATAAGCTTCCTTTCATCAAAATACTTTATCATTTAAAATGATTTTAATAATTTAAAAAAAATTTTTTGATTTTTGTTCTAATAAATTTCAGTACCTACTATTAGATATACAGCCCGATTATGAATAATTTTTCCCAGGGATACAGAAAAGGGAGTTTTCAGTTTTAAGATAGCAGATAAAGACATCACATTTTTTTGTGCTTATACTCATGAATATTGACGGTTGATGAACAAATTTGCATTAAAAATTTCCAAAATGTTCTTAAACTTCATTTTTAAAATTAAAACTACCATTTCCGATATTCCCCGAGAAAAATTATTCAGAATCGGGCTGATAGTAGTTTTAATATTTTATAATAGCAACTCTACAACATAACCTAAGTGAAATGTAGCTGTTAAACACTTCAATTGACGTTACTAAACTTATGATTAATATGACTAGCTATTACATTTTTCTGTGCTTTTTTTTAATTTTTGGGAAAAAACAACAAAGAATGTGAATAGACAATCTTCATCACAAATTTATTTAGTTGGAATCAGGGACCGAAAATAACTGTTATTTTACAATTTTCAGATGAAAAAGGCATAATGAAAAAATTGCCGGTGGACTTTTTTAAATATACCCTTATGATCGTAATGAAAGCAGCTTCACGAATATTAAACGCCTTTTAAATTTTTGCCTGTTACTACAAAAGTTGAAATTAACTGTTATTTTTTGCCTTTTATTTTTTCGGGCAAAAATAACTGTTACTTTAGACCTTTATTTTATAAGTCAAAAATAACAGTTATTTTGTACCTTTTATTTTTCGGTCAAAAATATCAGGTACTTTGTATTTTTTCAAAGGCTGCTTGACCGAATAAAAAACTATTAAATCTCAAAAAAGTTTTGAAGCTCAATATCTGCGCGCTGATGAGACGAAAAAAAAGTGCATCAAATTCTTTTTTTTTGTTGGTCAAGCGGCCTTTAAAAAATTCAAATTGCCTGATATTTTTGACCGAAAAATACTTTTGATTTATAAAATAAAAGTTGAAAGTAACCGCTATTTTTCCCGAAAAAATAAAAGGCATAAAATAACTAGTATTTTTCTCGGGAATAATAAAAGTTAAATGATAACTGTTAATGTCTGACTTTTTTATAATAACCATAACCGGCACGGTCTCTGGTTGGAACTGAGTTTTCACAGATTCTCCAGCGGGAGGGTGGCTGAAAATATGTCAACGACCACATAAATAGCAATTTGAAAATCAAAAGTTTTTATTGTTTTTATAAGTTGAAAATGCGAGAGACGATATTGTGGTATTGCGAAATTCGGTTGCAATGTCTAAAGCTTCAATAACAGCATCCTGTAGCTCTAGATATAAGTATTTATGGATTCATGTCTACCCATCTAGTTGGAAGAAATTTTTAATTCTTTTTTTCAAGTAGGACAAGAATGTCTTTTAACACATTGTATCAGCAAAAGCTGTCATTTGGAAGTATAGAACAATTTATCAATATTATTTTTTAAGGTCCCAAAAGTTGTTTCGAATACAGCTTATATCGCATGAGTTTTTGATAGACAGTTTAAGTGAATTAGACGCACAATTAACATACGTGGCAAGATCACATTCTTCCGCTACATACGTTTGTGCTTCTTGTAGTAAACCGTTCATGGCAGCCGCACCATCGTAACCCTGCCGGAACTTAAAATCACAATCTATGCCGAAGTCCTTATATTATCTATGATCTGAAAGCATAAGTCTGAATTCAGTTCAAAATTGAAGTGGCTTAAAACTTTTTACGCTGTTGCGTTGTAGTTACCTTAATGCGAATATATTGTATTTTTATACTTTCTGGATCCTAAGGGGGGTTTAAACCCCTTAAATCCCCCTTATCAATGGGCCTGACCCATATACCCTAATTCTTATATTGTTAAAAATTTAATTTTGCCAGCATTAAAAAAAATATTTAAAATTTTTAAATGGTGTACTTCGAACCCCAATCTCGAAATAAATTCATTACCGCAAAGGATGAACCCCCATTATCACCCAAAACCCTTTTCAGATTAAAGTCCATTGAAATACCTTACCAACGGAAGTTCAAACTTAAAATTCGTAGAAATTTGTTTGTTAAACAATAAAAAATGTTTGTGTTTCGATTTTAAAATGACCATATCTCATTAACCCATTGAGTTCTCATTCTAAAGAAGGAAAAAGGTAATTTTATAAGCTTTAAGAAAAAATTATTTTATATTTTTGAATGGTGTTCTTCGAACTCCTTCTTCGAAATCAATTACCTTACTGCAAGGAATGGACGTCCCAACCACCAAAATTTCTCAAAATTATTTTTAAATTAAAGTCCGTTTAATTACACTGGTTTGCAAAACAAACCAAAAATCTATGTACAATATCGATTTAAAAATTGTATTCTACGGATCAAAATAAGAAACTTTGCCATAGGAACTATACCTCTAAAACAAATTCTAATGCCCCAACTTTTCCGTAAAGTCAAATTTTAAAAAATCCCTCTCTGACCCATTTAGAGTGCCCCAATCGAGTCCAAATGTATGACCGACCCCTTCTAACTTTGGAGGGCCGATCCACCCATGCCAGTGGCACACCCCCTGGAATCCCCCTGGAGAGTTCCCCATACAAACAAAGTTCCCCATACAAACAAATGTATAGGGAACCCCAGGGGGATTCCAGGGGGTGTGCCACTGGCATGGGTGGATCAGCCCTCCAGAGTTAGAAGGGGTCGGTCATACATTTGAACTCGATTGGGGCACTCTAAATGGGTCAAAGAGGGATTTTTCAAAATTTGACCCTACGGAAAAGTTGGGGCATTAGAGTTCGATTTAGAGGTATAGTTCCTCGGGCAAAGTTTCTTACTTTGATCCCTAGAATACGATTTTCACTGAGCAATGCGCGATTTTTTTGCCTCCCTACAAATCGACCCGGCCTAATGTACATTCAATGCGACTTTTTTTCTTATGACTTTTAGTCTGCTTAACTCGAAAATCACATTAAAAAATTGTTTTATGGATGGGTGAATTTTTGAATATTTTTATATTTTTTTTCGGAGGTACCTTCACATATCAGACTATATCTCGAGTTCAAAACGTTTAATAGAGTCACACAAGATACCATTATGAAGGTATTTCAATTCTCAACAGTAGTTTTAACCATTTTTTCCAATTAGTTCTACAGTTTAAGCGTGATAGGCCAAAATATATGAAAAAACATTAATTTTTCGGTTAAAATTTAAATCTATAATTCATTTACCGCCATGCAAAATTAGTAACAAATTTACAAAATATATAAAAAAAAATATTTAAATTAACATGCTTATAATTTTTAATAAGCAAATAAGTTATTGATGAAGAAAAGCTATAGAAAAAGGCTGTGCGAATAATCGCCCAAACCCAAAAATGAGCAATCACCCAAAAACAGTTGGGCGTTTGTTCATAATGTACAATCGCCCAAAAAAGCAATAAACAATCGCCCAAAACTGCAAACTTTCGCCCAAATTGTGAAATGAATAATTGCCCAAAAAAAATTGGGGCGTTCGTTCATAATGTGCAATCGCCCAAAAAATATTTTTTGCGATTGTTCATTCTTGAAATTTGGGCGTTTGTTCATTATGTACAATCGCTCAAAAAAACAAAACGAATAATCGCCCAAGCCCGAAATAAACAATCGCCCAACAATTTTTGACGGTTTTTTGGGCGATCGTTCATTTTCATACTTTTGGGTGATTGCTCATTTTGGGCTTGGGCTATTGTAACTTGGGCGACTATTCGCACAGCTGTATTAGTCTATGTGAATATTCACCCAAGTTGCAATCGCCCATTCCCAAAATGAACAATCAGCCAAAAAAAATTTCCCCTTTTACGAAATGTAATTTTTAAATTCCGTATATGGCCAAATCATTTTACGGCCATAATGTCCATCATTATCTTCATTCATTCATATATAAATCATTCATTCTTCAAAACGTGGGCGAACATTCATTTTGAACAATCGCCCAAACTAAAAATGAACAATCGCCCAAAAATTTTAGCGCTTCTTTTTTGGGCGATTATTCATTTTACAATTTGGGCGATCGTAGCTTGGGCAAATATTCGCACAGACTAATAGGGTTGTGCGAATAAAATATTTGTGCGATTATTCATAATGTACAATCACCCAAAAAAGCGATGAACAATCGCCCAAAACTGCAAACTTTCGCCCAAATCATGAGATCATGAGAGAAAAAAATTTGGGCGTTTGTTCATAATGTACAATCGCCAAAAAATGCGATGAACAATCGCCCAAAAACTTTTATGGGTGATTATTCAATCTTCCAAATTCTTCCAAAAAAAATGACAATCGCCCAAACGCAAAATGAACAATAGCCCAAAAAATTTAACCGTTTTCGTTCATTTTCGCACTTTTGGGCGATTGTAACTTTGGCTATTATTCGCACAGCCGTGGAAAAATACCTGAGTTTCGAAATTTGGGCGTTTGTTCATAATGCACAATCGCCAAAAAATTCGATGAACAATCGCCCAAAAACTTTTTTGGGTGATTATTCATTCTTCTAAATTCTTCAAAAAAAAAAAGAACAATTGCCCAAACGCAAAATGAACAATCGCCCAAAAATTTTAACCGGTTTTTTGGGCGATTGTTCATTTTCGCACTTTTGGGCGATTGTAACTTGGGCGATTATTCGCACAGCCATGGAAAAATATCTGAGTTTTGAGCAATTGAGTGATGGTATCAAAATTCAATATTTTCAAATTCAGTATTTCTGAATTTCTCCCCTGTCATTTCTTGAGTTCAATTCTGTGCTCTAAACATTTGTCCTCTAAATTAAGTATTTTATTTCCATCAGTTGTTCTCCAAACAAAATTTAACCCAAATCGGATATAGTCATTCCGTAATTTTTATTTCTCCTGTACGTTTAAAATAGAATGGCTGTTTATGAGAAACAAAATTAAATTCTCGGTGGGGGTGGGGTAAATCGGGGTAAGGGGGCTTTACAGTCAAATATGACTTCAGATGTACAAAAGTTCTGAGCAGAAATTGTAGTACTAGTTTAGCAATTTTTAACAATATATCACTTAAAAATCGGGCATAAAATGCATGAGTTATGAAAAAACGACCATTTTGGTCCCTAAATTTATTTCGATTTTTTTCGAGTTGTCTCGAGGTGCACGTCGAGAAGCGGGCTCACCTCAAGAGCAGCCTAATATTATTATGCCATGTTTTACTTAAAAAAAATTAAGCAATCACAATGGATAGGTTAATAAACTTCAGCAACTAACATTTTTTTATTAAAAAAAAATCTCATCCTTTACAAAACATATAATAATGACCCCTCTAGGCCTCTAAACTACTGATTACAACGACTTAATTATAATTAGTCGCAAAATTCGTAAAACTACTTAAGTTCTTAAAACTTCTTCAAGATTTATATTTAGTGATTTACTAAAAGATTGCATAACGTTTAAAGAATTCTGTTTGGAAGAAAACAACACAGAAATGGTTAGCGGCGAAAAAAAAAACACAGAAAAGCAAGAAGAGTTATTAATGGGAAGTTCTTTGCTCAGCAAACAAAAAAAAAATGTTTTCAAATAAAAACTTAAACATATCTATTAATTAGTCTTTCGCTTCATTCTTTTTATCTGTCAATATGTCTGTTCTGACTGAGGCGTACAAAATGTGAAAATATTGCAATGTATCTCGAGAATACAAAATTTATGCACTTGAATAATTTGCTAAAAGACTGCTTAATTTATATTTTTAATTTGTTTTTTTTTGTGTTTTTTTTTTTAATTAACTTCCACTGATTTCAACATGCTCTCAAGGCTCATTCAACTATGTTTTCTAAGGCTGTTACTATGTTTGTGGACATTTAATGTATTTGATTTGCTCAGCGTCTTTGACGTACTTCGTAATTTTAGGCGTTCACATGAGCCGCTTTTTCCATTAGTAACTATAATTGTTCTATTTTTAACCCTTTGTATGGCCGTGTAACAGAACTGTAACAAACCAAATATGTTTCTAGTTAAACACTTCATGGTCCATTTACACCAAATAAATAATTTTTGCATAACAGTCGCAAATTGAAGAATATGATTCTAAGACAGAAAAGAAAAAACAACTGCAGTTTTTTACTAATCATATAAAGTTCGTATTCGAAAAAATATATAATCAAAAAATGGTGTAGATAAAACAGAAAATTAAAATGAATAAATACAAAATATGTTATTACAAATACAAAGTGTTCCAGAAATTGAAAATTGATCGAATTAGCTAAAAATGTTAGCTAAAAATGCAATTTACAAAAAAACTGCAAATTTTTTGACCAAAGTGTGCTTAGAAGTTTTGTTGTATCACTCGATTTTTTAAATTAAATCCGAAGAAATTGAACAAATATGTATTCCATTTGGTTTTTCATATTAATATCAGTATTTTTATCAATTTAAATTATACTTTTCGAAAAATACGCACCTGCCCTATAAAGGGTTAATTTTACTTATAGTTTTGGTGGTCCCCAGCATTAATTTTAACAGTTTTTCTGCGTGCGCTACCCATCGGATATGCGTAATATAAATAATTTACATGAGCAGCTCATTAAACATTATACATTATTAACACAAAGTTTTACAAGTTTAAAAATTAGAGAACTCTTGCAGTCTGATAAAATTTGTAATAGTTCTTGTTAAAGTTTTTCTAATTATCATACATTAAAAACGCGGAAGTTCCTCTTTCGTTATGCATAAGAAAACTTCTTTAATGAAATACAAATTTAATGATGATTATATAGCAGCATCAAATCTCATTACAAACTGCTGGATAAACCAGCGCGTTTGATTGCTAACGGATATTTATTCTCTTCTTTTGTTATACTTTTTTACACTGCTTTTGAGTGTATCTACAAGATTTATTGGATTTTAACTTTAATGAATTTATAATTATGTCTAGCCAACAACTAAAAGCATTGTTTTTTCGTTATAAAATATTTTAAAAAACCAAAACTAATTTAATATATACTATGTTATATTTATAGCTTTTTAGAGGGAGTTCTGTAAATAAATAGAGTACTGAATTTTTTTTTTTTTTGTTAATAGAAACCAGTAAGGAAATATCTATGGCTTGGCCTAAGTTAAAATACCTCCAGTTTTGGGTGTTTCCAAATATCCAAATCAAAGTACATGTTACAAAAAACAGTTCTTGTGCAAAAGTTCAAGTCATTAGAAAAATTTTTGTAAGATTATAAGATATTTTACAGTTTTGATAAAGTCACTTTGCATGGAAGGTAGCCGTAGTTTTAATTAGATTTTAGCAAATTTCTATTTCAGACTATTTATAGATATAATAAAACTGTAAAAAATACTCTACATTGAATATTTTTTTGAAATTCTTTTTTCACTGAACATTTTGATGGATGAGGACAGATGTCTGTCTGTCTGTAGGTCTGAACGCGCATTACGTTTAAACTACTGGATGGATTTTCTTCATGGCATGTAGATTCCTTACGTACCTGGTCGAGACATGGACTATATTTTATCACAAAAAGGATTATCTATAAAATAACGGTTCATTTGTAAAATAATGGGAATTAAAACCACTGAAAAGTGAGTTGAAAATTAGAGATACGTTTTAGTAACCTCCCTGTAGGAAAATCAACTAATTTAAAAGTAGTTGAAAAAGTAGTTTTTTGTCAACCATAACTAGTTGAAATTCTGACTTTTTTCCATAGAACGAACTAACATATTTTGTACGGTGAGGTCCGCTAAATAAGTCAATTGACTTTCGTCTGCATATGTTTTCAACTACTTGTTAAATTAGTTGAATTTAAATTATTTTTTAACTTCTTTAAAATAAATCAATTGAAAACCGCATATATTTTCAACTACTTGTTAAATTAGTTAACTTTTAACTATTTTTTTAATTACTTTAAAATAAATCAATTGAAAACTAGTTAACTAGTTAATTACTATTAAAATAACTAGTTAATGAAGATGAATTTAAAAGCATAAAAATTTTAAATTTCTATACATCAAAAGGGCCCCTCAAACGATACTACATGTCCATCCGACCTGTTAAGTCATCACACATGTAGTATCGTTCGCGTGCAAGAAATCAAGGCGGATGGACATGTCCGATGGAAGTTGAAAAATTTTGACTTTTTGCTAAGTACGTCCGACATGTAGTTCCGTTTGCGTGCGCGGCCATCCAACTTAGTACATTTTGCCATTTGTTGAAAATTTTCAGAGAGAGCACATCTCGCGGCAAAACTGCCGAACGTAAGAAATATTATATTTTGACGTTAATTTTTTTATCTTTACCTAAAATTGTGATGGCTTAGAATATTTAAAGCAAAAACCATAAAAATAAATGTTCAAAACAATTAATATTAATATTTTTAATTGATGTTAACTCTTCGCCAGCTTAAAAATAATGAAGTCTATCCAAAGTCTATCCATCATGTGTGTGAGGGCAACGAAAAAAGTCCCGTTACTTTATCGAACTACATGTACGTCCGTCATGTAGTATCGTTTGAGGGCCCCTAAAGAGATAATTTATTTTATTGTTTTAAAAAAAAAAATACATAAATTCATGTTAGTGAAAGCCTAAAGTTAATAATATTTGATGAAATAGCATGGTTAAATATATATAAACTAGTAATCTAATAAAAATTTCCAATAAAAACATGTCCAAATCAAAGTAGTCGCCGCCTTAATATAATTCAAAGTAGTTTTTAAGCCACTTGTTTTAAAGTAGTTTTCCAATTACTTCATATATAACGCAATAAAAACTGTTAAAAATTGAAGTGTATACCGCCTTAATATAATTCAAAGTAGTTCATAACCTAGTTTATTGTCAATTAGTTTTTTAAGTAGTTGTTTTTAAAAACAAGTTAGTTTGTTCCTATAGGCCTATGAAAAAGTTTTTGATTATTAAAAGGGCTACAAACACCACCCCTTTTGTTTATCTCTAATGAGCACCCTACAATATGCATTTTTTTATGCACTATATGTTAATGTATACTAACTTTTTCAATTTTGTTAAGGACAATATAGTAAACCAAAATTTCCTTTGTTTGACATCAAGAACATTCTCATATCTTGAAAAATATAAAAAATTTTAGTACAATGAATTTTTGTATATAACAACGTTACCTAAAGACAAAAAAACCATTCCAAATTCAAAGTTTTGACTTTCGAAAGGAATACTTTGAAAAGGAATACTGCAACAGTACTGTTAGCTAAGAATTTATATTTTTAATCTTTTTTTCAAAAAAAAAGGTCCAAAAAATGTGTTCCTTTTCTTCCAACAAAAGGTTCAAAAGTTTTTTGTTGTAAAAATAATAAAAAACCGAAAATTACAATTTAAATACTCTTTCATATGACGTATAATTTTTATGCAAAAGCTTTTTAAGTTGTTCTATTTCTTTTAAAAAAATGCAATTGTATCCCTTTGCTTTATGTGACGAATTACATTTTCTTAACATGTTTTTTATAGTTTTTAAAAAATTCTTTGCCTTTAAGACCGAATTCATCCAGCAATCGACTTAAGAGCTTCAATAGAACCAATTTCCGTCGCTGCTGGCGGATTCGCCGTAAAACAAAATACATGAAAATGTATGCAGCCGCCAAAAAGAACTTTTCCGGGCGAATCTGTGCCGGAAAACGCCAGAATAGAATCTTTTCTATTTGGGCCCGAACAGAACCAAAGCTGAAGTCGTTTGTCGGATTCGCCGTGCAACAAAATACATGAAAATACATGCAGCCACCAAAAATGAAATCACCGTAGAAATGCGTGACGGGAAAACGCCAGAATAGAATCTATTCTAATTTTTCTCTGACGGCTGGTGAAACTCTCTTTGAGTGACTTAAATGTTGCCATATTTTTGCTAAAGATTGGGCACGTTCAATGTTATTTTCCACCGCTCCAATTCTGGACGAGCTCGCAGCGTATTTCGCCGGCCAGCCCACAGTGGGTTTAAATCCCATAATATGGAGATTAATTCACCTAGATTTTTGACTTCTGTTTTAGTTAGATTGGGTGCAAATAAAAAAAAAATTCTGTCCGTCCCTCCGTCTGTCCGCCTTTCGATATGATAAAAGTCGTAATTTTGAAGCTATCATGAAATTTATTATTTAACTTGTATCTAAAATGTTAAGATTAAGTTAAAAAATGAGCCAAATCGGATGAAAACCGCACCTACATACCTCCCATACAGAGTGACTTGCTTTTAAACGTAAAATTTCTTCAAAATCTACAAAAATTAAAAAAATGCCATGAAATTTTGCACATAAGTTTTCCTCTTCAATATAAATTCTAACTATGAAATTCGGCAAAATCAGATGAAAACCACGCCTACTTCCCATACATAATGATGTCATCTAAATAGAAAAAAATTCATAAATTCCTCAGAAATTAATTCATTGCATAATATAAATAATTTTAATAATAAAACTGAACTCTGAATTTGAAATTCGGAGAAGTTGAAAAAAACCACGCCTATCGTCCATACAAAGTGACGTCATCAGTATAATAAAAAGTTCAAAACTTCGGCCCAGTCGAAAATCATTCCTTGTTACTTTTTTGTTTACAAAATTCATAACAATATTATATACGAGTAGTAAAAAATGTATTTACAATATTATTAGGTAGAAAAAATTTATGAATATTTCTTATAATATTTGTGTATCAGTCGAAATTTGTAGTAAATTTTGTAAAATTACATAAACAAAATGCACAGTGTTCAAAATACAGTCCTGTGGCAAAAATGCAACGATGTAACCCTATTGTATTATTTGTAAATTTCGTTGTGTATTAGATCAGGTGATCGCAAAAGCATTTCTACTCAGCATGGAGGAAGCTAACGACTACGCTGTGAGTTTATTTAATAAATATTAATATAATAAAGTGCTTCGCTTCAATTTTTGTATGGTTTCCTTTAGTTAAATGATGATTGAAATTTATATTTCCAATCAAAAGAACAAACAAAAATCAGCTAATTTTTTAAAAAAACAAAACTTACTTTAGTGAAGGTTCGTTCACTACAAGTTGCAAGTATTGTAAATTTTGTAAAAATTTCTCACAAATAAACCACATAGTGAATACCCCTAATATAATTTTTACCATTCTCACAATGAAACGCAACCCTAATCCGACAACCGCCACCGCTCTAATTTTGGACGGGTTCATATTTCGCCGAGAGAGGACCGCCAGCCGTCAACCGCTTTGGTTCTGTTCGGGCTCTTACTCTATGCTTTTCCGCTGCCTACCCGCTGAGCGATCAGGGCGCGAAATGTGTTCACCCACCCCTACGCAAAGGGATCGCAACAGTTAGATCTCATTTTAGTCACTAATACCGATTTATTTGTTTTGTACCTTCGTCATCGAATGTGCGGATGAGAGAAATGTTGATGATACACCTTTTCTTTCGCGAGACATAAAAGCAAGTAACTTTTCAGAAATAAAATTTTCCATAAAAAGCTGCACTGTTGTTCGGCCCCAAAGAAAAAGTGAGGTCAGTGTGCAATTTAATTATTGCTTTTTACGTGCATTACGTGCATTTACGAAAATAACGGAAAACTGCACAAGTTTCAATAAAATGTGTGACAATGTGTAGGACGACGACGAATATATAATAAATATTAAGCTAGAAAGTTGTTTTTGTTAAAATCTTAGACGACAGTTTTTTGCATATCTTGCGTAAGCATTTAAGAAATATGTAAAAGTAATTAACAAGAAGTATGAAAAAAGTTGATTTTAACTAAAAATTGTTTTGACAAGCTTCTGTAAGCTTCAACGGAATGAGAGTAAAATAAATAAATAAATTGGCCATTTCAGCCCCAGAAAGGACTTTGAGCGAACTTCTATTGATGAATTGTGTTATTAAATGTTGGAGCCCAAACTATAGAGAACTGGACCTAAGAATTTAATGCCGACACCGAACCAGTGTTACCAGCTCCCAAAAATATTTATCCCTAAAGCTTCAGCCAAAAACCCAGTGTTGCCACTTTGTGAGTAATTTCTCAAAATGTGAGGAATTTTATTTTGAGGAATTTTTGAGGAATTTGAAAATTTTTAGAACTTATTTTAATAAATATACCTTTAAAATAAACTGAACATTGAACTTTCCGATTGCGTTTTCACTATAAAAAAATGTAAACAAGTGCAAACGAACTTAGTAATTGGCGTACGGTTTTCGCTAAAATCAGCTGAAACCTAAAATAAATACAAGAAAAAGGATACATGGTTGCTGTATGCATCGGAAGCAAAGGTATGCATTGACTATTATTTCCATTGTTGCAATCGATTAACTCTTTAAATCAACAAAAAAATTTTTTACACATTGGCTAATTTTGACCATATTTTTATTTGGACTAATTTTTATGTGATACCGTTAGTTTTGCGAAATCTGACTTAGTGGTGCCATATTACATCATTGTCCTTGTTGGGTAAGAGATATTTTAAAGCACTCTTTGAAGTAAAGGCCAGCAAAAACGAGCCTATAAATTCAATCAAATTTGGCTGTTTAAGATCTCGATAATGAGTGGAGATTTATTTTGTTTCGATTATTTTTTAGATTCAGACTCGTATTAAAAACAAGTTTTTAATATGAAAAAATTTAGTAGATATGTTTGTTTTCAAATTAAGAAAAAGAAATATCATTACAATTCTTCCTTTTTTTTCTAAAGCATCTATAAATAACAAGTATTTAATAAATAATATCACTAGTTTGAGAAACCGACTCGATTTCAAAAACAGTTTTGTCATTTGTAATAAGCTTTTAATTTTACTAAGGAAGGAATTAATAATAATAGTGATGACCTATTCAAATGCATCAAATAAAAACATGTTTGAATTGAATTGGAAAAATAAAGTTCCATATGTATAAAATTTATGCTTATAACTAAAATTTTTTAACAAAAACATACGTTAAAACTAAAAATTCTTAAAATTTATTAAGAAACGCATAAAGCGTTTTTACCCTTTGACGACGAGTAGGTGAAAAATAACCCATTTACATTTTTTAGTCGTGTGAGCACAATTTTCGAGATAGTTTCATAAAGTTAGGCTTACAGGATGAGAAGTCAATGTGGCTTCAACGTGTGCCATTTTTTGAACTTATATTATTTAAGAGAAAGAAAAAAATAGGAATTCAAAATATATTTTTTTTTTCTATAGGTATGGAAACCACAAACGATTTTCAAATACGAGCGGATATATTTTCTCATCCAAATTATGTCCAAACTTTTATGAAGCTACTCCAACAAAGTAAAAAATCAACTTTCTGGATTGGTTTTTTCGGAGTAGTAATGAAAAACTTAAAAAATTTCAAATTCACTTTTGAATAGAAATATGCCATCGGTGATGACAATACCACAAAAAATTTTTAAAACTTACAACGGTTTGCTTGCCGTCCTCAAAGGGTTAATATAGATATCCAATAATATATAGGAAAAAAAAAATTTGTTTATGTTTGCTTGATAAATAAGATATCGTTTGAAAAAAAATGTTGAGGAATTTTTAAGGAATTTTGGTATTAAAAAGTGGCAACACTGCAAAAAACCCTAAAATCGCTACAATTACTTGGAAATCCCCCCAAAACAAAAAAAAATATCAATTGACATTTTGTAATAATCTTTAGTTATAAATGATTTAATATTTACAAACAAATTGCGTTTCTTTGGTTTTTATTCAAAACAAGGTGAACGAGATCTTGAATTTTTGTTGTAACAATCAAACACTTGAGCTGTCAACCCGTACAAAATCAGCTTTTCTGTATTTTGCACTCATTCACAAGTTTTACAGCTGTAGCAAAATATTAAGACGTCAGGTTCACCTTGTTTTCCTACGAGCAAGGAATGAAAAAGGGAAAAAATTGCGGAGTAAATGCATAACAAAATTGGAATAAATTTAAAAACTTCGTAGTAAATTGGATGATCCAATGCGTAAGATTATCAAAAAGTCCCTAAAAAAACTCCTAAAAATATAAAACCCCTAAAAAATCGTATTCCACTTTGTTCCCCCTAAATTTAGGGAAAAAACCCCTAAGTTGGGAGCACTGCTCCGAACGGCTTATGTTCTCAAGAAGCTTTACATGGCAGTTTTTACTCTCTGAGGCTTGCCATTGTCTGCAGAGAGGTGACATCCGAACAGAAAAATTAATTTATTTGAAAAAAAATTCTGTCTGAGCTGGAATTGAACCCGGGCTACCGCGGTTCTTTAGCTTAGGGGCCACGCAATCTACCCACTAGGCTACGGCCGTCAAAATGGAATGAAGGTAAAGTTCTTTAAATGCAAGATTTGACTTAAATTATCCATGTTATGTACATAGAATACACGTTGTAACGAACCGTATAGTTCGTGCATTTTTGCTGCAGTATGTTCTGTCAGTAAGCCTAGAGGCCAATACAAAAAATTTGTAACACAAGAGTTTTATGATTTGATCTAGTATATAATTTTAATTTACTATTTAATGATCAATCAACGTAGTCTTATAGTATTAAAAAAATGTATAACTACCATAAATAAAATCACCAAGGTTTTGTAAGACCTTTCTTAGCCGATTAATAAAATGATAAAATGTGTATTGTGAAAGTGCCTTAGGTCCTTTTTAAGAATTTAAAATAGATATAGAAAACAATGCTCCATCAAATCTTTCGCATTCACAGCATTATGTCAAAATAATTTAAAGATAGTACTTCTAAGTATTAACAAAGTGTCTTGAGGCGTTATTTAAAGTTAAGTCTTTAAAAACGAGCTAAAGGATATATAGGAATGTACGAGTGACCTACATTTGTCACGATCTACTTCTCAATAATCAACCTTCTGATTTTAACTTGCTAATTTCATACATTATGAACCAATACTTGCATTCTTTATGATGGAAGTATGAACTATTCTAAGGATAAGCCTCCTTACAAAGTCTACAATACTTTTATTAAAGCAAACCCTTTTTTTTTTTTTTTTTAGATAAAATCTATGAAAATAGTAACCTATAAAATATCACCAAAAATGTGTCAAGTAGATCTTAAATATACCACGGAATAGTTCGGGTCTTAATACTTAAACTGAAGTTTTAGTCCAAAGCTCGGGTTACTTCAGCCTAATCAATCGAACTCTTTATTAAGTGAAAAATGCCAATACAATACTTTTATACTTATTCCTTATTAACTTTCGAAAAATTTGAACAAATTTCAAATGAAAAGCACTTGAAAAAAATTAGCAAATTGTGGTAAAAGCATTAGAAATCAATCGGGCAAACTTGGTGAAAAAGCGAATGGATTTGTCAGCTTGTCCGTCTGTCGTTTTGGTTTGAAGAATAAGAAAATATTATATTTGTTTATTTGTTCACGAAGTAAAAACAAAATACCTTTTTCTGTTTGTTATTGTTAATTTAAAAACAAACAAAGGTTTTAAATATAACACGTTGTTGATGCACAGGCGCAAAGTTTTCGATACGCCATTTAATCCACCACTGTGCAGATTGCCACATCATGCAACAACAGCAACAACAACAGCAACAACAACAAAACTTGGTTCAATATTCGGTAAACAATTTCCGGAAATCACGTATTTAAACAATAAATGCAATACATAGTGTTGAATATTTTAAGGTACAGCTATTGAACCTTATTGTTGTTATTATGTTGTGGTTGTTAAAGGTTTTTTTTTTGTTACCTGTTAAACTGCGCCAACTTAACAATTGAGCTGACTAACAAATGTATAACCCCAAATTTTGCGGTTCATTCGATTTGAATTTGTTTTCATTGTAGTTTTTGAAATAAAACACTTTTTTGGAATTCAAAGAGTCGACCGCGGAGGGAAGTGTTGAAAGAAAGTTGGGCAAAAATTGATTGAAATGTCGTTAAAGTGAGCAAAACTAAAAAAAAATTGTACATGAATGAACAAGGAACCGCCAAACTGGGCGCGATGAGGTTTTATTCTGATGAATAAATATAGGGATTTATAAGTAAACGCCAAAGCAAGATACAGATAAGAGAAAATATGAATTATGACTCACAAAAAGCAACAGTATAACATATAAGTAATTTTTCGTTTTCATTAAGCATATTAAAAGAGACGCCGATATCATGAGGCAAAACATTAAAAATAAAAAGTACAGATGAATAATAATATTTTAAATTATATCATTGTGAAATTTTGTTAAAATCGTTAAAGAAAAATGATATGTAGTACAGTGCCAGCTCGCTAATCCGAATTAATGATTGCATACCCTGATTCGGATTAACGAAATATTCAGATTAGTGGATGGGTTGTTATTATTATGTATAATATTTCACATAACAGTATAATATACTTTAATATTATTAAAAAGAAAAATACATATTTATGCTTTTAAAATTATTATGTTTTTTTTTTAATGAAATTTGTAATATAGGTTTGCTGCTGTTTTAATGCACATGCTTCTAAAGCTTTATTCCGCAATTTTTTTTAGAATTAATATGTGATCTATTTGTATGCCTCGTTCTTTTGCCCAATCTACAGAAATATTTAAAACCTGTGCAGCTTCACGATTTTTAACGTGTTTGATCATAGTGGGCTCTGCTTCTATGTCTTCTGTATCTGATTCTGAACTACTACAAAAAGTACTGCCAAATTCATTAATCCAGCCGAGAATTTCATCTTCAGAAATTTGCACGTCATAATTGTGGCGAAATAAATTTCCTACTGTGCGCAATTCAAAACAACCCGCAGAATAATTCTCAGGTGATTCTTGTTGTAATAATAACAATGGTATGTTATCCTCTAAAGTCCATCTCAGAGCATGAATATGTTTCCAACAAGACTTTAAAGTAAAATTGGGCACCCTTTCCCAAGATCGCTTAAGCAATTCACAAGCGTTCTTCATACTGAATTGTTTCAAAAATATGTCTGAATTGTCCGCTTCAGAATTTACTAATTCACACAAGAGATCTTTTTTGTAATGAGTCAAATTTTCTTAAGTGGGAACAATAAAAATTAACTTATTGAACTTTAACTTTTTTTTATGGAACTTTGAAGAATAAGTGATTAAAAAGAGTGTGTTAATTTTTTTAAAAAAAAATTAGTTTTTTGAAAAGTTATAAGCAAAGTAGTTTTTATGCATTTTTTTTTTAAGTGCGATGTCTCGTTAATTATTGAGTGAAAGTTAATGAAATTTTGGTGGTAAACCTAGAAATAATTCACAATTTAGATGAAATAAAGTTTTCAATAAAATTTTAAAAATACTTTATATATAACTAGCTGATATACCCGGTGTTACTCGAGAGTCATTTACAGGGTTGCCAATATTCGAAGCGCCCATCTGGCAACACTGTAACTTTCCGCAGTGATGCCAAATCGACTAATGACATACCGCGTTTGAAGCGTCATTCCAAGCAAATGTTTACAATGGAACAGTACCCGCCACGCGAACGCTCTAAAATTGTTGAAATTTACATTCAACAAAACAAGTCAATAGTGAAAACTCAACGTGCTTTCAAAAAAATAAATAAAGTAAAAAGTGCGCCTTCCAAGAAAACGAGAGGGAAAGAGATTCAAGAGGTACCTCTTCACGATGCAAAAGTCACTGTTTAGTGCGGCGTTTGTGCTAAAATGCTCATTGGGCCGTTCTTTTTCGAAGATGATAATGGCCACAGAGTTACTGTCAATCAGGAGCATTATAGCGATATGATAAACAATTTTTTCATGCCAATCGTTCGTCGAAAGCGTATCAGGCACTACTGGTTTCAACAAAACGGCGCACCACCACACACAAGCAGCACTACAATCGATTTTTTGAAGCAATTGTTCCCTGGCCGTTTGATGTCAAAAAATGGTGATTTCGATTGGCCGCCAAATTCACCAGATTTAACGCCTCCAGACTTCTTTTTGTGGGGTTATTTGAAATCAAAGGTTTACGTCAACAAGCCAAAGACCCTAGAAGAGCTGAAAACCAACATCCGTCAAGAAATAACCGTCATTCCCATCGAAATGTTGAAGAAAACCATGGAAAATGCTGCAAAACGGGCACAATATGTCGAAGAGGCCAATGGCGACCATTTACGAGATATCATATTCAAGAAGTAATGTAAGCAAATCTACTTGAACCTAGTTAAATGATATTCATAACGAACAGACAAAAAATTGTGGTTTCTTTGATTTATTTAAAAATAAAATGGACGCTTCGAATATTGGCAGCCCTGTATGTAAACATTTTAACATGCACTTCTCAATTAAATGTTTTTTAAAATTTATTTTATTTGTAAATTAACGTTAGAAAGGTAATTGAACGAACATTAATCCAAAAAAGTTTTGGAAATTTTTTGTTGTTTGTGGTTCCATCTCTTGCGGTGAGCTTATTGAATTCAAGGAAAGGGGTACGAAAAACATATATTAAAAATTAAAAATAATTTTTATATTTACTTAATCTTAAAGCAAGCACAATTACCTTTTCAACAAGATAAAAATTATGGTGGGACTGAATGCGTCCTTGAGATATGGACATTTTAACGTCTAAACAAAGATTTATATTAAAAAATATATTGAACTTTTTAAAAAAAAAAAATTTAATGAAATATATTAAAAACAGCTGAGTTATTGGCATTAAAAGCAAAAACTTTGATTTTCATATAATTTTTTTCTCATTATTAGCTATCAATGTTTTATGAAAAATTCGTTGTACTAAAAATGATTGTACCTGCTAAAATTTCTATTAGCTGCGTTTTTTCATTGGAGCTTAGGATCATATAATCGCATTTGCAAGCAAAGCAAAAACAAACAAAAAATCCAGCAAGTGAGCTGGACATTTAAATTGATCCAATTTTATGTTTTTAAGTGTTGATGACGCTAGATGACGCTGCGACTGAAAAAACTGGCAGTACTGCATTATTTTACTTTTTAAAAGTTTGGTAGCAATAGCATTTTCGCAAAATATTTCGCAAAACTTATCTGCTAGCTGCATAAGAACATCAGATATTCTTCTGTAAGCAGAAAAAAGCGCCACCTGTCTGCTATCCACGGTTGCCACTTTTGTGGGAAAAATCCCATTTGTGGTTATTTTTAATTGCCGTGGGAAATGGGAATTACCATGGGATTTTTTAATTGAGTGTAGTTTTTTTTAATTCACGTGGGATTTTTTCTGTTTTGAAGGATTTATTTTTATTTTTCAGTTAAAATATGTATAAGTATATACTTAAAAGTGTATATTTTTCATATTTTGTGCATTGTCAAAATTGTCTCAACCCATCTATATGATTTTCGCAACGAATTCGTTAAGATTTCGGCTACTTTGGCTTGGTGGGAAGTTCTTTCACTCTTGACATAATTACATACATTGCGAAAATATGTTTCATTGAATTTTTTTCTTTTTTTATTAATATACAAAATTGTTATATCTTAGAATTGATTTGTGATTGGCCCTTAAATCGAGTTGCTTTGTACGTAATCTTCGCTGGTTATCAAACAACGAGTATCGAACGTCAAACCCTGTAGAAATGTTAGTTGTTCATCGAATTTTCAGTCGAATAGAATTTTGATGCGGTGCGTGCTGAGCAATAATTGTATAAAAGATAAGAATTTTGTGATTGTGTTTTGCTTTTTAAAGACTAAAAACTAATTTGGAACTCTTTTTGTAAATTTTATTCTAAGTCTAAGGTGGAATAAAAAAATATTTTTTATTGAATATTATTACTAAAAGACTAATTAATACACAGACGACGAAATATACTAGTTGTTATTTTTAATTTTTTTTAATTTTTTTGTTTCATTTTTGAAAATTTTTTATTACTGTATTATTTACTGTGGTAATTTTAAATAGAAGAGAGATTTTTTGGGGTTTTTTAATACAAATGGGATTTATCGTGGTTCTTTTAAATACAAATGGGATTTTTCGTGGTTTTTTTGTTTGCGTGGGATTTTCGTGGTTATTTTGAATGTCCGTGGGATTTTTTGTGTTTATTTTTTAATTGCGATGGGATTTTTTTTTCAATTTTATATCATGGGAATTTTCGTGGTTATTAATTTTTGCTATTGTGGGAAAAAGGTTTTTTCGTTGGAATTTGAGGTGGCAACCGTGCTGCTATCCCAAACGTGTGGGGTTAAATTTAAAGAAACTTCTGGTAGACATCATTCTGTAATTCACCGAAAGGTGTATAGTTTGTACCCACAGTTCTTACAAATATGGCGCCATCTATCTGTGAATTTAACGCACAGATCAAAACTAATGAAATAATTGTGCTGACCAGATGCGCATATGTTTTATTATATCGACATATAGCTGAAACTGATGAAAATATTAATTTTTACAGCATTCTTATTCACAGTCATCTTTTCGTCACAACAAAACAAATTTAACAGGGGGGGGGGGGGGGTCGGAAGGTGGGGAGGCAAAAAATAAGTAGATTACTATAAGGAAGTTTTAATATAATCCAAAATGTTCGTAATTACTCTAGATACACAACTGCATTCTTAGAGATAAATGGGGACGTTCAAACTATATAGAGAATTTTAACACAAAACTAAGTTTTATTAATAGTCTGGTATGAAAAAATAGATTTTTAGCCATAACTTTTGATTGGAAAAAGATATTCTGGTAATTTTTTCACATAAATTATTTTTGAGACTTGACTTTTTTGTAAAAAATATAAAAACAACACTTTGGAAAAAATAAATTTCGCGAAAAAATCAAAGGGGGTACCCTTGTTGTTTTGATGACAAAAACAGTGAAATAATTTTTGCGCTTAGCTGGAAGAATTTTTGCAAATAAATGCTATGTCATATCAAAGGTAGGCAGATGTGCAATTTTTAATAGAATTAATTTTTACAACAACAACAATTTTTGAGTCATTTTTTGAGTAAAAAGTCAATATTTTGGACCTTTTTTGTCATAATCATACAACATATATACACTAACTTAACGGTACAATTCAACCTATTTTTGTGAAGTGATTTTATTGAACTTATGAACAAAAAAATTTGAATGAAATATAGTAATGAACAGCGGAGATATTTGCATCGAAAGATAAAACTTTGATTTTCATGACGTTTTTTTCTCATTTTTATGCAACGATGTTTTATGAAAAAGTCGTTGTGCTGAAAATTTCTCCAATTTTAAAGATATGTCAGAGTTTTTGATGTCAAAATAACAAAAAATTTTTAAAATGAAATACACAAAAATCTCCGATACTTAAAAGTATTATAATAACAAAATTACCGTTATTTGAAAAAGTTCAGAGGGGGCGTGGCAAAACTAAGTATGTAACATTTTAAGTTGGGATGCACTTAATATGTATACCTAGTTTGTGCAAAATCAACAGACAAACAAACAGAAATTGAGTTTTATTACTATAGATATATTTTTTAATTAACAAATTAACATTTGACCAACTTCTTCACTAGATAGAAACTAGATTTTTTTTCACAGTATTGTTCCCTAAAAACTGCCTAACACTTTCTCGAAAAAAAAATCAGTACAATTCATACACAAAAAAGTTACGACTGTTTTAGTACCGTCAAATAGGCGTAAGTCGTACTACAGCGCGAGACTTTTGAGCACGGTCAAGCGTGCTTACTTACATAATTTCTTTATTTCTAATTGTTTTTCGGTTTGAAACAACCTGCAGTGGTGAAATGTATAAAACCTGAGTTAGACGCATTAGTAAAAATTGAGGCACTTGAGCACAATCAAGCGTCTTTATTCGAAATTGTTTTTTGTTTTGAAACAGCGTGCAGCGGTTATATGTGTCAATTCCAGGAGGAAATAATTTTGTTTTGTGGTGAAGGCAGTCGTGATCGAAACTTACAAATTGCTTACGATTATCGTACAAATATTTCTACAACTAGCATAGAATCAGAACGGTGCTTCTCATCAGCGGGTTTTGTTTGTAATAATATCCGAACAAAACTCTCCAATAAAAAATAAAACGCGTTGATCAGAACTTTAAAAATAATTGAAACAAAAAGTGTAATTTTGAAAAGTCAAAGTTACACTTTTTTAAAACAAAAAATTGCATTAAAAACCTTAATTTGCCTTAAACACAATAAAATTATGAAGACGGTGTACAAAAAAAAGAAAAGTGTAACATTTATATAGTTTATACCTTAAACTGTTCTGTATTTAATTTTTTTATATTTTTTGTTCTTTAACCCTTTCAATGGTTAGGCTAAGCTAAGAACAAAATCCATTTTTGAGGTAATATGCCTATCTTTAGGTCCTTAAAAGGTGAAAAAAACATACCTTTGATTTTAAACTGCGCTACTAACGTTTTGAAAGCTTGTACAAAGAAAGTATTATTTTGCTCCTGTTTAGCACAATGTCTTTTTTTAATCCCTTAAAGGTTTTTCAATTCTTTGGAGTTGTGTTCATTAAACCCTCTTAATATTTTTATCATAAAAGCCAAAAAAGATAAAAAACACTAATTTGATTTGTGGTTATTTATTTATATAGTTGATTGCCCGGTTAATATTTTCTTATAAAATAGGACGAGAAATTTTTTTTTTTTGCTTTTCTTCGGCACAAAATCGAAAATCCAACTGACTTTTATGTCAAATATCTCTCTTCTCCAACCTTAATTTGCCTTAAACACAAAAAAACATAAAGACGGTGTCTAAAAAAAATATTGAACTGTTCTGCAATCTAATATATAAAATTCTTCTGTCACGGGGTACGTAATCGAACTCCTCCGAAACGGCTCGACCGATTTTCATGAAATTTTGTATGCATATTTTGTAGGTATGATAATAGGTCATAAATTATATTTCAACCTCCTACTAACAGTGGGCGTGGCACCTCCCATACAACCCAAATTTGCGATATCGAATATCTTTGGAGTTATAAGCCGCTTAGCCTCGGAATTCGGTATTCGACAATTTACACGTGCCGCTTCGCAGATAAAATTTTGTGAGAGTTGGACAAGGGGGCGTGGCACCTCCCATACAACCCAAATTTGCGATATCGAATAGCTTTGGAGTTATAGGCCGCACATCCTTGGAATTCGAAATTCGACCACAATTTACACGTGGCGTTTTACTGATAAAATTTTATGGGAGTTGGACAAAGGGGCGTGGCACCTCTTATACAACCCAAATTTGCGATATCGAATAGCTTTTGAGTCAATCAAACAAAGCAAACAAAGCCTCGGAATTCAGCATTCGAACTCAATTTACACATGCAGTTTTACTGATAACTTTGTATGGCGTTGGACAAGGGGGCGTGTCACCTCCCATGCAACCAAAATTTGAGAAATTCTACAGCTTTTGCACAATTTACACATACAATTTCACTGATAACATTTTATTCGCGTTTGGCAACGGGGCCGCGGCAGCAACGCGCCGGGTTTAAGCTATCTATATATATAAAATGGAATGTGTGTTTCTTTATTTGTTTGTTTGTACCTTATAGGAGACCAAACCTCTGGACCGATCTTCCTGAAAATTTCACAGCATTTAACTGGGACTCTGGCATGATTAATAGGGTACTTTTTCGACCACGCCCACTTTTACGCCCACTTTTTTAAAATTATGTAATGGCTCCCATATAGTTTTTAACAGATTTACTTCAAATTGTATACACATTATACTCCAGGCGAGGTAGAAATAAACATTTCTTACGCCACGCCCCCTTTTACGCCCCTTTTCACGCCAAATTTAAGTTTTAAACTTTTTGTTCTCTGTACAAATTTGTTCCTTCCAACGGATTATTTTTTATTTGGTAGTATATTGCTCTTAATACTGTTAACGTCGCCATATTACTATGAACCACGCCCACTTCACCGCCCCCTTTTTTAATTCAGATACTTACTTATACCACTAACAATGTTTGCTATACAAAATACTTTTTTTGTAATATGTATTTACCTAAAGTTTTATATAGTTTTTATCTACAGGTAAGGTAGCCATAGATTTTTTATTACCAAATCCCCCTTTTTCGCCCCATTTTACTTTAATTATAATAAATCTGCTTTCAATCTATATATATAAAAATGAATGTCTGTCTGTTTGTTTGTTTGTTTGTGCTTTATAGGAGGCCAAACCCTTGGACCGATCTTCCTGAAACTTTCACAGCATTTTACTATGAATCTGGAAAGAATAAAAGGCTATATGAAGTTTTTGTTTGACAAAGGGGCGTGGCACTGCCCATATAACCTAAAAATTTAAATCGCCATATTTTGGGCATTTTTTGACCTACGTTGATGCTATTTGGTACATATGGTATTGGCATAGTTAGGAATACGTACCAGGAGAAAAGTGGGTGGGACCACGCCCCTTTTTAGGAAAATTAAAAATCGCAATATAGTCTTAACTACTGGACCGATCATCATTAAATTTTCACAATAGGATATTCTTACGAAATAATAAATTCTTGTGAGTGGACGAAGGGGCGTGGCCTCGCCCATATAACCCAAATTTTAAAATCGTCATATCTTGGGCATTTTTTGACCAACGGCGGCAGTATTTGCTATATATGGTATAAGCATGAATAGAAATACGTACCAAAATAAAAGTGGGCGGAGCACGCCCCTTTGTTTGCGATATATTGGAGGCTGGACCTGATAACCGATCTTAAATTTTCACAGCGTTCAGCTTTGACTCAGGAATACTTATTACATGATAATATTTTTCGACCGTGCACACTTCTGCACCTACTTTTTTACTACGTTTATTAACGGCTATACCACAAATCATGTCATTAAAATCATTAAAATACATATTAATTAAAATAGTGGGGTAGCTCAATTCTCTTTCTTCTACCACTGTCTTCAAAACAGCTGATTTTATAATACGTGTTAATTAAAATAGAGAGTGGGGTAACCCCATTCTCATTCTCCCACAACTGACTGCGAAACAGCGGATTGTGTAATTGCTGCTTTTTGATTGGTCTAAAAATAAAAAGGGGGAGCATGAAGCAAATTACATGCGATTCAGCGCTGAATTCTAATTGGTTTACAACAAAAAAAGAGGCGAAGCATTGCAATAATTAAATTAAATAAATAAATTTTTGTAAATATATAAATACTTTTAATTTTATTTTAAACGAGGGGGTAGCGAAGCACACCGGGTTCAGCTAGTTTCTTTATAGTTTTTGTTCTTTAAACTTATACAATTTGCTAGTCATTAATAATATTTAAGCTTTTTTTTGTTTATTAACAATATGGGTATTCACAGTTGTGTGGTATCGTGGTATGGTGTTTTTCAAAAAGTTGAAAACCACAGTTATTAGCGCCCTTTAAAATAGAATTGGTGGTTGAGAACCTCCCACTATAGCTTTTTGTTACTATGCAAATAAATTAACTATCCAATTTGATATATTTTATTAATATATGGCATAAAAACTTTAACTTGCATTTTGAGCTGTTTCTATTTTTGCAATTAGAAAATAACTGGCAACCGATCAGTTATTTATGGAACTTAAAAAACCACGTTCGTTAAACATATCATTGGGCTACTTAAATTGACCACACATTTGGTTCTTAGAGATTGTATAACAACAAAAAATATAAAAACCGCTCGGTGAAATGTGGTATAATTAAGAATACCCTTAATAAGTTATGTGTTGTTCTTGTGACTTTATAAATGAATTAATTTACATTTTTTAGTTTCAAGTAATAAATAACAAAAAATTGTATCAAAAACGTTTTCAATTATGTACTTCTTAAAATTTTCAATCCCAAACTAGTCCCGGGATCCCGGGTTTAAGATTTTCAATCCCAATAATCCCGGGATCGAGAAAAGCTTCCGGGATTGGACTCCCTAGTTTGTACATTAGTAATTGTGAGAATTCAAAAACGGTAAAATAACTGCTTTTTTTGCATAAAAAATAAATTTGTGCGGATTGTAGAGGTAAAAATTTGAAATTTTCCGAACTATGGCAGCGTCCGGATTATAGGAGTGTCCGAATTGACGCATGTCCGGACTATCGAAATTGTACTGTAGTTACGATTGTGAATAACAACAACTAAGCCCAGTAAAGAAGAGCAAGTTTGAAACTTTCACAATTCTTTTCACCAAAGTTCTCTTAGAAGGATCATGACATATAAGCGTCAAGGCATGACAGCAGCCAAATAAACACACCTGGCAATAAATTTTGTTTGGTTTTGAAATAAGAAGAAACTAAACAAAACTTGGGCTAAATTGTCAAGCAATCGCGTGGCTGAACAATAGGCTTCTTCTGCTAGTTTTTAGAGTTAACCAAACTCTAAAACTGAGACTGGTTTTAATGGGGTCACTGTGAAAAGGGTCGCTGCAATTGATGACGATGATAATGCTGATGCTGATGAAGAAGATGATGATAATGATGTTGCTGTTGATATGAAAGACAATGTTATGCTACAAAATCATAAATCAGCCAAAAACCACATTTTATTTACCTACAAATGTACAGAGCGCCAACGCAGTAGTGATGGGAAAACTTAATTATGGTCATAGTGATTCTTCTTGCTGGCTGTTGTTGTTAGTTTTTGTATTAGTTTGAACTATTTTTTCAACATTTTGCATTTTTGCACAATTCCCTACTGCTCCAAAAAGACGAAAATCTAAAGATCTACCCAAGATAAGAACTGCATACAATAAAGCACTTACACACACTTATACACTGCAACAAGCAAACAAAAATGGCTTGAATTAACCGAAAAATTGCATTATTATTAATTTGGCTTTATTCACTTTTAACGAACTTCTTTTTGCTAAGTGTAGGCATATTAATTATGTAGTCACAAGAGCTATCTTTTCACTACCTTTTTATTGTTGTTTGCCTTAATAAATTGAATTCAGCGTTGGATGGTTTTTTTTCTTCCGAAAATTTTTCACTAATTGCCAGTTACAATGCAAAAGCTTTATTCAAGCAGCTAAAGAAATTCCAACAATAACTTACAAACTTAACGAGTGACGTTCAAGTCCTCCCTACAACTGTCATAAAAAAAAAATACAAAAAACCCCAAACATAATAAGCCAAATAAAGTAAAACCATGTTTATTTATGTTTTCCGCTTATGACGACATTGACGATGGATTATCTCTTCATTTAGCTGGATATAGAAATTTTAATTGAATATCTCTTTTAATCTGAAATACAATTCAAAATATCTGCATCTTTCCCACACGCCAGCCACAAGTGAAGCAGGCAGCTACAGTTTAGTGGCATGCCTCCAGATCTGTTTCAATAAAAGTTTTCATTAGATCAGCATAAAAACTTGAGTATTTTTTGCACATTAAATTGTTTGCCTAACACATAATTAAGTTTTTCAATTAGCTTTTTTCTCGTAAACTTAGTAAGTGTATGAAGAGAGTGATAAGTATTATGTGCTATGCTAAGACTTGTGACTTTGCCGTGAAAAGTTTTCTTAGAAATTCAAAACTTGTTTTAATAAAATGAAAAAAAAAATTAAGTTATTTCATCTGCCTTAAATAAGGTTGCCAGGTCAACTAAGTCATGAGTTCGTTTAGTGTCATAAAAACTTTTTAACAAAAAAAAACCAACTTCAAAACCACTACAAAGTAAAAAAAAATTTTGAATTACTGCGCCGACTTTAAAGGTTTTTTATTGATGAAGAAATTAATATCGCCCATTTCAGATTAAGGTGACCTATCAGTCGCACTGACCATCTCCGATTTGGCTCAAAAATTTGTTTTTAGGTTGGTTTTTTGTTAAGAAAACCAATTCCGGAGTTTATAGTTTAAAAAAATTTTCGCCATTCGAATGCCAAAATAGGGCCTATTTTAAGACAACGTAGCTCAGTCAATTTAAATCACATTTTATTAGGGTATCATTGGAATAGTTATCTCCATTTCTTTAAGGGAAAAATATAAAACTTTTGGAAAAATTGCTGTAAGTTGGCCCATTCTTAATTTCAAAGTTTAATGCCATGCCAACAACAGACGCTATAATTTTTTTTCAGTTTCTTTATTTTGATTTCTTGTACGTTTCAATACCTTTCCAACGATATAAAATAAAGGTGTGCTCTTGAAGGGTTCAGAAGTTATGGCGTAAAACGTGCAGTGTTAAAGAATTTTCAATACAAATTCAACTAGCTATCAAAACCCGCGACCTTTCTAATGATACCTTCTTTACAAAAATCGGATTCAAATTGATTGAGCTACATCGTTTCAAAATACACCCTATTTTGGCCTTGAAAAATGGTTCTACAAATTTATAACTTCGGATTTGGTTTTCTAAGCAATAAACCAATCTAGGAACAAAATTTGAGCCAAATCGGAGACGGTCAGTGCGACTGATAAGTCACCTCAATCTGAAATTGGCGATATATTTATGATAATAATATAAAATAGAAAAGAAAATTATAATAATAAGATTTCCAATTTAATAATATATATAAATAAATTCTAAAATTTGACCCAGAATTAATGTGAAAAATAATTTTAAATAATTTTTTACCTTGTAGTGGTTTTGAAGTTGGGGCTTTTTTCTTCCTTTTTAGAGATTACTAGCTGAACCCGGTGTGCTTCGCTACCCCCTCGTGCTGTTTCACTTGGTCGTTATCATCCACTTGTCCCATGAAATAGATTTTTAAAAACTTAAGATCTTCATCTGGAATTGGCAATATTGATCCCATTCTGTGATAATTTTGGCCTTGAACTCTAAATGTTGGCATGAAGTTGTCTCGAACCACTTTGGTCGCACCAAACGATGTCAGTTGAAAACACGAATTGTATTTTCGTATGTTGCTTAAGAAATTTTGGGAATCCGCTGTTGTTCCTATGAAGTGGAATATTATTATTTTAAATAATAATCATTTTCTTTTTTCCTCTTTTTCCTTTTTTGATGCCTTAGGGGCAAATTATTTATTTGTTCTTACCTGAAACTAACGATAGTAGTGGTTCTGGTGGTGGTAGCAGTTCGGGTAAAGCAATTTTACCATTTGCGCAGCACATTCCAGGTGCTTCATTTTTATATTTTTTAGCATTGCAGTATTGGCAAACTTTATTCATTGGTCCAATGGCAACTAACTCATCTTCACTGCAATCAATTTGTGATGTGTAGTGGAATGCAATCAGCTGGTATGCTGCAGGGCTTCGACGATGCTGTGCTCTTCGACTACGATCTTGTAGACGGTGTGCCTCACGTTGCTTTGGTGTCTCGGCAGCTCTTGATAAAGAGGATCGCGATCGGTCACTTCGCATACGTGTTTGACGTTGAGTAGAAGTCTCGTAAGCCCTTGATGTCAAGGCTCGAGAACGATCGCTTCGTAACCGTTTTTCAGGCTGAACAGATATCTCCAGAGCCTTTGATGTTGAGGTTCGAGATCGCTGAATTTCTAAACGTGTTTCGCGCTGAACAGCAGTCTCGGAAGTCCTTGATGTTGAGTCAAGAATTTATTATTTCGTGAGAATATCTTATTGTGAAAATTTAATGACTGTCGGTCCAGTAGTTAAGACTATATTACGATTTTTAATTTTCCTAAAATGGTGCGTGGTCCCACCCACATTTCTCCTGTTACGTATCCCTAACTATGCCAATACCATATGTACCAAATATCATCGACGTAGGTCAAAAATGCCCAAAATATGGCGATTTAAATTTTTGGGTTATATGGGCGGTGCCACGCCCTTTTATCCAATCAAAACTTCATATAGCCTATTATTCCTTCCAGAGTCACAGTACAATGCTGTGAAAATTTCAGGAAGATCGGTCCAAGGGTTTGGCCTCCTATAAAGCAAAAACAAACAAACAGACAGACAGACATTCATTTTTATATACAATATATAGATTTTTAACTTATTGTACAATGTTGCACCTTAGTAAGCGCGGAATATCTTGTGTTATCGAATGATGTAAATATTTTGTAAATAAACCGAAAACTCGGATTTTTGAATGCAACATTTCGAAAGTTTTAAAATTATTGGATCATTATTAACATACGTTTTTTGTAAATATCTTCGGAACTACATAATCGATTTAAGAGTATCTAGTTTTGAAGAACATGACAACGGCTTTCAAAAAAAATAAAATAAAACAAATAAAGCAAAAAAAATAAATATATGTATATGTCATTGGTGATACAATATGAAAATTGGACATTGCCACGCCCCTTCGCCCACAGACCGATAATAAGACTTCACAATGTTACCCGCCTTAATATTCTGAAGATTCCCTGAAAATTTCATCAAAATCGGCCCAGCCGTTTTGGAGTCCATACGTTACATACATACACACATCCTGTTTTATATATATAGATAGATGACAACAATTTTGCCCATTCTTGTAACGAATTTTGGTACCCTAGTGTCAATATTCGAGATACAGTGTTTTTTTATAGTGACACGCCCTTTGAAAATTTCCGCCTACTTTTTTGGTTGCGTTTTGTTATAATTCTACCTATTCTTGTACCGAAGTTTCGTACCCTAGTTTCAATATTATTCGAGTTACAGTGTTTTTCTAAGATTTCCACGCCATTTGTCGAATAACGCCTACTTTTTGACCATAATTTATAATAATTGTGCCTACTTCTGTACTATATTTTAGTTCCCTAGTGTCAATATTAACTTAGATACAGTGTTCTTCTAAAAGTGACATGCCCTTTGTCTACTACCGCCCACTTTCTTCATAGTGTTTTGTAATAATTCTACACATTTTCGTAATGAATTGTATTACCCTTGTGTCCATATTATTCGAGAAAGAGTGTCTATCTAATATTGCCACACTCTTTTGACCAATAACGCCCACTTTCTTGACCGTAATTTGTAATAATGTCCCTACCCCTGTACCAAATTCCAGCACCCTAGTCTCAATATTAACCGAGATACAGTATTTTTCTTATATTGCCACGCCCTTTTGTCCAATAATACCCACTTTCTAGACCGTAAATTCTCATAATAATGCCTACCACTGTACCTTATTTGACTGTCCTAGTGTCAATATTATTTGAGTTACAGCGTTTTTCTAAAATTGCCACGCCTTTTATAACATATCGCCCACTTTTCTGAAAATAATTTGTAATTATTTTTTCCTCCCCTGTACCTAATTTCAGTATCCTAGTATCAGTATTATTTTAGTTACAGCGTTTTTCTATTATTGCCACGCCCCTTGCCGTTCAATGCCTCTATCTTTTGATAAAAAATTGCGGCAATCGGCTAGTACTTTAGGAGTTATCGATGTACATACAGTGATGTCCAAAGAAATAGGGACACCTGTATTTTTACATATAAAACTGCATGAATGCAAGGTGCCCAAGATATATCATTAATTCCCTCAGTTGGTGATTCCCCATGATAATTTGTGTAAAAAAATGCAAGAATGATGGTCACCCCCTCCCCCCTATGGGAGCTAGATACGAAAAACTGTAAAATAAATGTCATAACATTTTACTTCATATTTCATGGATCTTTTATTCGATTTCCAAAGTTTATAATTTATTGAGAATTTAATCAAATTAACATTAAGATGTTTATAAAATATTTTGTTAAGAAAATTATGAGCAACTAAATTCTAAAAAAATTTATCAATTGAATATTGATGATAAATATCTGGAATATAAAATAAATTTTTTAAATATTTTTATGATATAAGTTTTTTTTTTAATGATAAAGGTTTCTATTGACTTGGTTTTTGATCTTGCCATAGTACTTGAGTACTCAATTCAAACACAACTACTTTTTTATTTTAAATTACTACACATAACACAGCTAGCATTTAGTGTGGTACGCTTAGAAAACGGTGTTTGTATCATTGGTTTGAAGGTCATGTAGTCTCTTTTTCAAGATGCTATTGAGTTTTGAGATCGGTTAAGAGATAAATAAAATATAGAGTAAGACGTAATGATGCATATTTAAAAGTTTTTACCTTCTAGCTCCAAAGAGGGCGAGGGGTGATCCTCATCCATAAAGTTTTATACTCACTATATTCACCACCACAATGAATTAATGCTATATCTGGGGCACCTTGTATATAACTCATGCAGCTTTAAATAAAACAATACAGGTGTCCCTATTTCTTTGCACATCACTGTACATTAAAAAAAACCAACTAACTTGAGAACCTCCCCCTTTTTGAAATCGGTTAAAAAGAAGGTAAAAGAACCTCCCAAATGCGAACCTTCTGCTCCCTAGACCAAATCAGAGCTTGAAATTAAATCACTCATGTTACAATTTTTATTTAATGATTGTTAAAAGGGAAGTATTATTTAAATTTCAATATTTAGTTTAGTTTTAATCTTAACAATAAGTTGTTTTTTTTTAATTAAATTTATTTAAGGTTTTGTTTTATTAATGTTATTAAGGTTGTTTTGTAGTTTTGTTAAATTTGATTTATTTTATTTTTAGTTTAGTTAAATTTTATTTTCATTTTAGGTAAATTCGAATATTAATTTCATTTTAAGTTATTTTTTTTTTGTAATTTTTAATTTATTAGGAAAAAGAAATAATTTGTATATTATGTAAAATGCATTTAAATTTAAGTAAATTCAATTAATTAGAATTAATTTTTCAGCGCCATTATTAAGTCTTAATTGATTACCAATATTTCAATTCAATTTGAAAGTATTTTGCAAAAAAAAGTTTGGCTTACATAAAACTACTAAAAACTTTCTTTCTTTTTTGTTTCTAAGATTAATTCTAATCAAGTTACATATTTGGAAATATTCAATGCGCTTGAATATTCACTTTTAATACCATGCAAATACATTTTTCTTTAAAACAAATTATATCAAACATTTGCAACTTCATTTTTTATTAATATGTCATTTTTTAATAACTATGTCCTTGATAAATATTTTGATAACTTAGGCACCGTGTTCCTTATAATAAAGAATTCAAAATTTTTAATATCAAAATATGTCTTTACTTTACTCAATTACCCGACCACGGCGAAACAAAAGGAGAGGCATATGTGCTTGACCGGTATGCAGCGCCGTAGATATGGTGGGCTCAGGGGGTTCAAACCCTCTGCCCCTTAGCAATTAAACATTTTTTTTTATATATTAAATAAAAGCACAGATATTCCAAATTATTTAACTACCATAACATGAAGATAAAGTGAAATTGTACAATGTGCATGGTTGTTTGTTTAGCAGACATTAAGTTAAGTATAATACAATATAAACCAATTTAGTTTAAATGGTTTTCTTAATTGTTTTCCTATGTTATGTTGCTTACGTACTAGCGTTTGCAGAACGTATACATATAAATTAAACAAATGTGAAATTGAAATGATGATAAGCAATGCTTCATTGTTCGTTAAATTACACTGTAGGTAAATTTTCAGCTTTTGAAAAGGCATAAAAAAATGCTTAGACACGTAAACTTAATTTTCGGTCGTAGAATTTAGTGGCATATTCAGTTTTTCCAAATCAGATCAAAGATTTTAGATATTCAGATATACTCTAGATATTCAGATTTTTGTTTTTTCATCATTTGACCTTCATTTAAAAAATCTGTTATACTATTTTAACAATTACTTTTTATTGTATTTTCGAAAATTACTCCAACGTGAAAATCAAGCTAGCTTTGTGTAATCTATGATTTTTCAAAGGTTAAGCAATTTTGCATTTCTCTCCATTTTGACCCAATTTGAATGTTAAACGTAAAATCTTAAAAAATCTTAAAATTTTTTTACTCGAATTAGTATTTTTATTTATTTATTTATTTATTCGATTGCTAAACCTTAACAGGTTTTATAGCAATTTTAAAATTATAAAACAAGATATTTAATATAATTCAAAAATATAAAGTAAGATTTTGATTGAAATCATGTATTATTAACAAACTAAAAAATTTTAATAAATAGCTTAAAGTATATAATTTTATTAAAGTATAAAAATAAAAAAAAAGTTAAGTCAAATCAATAATATCAGACAGCTTAGCAGGGTTGCGTTTTAGAGACAAACAAGGTCAAGTTAGCAACAATTTTTGTATCCAGACATCGGCGGAGTCGTGCGACAAGCAAGGTCTCATATATAATATATATCGTTCTGTCTTCCTGAAGCCGGAAGGATCCTGGCTTGACAGGGTGGTTACTCGACAAACTAGGTCAACTTCACCAAACCCATTTTCATAAAACAAAGATAATCAGTTGCGAACGCACGCATCAAGACAAACTAGGTCTTATCGGCCAATCATATTAATATATTACAAATCGATCTAACGTAGTGTTTCAAGGGGTAAAAAGACACCGTCGACAAGTGTAGTTACAAGTGTAGTTACAATCATCATGAAGATATGAGGCAACTGAAGATCCCAGGTTTAGGTCCATCCAGATTATTTAAATGTTTATTCACCAAAATTTTCCATTTTACGCTTAGGTCCATTTATCCATTTAGATTGTTATATTAATGATAATGTGTTTACAAATCACCAGATGCATCAGATATATGTTTGTGAGAACTTTACATCAGGGCTTCCCAAAGTGGGTGCCGCTAGCACAAGCCAGGGGTGCCGCCAGCGTATGCCAGCGATGCCAACACATTCCATAATTTTCACAATAAAATTGAGATTAAGCAGTAGAATTTCATTTTATAATATGGCAATACCACTATTAAATCCCTAATTTCATTTTATAATATGGCAACACCATTATTATACCGCGTCTACGATTCACAATAACACAACACAAATAAATAACAAAAACACACAGCTAGAAACCATACGAAAACAAGAAAGAGCACAAAGAGAATATGTAAAAAGCAATTTTACTGGTCAGATCAATTGTAAATAGTAGCACAAATTTAGGGGAATTCCCTTTTTGTGCATACAAGCAAATTTCCTTGTCAGAGCAATTGAAAAGTGTTAGTATTTTATGAACTATCAATACAATCAGACGTGTTTGGTAAAGAAATTTTGTCTTTTTCACGTTTAATGGAGTAATTATGAACGTATTTGTTGCAGAATTATGGACAATTGGCTAAAAACTGGGTCTTTGAAAAGAAAAGGTGGTGAAATTGTAGAAGCTTCTGAAACGTCTGATTCAATGACAACCAGCATCGCCGAATGTGACGAAATCTGCCAGCAGCCTTCTGACAGCCTAAGCCCAAACTGTTCTGCTTCAGTTCGAGAAAAGGAAATTCATGTTTCAAAGGAGATTCGAGGAAAAATAAGAAAATATGACCCAAGTAACCTTACTCTGTTTGGCTTTGTTTCAGTTGGAAACGAACAGACACCCGAAGGGCAATGCGTTAATTGTCATAAAATTGTTGCTAATGGCTGCTTAGTCCCATCCAAATTAAAAAGACACCTGGAATGTAATCATTCTGATTTAGTGCATAAAGGTGAAGAAATCTTTAAGCGCCGCGCTTTATCTCTTCAGGCAGGGTCATCTATGATGGAGAGAATTTCTAAAAATGAAAATGAAAATGCAACTGAGGCTTCATTTATTGTTAGTTTACATATTGCAAAAACTGGAAAACCTCATACTATTGCCGAGACATTAATTAAACCTTGTCTGAAGGATGTTGTTAGTTGTATTTTAGGTCCAGATAATGCCAAGAAGATTGATGCTGTGCAGCTATCAAATAATACGATAAGCAAGCGAATTAGCTCAATTTCAGAGACAGTAGAGAACGAACTTATAAAAAGATTAAAATCTTGTGAATTTTTTAGTTTACAGCTTGATGAAAGTACCGACGTAGCGGGACTTGCTGTACTTCTTGTATTTGTGAGGTACCCATTCGCAATGCAAATAGAAGAGGAACTCTTGATAAGCGAAGCGCTTGAGACTTACACCACTGGCGACGAGATTTTCAAAGTTATCGACCAATTCATACAGAAAAATTGTTTGGAATGGAGCAAGTGCGTGGATGTTTGCAGTGATGGAGCGGCCGCAATGGTTGGAAAAACGAAGGGAGCGGTGGCTAAGATTAAGCAAGTGGCAAAAAACGCCACCAGCAGCCACTGTCTTATCCATCGGCATTCTCTGGCGACAAGAAAGATGCCACAAGAATTAAAAGTCGTACTGGATGATGCTGTCAAGATAATTAATCATGTTAAGAGCCGCCCACTTCAAGCACGCCTTTTAAAACTTACCACCGAAGATATGGGTATGGAACACTTTCACCTCTTGCTGCACACAGAAGTGCGGTGGCTTTCAAGGGGTAAGGCTTTAGCCAGACTGTTTGAACTAAAAGATGCACTGGTGGTCACATTTACAGAGCAATCTTTCATTCAAAAATTAACTGATATCGATTGGCTGCTTAAATTGTGATACCTTTCCGATATATTCGAAAAATTAAATGAAACCACCACATCTCTTCAAGGGAAAGAAGGAGCACAATTAGCTAAAATTAAAGGACTGCGCAAAAAAATTATATTTTTTGACACGTGTGTTAAGAGCAAAGATATCTCCAACTTTCCTCGGTTACAAGAATTTGTCAAAACAAATGAGATCCATCTTCAACCAAAATTCCTCGAAATTATTACCACCCACTTGGTAGGTTTGGAAAAAACCATTGTTGAGTATTTTCCTGATATTGATTCTGAGGATGTCTACAGCTGGATGATAAACCCGTTTTCGTGCAACCCAACACGTAAACCTATTGGGATGGCAAATGAAGCTTTTCAAAATCTGCTGGAAATCAGTGAAGACAACACTTTGAAACAAAAATACCACGACGGGAACCAAGAACAGTTCTGGATGCAAGTATACACAGAAAATAATTCTATTGGCAAAATTGCAACAAAAAAACTTGTCCGTTTTACTTCAACTTATCTATGTGAGTCTGCATTCTCAACGTATGCTTACATAAAAAACAGATACAGGAGCAAACTTTCAGCTTCAAGTGATTTAAGGGTAAAATTGACAAAACTTCCTATCAACTTGAATGAAATAATGAAAAATTCATTTAAACAGTTTCATTCTTCCCATTAAAGATAAATGAGCGCTAAACTGCATTGTGTTTTCTTGTATTCCTAAGTAGTCAAACCTTTTTAAGAGTAGGTGTGCCGCGAATTTTTTTTCGCGCAACAAGGGTGCCGCGGTGAAAAAAGTTTGGGAACCCCTGCTTTACATAATCAACGTCGGTACTGCAGGTAATCTATAATTTTATGTTTGATTGAGTCCATGGATTCACTTAAGGATATAACATCAGATACAAAATTAAAATCACCGCAAGCGCTTCTAAGAGGTTCATTTTGCAAATAATTAGTTCTACAAAAGTTCATGTGGAGTAACTGAAAAGATATTCTAGGACGAAGAGGAATATTAAAATATATTTTACTCAATAAATATGGACTGTTGACATATCCATGTAAAAGTTTTATAATCCAACAAGCATTTATCATAATTCTCCGATTTTTTAAAGAAGGAAGATTTAATAGTTGTAACCGATATTCATAAGGTGGTAGGTGAAAATCAGTATTACAATAAAGATAGCTTAAGCAAAACAAAAGAAATTGTTTCTGCACTGATTCAATGTCGTCTATGTAACAACCGTATCGTGGGCACCAAACAACTGAAGCGTATTCTAAGATAGGCCGCACTAGGGAAGGGAATAAGGTTTTCGTTATGAATGGATCATTAAACTCTTTTGCCCAACGTTTAATAAATCCTAAAGTACTATTTGCTCTATTTATTATTTTATTTACATGAATATTAAAGCGTAGTTTAGGATCCATTGTAACTCCAAGATCATTGAAACTATCTAAGGACTCCAATGGATAACCACAAATTTTGAAGGTACATTTAAATGGTGGTTTGCGCGAGAAAGACATATGCTTGCATTTCTTCATGTTGAGGTTCATACGGTTCGTTTTGCACCAGTTATGAAGATGATCAATGTCGGCTTGCAAAAATACAGCGTCATTATCATTTTTAAAAGAAATCAAGAGTTTGACGTCGTCAGCAAACATTAATATGCTAGAATGCATTATGACAGATGGCAAATCGTTAATAAAAAGTAGAAACAGAAGGAGCCCAAGATGACTTCCTTGAGGTACCCCTAAATTCGAGAAGGTTAGTAACAGTGGATTTTCCAGAAAGGAATCCATGTTGGAAAGGAGACATTAAAGATTTAACGCTATGCGATAGTCGTGATGTAACAATTGCCTCTAAAAGTTTAGGCAAAGCGCTCAATTTTGCGATGCCACGGTAGTTATCAATTAAAAACCTATTTCCGGATTTATGCAGCGGAATGATAAATGAATGCTTCCAGGCTGCAGGAAAATAGGAGGATTTTAATGATGAAGTAAATAGTAAAGAGATTGGAGTTACTAATTCTTCACAGCAGTATTTTAATATACATGAAGGTATGTTATCAGGACCACTTTTATATGATGATTTAATATTGTTTAAAAATGATAAGACTGTGCTTGTGTCAATTATTGGTAAATAAATATTCCCAGACTGAATATTAAAAGGATAACTTAAATAATCATAGGACGATGATGAATAAGTCGTCTTGAAAAAGTCAGCAAAAAGATTGCAATACTATTATCATTATCAGACTCAACAGAATTATAGGAATGGAAGGATAAAAGAAGGATAGGAATCAATCTTACGTTTTGTGTCATTTTTCTTAATTCATTTGTGTACCATACCGGACCCGATGTCAAAGAGGCTTTCCTTTGCGGAACAGCTTTAAGAAAACAATCATTGAGCGTTCTATTAAACGCATATACCGCATCATCAAGACTCTGAGAAGATAAACTTTTTGTATCAATATTTAGAATAGAATTCCAGTTTATATTAGATAAGTTATTCTTCAAAATCACGTAGTTTGTTTTTTTAAAGTTAAACTCAATAGGCGGTTGAGAATCATAGTACTGCACAGATGGTTTTGGAAAATTTAAAATAATTTTTAATGTTGGGTGATGAGAATCTTCGGGTGTAACCATAGGATCTGATTTAGACACAGAAGCGATATTGCTGTTATCAAAAAACACCAGATCAAGCAAACGATTATTGTTGTTAAAGATGCAGTTAAGTTGGAACAGGCCTTGGATTGAGAGCTCGTTTAAAAAATAAATATCGGATGAACTTTCAGACGAAGGTAAAAATATTCCAGAAATTTCAGAACAGCTGTTCCAAGAAACGTTTGGCAGGTTAAAATCTCCAGTTATTAAAATATGATCATTAGATTGCAGTTTTGAGCAAGCTTTACTAATAGAAGCCAAATGTTTGCTATAAACTTCTAAGGTAGAAAGGCGAGGAATATATGAACATGTAATAAAAAGACTCAAGGAACCAAACTTAACATGAACACAACAGAATTCAATGTCCAAGTATTATGGAATTAATAACTCTTCAGAGAAATGTGTCGCTTTGACTGCAATCAACACACCCCCGCCTTTAGAGCAAATACCAGGAATGGAGTTTCTATCTTTGCGGTATATGCTAAATTTGCTGCACAGAATTTCAGTATTTAGAGTGTTAGGTTTCAGTCAAGTCTCACTAAAAGCAATTATATTAAAGTGAAGGTTGTGACTCAAAATTAATATATTATTTAGTTTTGTGTTAATGCCACGAACGTTTTGGTAAAGGATAAGGAACTGAAAGCAACAATCTAGTTTTTTTGATTCTTGCTAAAAACCGGAAAAGTAGCCAAGGAAGTTGTAGGCCGAGGTCTAGAAATAAATTCATGCACCATCGTATTGTCATGCCAAAACTTTTGATCCAATACCTTGTGAAAAAGATCACCAGGCAAAGATATTTTAAAAGAGGGCGTAATACGCTCGTATGAAAAATTGAATTTGCAAAGAGAGATATTTTTATTTACAACATTCAGCTTAGAGCTTATATCGAATAACACGTCTTCACCGGATGTAACAGCTGCAAAACGAGAAACAAATATAGATTTTGCAGGCTCATTAACCACAAGTTCTTTATGAACAGGGGCTTTGATACTGCGGTTCGATATTTGTTTCGGTATCGCTCCTGTAGAAACCGAAATAATTTGAGAAGGTGCAGGGACCACATTTGACACAGTAGAAGGTAGAACAGTATTATTATTGGGCGATGGCATGGCTATATCAGTAGTTTTAGCTGAACTACGAAGATTTTTGTTTGAACGTTTACGTTTTGGAGAATTGTAAGCTTCATCCATAATTTTAAACTTTTTAAACAAATCTTCGTATTCACTCAGTCTATCTTGTGCTACCTTTAGATCCTTAGCCACCTCCAAAAACCTTTCCGAGATTGTCTAATAAGTTTAAAGATAAGTAGATTAAATTCTGAAAGTTTAAGAAAATTCGGAGGTGGTCAAAATTTGTTTTCTCCAAAAATAAGGAAAATATAACTAAAAATGGGTCTAAAAGTGACTAAATTTCAATCGCAAATGTCTCTGATGATCTGATTTGGAACGCCACTAAATTATACGAACAAAAAATAAGTTCTAGTTCTCGTAATTTTCGTGAGTCTTTTTGACGTCCCTATAGTGTTATTAACTGAACGTAAAAGTAAATTTAATTTGTACATTTGTCAGTTTCACGATTTTTTAAGCTGTGTGTGAGTATCGCAAAGTGGTTTTAAAAAGTGTACTCCTGAAATTCTAGTGGTGACACTTCGTCTCTAGCACACCAATTAATGTATGCGGTGCAGAATTTTTCGTTGCAATTTATTCAATACATAAAATATATTAATTTACGTTAGTTTTGACTATACTGTTGTAAAAAATCCAAAAAGATCTAATAGAATTATGTTATGGTTAATGCTTATGATCAGAGCAGACCGAAACAGCACGAAAAAAAGTCGTTTTTAGCACAGCAAATAAGCGCTAAAAAATGACGAAATAGCACAATAATAAGCACTAAAAATCTTTTAATTAAAACAAATATTTTTTATCATAAAAAAGTTTATATTTATATTCCTTTTTCAATATAAAAACGTACACTCTAAAACATAAATTCAATTTAAATCAGGTATATTTTAACGTAAACATTAAAAGAAAAAATATTAAAAAATCAGTTCAGTATACTTCCGTCCTTAGAAAGAAAGTCACAAGCTGCACAATTCCAATATTGATATAAGGAAAGATTCGGAGCAGTGAATGAGTTTCTGATTTTTGTGTTAAGTTAAGATTTCCAGTTTCATTTGCAAATGACTGAAAAACGTTAAGTTAAATGGTCACATCTACCACTTCTAGTGTAAAAAAGTAAAAGCTGAATATTCCCAAACTACTGAAATGGAGATATGACTTTCTTTCTAAGGACGCCAGTATAGTCATTGGGGTACTTAAATAAATTATAAATTAATATTAGAATATATGATTAGGTGCTGCTTTAAATTTTCCAAAATAAATTAACGGCGCTTTTGATTTAGCAAGTGCGTAAATTTAGAAAATGATCGCTCAACATCCGACGATGTTACCGGACAGTATTTAAAAAGAGCAAGTTCTTTCGGTGAATATAAATCAAGAAACATATTGCCTGAATCAGTATCTTTATAAAAAACTTTGTATATATCTAAAATTATGGGATATCCTTTGTTTCTCTGAAGGATATTTTTGTATTTTTGGAAAAACTCTTCACGATCCAAGGAGGCCAAAGACTTGCCTGTTTTCTTTACAATGCCAATGCTTTCATTCAACTCAAGTCCTTGGGTTTCAAGTTTTTCAATTGAACGAACGATTGAGGAAAATTGGCATTTAATGAATGCGAGCTCAGATTTTAAACTGTTGGATTGAATTAGTTCTTTGGCCACGCAGATTGCATCAGAATCTTCGTCACTGAATTTTTCCGTTGCAGTTTTAACTTCCTCAAAACTATTGCAAAAATAAATCGCTGCTTTTAGCCACGTACCCCATCGCGTTATTATAGGATTTGGTGGCAATGGAGTATTTGGGAAAGCAAGTTTGAATGCATTACGACGCGATGGAGCCTAAAATTACGAAATAAATTAAAAGTAAACAGTAAGAAAGCAGTAGTCGGTCTAGCCCTTTCACTTCGTGTGTAGGTAATAAAAATGTAAATTGGTTCTTATTTTTATATAAACTGATTTAACATTTGATATAAATCTATTGACAGTTGGGAACTGAATACGTATAAACTCGGCAATTCGATGCAGACCATGTGCAAAACATGTTAAATGAATCATCTTCGGATATAAAACTTGCAACCCAATGTAGAACTCGACTTTTCATGATACTGGGAAAGTAGTGTTTGCTTTGCAGTACTTGCTTCACGTTCTGACGCCACGGTCTTATGATTTTAGGAACTCAGGTTTTGTCGACACTTGTGTATTGCAAAACACACAAAACAAAACAGAGTCATCGCTGCGAAAAATGCCCGGATTCTGTCGATTTATACGGGTGATAAATTCTTTATTTGTTTCTTTCACTTTCGGCATACTTTTTTCGTATTAGAATAGTCGCATGCACTTTTCAATTCGCAAAAATTTTGAACAATTGCTTTTTAGAAAAATTATTTTTTATAAGTTGTCAAAGAAATAACGGCAGCTAATACTTAAACGATAATAAGGAGGTGTTCGAAAAATTGTGCTTTTGTTGTTTGGATGTGTTTAATTTTGTACAAGAAAAGGAGTTGCCGCTTTACTAAAAAAAAATATGTAAGACAGAGTTGCCTATTTACAATATTAAAAAAAAAAATTATTGGTATGGTAAAGTAAAGCGAAAATGTTGAAAATAAGTACTTATAAGCAACATAAGCCGAAATAAGCACAAACACTCTGAATAAGCAAAATGCTGGGAAAACAAGCAAGAAGCATTTAAACTCGCTCTGCTTATGATGTTATGTTGTGAACGAGGAAACTGTCATCAATAAAATGGCTTCGCGTTCCAAAAAAATTCATGAACTATGTAAATCGACAACTATGTATATTAAGGCGCCTAATGCTCTATAGAACAGAAAAAAGTTTATCGAGCCTTTCCTTCAGATTAAACCTGGGCTTATGTTATGATGATTCCCCAAATATTTCGACTCCACAGGTAGCCATCCGTGAGCAGGAATAGTTTGAAATAACCTCTAAAAATCGATTTTTGTTTAAAAATATTGGCTGGCGTAATAGTTTTAAGAAACCAAACTATCAGAAATTATAGGCCGGAAAAGTCTCTTCCAATCCGCATAAAAAATTTTTCATAATAATAAATAATAAATATAATAATAATAATAAATAATAATAATAAATATACATTATAAATAAATAAATTATAAATAAATAAATAACTTTTTTTTTAATTTTTTACAATATATTTTCAGTAGGTGGTTATTTTATTATTAATATTTTAGTTTTAATTTGTTTCAGTTTAGACAATTCTGACCAGCAATTCTGCCCAGTGAGGATGGCTAAAAAACTCAATTTTTAGAGGTTATTTCAAACCATTGCAGCTCAAGGATGGCTATCGCTAGAGTCGAAATATTTGGGGAACCATCATAACATAAGCCAAGGATTATTTTAAGAAACTGCCCCGAACAACTTTTTTTCGTGCACCTTAATGCATATATATGATTTTCTTTTTAAAATGTCCGTTTTCGTTATACAGTGGCTCACAACGAAAGTCGGGCAGGCATTTCAGAAAAATATTGCAATTTATATATTTTTCAAAACTTTATTTTTTGGTGAACAAAATTAAACAAAAACATAATTAAAAAATTAGAACATAACGGTGAAACAAATTTAAATCGAAACAAACCTATAGAAACGAGCTCATATTGAAAGTCGAGCAAGTAAAGAAAAAATGCAAATTGTTGTCCTTAAACCGTTATTCCTGCTTACAACTTTTTAATACTGTTGGAATAACTTCAATCAAACGCAAAACTTAAAAAAATAAACATTTCTCGAAAAGTGAATCAATCAACACTGGCAGGAAGGCAGATCGTGATAGATTATTATTTGAAAGGAAAATCCTAGTGACAAATTTCACAATTCGCCTTAAAAAGTAAAGCAACAGTGCACGATATAATCCAGCATTATATACAAGATAAGAGAATATGCAAAAAAGAACGTACAGTAGCTAAAAATAAACTTAGCTCCAAAGATGAAAGGTATTTTTTAAGAGAAATAACAAAAGACCCATTTTTATTTGCGCTAAAACTAGAGGTTATGTTAAAACTCAATTTGAAAAAGAATGTACACTCAGAAACAATTTGAAGAGTTTTGCGAAAAAATTTTTAAATTGAGGAGTAGCACGAAAAAAGCACTGTATTCGAAAGAAAAATGTAATAGAACTGGAGCAAGGTTAATAAAACAGAAAGCATTAGGATCTTTAGCACTTTTCAACAATAAACTTTTAGTACAGGTTTTGTTTTGCGATGAGAGTTTATTTAATTTATATGGTTCAGATGGAAAGCGAAAACCGTTTGAAGAATTTTGCAATAAAATTTTTAAACATACAACTAAGCATGGTAGGGGATCAATCATGGTTTTGGGCTGCATCTGATGTTGAAAAGATTAATTTTATTGAAGTTATAATGGACAAAAATACGTTCCTTGACATTCTGATGGCGCACGTAAAAAAAAGTGCGGGTAAATAAGGAATTGAAGACAATTTTGAGTTTTACCAAGACAATGACCTGAAACAACCGACGCTCTTGGTAAAGAATTGTGTACTTAATATTCGTCCAAGTGTCATAAAAACAACCTCACAAGGCCCAGATTAAAATGTAATAGAACATCTATGAGATGAACTTGAACCCAGAGTGCAGTATCAGGGATGGGCAACTAAAGATCCAATCCTCAAAAAAAAGTATCCTAAGTGAAGAGTGGAATCAGATTGGAGCTGAAGTTTTTACAAATTTGGTTGCACCCATTTCAAAAAGGCTGCAAGCAGTCATATAAAAAAAAGGATTGGCAACAAAATATTAAATTCTTAGTTTTAGCATTGAATTCCTTATCTGCCCGACTTTCAATGTGAGCTCGTTTTTAAAGCTTTTTTTTTTATTTAATTTTGTTTTACCGTTATGTTCTAATTTTTTAACTATGTATTTGTTTAATTTTACTCACCAATAAAGAATGTTTTGAAAAAAATATTTACTCCAAGTTTTTTCTTACATTTTCATTTCTGAAACCAATGCGAAAGTGCTAAGAAATGCCTGCCCGACTTTCGTTGTGAGCCACTGTATTACTTAAATAAATACTTGTCGTCCTGCTCCAAATAAAGCGATTAAATCAATTTTTTATATTTTTACTTCAGCAACCCCCCCCCCGTCCCCCGTCTCCCATCACCCATCAGAATCCACAGCTTTGTAAACAGCTCACATTATTTCAAATATAAATTAAATAGGTAAATTAAAACCCATGGCATCACAATGGGCCTCCTTGGCTGAAGTGTGTTTCAGGAAAGATTTAGCTACTTTAACCTAACCTAAACCCCCCCCCCCTTATGGAACACCTATCTACGGCGTTGCCGGTATGTATGTACTAGGGAGTCCAATCCCGAAAGCATTTCTCAATCCCGGGATTAGTTCGGGATCGAAAGTTTTAAGAAGTAAATAATTTAAAACGTTTTAAAACAATTTTTTGTTATGTATTAATGAAACTAAAACATGTAAATTAGTTCGTTTATAAAGTAACAAAAACAAAACACATTAAGGGTATTCACAATTGCGTTGTTTTCAGTGTAGTTAAAAAATCCCGTGGTATTGATACCACACTTTACCGAGCGGTTTTTATATTTTTTGTTGTTTTACATGAAATCTCTAAAAATCAAAAGTGTGGTCATTTTAAGTAGCCCAATGATATGCTTAACGAACGTAGTTTTTGATGTTCCCAAGACAAATGCTCGGTTGCCAGTTATTTCCTAATTGCAAGAAATAGAAAAAGCTCAAAATGTAAGTTAAACTTTTTATGCCATATATTAATAAAATATATCAAATTGGATAGTAAGTTTATGTGCATAGTAACAAAAAGCTATAGTGGGAGGTTTCCAACCACAAATTCTATTTTAAAGGTTGCTCATAGTTGTGATTTTCAACTATGGCAAAAAAAAACACAATTTTGAGTACCCTTATTGTTAAAAAACAAAGAAACTTAAATAATATTAATGACTAGCCTTTATTATTAACTTAAGCCTCTCAGTGGATTTTCCCAATATATTGGGCACGTCAGAAAGTAATTTTTATTTGTATTTATTTGGCAAATCTTTTGTTTAAATCAAATTGTTTGGTTCTATGAAAAAAAGATGAACCAATATGATAAAAATAAATTTAGAGAGATATTTGACATAAAAGTTGGATTTTCGATTTTGTGCCGAAGAAAAGCAAACAATATTTTTTCGGCCTATTTTATAAGAAAAATTAATCGGACAAAGTTTAATTTTTGTTTTTTTATCTTTTTTTTTCTTTAATGATAAGAATATTAAGAGGGTTTAAAAAACAAAGATCTAAAGGCTTGAAAAACCTTTAAGAGATTTAAAAAAAACTTTGTGCCGGACAGGAGCAAAATATTTTTTCTTTGTACTTAATCTTGTACATAAAGCTACTTAAGCTTGTGTTAAGCTAAAACATAAATAGCGCAGATTAAAATCAAAGGTATGTTTTTTCATTTTTTATGGACCTAAATTATACGAATATTACCTCAAAAAAAATTATTTTGTTCTTAGCCTAGCCATTGAAAGGGTTAAAGAACAAAAAATAAAAACAAATACAGAACAGTTTAAGGTATTATTATATAAATGCTACACCTTTTTTTTTTGTATTTTCATGATTTTTTTGTGTTTACGGCATATTAAATTTGGAAAAGACTTTTCAAAATTAAATTTTTTGTTTTAATTATTTTTAAAGTAAGCATTAAGCTGATCAACATGTTTTATTTTTTATTGGAGAGTTTTGTTCGGATATTATTAAAAATATAACCCGATGATGAGAAGCACCGTTCTGATTCTATGCAAGTTGTAGAAATAGTTGTACGATAATCGTAAGCAATTTGTTAGTTTCGATCACGATTGCCTTCGCCACAAAAAAAAACATTTCCTAAGTCTTCTTTGCACCAGTGATTCACACTCATCATCTTAACATTCTTTTTCAGCCTCAATAAAAGATTTTCTAATTCTATATTCATATCAACTTAAAATGAAATGTTTGCATTTACATAAATTTTTGTAATAGAAATTTTTTTATTTAAAAATCCCGGGATCCTGAAAGACAATCCCAGAATTTAAAGAGGCTTAAATCACACGGGATCCCGGAATCCCGGATTTCAGCTTCCCTAGAATGTACGTATGTTCATCTGTTTTACTCTCACTTATAACTACTTATCAACATTTGACAAATGAGGTATCGTCGGAAGCGTTTTCATAGTCTTCTGACTGATGGCTGTGTAACGTCACATTTAATTTAATATAACGCCCTCTAGCGGACATAAAGTCATGAGCAAAAAACAATTTTTTAGTGACATAAGCAAATGAGGTATCGTTAAAAGCATTTTGATTGTCCGATGAAGAAAAGTTATGCGACATCACATAAAGTTTAATAAAGCGCCCTCTAGAGGATAAAAAGTCAACTATACCCCTAATTTCTAAACTACTAATCATAATTTGACAAATGAGGTATCGTTAGAAGCGTTTTCTTTTAGTCCGCTTATTATAGGCTTTGTGACGTCACATTTCATTGAATGTGGCGCCTTGTATAGATCATAAAGTCATATTCTCACCTGAAATTGTTTGTACAAACTACTAACTTTTTTTTTTATTAAATAACATATTTAATTGCATATAATAGCAACTTAGGGGTCATCCATAAACTACGTTACCAATTTAGGGGGGGGGAGGGGTTTTTAAATGCACTACGATAAGTAACCGTAGGGGGGAGGTGTTTAGATATTGTAACGTTACCAAAAATTAAAAAAATCGACGAAAAACCTCTAATTAATAACACAATCATTTCAAAAATTTTTAACCTTACATGTTTATGTTTGATCGTCTAAATTGATGGTTAACTTTTGTTTCAACGATTTCTTCCACCACCTTTTCCCTCGACACAGGAACCTTTTGGTATTCCTTCACCATCTCAGCACTCGTCTGAAAAATTTGGGTCTTTGCTTTTGCGACAGACTTTGACGTTAAGGCCTGAATGTTCTTGATCAAAGGAGATACCGTATGACATGTACTGTCCTTCTCAGAAAGAAGAAATCGGTTCAAGGTAGTGTCCTACCTGCGGCTTGCATTTCGTTTTTAAAACTTCTATGAATTGCCATAAGTTTGTATTATATCGTTTACAATAAATCGGAATAAAAAATACTATTTAAATAAATCAATTTTCAGAAAGCATTTACACAAAAACACAAAACTTGGTGCAGCTCGGGTGCAGCCTTTAAGGGTACTCTGTCAAAGACCAGGTGAATTTCTTTGCGTTAGAAATGAGGATTCACCTGAATGGGTCGACATAAAATCCGATGAAAAATTCTATTTTGAAGAATCCTCAACAAAGCTACCAGCTTCTTCTATCCCAGTGATTGAGAGCATTGAATCTTGAATAGCAGATGGAATAGCTTTTACAGATGATATTAATTATTGATTTTTTTTCAATTGTTCCTTTAATGTATCTATTCATACTAGTCACTAATACTAGTGAAAATTGTCAGAGCTAGTCAAAATATATAATCATTCGAATGAATTAATTTCATATGTCACGTTACTTTATGGGAGGAGGGGTTTTGAAAAGCACTACGAAAAGTAACGCAGGGGGAGGGGGGGTAAAAAAACCAGAAAATCAGTAACACAGTTTATGGACGACCCCTTATAGTGATGTTTAAAAGATATCCGTGGTCGTATGCCATCTACTTTAACAAAACAATACAATCTAACAGTAGTAAGCGATCAAAATCTTTAGGGCAAAGGGCATTATACATTTAGAGGGCGACATATGACAATATATATGAGGTTGTATACTACCACGTATATCTTTTAAACATCACTATAGATTAGTATTATATGCAATTAAATATATTATGTGTAAGTTATTTATTTAATAGAAAAAAAAAGATTGAATAGTTTGTACATAACAAATTCAGATGAAAATATTTTCTTGTTTCATACTTTTTAACGCGTGAGTTTTAGGAGTCGTTGTTTAGGTTTTTGAACTTATTTTTTTTTACAAACTACGAAGGTATGCCCTCGCCCTTAACAATACAACAAATGAAAGGAAAGTATGCGTATTTCTTTGTTAAATATAATACAAAAATACAATTTCGGGTAGTTGGTGTTTTTAAAACGAAAATAGTTTTGTAAAGTACTTTTACAATATGTTCAAAGATTTTCTCTTTTAAATTTTTCTGATACAAAATCGTTTAAGACATCTTGTAAGTTGACCCTTTCCAATTTATAATTTTCAACCACGATTATCACCAACAAATTTAAACGGTTCTGTGACATTGATGAACGAAGACAGTTTTTTATTATATTTAAAGCGATAGTTAAAAAGCGAACATAATTCAATAATAATTGGAAATATGACAATCTATAGTAATAAAACTCATTTTCTGTTTGTTTGTTTGTTTGTTTGTTTGTTTGTTTGTTTGTTTGTTTGTTTGGCTTTTATACGAATCTAAACGGCTCAATGCATATTGCTCAAACTAAGTACATATATTAAATTTATCTCAACTTAAAATGTTACATACTTAGTTTTTGCCACGCCCCCTCTGAAATTTTTCAACTAACGGTAATTTTTTTATTATAAAACTTTTTAGTATCGGAGATTTTTGTATATTTAATTTTAAAAATTTTTTTGTTATTTTGACATCAAAAACACTCACATATCTTTAAAATTGGAGAAATTTTCAGAACAACGACTTTTCATAAAACATCGTTACCTAAGAATGAGAAAAAACGACATGAAAATCAAAGTTTGGTCTTTCCATGCAAATATCTCCGCTGTCCATTAATATATTTCATTCAAATTTTTTTTGTTCAAAAGTTCAATAAAATCACTTCACACAAATAGGTTGAACTGTACCGTTAAGTCACTGTATATATGTTTTATGAGTATGCCAAAAAAGGTCCAAAATATTGACTTTTTACTCAAAAAATGACTCAAAAATTGTTGTTGTTGTAAAAATGAAATCAATTAAAAACAGCAAATCTGACTACCTTTCATATGACATAGCATTTATTTGCAAAAATTCTTCCAGCTAAGCGCAAAAATTATTTTACTGTTTTTGTCATCAAAACAATTATTTTAATGTTTTTGTCATCAAAACAACCCCCCCTTTGATTTTTTTCGCGAAATTTATTTTTTCCAAAATGTTGTTTTTATATTTTTTCCAAAAATTTAAGTCTCAAAAATAATTTATGTGAAAAAATTACCCCAATATCTCTTTCCAATCAAAAGTTATGGCTAAAAATCTATTTTTTCTACCAGACTATTAATAAAACTTAGTTTTGTGTTAAAACTCTCTATATAGTTTGAACGTCCCCATATATCTCTAAGAATGCAGTTGTGTGTCTAAAGTAATAAATAGTGATCATCTACTTATATTTTGCTTACTTATATGCTACTTATATGTTTTTCGTACCCCTTCTTTGAACTCAATTAGCTCACCGCAAGAGATGGAACCACCAACAGCAAAAATTTTCCTAAACTTTTTTGGATTAATGTTCGTTCATTTACCTTTCTAACGGTAGATAAATAAAATTAAATAAAATAAAATTCAAATACAATTCAACAATTTTTTTCATTATTCCCGATTTTAAAAAACATTCAATAGAGAAGTGTATGTTAAAATGTTTATATAAGTGACTCTCGAGTAACACCGGGTATATCAGCTAGTATATTATAAAAAAAGAACAAAGCAATAATATTGTCGTTGAGGATATAAATTAAATTTTCACTATATAAAACATTTTCAAATATTTTTTTCTCAGTTCGTGGGTCCCCTAGCCGATTCGAGGCCCCTAGGCAGTTGCCTACACTGCCTTATAGATAATCCGGCCCTGGTCCTTCCAAGGGCTGAAATGGCCAGTTTATTTTTTATTATTTTACAGAAATAAATATATATTTAGAAGAAGAAGATAACAGGAATAAATATATAGATTATATATTGCAGGAAGTTAAAAAAGAGTTCGTCGAAAACTAAAACTCCTCGCACTTTTTTCGTAGTGCGCGTAGGTTGCGATAGTTTTCCTTGAAAGTCTTTCATGAAAACTTCATACTTGTGAAATTGGCATCTGTTTATTTCATAATTTATGACTTAAATAAGCTTTGTGGAAGCATGAAAATTAATCCTGACTGAAATGCTAAAATAAATTAGTCAACATCAACCAAAAATGCCGCCTGAAAAGAGATACGGCGGCATTCTTTACAATAAGCGTAAACAACACGTAGCTTTGTCGTGCATCAGCTTACTTTCGCTTTCAAGTGATACTTTGAAAAACTTTGGCTGCTGTATCAACAAGATTCGCATCTAAGCCAAGAATGAAAGGATGCCAAGCTTAAATAATATTTTATCTCATAAAATTTTGACACCAACTATAAACAGTGCAGCTTTTGGCTGAATTGACAGTGCAAAAAACTACATAATTAACTAAGTTATGGCGCGACTTTCAAATTTTTAATTTTAAACCAACACTTGGTATTGCGTAAACGATTACGTGTTGCATAATAGAAATATAATATTTAATAACAAAGGTTTTAAAATTAAACATAAAAGAAGCACCTTTGTCTTATACAACTTGGGCAGAAATGCCAGAAGAAACAAGTAGGTACTTAATATCTTTTTAAAGAAAAAGCAAACATATATGAAAGAAGCAAGCAACCACCGTGGGTGCGGTTGACCCCAAAAACTTGTGGCAATTTTGAACATTTTATGCGTCAAAAAAAATTCATTATCACTCTATTGTTTCACTTAATTTGGAATGTTTTTTAAATCAGCAGCTGGTATCGAGTTGCTATTTGTTTGACAGATTTTTGGCTAGCTTAATTTCTTCATACTTAATATTAAAAAGCCGAATAAATCAACGCTTCCGCTAGCAACTTTATCGATAATTGATGCTCTTTTATTTCTTATTTGAATAATTTTTGATGTTTTCATTAATTACCTCGTTGATTTTGCATGCAAATGAAATCGTGCACAGTTTTTGACAGCTGTTGCAGTTTTAATGTCGCTAACTCTTGTATCGTTTTATCTATGACAACTTAATGCTCACCAGTGATGATTTCAGTTATAGTAAATATATTGTTTTATTTGTTTTTTTTTTTTTGTTGCCAATATGCATGTTTTAAGTGTTGCTGCTGTTTTGCACAGAACCAATGCAATGATTTGCGATATTGTTTTGGCATTTATTATAAGCTTTTAGATGGATGCAAATAACTTACCGTCCGATTTGTTTATTTGCACAGATAATTTATTTGTTGTATAGTTTGTTTAATAAAAATTTGTTTAATTTTGTTTGCGAGTTCGTTGCTTAAGTCTTTTGTTATGATATCGCAGATTAGGTCGTTTATAGCTGTTTGCATTAATAGCTGTTCATAACGATATATACATATACACTCCGATTCATCAGATTAGAGTCAGTCAAATTTTTTTGAAATATAAAGATATAACTTTGTAACTAGAAGAGATAGCGACATACTGTCTTCATAGAAATAGTCTAGAGATGTCGCTTAAGGGTATCGTGTAATATAAGCGATTCTGAACTAAAAAATACAACAAAAAATATTGAGTTCAGCTATTATTAAAGTACATAAGAAAAAATTTTGTGACGTCATTTGCGTGTGCATGACGTTGTCATGAAACAATGCGAAAAGATTTGCTGCCATAATAACATGATCTGCAATCATCTGGAAAAACAAAATATATATTTGTAAAGTAAACACTTACGCCGAGGTAGTGACTTTGCCCTTTTTTAAAAAATGGGCCTGAAAATAAATTTACAGTTCGTTATGTACTCAAATTTACACCCATTTTTTAAACAACCAACTTTAAAGAAGCGTAATTTTCTTACAAACAAAAAATTTTACAAAAACTCGAAGTCACTACCTCGGCGTAAGTGTTTATTTTACAAATATGTATTTGTTTTTTTCAGATGATTACAGATCATGTTATTTTGGAAGCAAAATGGTCCTACCCTACACTTAGACGCAAATTACTTCACAAAAATTGTGTTTTTATCTATTTTAATAATTGTTGAAATCTATAAAAAACTTTACATCAATAACTCTAACCATTTTTTTTTTGTAGTATTCATTAAAAAAGAGCCTTCAGAATTGCTTGTATTACATAAAGGTACCCTTAATGTGCTTTAAAAACAACAAAAAATTTTATCTTTTACTCTTCTGGATTTTCTGATTGACGTGCTAAAAATAAACATAAGTTTTGATTTGTTTAAAGTTTAACTTCATTAGAAACCATAAAAAAAATTACGATAATTTTGAAAGATATTAAACCTATTCCAAACCTTATGCAAGGCGTGATTAACCTTAATACTGCCTTTTTACTTTTTTGAAACTTGGGCTATAAATTTCTATTTAAATCATAGGAATAAAAGTTTGCTTACTTTTTTATCGTCATTTGTAGCGGAGTTATTGAGACGACAATTTTGACCAAAAATGAATATGGGGTAATTTTCAATTGATCATACACTCTAAAAAGTTGTTGTTAAAATTTACTACAACATTTATAGACATCAGGTAAGCAATTAAAGCTACAAGTAAATTGACTTATTACTTGTTATTTACTTGTTACTATAAATAATACAGCTCAACAAAAATATCTGAAATGAGTGATGCCCTGAGTATCTAAGCGCATTATTATAACTAGTATCGCCTGTGGCCGAAATTCGACCAACTTTCCGAAATTTCAATAGTTTTTTCTCATTGTGAGGCGTTGACCTTGCCTTAAGAAAATGTGGTTTGCTAAGAAAATTTTAAGTTTCAATACAAAAATACGTTTTACTGAGAAAAGTAACAGTTTTCGAGATATGGTCATAACTTTGATGTCAAAATAAAGTGAGCTTTTAAAAATTTACTATTTGTAAGAAATTTCACAAAAACCATATATATTTGCACATGTTACATTAAAAATGCTTGTTGTAGGGTATTCGACCATAAATAAAAAAAACGATTGATCACTTACGCAAGAAATTTAAGAACCCGATTGCAAAAAAGAGCACAAACGGTTTTGTTTGATACAAACAAAAAACGTGTAATTTCTTAAAAAAATTCTAGTTTTAAAAAAAAATCTGTTAATTAAAAGATAAACTAAATACTCACTCCAACATACAGTTAGTTTGTGCGAATGGAATATGATTTTTAGTTTATACGCTCCTAAAAACGACATTTCATTTTTGATACAATATGCATTTAACCCTCCGATGAATGACAGTTCTGAACTTCACAGCCGTGTGAAAAGGTCCCTACGGACCTTTTTTGTAAACCATATTTTTTTCATATAAAAATTTTTTTTTATTTTTTTTTTGTTTTTATTGTTTATAACTAAATTCAACATACAAAAATAAATTTTTTTCAATTTTTTTAATTTTTTTTTTTTTGCTTGAATTTTCTTAAGACTATTATAAAAAAGTTTAAAAATTATTGTTGTTGAGCGTGTACTTCTTGTCCCCCGCCCTGTGCGCAAGTGTTGCAGCGATGTAAAAGTGTGCTAAGTTCTCCGCAAACAGCGTTGCCGCAGCCGAAGCAGTATGCCCGCGTTTTCAGCTGCCGCCCGTACTCAGAACGGCAAAGGCGACATGACGGTCTACTTGACCTAGCCGCAAACGACGGTGCATTGCCTTCCATCGGTCTTGATAATACCTGAAATAAAAAGAAAAAAAAAAAAATAACTATATATTCTTTTCTTGAATTTGAAGATGTTTTTCTTACCCTGACATCGAATGCTTCCATCGCATTGCGTATCCTTGGATATGAGGTTATATGGTTGTTCAGGGCACGTTCTTCGATATTTGGTGTGGCCAATTGTTTCGTTAGCAGTAACAAGAACGATCGCCGTCTGTCACTCCTTTTTATAGGCTTCATTTCGTTGTAAATCGTAAAAGCAGCCAATGAAGCGACGTCCAGCATATTATAAAACATGGCCAACGGACATCGTTGTGTTGCTCTTTTGCAGCTGTAAGTGCCTAGCATTTGATCCATGGTATCAACGCCGCATTTGTTGGCGTTGTAATCTAATATGGCATAGGGCTTCCGCTTCTCGGTTTGCTCGTCATCGAGGCAGGTGTAGTGCCTTGTGGAGAGCACGTTCACCACTTTATTTTTTTTCGGCACGTATGAGCATAACGCTATATCCCCTTCGTTGAACCCAAATAATGTACTATTGATGGTGCGCTTCGGGTTCTTCTTGAACTCCTGTGAAATGAATGTTTTGTTGTAGCGCACTGTACCAACATATGCGGTCTTCCTCCTCAACAAAATACGCGCCAAGTCAAGAGTGTTAAAGAAATTATCCGCGTATATAGTACGGCCAGCATCTAAATATTTTTCCACAAGATCCAGCACTACGTTCTGCCCTTGGTTTATCTCCCGTTGTTGGTTTGGCAGTTTTCCAGAATATGTCATTCCCTTCACAGGATAATAACTCTGTGTGTCGCATAACCACCATACTTTCAAACCATACTTAGCTGGCTTTGACGGAATATATTGTGTGAAGCGGGTGCGGCCTCTGTAAGGGAACAACTGCTCATCAACTGTTAGCGCTTCATGAGGAGTGTAAGCTGCTGCCAAGTTATGTTGCAACATCTGCCAAATATCGTCAATAGCCGCAGTTTTGCTGTTGATGAGTCGCTGTTGTCGAGTATTTCCATTGTCGAATCGAATAAATTGCTTTATACACATGAAGCGATCGTACGACAACGCAGCTTTGTATATTGGGCAACGCGTCGCGCCCCAATATGGTTTGATCTTGTGAGTCCAGCATACAAAAGAATAGCTACAAAGACGTCAAACTCTTTCACTGTCACTGGCTTCCACTCCTTTTTCTTCGTGGGATTCGCCAAATTCCATGCAGCTGTAACCTCCCTGCCTTTACGATTTGTTTCACGTAGCACTAAGTGTATTATTTCCTCTGTCATGATTGAACGCATTATTGTATAGGGGTCGTGTATATTTCCTGTTGGTTTCTTTCCTGGTTTCTTTCTTGTGAAGTCGACCACGTTATGATTACGAGTGCGTGATGTTGGTGGTGCTTTTTTACTCAATTGGGTGCCATCTTTACCAATATAGTAACTTTCATTCGTTTCCTGTTCATCATTTTCTTCACCTTCATCATCGTCGTCATCAGTATCTTCATTTAGCTCGACGTATCCTTCAGTTTCGGCATCTGATTCTTCAGCAGGTTTGTATGTGCGATCTTCATCATCCTCAACTTCATAATTATCAATTGCAGCAATATCAATTTCTTCATCCATGTCTTCGTCCATAAAATCAGCAAATCTACTATCAGCTGCTCGCCTTTCATCCGCAGTCATTTGCTGATAACGTGTACTACGGCGTTCAACAATTTCAGCAACGTCCAAATTACTTGCATCTGCCATATTTATATTTTTGTTTCTATCACACACGATTTTAATCTTCGCTGTCTAAACTTTGTCTGATTTGGTTTACGAAACTACAACTTCTTTTATACTCTTTCGTACGTCTACCTAAACTCAAAGACATTAGTGCCCAAACGGAACCAAGGCGGATGTCGGATGGCGGGCCGTTCTCTGCGAAATCCGCTGAGAACACGTCCAGAATATGAGCGGTTGTCGGTTGTCGGATCACGGTTGCATTTTATATTGGGAATGATACAAACTATTTTATATTTTGCTTTGAATTCACATGAATGCAACACAGGCACAAAAACAGAATGTCAGATCATAGTAAAAACTAAGAAAATAACACTGAACGTACCCAATCTTTAGCAAAAATATGGCAACATTTAAGTCACTCAGAGAGAATTCCGACACCCGTCAGAGAGAAATTAGAATAGATTCTATTCTGGCGTTTTCCCGTCATGCATTTCTACGGCGATTTCATTTTTGGCGGCTGCATATATTTTCATGTAATTTGTAGCACGGCGAATCCGACAACCGACATCCGCCTTGGTTCTGTTCGGGCTCTTAGGGATGATGATAAAAACAAAAAATTCTAAGAAAAAATTCTAAAAACAAAAATACTAAGAACAAAAAATTCTAAGAACTGGTTTATTGCTAGTAGTATAAAATTAGAATATTGTGCCTTTCCTTGAAAGCAATAAAGTTCATGTCCTCGAATTTTTCTTAGAATTTTTTGTTTTTATCATCATCCCTAATGTCTTTGAGTTTAGGTCTTTGTGTTCAGAACAAGTAAATTATGTGTTGAAACAATAAAAAAATTATAATGATGCCCAAAAACATGCATTTATTAGTGAAATTCAGTACAAGGTCCATACGGACCTATTCACACGTCCGCGTACTATTCTCACTAAAACCTCAATAACTCCTAAGGTAATGATCCGATCGGCTTGATTTTTTTTTCCAAAAGATGCGCAACAAAATACTCTTGGAATACAGAGTAACTTTGGGGGGGAGGTTGTAGTGGCCGAAGTAGGAGTAATTTCAGTTTGAAAAGACAAAAAGGTCCCTAGGGACCTTCTCACTCATCGGAGGTTAAGAAAGATCTGAGATCTAAAATTTCCTTCAATTTTATCGGATGTTTCGGTTACCGTTTCATAATCTTGATGCCCTCTTTCTGCAGGCCTTGCTTTTCGCAGGACAGTATTTTTTTAATTATGGGTTTAAATTTTTTACGATTTATTTGGGCTTCTGGTTTTGCTGCGCTATTGATTTAAAATAAAAATTTGCTCTTGTTGATTCTGCAATGATTTGATTGTATCCATTTCTTCTTGTTGCTTCAATAATTATGGGGGCATTAACCTCCACAATTCCCCCTTTGGTTGCGCTGTTGGCGCTGTATTCATTACTTTGAACTCCTTCTTCTTCTTCATTCCCTACAAATGGTAGTGTTTTTACCGCATTGTTACACTAAAATTACGCTGCAACAATACATAGCTCTATTGCAATAATATTTATAATAAACTCTTAACAGTTCTTTAAAATAAACTTTTTTATACTGTCCTATAAAACCTGCGTTAATAGTATTTACAATTTTTGAGCTTATTTAGCTGTATAAAAAAGAAGTGCGTTCTCAAATACAGTTTCTGCTTCTTTATCCTTTAAAAGTTAGTGAGTGCATGGGACATATTGCCATCAAAGTGCACCTCAACAGCCACGATTGATTAATAATGACGTCCCTTTTGTATGAATAAAAGTATGAAGTTGTAGCTGCTTTTGTTCAGCACTTTGTCATTATATAGCGTTAATAGCCATGCTGACAAACTGACAAATATCTGTACAAAGAAACTGACGGACAGACAGCTAGACAATTGATGTTACAATAAAGCAACCACTTCTTGGCTTACACCCTCGAATTATCTTGTCAATGTTGTTCGGCATTCAACACCGATTTGACGTTTGACTCAATCGCCAGGCAACTTCATTACCTTTCATCGCCACTCTCTTCAACTGTGTCATGACTCTGTTTTGTGTGAAAATGACGCGACAGTCATTTTCTGAAGACAGTGCAAATTTTCTCAAATTGACGCAAGCGCAATTTCCCAACAACGATTTCCTTAGCGTGATTTGCGGTTATGTTCAATATAAAATTGAGCTCCCGAAGAGTTTATTAAGGATATTATTTGTTGCTGTTGTTGCTATTGTGCTAGTTGCTGTGTGAGGGCTGTTATTATTGTCATCGAGTTTTTGGCTATTCTGTTTTCTTTTTTTTTTTTTGAAAATTAGTTGATGTTATTGTAGACTTGAGGATTTTCTGATGTTATGTAAAACACGTCGGAGTGATAAATAAGCAAATGACGTCATAATAAAGTGCAAATTGGATAAAGGGCGTTTTATTTTTTTTTTTAAATTAGCAACTATTTGTGGCTTCGATTTACTTCATACAGAAAAATCTCATATAAACAAAAGACTGAAGACACAAACGCGATCGAGCGCTTCATACCATATTCCATATCGTGCACGTTTTAAGTGAAATAAAGAAAAGAAATGTGAAAAAAAAAAAAATTCTAATAACAAAACCATACGACTTTTTAAAAAGTTTAAGCTTTCACATCATGAGCTTCTGATTTTGTTTTAATTGTCTTCTTTTGCTTGCACAAAAACAAACAGTTTGCTTACCAAGACTCAGTCATAAAATTTATTCAAATAGAATTCTTAAAATTATTATGCAAGTGAAAATACTTTTCCACTATATTACACAATGAGAGAAACATGTTAGAAGATAAGAAAAAAAAACAACGCTATAATCGCGCTCAGTGGGAAACATGCAATCCAAGTAGATGACATGCCAAAAGTTTCACGCCACCAATGAATGGAATGAAAGTAAATCACTTTGCATGCCTAAGTCTTGAAATCGCATCCTAAATGCGTCACTAAAAAAAATAGCTGCTCATCGGGCAGCACTTGAGGGTATGTGTGTGTGTGTGTGTTGGTATATGTTTGTGTGTGTGTTTTCGAGTGTATTTATGGGTAATTGTAACATCACACAGCACAAAGCTGTCAGCTGCAATTTGCTACAAATTCACACTCGTACTCTCAAGCTCATTAGATAATAAGCCGTCTTTTTTTTTTTGTCCCTTCCCTCCCGCTTTCTTCTTTCTTTACGCCTACGTCTTCTCGGTTATACTCTTAATTTGCTAATTCAATCACTTAATTTCATTTATCCGCAGTTAAATCAAAGCGTACTCAACTCATTCCAATGAACTTCAAACAATCAGCAATGGTTTCTCGTCTTCGTTGCTCTGGATTAGCGCTTCACTCTAATTGGTACATGGGTTGGTTTGCGGTTGTAGCGGTTATTGCGGGTGGCTGTCAATTTCAAATTGAATCAATTGACGCCCGTTAACGAGCTCATTGTAGTGGATGCATGCAAAAATTTAGGTGCGCTTAAGTACCAATCTAGTTGGGTGAAAATAAACTAGAGACAGATGACTGAGTCAAAGATTGAGTAGTCATGAAATAAGGTGCGAATATTTTATATTGCATAGAGCCTCTACTCGCTTAACCGACCTGTGTTCGAGCCGATTATATAAGAGGGCGATTTTTGTGTTGTTTTTTTTTTTTGCTGCTTTGTCTTTGGATATCATGTAAGAGGTTGTTGAACTGTATGAATGGTGAGCATGTAATCACCTTTACCGCCGATGGCGAGGAGCGCTCTGTAATTTGCGCTAAATTTTATGGAATGTGATTGTAGTGCTTAATCATGTACATTGTCAAGTTCTTATCTTTACGATTCACGTTAGAAATATTATAGTGAAATTTCTTTGAAAGCATATGTCATTTTTGGTCACTGTTTGATTTTTCGCACCACCTACTTTGAAACTATTTTCTGGAAATACCATTAAAGTTTTATTTTAAAGCCTTTCCGCGCATGCACGATGTGGAAATTTAAAAAAAAAAAGTATAGCAGTGAGAGGACTGCCGACCGAAGCGAAAACCTATATATAAATATTAGTATTCCCTGGACGACGTTGTCCTGCCACGGACCGCCTTACTGCTATATAAGAATTTTCATGCTAATGGGTTTCGGACTATCCTACATGTAGGATGGATTTGACACGTCGGACGGACATGTAGGATGTGTGAAAGCTCATACTGCAGCCCGTCCTACATGTAGGATGAAAATCAAAAAGTTCTAAAAGTTCCGCTATGATCTTGTTCTTCTCTGTACGTCCTTGTTTGTAGATTTCCTTGGTAATTGTTGTTGGCGCAGTTAGCCGGAAATTTTTTGTAGACGTTGTGAATTCTAATTGTGTAGCTACAGTCGGCATATGAAATTAGAATTATTTTTGTTAAGAGCTTATAGCAATTTATTTAAATTTTTTATATATTACTGAAACTATTTCTTTTAAGCAAAAGTGTTGCCATATCAAAAATACATATAATTAAAGTAATTTATTTAAATTATTTCATTATTGAATTAATATAAAAAATTAAAGCTTATTTATATCTATTTATATCATAACACTAACACAATATACATATTCACCATATCTATATTGAGTTGTGTATTAGAAATAGAATATTCTAAAATTAAGAAATATCTATAGCATATAAGTTATACATAATTCATATAAGAAATTGATGCCAAACCGTTTAAAAAATAGAACACTTAGGATAAGCAGACTTTAGTTATCCAATTACTACTGAAAATATTAATTATTTTGCAGGTTTATTACGTAATTGTTATCATATAAATATACATAAATGCTCTTTAAATTTCCTCAATGAGCTAAATTGTTCATATATATTTAATATATATTTCCAATACGGTGACACTTTTACTAAAAACAAATAGTTTTACCAATATTATATATACTCTTTAGTTCATATGTATAAACTGTTTTCTAAAATAGTTAGATGTTATATGCTGACTGTAGCTTCAAATAAACATCTACAAAAAATTAAAGCTTACTGTACAACAATTACTACCAAGCAAGTCTACAACAAGATCGCAGCGTTGCGCAGCGTTAGAAGGGATGAACCAAATTGGCGGCAGAAAATATACAACACTTTGCCTGCTATATTTTCTGTTTGCCTGCTCTTATCTAAAATAAATCAGTTGTCATATGCCGACTGTAGCTACAAAAAAAGTCTAAAAAAAGTCCAGCTAACAATTACATTTACAATTACAATTACATTTCCAATCCACATCAACAACGCAGTGAGAATGGAAAGGTTCACAGCGGTTGCGCAACGTTAGAGGGGATGAACGAATCGGTGTCAGAAAATAAACCGCATTTTACTTTCTATGTACTATGTTTTTTGTTTGCCTGGTAGCAAAATCTCAAGTGGTGGAATGGCAAAATTAGACAAGGTAGTATTAGGGCGGAGAGCCGGTGACCGAAACTGTCAAAACGAAGTTGACATTTCACACAAAATCTGCAGCCAATGAGAATGCAATATGAAAGCAAAAATTGGGCAAAATACCAAAATGGCTGAGTTTGACAGTTATGGTCACTAAGAAAGCGAACACATTCATCCCTAACACTACCTTATCTAGTTGTACTATGAGTGATGGCATCAAAAAAGACTTCACGGCCAGTCAAACAAAAACCAAATATCAACAATTTTAAATTTATTTTATTTTAACCTAAAGTATCTCTACATATACATTGAAAAACAGTATCATTCAAAGTTTCGCAGCGGAGCAAAGGGAGGAAAAAAAACGATGCGTCAGCAGAGGAACTTATTGATGGTTGCTTGCTACATTTGCTGAGCGCCTTGTAGTCAAGATCCAAGAGCGTCATTTAAAAAACTACTCGCTGTCTGTATTGATGAAGAGAGTTACTCGCAAAATGACAATGACGATAACGCAAACCAAAGATTTACCTCTACCAAAATCGTTCAACGCGCCTAAAGAAGCTTTCACTTCAAAAAAATAACGAAAGTGCTTGAGTTTGTGTGTGCGTGGGCCAACGTATCCCGGTGCATCACCAAGTGCAGCAAATTTAAATTGGCTTTCTTTGCTGGTGAACGTCCTCCAAATACCACCACCAGCAGCACAAGCACGTGCAGTACAAAATTTGTAGCTAGCAAATATCCTCCAAGTGCCACGAGCAACAGCACAAGCAAGTGCAGCGCAAATTTCTTGCTAGCCAACATGTGCGAACAAGTGCCACCAGCAACAGCACAAGCAAATGAAGCGCAAATTCTCCGCTTTCAATTTATTCAATGCACACCGGAGTGTAATGGCAGAAATTTGCCTCTGCGCTTGAGACATGCTGAAATGGTGCTTCAGAAATATTGGAGAGTTGACCAGTCAATTGAATTGTGCTGCACTTGCTGGTGCTGCTTGTGATGGCACTTGGAGGATGTTGGCTAGCAACAAATTTTGCACTGCACTTGGTGGTGGTGGCACTTGGAGGACGTTCGCCAGCACAGAAAGCCAATTTAACTTTGCTGCACTTGCTGATGCACCAGGAGATCATTGGCCCACACACACGCACACACAAACTCAAGCACTTTCGTTATTTTTTTATTATTTTGTTATTTTTTAAGTTTTTCAAATTTACAATATTACAAGTTTACGAAATAAGTTGCAAGTACAAGCACTCGAATGAAATATGTCGCAAAGTGAATAAAATGCAAATTAAATAAAATATTTGCGCTAAGACACGATCGAAATGTGTAACGTCAAAATTTGCAATTGTCAAAATTTCATTGTCCATTTGACACAGCAAAAAAGACAAATTTATTTCAACACACACAAATTTTATTCAACCTGATATTTTCTATCCTACCACGACTGAAAGTTTCCTTTTGACACATACCCTTTACACGGAGGTTACACGAGACAGTACTGTTAAGACAGTCACAGCACATTCACAAATTTTTACCCACACACGCTAACTTTTGCTACTGTCTGCTCTACTGTCTTAAGTTTTTTGTAGCCAGTTGGCGGGACAGTAGCTAGGAAAGTACAATGTTATTTAGCATATCAAGTGACAAAATACTGGAAAATTTAATAGAATTAAAGGAAAATTTGCAATACTTTGGCGTACTCGTAGTTTTAACAAAAATTTTCTTCATAAAATAGAATTTTTTTACTATTTTGTCTACTGTCTTGCCAACTGTCTTACCAACTGTCTGTACTCTTTTTCACAGACACAAAGTTTGACAATTAAAACGTATTTTTCACTGTCTTAACAGTACTGTCTCGTGTAACCCCCGTGTTATGAAAAAAAAATTAATTAACAAAACAATGATAGTTGGCAACTCTAAAAATAAAATGCCGCAGTGGTGAAAATAAAAAGCCACTTACAAATACAACAAGTGTGAAAATTGTCGAACTTTGTTTGATGATATATAATAAAATAAGAGCATGCATGTAATTATTTGAATGTTCAACATATTTCTTTATCACAACTTAAAGATTAAAATGCTAAAACACTCAATTCATACATTATTTTTCTTGTTTGCAAACGAAGTTCCAGCAGAAAAAGAAGATCGCTCCATTTTTAAATCTCACCATGCATAGCAGCTGTTTAAGTAAAAGCAAATTTTTCAAAAATGTTGACAAATACAACAACTGAAGAAATTGCCAAACTTTAAAAGCATATATAGACCAATATAAAGCGACTTAATAATAAGTTTTGGTTGCAAACATCTTATTGCAACCTAACTTAAGTATTTATATACTAGCAAACAGATTATATGCATTAATTTCAGGAGTTGCCAAGTGATTTCTTTGTGAGCTTGCGGCCGATTAAGAACAAGAGTGACGATAATTGCTGATATTTTTATGCACAAATACATGCAAACATTATTGATGTCTGTATTGATGACAAAGTTATTCGGAAAAATACGATGACGGAAACCAAAGATTTACCCTCTACCAAAATCTTTCAACGCGCCTAAAGAAGTTTTCACTTCAAAAAAGTCATCTCAATATCTGAGCTCTGCAGCTCAAAGCATAGGACGCTTGCTTTATAAACGTGTTTTTTTTATGAAACAAATTCAAATTTTGAAAAATTCACCACTGAGGGTAAAAAAATGCAAAATCGTAGTTTAAATACGAGTAACATTTTTTATTTATTTTATAAGAAAATAGTTTGATTAACTGCTATAAAGAATATATTTCCTTGTGAGTTCTGTGGATCAGAGCACAGGGAGCTTGCGTTGTAATCGTGAGGTAGTGAGTTCAAGTCTTAGCAATGCCAATGGATTTTTTCCGGGGTTATTTTTTCCATTTTTAATATTTATAGAACTATTTCAGTTTCTTGAAAAAATTTTTCTGTCACCTTCAGTCGTGAATTTTTGAAAATTAGAATATTAAAAGTTTTTGACGGAATTCAAACAATTTTTTATAAATTTTGATTGGTAACTGAGTTGTTTTTGAGAAAACATAGCATACAACAGTGCACCGAAAAAAATGTGCAGACTTAACCCAAGTTTTTTTATGAGTCAAAAGAGTTTTTGAGAAGTTAATAACGTTTTGTCGCCGTAAAACGCAATTACATCAATATTTTTTTTTTGTTAATATACTTAACTAGCTGAACCCGGTGTGCTTCGCTACCCCCCTCGTATAAAATAAAATTAAAAGTATTTATATATTTTTACAAAAATTTATTTATTTAATTAAATTATTGCAAGGCTTCGCCTATTTTTTTATTGTAAACCAATTAGAATTCAGCACTGAATCGCATGTAATTTGCTTCATGCTCCCCCTTTTTATTTTTAGACCAATCAAAAAGCAGCAATTACACAATCCGCTGTTTCGCAGTCAGTTGTGGGAGAATGAGAATGGGGTTACCCCACTCTCTATTTTAATTAACACGTATTATAAAATCAGCTGTTTTGAAGACAGTGGTGGAAGAAAGAAAATGGGACTACCCCACTATTTTAATTAATATGTATTTTAAATTTGTGGTAAAGCCGTTAATAAACGTAGTAAAAAAGTAGGTGCAGAAGTGTGCATGTTCGAAAAATATTATCATGTAATAAGTATTCCTGAGTCAAAGCTGAACGCTGTGAAAATTTAAGATCGGTTATCAGGTCCAGCCTCCAATATATCGCAAACAAAGGGGCGTGCTCCGCCCACTTTTCTTTTGGTACGTATTTCTATTCATGCCAATACCATACATAGCAAATACTGCCGCCGTTGGTCAAAAAATGCCCAAAATATGGCGATTTAATTTTTTGGGTTTTATGGGCAGTGCCACGCCCCATTGTCCAATAAAAACTTCATATAGCCTATTATTCTTTCGAGAGTCATAGTAAAATGCTGTGAAAGTTTCAGGAAAATCGGTCCAAGGGTTTGGCCTCCTATAAAGCACAAACAAACAAACAAACAGACAGACAGGCATTCATTTTTATATATATAGATTGAAAGCAGATTAATTATAATTAAAGTAAAATGGGGCGAAAAAGGAGGATTTGGTAATAAAAAATCTATGGCTACCTTACCTGTAGATAAAAAGTATATAAAACTTTAGGTAAATACATATAACAAAAAAAGTATTTTGTATAGCAAACACTGTTAGTGGTATAAGTAAGTATCTGAATTAAAAAAGGGGACGGTAAAGTGGGCGTGGTTCATAGTAATATGGCGACGTTAACAGTATTAAGAGCAATATACTACCAAATAAAAAATAATCCGTTGAAAGGAACAAATTTGTACAGAGAACAAAAAGTTTAAAACTTAAATTTGGCGTGAAAGGGGGCGTGTCGTAAGAAATGTTTATTTCTACCTCGCCTGGAGTATAATGTGTATACAATTTGAAGTAAATCTGTTAAAAACTATATGGGAGCAATTACATAATTTTAAAAAAGTGGGCGTCAAAGTGGGCGTGGTCGAAAAAAGTACCCTATTAATCATGCCAGAGTCCCAGTTAAATGCTGTGAAAATTTCAGGAAGATCGGTCCAGAGGTTTGGTCTCCTATAAGGTACAAACAAACAAATAAACAAACACACATTCCATTTTATATATATAGAAGAATATACTTTTTTTGCTTGATACAACTCATTTTCAAAGCTTGGAGTAAATTAAAAGCAGTTTCAAATTAACCCTGTATTTTCTCCGAACATTTGTCCTTTTAACTCCATTAAAACTTATTGCAACCATCTATGAAGAACGTCTTTGTATTTTAAAGCTGAAACGGAGTTATTTTTAGCACGAAACAGAGTCTGCTCGAGCAAACATTTCCGTTTGTTCGTTTTACTTTGAATGAAGAGAAAGTACTCAAATATTTTAACAGGCAAATCAAGTTTGCTGTAAGAATTAAGTGTTGCATAATGATAAAAAAGGGCCGTTTTTACTATTGCGAATTATATGTTTTCGTTATCTTTGTCTTTATTATGCGGTTATTTGATATAGAGGGTAAAATTTTTCGAGTCTCGTCACGAAAGTTTTTTTAATCTCGTCACAAAAAAATGTGTACACAAGCAATGATATTTTTTGTATGGGGATCCCCAGAAGGGTGGTAGATAGAGTGCTGGTGTGATTAGAAGAAATGTTCAATGAAAAATTCAGTAGTACCAGACATTAGACCCTGTAACGGTCATAGATTTCTTTTATATTAATTATAATAAACATTGTTTCATTTTGTGGTTTTTGTATCGGGATCCCCAGAAGGGTGGCAGATAGAGAAAAGGTGATTTCAAAAGAAGTGTTAAGGGGGAAAAATTCATAGGACCAGCTCATATATTGATCCCCCTGGGGGTTATAGATGTTTTGATATGAATTATAAAAGATGTTTTGATAGAGTTGCATTCGTGATCTCGTTGGGCGTAGACGTGCGTCCGTCCGTCCCCGTCATAAATTTAATTTTATTTTATTAATGCTAGTTGTTTGTCCCGTGGATTAAATGTTTTGTCGAGTGTTTCGTGTCTAAATATACACCGCGCACAAATTAAATCAGCTCCAATCAACAACACAACAGCAAAACCTGTTTTGCAGAGAGCCAGCCGCCAGCAGCAGCATTGACACCGTCGACAACATTGGTGTTTTTTGTCTGACCATGTGAGGGGCTTTTCTATGCTCCTCGCGGTGTAAGTAATTGTTGTTTTTTTCGGTTCCGTCAACTCCCCCATCCTTTCACATTAGTTACGTTTGTAAGTTGGGTTGCACAGTGGGCTGAATTGTGCTGAAGTAAAGGCATAACACTTGCTTCAGTACTTTTTATATTGCTCATGTTGTGCAGCTCTCTTGCAGCCGTAACTAATTACCTTGTATGCCCTTATTTGTTTGATTTTTGCATGGTGCGGAAATGTCAGGTCATTTTCGCATAGATTTCTGCAATGTTCGTGGACTGAGGGCGAATTTTTTCTCGGTCTATGTACATTGTACTCTACATAGGCCTCAAATAATGGCACTGAGCGAGACCCAGGTGGCCGAGGATGCAGATCCACTGGATTTTCACATACCTGGGTATCGCTTACTGCCATTGTTTTCTTTGCATAGGGGCATTGCCCTTTTTATAAGAACAGATGTAGCGTACCAGTGTGAGCGGAGTCTGAACGCGACCGATCCAGAGTTAAGCTCAATGTGGGTTAGGTTCAGGCTTCGCTCTCACTTGCTACATTTCTGCTTTATTTATAGAAGTCCGAATCTAGGAAGGGAGCCCACTTTTAACAAACTGGACTCTCTCTCTGATTCGATTACGCAAATTTTGGGGTTGTTTCCTGACAGTGAGATCGTTGTAGCAGGCGATTTCAATGTCCACAACCCGGCTTGGTTACGTCACTCGGGCCCATTGACAACTGTTGGACAATATGTTGAGTTATTTGCTGAATCGAACCAACTGATTAGTGAAGGAACCCACTTTTTTCCCCCAAAGAGATTTGCAAAGCCATAATATCCTTGACCTTTTTCTGACTTCACATCATGAAAAATATGATGTGAGTGTCAACGCACCTCTTGGTAACTCGGACCATTGTACCATATCCGCTGTTTTTCCATATTCTAACCCCTGCACCTCTACGCCTAAAGCCCCGAAGAGGACTGCATGGTTTTATGGAAAGGCAAATTGGACTGCGTTAAATAATTTTTATCGCAGCTTCAATTGGAAATTATGTTTCGCTGATAAAAATGTGAATGCCGCGGCTGTCATGGTACAAGAAATTATTCTATTGGGTATGCGGTCTTTCATCCCCAATAAGATGAGAAGCATTAAACCAAAAGACCACTCATGGTTTAATGAGACTTGCAGGATTGCAGTCAGGTCCAAAGAGGAAGCTTTTCAGAATTGGCGTTCTAACAAGAATACTGATACTAAAAGACTTGGCATTGAGGCAAGGAATCGCTGTAATGCAATTTTAAAACGCGAAAAGTTTCTGCACGAAGCTCGCATTCGAGAACAGGTTCTTCTCTGCCCCAAAGGGAGCAAAAATTTTTGGTCATTTGTTAAAAGAGTTAAGAACCAGACATCGTCATTGATTCCGGCTCTTTTAAAAGATGACCAAATCTTCGCTGACTCGGCTGATAAAGCGAACCTATTGGCTAGATTGTTTGCACAAAATTCCACTCTCTCGGATAGTAATCAGCCACTGCCCTTTGTTGAGGGTGGATCTTCTGCAATGCAGGATATATACTTTCGAACGAGAGCAGTTAAAAGGGTCCTTACAAATCTCAACGTTAACAAAGCCTCTGGTCCTTATGGCATACCGCCAATTGTGCTTAAAATGTGTGCTTCTTCGCTGGCTCGGCCTTTGCGCAACCTTTTCAACATCTCCTACAGAACAGGAATATTTCCATCTTGTTGGAAGGTGGCAAATGTCCAGCCGGTACCTAAAAAGGGTGATGCCACGAACCCTGCAAACTACCGACCCATTGCGATATGCTCTACGCTTTGCAAAGTTATGGAGAGCGTAATAAACTTCAACGTTATGAACTATCTGGAGCACAACCAACTGCTCAGTGACCGTCAATATGGTTTCCGTAGGGCTCGCTCTACTGGTGATCTTATGGCGTTCTTAACCAAAAAATGGAATACATGCGTTCACTTTTTCGGCGAGAGCAGGGTTGTTGCTCTGGATATTTCAAAAGCGTTTCACCGAGTGTGGCATAAAGCGCTCGTGTCAAAACTTGCTGCATATGGTTTTGGTGATAATTTTGCTCGATGGATCACGTGTTTTCTCAAGGACAGAACGATTCGAGTCGTAGTTGACGGTATTTCGTCCGAGAAGCACGCCATCAACGCAGGAGTACCGCAGGGTTCAGTTCTATCGCCAACCATGTTACTGGTTTTTATCAACGGCCTTCTGTCGTTGACGCATAACCCAATTCTTTCGTTTGCGGACGACAGCAGCATTTGTCATTCATATTCATTCAAAAAAACGCCCAAGCTCTATGGAGATTGAGAGAAAAAGGCAAACTATGAATGACACACTCCTTAATGATCTACAAAAAATCTCCGAGTGGGGTCTTGCTAATAGAGTAGAGTTCAATGCAAGCAAGACCCAGTGTTGTCTGTTAACCCACAAGCGGATGGATTGCCCCTTAGCTCCCCTCAATATGAATGGTGTGGATCTTGTGGAATCAGCCGCTCTTGACGTTCTGGGCATATCGATCCAATGTGATCTTCGTTGGAATGATCATATTTTCGATGTATCGAAAGAAGCGGGCAAGTGCCTAGGTTTTCTAAAACGGTGCAAAAAATATTTCACTTCAGCTGATCTTCGCATGATCTACACCTCATATATTAGGCCGAAAATGGAGTACAATTCGCACATTTGGGCAGGGGCTTCAAGATCTTATTTGGAGCTTCTGGACCGAATTCAACGTCGTGCGATATATTTGATAGGAGATGAAAGTATTTCATCCTCTCTCAACTCTCTTGAGCATCGACGTAATGTAGGTTGCCTAAGCCTTCTGTATAGGTATTACCATGGGAAGTGTTCAAGGGAGATACATGGCCTGACGCCACCAGCTCGTGTGTTTCCCAGGTCCACTCGGGCAGCTGTCCAAGCCCACCCCTTTAACATTGCATCGATGCCTAATAGAACCTCGCATTACCACGATAATTCGTTCTTTAGTCGCTCGGTTAAGTTGTGGAATAGTCTCCCTGCGAGCGTGTTTCCCGGCAGTTTTGAGCTGTGCAAATTCACGGACATATTCCGCATACATCGCAAACTATTAAGACCAGTATTACTAAATGAAACGCCAACCAATGACATGAAAGTATTGAATAAACAGAATACTTTTTATGAAAATTTTGTATGGTATTTCGTTTGAGAAGCTATATCTTTCTTTCTCTCTGTTTTTTTTTTTAATCTATCTTATTCTTTATACTGTAAATCTTTTTAACCTGCGATGCATTTTTTATAGAAAATTTTAGGAAACTAAACAATTGTATTAAATTTGTTATACAACAGTTGTTTTAATATAAGTCAAGACACATACATTTTTTTTAAAGGTATTCATGAGTTTTTGGAAAGTACTAAAGTCACATATTACAATATTTTATTAACGAAACTACATTAAACACTAATAAACAATTTTTTAATGTATGTATGACGACATTTAGGCACCCTTAACACAAATCAATTAACACAAATCGCCTTGAGAATTTTCTAACTATTTTTGTACCAAATTTAATTATTCTAGCATCAATATATATCGGAACTAAGCATATTAAATTAAATGCCACATCCATTTTTGCATTAGTATAGGAACACAACTAACTAATCTTTTAAAAAACTTTCATAAACCTAGCGATCACCCTGTTGTTTAATCCTTGCTACATTTTGATAAATTCTTAAAAAATATCTTTTCCCTTATTCAACGAACAAAACTACAGCAATCAATCGTAAAATCAATGCAAATATTTATCCCTTTCTTCAAATATGTTAAATACAAAAATTCCTTTTTTTAAAATTTTCCCTTAAATCAAAGAAATGAAACACCTTTGAAACAAATTTTGAGAGTTGTGCGGAATTTAAGCTCAAAAATAAAAAAAGTTTTATTTTACAAGAAATTACAGAGATTCAAAATTGCCAAATCGTGAATAAGCTGCTCTGTGAGTATGGAGAAGAAATTCTGTTTTTGACGTTAACCATGTCTTTAATTTCCTTTGTACTCAATTCAAATAAGAAATAAATAAAAATAATTAAACACAAAAGAAATAACGGGTTCTTTATTTGACTCTTTGGTGGGTGAGTTTGTTTATTTTTAAAGCTTCATGCTACATTTAAATGAGTTGATTCTAGTTTTTTTTTGAGTGAACTCAAAATTAAAAAATTGTCAATTCCTCAACCTTAAAATAACTCAAAACGGAGTCAGTACGACTTTTCAAGCTAAACCAATTTTTGAAGTAAATTGAACACACAAATGGAGTTAAATATAGTTTGTACAGCTTTGGCAAAATACCATGCACGAAAAGAGTTGAATTGACTCTGAATATGAATTTATTTACTCCGCTTTTTTTTTGGGTGTGTGTTTGTATAAAATGTTTTGTGCGTGCTATAAAAACGTGAAAAAAGAGTACAAAAATACAAAGTTTAAAAAAAACAGTTATACAGAAAAAATTGCAATAGTCAAAGAGAAAACCACACAACGCAAGCGACACCTAGAGAAGAAGAAGCAATTTTAGTTCCCCTAAAAACGGGGGGCGCATATTATAGAGAATATTAACCCTGCATCACAAACCTTAGGGTAGAATCCACCCAGTCACTGTTTCTATGCAAGATTTCTAATGCAATACATGTGTGATGAACTAAAAATCAAATGTAACAAATTAATTATTTTAATAAAAAAAAATTTTAAATGCACGGTTAATATTCTCTATAGCATGCGTCTTACGTTTTTAAGAGAACTAAAAGCCCGACTCTAGGAGAAATTATTTTCTACTCTTTAGTTCGTTTTAAAAACGTGTAATTTTTAATTAAAAAATTTTTTAATTAAATAATTGTTTATCTTTTTATGGCTTTAATGAAAAGAATATTAAAAGGATTTAAAAAAGAAAGATCTATTGGGTTTAAACAAATTAGCATATATTTGTTCCGTGAATTTGTTTCACTAGCAGAGCGCTGGCTATTTGAGCTGTAATGATTCGATCGTCAAGCTGGCTGCATATAAATTTCAGGCAATTTGTGCTCAAAATATATGCACACGGATATGGAAGAAAAAACAACCAGAATAAAAAGAACACAGATAAGTATGTTATATTATTGCAAATGAGTATTTATTGAAACTTACGTTTTTTATTTTATTTTCAATAGGTGAAATAGTATTAATTTTACAAATGGCTGAACTCTGACTTAGAAGGATGACTTTCAATACGTGAGTAATAATGACCGCCAAAAGACCTCGTCGGAGAGGCCGATCGAGTGGGTCGCTCGTGCATCGAGCCTCGACACTGGAACGTGTCGATAACGCAGTAAGTTTACAATCTATTACATTAGACTTTAGGGTTGCGGCCTAAACAGGGTTGAAAAATCTTCAAGAGACTACACAAAAAAATGTGCCGAAAAGAAGAAAAACAAATTTTTTTCTTTGTACAAGCCTGCAAAACATACATAATTAGCTTTTCAGAACCTAAATGATAGAAACATTACTTCAAAAAAATTATTTTCTTAAATTATTTTCTTAGTTTAGCGTAGTCATTGAAAGGGTTAAGAAAAAATAGATTAGCTCAAGTAGCAAATTCTTGAAAATATTTCTTTTATTTCGTTTATTTCTTGAAAACAGGAATTATTTTCTTTAAGTGAGAATATCTTGTATGACCCAATAGTTAATCCTTTTTTAACTCGAAAATTATGTTAATTTTCTTATAATTCGAAAATAATAAATAATCATTTTCTGGAGAAGATACAATTTTTCCAATGAAAAAAATTATATATCCCTTGTAAGTGTTTTACAAGCTCTTGTAAATTGTCTTGTTTATTGTTCATCAGATAATTTTTTTAAGTATTTTTTTGGCAATTGTTTTTTGCGTGAAATTAAATTGAAATAAGCATATTTACAACGATTCACGATTCACGCTTCATGTAATTTCTTTTTTTAATTTATTTTGCCACAAACAAATTTGTTGTTTAAATCTCTGCAAAAGTTAATTAAAAAAAAAACATGTGACGGCATTTAGAGGTCAGACCGCTGACAATACGCAAGACGATGCGAGAGTTAAGACGCACAGTGCGTTGAATGGGGAAAACTGTATACAATTGGTTGCATTTTTATTGCTAACCATTAATTTAATTGTCACAAATAATACGATAAGTAATAGTTTTGCGAATAGATATTTTTTTATAAAGCAATGTCAATTTTGAATACTTAACCCACACGGAGAGAAAAAATTAAGCATTCTTTGCTTAGTCAAGCTCAATTCAAGCAATATTTTTCTAGCATCGAGAAAATATAAAATGGCTTAGTGCTGTATTGTGCTGTGACGAAATACGCAAAACTGTATTATAATTTTAATTGAGCCTGCGAAATTATTGAAAAGGAACAAGCAGTAAAAATGTTTATTATTATAAGATTGATATATAATTTTAATTACAATAAAATAAAAAAAAACAATGTCATATTATAAAATTCTTGCATTTTTTCTGCCTTCTTTCTGACATCTTTGAGAAATATGAATTTTATTCTTCTTTTGAGGTCAAAATTTTCGCGAAAAAAAACAGAATTCAATTTTAGAGGTTACTATTTTTATTCTCAAGAGAGCAGAATTTCCATAAAAGGCAGAAAAATGTTTCATTTTTTCGAGAAACAAAAACGCCATTAAATTCTGGCCTGTATTTACAAAATATTGACCTATTTTGAGCTGAGAATAAAACGAAAAAATTTTTATTTTTTTTTTCTGATATTGGCTGCACTTTTGTTTTTAATTCTGATGTATTTACGATTGAAGTTATGCAGTTCAGTTTTATTAAAACTAACCACTTTAATAAAAAATATATTGGATTCAATTACAGATAATTTTCAAAATTGCAACTTTTTGCCTCTCATTGTGAGCACATAATATTAATGTCAAAATTATTTTATTTTGTTTTTATGATGATATTACTAGAGAGCAGAATGCAGAACCGTCGAACTTTACAGGTCAGAAAATGCTGCATTTGGTATACTTTTACGGTCAACATTTTCGAGAAAAGAACACGATTTATTTCAATGTCAACCCTTTTTTTAGAAAAGAACGTAAGAAATGCAAAATTTTGTCCAGAAAATAATGCGCTATTAGTTTCGAATGCGTGCTAGACGATGTTTTTTAAAAATTTCCATCGATCAGATAAAAAGGCACACCACAAAGTCAGCAACATTTGGTCACACAAATACAACAAATGCTTACGTAAGCCAACACTTTTATGTGTGTAAAGCAACAGCAGCTGCAGCAGCAAGAGCACATCTATGAGCATAGCTATGCGATGATAAAGAATGCAAGAGATAAGAAATCTTCACAAAAGTAGCAAAAATCTGATAGATGCATAGGCACTTTGAATTCAATTGAATTCAAGCGTTGTTGTTTCTGGTTTTTTGTGGCTGCACTGTTTTGAATAACCATTAAATTCATTAAGCAGCACAACAAGCTCAACAAATGAAAATTAAAAAACAAACAAAAAAAGAACCGCACTGACATAAAGTGGGTGGTTATGAGAATTCTGTGTGCAGGGTTAAAGTAGCGACATCAGGAAGGAGGGCGTTGACAGGGCTTTTGTCTTAAATGCGCCCTGTTAACTGGCATATTGAGTAATGTCTTTATTTTTGTCGTTTTTGTTGTGCTAGGTTATGCTTGTTACTGTTATTGTTATTGTTGTTGAAAAATTGAATAATTATTATTTAAACTTAGCTGAACAAATGCGCAGAGTAGACGCATTAACATAGCGGCAGCAGAAGCCGAAGCAGCAGCCAACAACAAAAGCCACAGCAACAACAATTTTAACGACAATAGCAAGCGAAAAAAATTCTCACATACATTCGAAAAACATGATATTGCATAATATTATTTATTTAAGATATTTTAATTAGAATGCTGGGAATTTTTTCCCCCTTCTTTTTATGTTTGAGCGTTTTTCTGTTCAAATTGAAATAATAACTGTTAAATAGTTTTTATAGCTATTGCCACACTTTTTGTGTGTGTGTGTGTGCGAGCTTTAATGTCTTTTTATGATTTAAGAGTAGAAGAAGAAGAAAAAGAAAAATAACATAAATTTATAAAAATGACAATTTTATTTACATTCAGTGGCCTTGAAATTTCGCAGAAATTCCAAGAATTTCAAAACATTTGTCTCTAAAGAAACAATAGGTTTGGCCGAACAATGTTTTCGGCATGGAAGGGTTAAGGTACCTACACTCATGGACAGATAAATAAGAACACAACTTGCTTGTGAGTGCATTCACTGGTGATGCTTTATAATTCAGTACTAAATAAAAATAAATGACTTCATTAGTTAAAAAGAACTTAAAATTAGTTAATACAATTAAAAAAAATAACATAAGCAAGTAAATAACAAAATATTTTTGCAAAAAACATATTTGGAACAAAATAGCCTGGCCAAATAAATAAGAACATTCAATGTTTGCTTACAGATTAAAGTTTAGGAACATTACTAGTACAAAAAAAAAATTAAGCTTAATATCCGGAGTGTCCTCCTTTGTTTTGAATAACTTTTTGTATCCTATTTGGCATTGATGAAATTAATTCCTTACAAGTTTCTATGGGAATTTTTTGCCATTCCTCTTTTACAAAACTCCATAATTGTGCTTTGTTTGAGAACTGCCTTTTTGATACATCATTTTTTAAGACACCCCACAAGTTTTCAATGTGGTTTAGGCCCGGTGATTGACTTGGCCACTCAATCATACAGATTTTATTATCTGTCAGCCACTTTTTTACTAACTTGGAGGTGTGCTTCGGGTCGTTATCTTGCTGTAACGACCATATCAAGGGCATATTCTTGCTGGCATACGGTAACATTACAGTTTCCAAGATATCCTTGTAGCTCAATGCAGTCATAGTGTCGGTAATGAGATGTATCGGACCAACGCGATACCAAGAAAATCCTCCATACACCATAATGTTGGCGCCCCCATGCTTTACAATCTTTTTTGTAAATCGAACGTGGAATTGTTTACCCTTTGGCCTTCGTACATTGCGTGCGTAATCATTTGAAAACAAATTAATCTTACACTCGTCAGTCCATAGAATATTTCTCCATTTCTTTTCACCTTCAGTTCCCTTCCATGACACATGACTTTTAGCGAATTCTAACCTACTCCTTTAATGATGAGGACGTAGCAAAGGGACTCTTCTGGATATTCTTCCAGGTAGATTTGCGGCCTGTAATCGCCTCCGGATGGTTCTTGAAGACACTTCATTATTTATTTCGCCAGCAATCTGCCTCGAAGACATGAAAGGGTCTCTTTTTACTAGCGTTACAATTCTATTGTTGGATTTTCCTCGACCATCATCACTTTTTTGTGGCTTAAGAGCGTTGTGCACAAAACACAAGGACCGATCCAAACAATTAGCGATGTAACGGAACGTATGGCCCTTCGATTTCAATTTCTCAACCAGCCGCTCTTCCTCCAATGAACAGTGCTTACTTCGTCCCATTTAATACATTATTTACATTAATTAAACTAAATATTTCTCCTGCTATACAGAGAATTACAAACCTTTGATAAAAAATCACTTCAACCCGTGGAATTTTGAAAAAAATGCCTACGTTCTTATTTATTTGTCCACCTGTTAAAGCAACTGGTTGTAGAAAAGTACGCATCAAACATAAATAACGGGATTTCCACGTTGGTTTTTACTAGAATACGGCATTGCCAGAATCAAAATATAAATTTCATTGCGTTTGGTGTTTATGCATCGAATTTTTTGACACATTTAGGTATTTTTTGTTTTTAAAAAATATGTTCTTATTTATCTGTCCATGAGTGTATATTAAAAAAATCGCATTAAATAAAAATGTACCTTATTTACTTGAAACAACAGGCAAAAGAAATAAACTTTGCTCAAAAGCAGCTCATATCTTTCACATCGAACTGAAACGAGTTCGTTGCTTAAGTCTTTTGTTTGCTTGAATTAGAAAATCATTGAAGATATATTGAACCCACATGCTAATAAATTAAAATTTCTCTGAAAAAGCAATAATATTTGAAGGCCTAAGGCAACTATTCTTAAGGCGGGAGACCTAAGTAAAATTTTAAAAAAAATCGATAATTTTTTTTTCCGCTTAAGGTACTATTACAGTGTGTAGCTATAAAAAAACACCTATTTTATTAATTTTAAACCAGTATTATTAATTTTAATGATTCAAATTTTTTACATAATAAAGAAAATTATTCATGAGGAAATAAAAGAAAATTTCTTTTTTGTCTTTATAGTTGTTGTTAGTTTTCTGCAGGGCGTTGCAGTTAACATGTTTAAAAAATTCTTGCAATTGGCTTCTCGTCTCCAGCATTTACAAAGCGCCTGAAAGTAAAAAATCAAAGTGCATTCCTGAATTAAGGGTTGTAGTTGAGCACTCAACCTACGCAAATAAAAAAAAAATAAAAAATGGCATGCGTTGAAAAGAAAGTCTACAAAAAACCTCCTTTTTTGCCGAAACTTTCAGCCATACAAAAAAATATATAAAAGTTTTTTTGCTTTTTATGGGTTTTAGGTCCAGTGCTTAACAGAGTTTATAAGGATCACAATAAATCAAGATTCAACGAAATTTATCAAGTAGAACTCCAGATATCATTCAAAAAACCTTGTTTTAAGAAAAACGCGATTGAATATTTGAAGGTTCTTCAATATCACGCGACATACAAATATAATATATGTAATAACTTTTTTTCTATTTGATATTTTTTCTTAAATTTTATTTACGTATTTTTAAGACCCTAAAAAACCATATTATAACGAAAAAAATTAATTTATAATTTTTTACACACTGTAATAGTGCCTTAAAAAATGCTTTAGGGTCTTAAAAATAATATACCAAGAGATAGAGTTCGGCAAAAGGGTCTGAATACCCAAACTTTCCATTCTATGCGACGCCTTATACTGGGTATGGCCAAACTTTAATACCTTATGGGCTAATTATTTTGTAAAATATAGTCTGCGGGCGACTATGAATATGGATTTTTCAAATCTATTTTAAAAATTATTTTTATCTATTTCTTTTTATATTACTTTCTTTTTGTTTATCAACAATTTTGGTGACTTTTTTTTTTGTGAAAATTGTTACTGGTTTGATCATGCATCACTTTGCGAAAAATCACTATATCGAAAAATTCTATGTGTATCGATAGCTGTTGATGTAAAGAAACTGACCGAATTTTGTTTTTTGCTGCACAGCAACCATTTCGTATTGAAATTTTTAAATAAAAATTATATTTTGTATATCAATACATATTTTATAAAATTATTTTACGGACTTTTGATTGACCTTTTCATTGAGCCAAAAAAAAATTTCTGAAAATACGCCTATTTTTCGTGAGTTACTTAGGTTTTTCCCCTTAAGTCTTATGTCATGCAACATTTCAGGCAAAACAACTTAAAAAATATCAGATATTTCTAACTCTTGAAAACACGGTAACAACAAAAAATAGCTACTAAAAAAAAAAACTATGTTGTAAGAACATAAACATTGTATTTAATTAAAATACGATTAATATAGCTTATAAAAGCTAAACATAAGCGCTCGTGTATGTGTTAATGCTTAGAATCCCGTTATATATTAAACAAATTCATTTCAAAATGTTTTGCATATCATTTTACTGCTGATAGCATTAAAAAAATGTCTGTTATTTTATGTTGTCATTAATATGTTATAGCAGCTAGTTATTTATTTTTTATTAGCAAATAAAATTTAATATTAGCTAAAATAAATAAAAATGCATTAAAACTTATGTTTGTTTGTTTGTTTTAAAAAATATTTTAGATATTTCATGATTGCTTAAACAATTCTGCAGTGCTTGAATAGCTCAAAAAAAAGCTCAAAATTATAAGTTAATTAAAAAAAAAATCTTTAAACTGCACAAATAGCATATCTGTGTATTTATGGGTGTGTGTGTATAGTGTTAACATGACCACTTTATGACCACTTGAAATGTCTATGTTTACTTAAGCAGTTTCTTGCTTTCTATTTTTGTTATAAACGATAATTATTTTTGTTTTTTTTTTCAGTGTTTTTAAATGTCTATATGTTTGCATTGTCTTTTATTTTCCATTATTGCTATTGATGAATCACAAAACTTGTTAACCACCATGAACTATGATTAGCCGAAGATGAGTTGAGTTGGCAAAAAAGGAAAAAGCGAGGTGTTTGGCATCATAAAGGCACTTTAATGTATAATGAAGATATTACTTTTGTCTGCAATTGTTTTTTAAACCAAACACAGCTATAAAAATGTAGACTTAAAGTATTTACCAGTGAAAACCAAAAGACTTGAAAAACACACTTGTTGGAAAATTTTGAGCTACCATTTTGGCAGATGATTGAAATGAAAATATAAATTGCATATTTTACGGTCGAAGTTTCGATTCTTACATAGAAAATGAGACAAAATAGTTTTAACTACAATGTTGTTAACTGACTTGTCAACGTAACTAAAGAAAATATTACTATGTTCAGTAAGTTTTTAATTATTCTATGTATATTTTATGAAATTTAGTATTAATTACACTGAAGTGAAAGGCCTTAGTTTTTAAGTTTTACAATGTACTTTTACCTTAAGAAATGTTAAATAAATAAAAACAACATAAACTAAAATAAAATACTCTGTTTGTATTTTGTTTTCGTACGTTAAATGTATTTAATGTGCTAGTAAATAAAAATAAGTAATGTGTTTTTGGGTCAACGATTTTCATAGCAATACATTGAATGTCTAACACATTAAATATTTAATTAGCTATTTTTACGTATTATTTTATTTCCTTTGAAGTGACATTTATTCGTTATTGCATATAAGTGCATTTAATATTTACATTATTTTCTTTTCTAATTTTATCCACCTTTTTACATTTTTAAAATTTTATTTCTGCTTTACCCATTGAAATTTTTACTACTTTAGATTTGAAGCAAGAGATGAAAACACTTTAACTTTGCAGAAATCAATTAAAAATGAGAAAAGGTTGGGTGATTATTAAACACCGGCGAAGGTTTTGTTACGAAATTTTTATTTATGTAAACGTATATTTATTTATTTTTTTAAATTTTGATTGCATGTATCAATTTTGAACTTGTTGATTTATATATTTTAAAAAATAGTGCAAAAAACAGAATGGATGAAAATAAATGAAGAAAATGAATGCTTTCAACAAGGAAAAACACAGTGACAGTTTGAGCAAAAGCGGGAAAAAGAGTGCATTTCTCTCAAGTGCCACAACCTAATAAATGAACCTTGGTTTGTGCGCTTGTAGCATTATCACTTTAAAGCAGTGGTTCCCAATGTTAATGTTAATGTTGTGTGGTGGAGATGCGTACTGCGACCTAAATGAGATCTATTGTACCTCCTTCTCAAAGCTTTCTCTTATGAATTTGAGAATATTCTTAGGTTCAAGGGATGAAACCTGCTCTAGACTCAGTTCATAGTTCCCCAGTGCTAGTTTACGTCTGCGAGCCAAGGCGTCGCAGTTTGTAAGTAGGTGTATTGGAGTCTCCTCTGCTTCTTCACAGAAACGGCAGTTACTATCGGTCTCTATGCCCAATTTCATCAGGTGGTATTTGAGTTTACAGTGTCCTGTAAGGAACCCCGTAGGAACCTGCGCCTATACCTTCCAATGTCTTGGACCCATCTGTATACCATGCTATACTATGTGGTTTCTTAACTTGCGATATCATCTCGCTGTCCCACTCTTTCTTGGTACTAAGCTTAATTCCGAAGTGTTTTTCGAAGTTATACCTTTTTACTATATCATCTCTTGGTAGATCGATGTAGGGAGTGTGCTTTGCAATATCCTCCTTCTCTCTACTGCTGATAGTTTTACCTAAACCAGTCCCCTCTTTTGCAATGCACAACAGATTTCGCTTGGCTACTCCCTCTATGACAAGGTGTAAGGGTGTTAGGTCCAGAATTACTTCTAGTGCTGCTGTAGGGCATGTCCTCATGGCCCCTGTGATGCATACACAGGCCAGTCTCTGCACCTTTGTTAGCATATTCCTCATTGTGGTTAGCTTGGTTCTCTCAGCCCATGCTATTGCACCATATGTGAGGATGGGTCTCACCATCATGGTATACATCCAGCGGAGAATTGTTGGGTTACAACCCCAGCTTTTCCCCGCCAGGCTCCTACATACCATGAGTGCGCGAGTTGCTTTGTTTATAGATTCCTCTGCATGTCTTCTCCAGAGAAGCTTTGAATCTAGTGTAAGTCCCAGATACTTTACTTCTCCTTTGAAGGGAATTTCAGTGCCATCCATTCTCATTGTTCGGAGGTTTGGCAGGCTTCTTTTGTTAGTATGGTGGTTTTCGCTGGGTTGATACTTAATCCCACTGTGCTGCACCACTCCTTTGTTACTGACAGTCCTCTCTGTATCAGGTTACAGAGTGTATCCTCAAACTTCCCTCTCGCTATTAAGGCGATGTCGTCTGCGTAGCCCTGACATTTTATGCCATTCTCGGTTAGCATCGTTAATAATTCGTCTACAACAAGACTCCACAGCAGTGGAGAAAGGACTCCGCCTTGTGGGCAGCCTTTTGTTGTTTTGATTCTTATAGTGGTGTTGCCCACTTTTGTTTCTGCAGTTCTAGTGCTAAGCATTTGGCATATCCATCTGCTGAGCATATCATTTACTCCTTTTTTGTGTAAAGACTTCTTCACAGCCTCGTGAGAAGTATTATCAAAGGCTCCCTCTATGTCTAGAAAGGCACAGAGTACGATTTCTTTGTTTTTGAAAGCTGACTAGATGTTACTAGCCCACTGGTATAGAGCAGATTCTGTAGACCTACCCGCCCTATACGCGTGTTGACATGGGTGCATTGGTGCCTTCTCCAGAATCTCAGTTCTTATATAGTTATCTATTACCTTTTCCATTGTTTTAAGTACAAATGAGGTAAGGCTAATGGGTCTAAACGACTTTGGTAGTGTGTAGTCTATTTGCCCTACTTTTGGTATGAAGGTGACTATCGCCCTTCTCCATTTCCTTGGGATATAGCCCAGCGAAAGGCTCCTTCTAGTTATTTTGACTAGGTGAGGCAATATAGTTTCTGCACCTTTTTGTAGAAGTGCAGGAAAGATGCCGTCTTCACCTGCTGATTTGAATGGTTGAAAGGTTCTGAGTGCCCAATTTAGACGAGCCTTAGTACAAATTCTCGTTGCGAGTATCCATTCTTCTTGATTTGGAGTAATCTGCCTGACTGCTATCTCATACTCAGCTACTGGTGTGCTGCCCGGGAAATGAGTTTCTAGAAGGTAACTGGCTCGTTGCTCTTCTCTAAGCGTATAGCTTCCGTCTGGCAATAGAAGTGATATTCTTGTCTCCACTCTGCCTTTAGCCATTGCTTTGTGTATCCTGGCTGCGGCTGGCGTGGAAGAAATGTCTTCGCAGAAAGTTCTAAAGCTTTGTCTTTTGGCTTTTCTGATTTCTTTATTGTACTCCGTCAGAGTCGCCGTGTAGTTGTGCCATTCTCCATCGCACTGCATCGCACCTTCTTTCGGAGTCTGGTCAACTCGGCGCTCCACCAAGGAGTATGTTTTATTCTTGCCTTATGCCCTGTTGGACAGCTAGATTCGTAGGCATTATATACTGCATTGTTTACCTGCTCTACATAGCATTCAAGTTCTAGGATGTTACTAATTTTACTCCTAGCTTTTACGCTCTGTAGGTTTTCTTTCAGGGTGTTGGTGTAGTTGTCCCTACTGGTGTTTCTTGGGTTTCTTTTGGGTTCTATCTCTTGACATTTTGCCCCAAGTCTAAACTCTATTATTCTATGGTCAGACATTGAAAGTTCCGTTGATACCCTCCATTCCCTAATCATATCCCCAACCTCTGGGCTTCTTATGGTGAGTTCTAAGACCTCTTTTCTAGCCCTAGTGACAAAAGTAGGTGTTACCCCCACATTGTAAAAGTCTAGGTTACTACTTAAAAGAAATTCCAAAAGGTACTCACCTCTGGTGTTGACGTCGGTGCTTCCCCAAATTGTATGGTGTGCGTTGGCGTCACAGCCAATGATTAGTGGAAGTTGCTCTTTCCTGCAGTGCTCTACTAGCCGTTTTATCTCCGCTGGGGGGATGTTTAGATCGTCCTCAGGAAAGTATGCGGATGCGATCACTATGGCGCGGTGCTTGCCATCAGTTTCAATGTTAGTCGCGATTACTGTTAGGTCCCGCGTCATAAATTCTGAAAGACAAATATAGTTAGTATTTTTCTGCATTAGGATGCATGCTCTGGGATTGATTGTTCTCTGGTCCCAAGTTACCTGACCCTCTCTGCAGTAGAGGCCACTGACTTTTCCCCTGTAGCACCAGGGTTCTTGGATCAGCATGAAGCCCAGTTGTTCTGTGGTAAACCTCCGAGCAATAACTGCCGAAGCAGCTTTTGCATGGTGGAGGTTTACCTGGGCTAATTTTGTGACGGTTTCTGTGCCGATCTTCATAGCACCGGGCTGCTGCCCCGATCTTCTTCAGGCAGCGTTACTCCTACCTCAGTTGAAGGTTCGCTTTTACTACCATCAATCGAGATAGCGGCGAGGTTCATGCCCTCTGCCTGATCTCCGATTGAGGGTGTTGCGGTGATGACCGAGACGGAGGCGAACTTCTCCGTGACAACTTCACCAGTTATTTGTGTTGGTGGCGTTGCGTCTTTCCCTTCATTGGGAGTTACAGTCGTAGCTTCTGTGGACGTAGCTTCTGTTACCACTGTCGACGTTGCAGCTGTGGGCGCTGCAGCTGTGCATGTTGCTACTATGGACGGTTTGGTCGTTGGGGACGATTTTGTGCCCAACACCGGAATGGTTCCAAAGCGGAAGCTGATAGTTGAGCCCCGTGACTTGATAGTTTCAAGTGACTCCCTATCTATTGAGAACGTAAGCATGTGCCCACTTCCCTCATCCTTAGAGCTCAGTATCTTCCAATACTTTGTATTGAGACCATCGTTCTGGGCGGCAATTAGTCCCATCGATCTATTGATCTCCGTACTTGAGCTTCTTGGCAAGAACATCCTTGTCCTTTTGGAACCTTCTCCCCTAGGCAAGCCATCAGTTCTAGCCCTTTCCAGTGCTCGAGCTTTGGTGCTGATGCTCGCAGCCATTCTGCTGTTGAGGGATTCGAACAGTCGACCAGTAACATGCCCGGATGGAAATGAATTCCCTCAAACTGTAGCTTGGTGGACCAGCTCTTCACTACTTCGCTCAGTATGGCTCCGAGAGCTCATCTGGACTTAGCATTTGCCGGGGGTATTCTTTGGGCAGGACCGCAATTTGGATGCCTTTGGTTATGCTGGCATAGCTGGTCCTCTTTTTCAGTGGTTTTGGCTTGGGTAACTTAGCCCCAGGTTCTAACCTACTATTACTTCCAGGAGCTATTTTTCCCAAACACATACTACTAAAATTTTCGGGTTTTGTGCTTATGTTAGTAGCTATCTACTCTCTGCACTGACACAAATTGTTGTGCAGGTAATAAACAATAATTTTATTATTATTATAAAAAACTATTTTTAGTATTTTATTATTATAATTAGCATGATGCCAAAAAAGTACTTTCTTAAACTTTTAAATTCAAATGTAGTACACCAAAAAGTCCTTGTATACAGGGTTCCTGATATCTAGATGTTTAAAAAAAATATAATTTTTTTGAGAAGGTATTGTTTTTACCATTTTAAACTATTCCCCTCGTTGAAAAGTAAGCATTTTATAATTTTGTATTATTACAAAAGATATACTCATTTCTTATTACAAAGGATATACTCATAGAGGATATCTACTTTGAAGTGCACTATTTGAAGCACAAGTTATACAAATTTAAAACAAAATAATGCAAGAAAAATGCATTTTTATATTTGAAATGACACAAATATATGAAGAAATCCGGAAGGGTCATCTGAGTAACTTTTGTTTGTCTAACATTAATCTAAATTCCTATCGGACGTTCTTAAGATATTTGTTAACAGTTTTCCAGAAAAATGGGTCCAAAAAAAGTTCAGTACAAAAAAAGCCTGTTTTTTACTCATTTTCTACATCAAATGGATTAAAAAAATCTATTGGACGTTCTTAAGATTTTTCCTTACCATTTTAAAGAAATCAGCCCTAATATAAAGTAATATTAAAAAAAAAATGTATCTACAATTTTTATTTTTTTGAGACTACAATATTCATAGAATTGAATTTACAACATTTTTAATATAAAATAGAGATATCCTGGTATATAGATTGTCGGAAATGCCTATAAGTTGTACAAAAATTGTTGTACAATTGGTGTAAAAAAATTATGAAGTTATTTAATAGAATTATATCACTAAGAACGATTTATTGGTTAAGAGAAAAATTTAACTTTTTATTTGAACTTAATTCACTGCTAGCGTCGCAGAAGTTCGGTGCGTTTAAATCCATGCCTGTTGCATTTACTTTACAGACCACAAGTTTTATCAAAATAAATTATATAAAGAAGCATTAATTTCGGCTAAAGATTGTACGATAAAAAGATATGTAAACAAACCAAATGATGATGCCTATTCATTTTTTAACAACATCAACTTAGTGCGTGTTTTTGCCATGATAAAACGAACCGAAGGCATGGCTCATTATAAAGACATTTATACGAGGTGTCAAAAAATCAAGGGCCACGCAAAATAAATGTATTAAAAATATTTTCAATTCAAAATCAACTTACACAATTAATTTCGACGAGGGAACAAAATTATTAAGAAAATACTTTGACTGTAATGCAACGTCCAGGAGTGGATGAAACTATTAAAGGATATCGAAAAAGCGGCTCTAGAGAAGCAACGCCGTAGCGAGAGCAAGGAAACCTTTTTAGCGCTTATCAGGAAGGATGAACCCGATTAGGAATTATGGCAGTAAATTTCCTTGGAGTAGAGGATAAAAAGGAAAAAATTTTGCCACTCCCCCTTTTACCGCCCACAAATCCATAAAAATGATATATCTCTAAAACTACGGGGCTAATTCAGCTGAAATTTAAACAGTAAAGTTTAATCAAATAAAGCATGGGTTTATGAAAAACATTTGGCGACACCCCCTTTTTACCGCCCACAAATCAATGAAAATGCTATATCTCCAAAACTACGGGGCTGATTCAGCTAAAATTTTGGCAGTTAATTTCCTTCAAGTAGAGGATGGTTCAGAAAAAATTGTGCCACGCCCCCTTTACCGCCCATAAATCAATAAAAATGCTATATCTCCATAAGTTTTGAAAACAAAAGATGTTAATTATAAACCTTTAAGATTAAAAAAGTAAAAAAATAAATAAAAAGTAAAAAAACTTTTTAAAAAATAAGCTTTTATTTAAAAAGACGTGAACTAAAAAGAAAAAAATAAATGTAAGTGACATTTGTCATATATGTATACAGTAGGTATATTCTAGGTGCAGAAGAACCCCTCTCTTCGTTACTCATCATCATAGTATAAACGTACGTAAACTGGTAAGTTCTAAGGACTTATATAAATTTAGAATTATTCAAATACATTTATATTTAAAAGCTTAAGGCACCGATATTGTGTAGTAAACCTGTATAACGGATCCTGTATAATGTATTGGAAAAATTCTAAATTTATATAAGTCCTTAGAACTTACCAATTTACGTACGTTTATACTATGATGATGAGTAACCAAGAGAGGGGTGGGTTCTTCTGCAACTAGAATATACCTACTGTATACATATATGACAAATGTCACTTAAATTAATTTTTTCTCTTTAGTTCACGTCTTTTTAAATAAAAGCTTCTTTTTTAAAAAGTTTTTTTATTTTTTATTTTTTTTTTTCATCACTTTCACTGTATTTTACATTGTGTATGTATTTTTTATTTTTTCGTTATTTTTTCGATTTTATTGTTCTTTTAATGATTTACATTGTTTGTACAGTGGTTCCTCTCGACTCCACTGATTCGAAAGTTTTCCGATTTTTTTTTCACGTGTTGAATTGGGACAATTAGGATATGGAACATCATCAGCATGAGGAACTGGCAATGAAACGGTCTTGGCAGTGGCGTATATCACTCGTTTGTGTCTTCCAACGCCAGTCTTTTTGGCCAGACAAAATTGCTTAGGTATTAAAACGATCGTCTCACACAAAGTACTTGGCGTCCATGGTTCATAAATATTCTAATCCGCAATACCAATATAATGAAGATATGACGTTTGCAGTAAATTCGTAAAATTGAGTCGATTATTTTCGAAAGTTAATTCAACGCACACGTAGCAGAAAATATTTGGATCGTTCTTACACCGGAATTCTCGTAGGTTTTTACTTATTTTATTTTGTAGTTTATTTAAATTTTTATTATTCTCTTTCTTTCGTTACAAATTGTGCACTTCTTTTGTTTGCCACATTTTTTGTTAAAATTTTAGAATGTTTTGCTTATATTTCTTTAATACAACACTCCAGTATTGCAAGCATTGTACAATAAAACCAGGTAGGCTCACGACTGACTGTGCTCTCCTTCTCAAAGTCATTAGTGTAAAGTATCATTAGGAGCCTACCTGGTCTTATTGTAACATGCAAACAAAAGTATTTTGTTTAGTTTTGACAGTATCGGATGTTGCACTCTCAGTCATGAGCCTACCTTGATGTCATTGTACCATGCAAACTAATTCATTCCGTTTCGTTTTGACAGTAGGTGCGGTTGCACTTTCAGTCATAAGCCTACCTGGTTTTATTGTACCATGTAAACTAATGTATTGAATTTCGTTTTGACAGTATCGTCGGTTACACTCTCAGTCATGAGACTTACTTACTTACTTAGTTGGCGCTACAACCGTATGTCGGTCTTGGCCTCATCTAAGAATTTGCGCCAGCCATTTCTGTCTTTCGCTTGCTGGCGCCAGTTGGAAATTCCAAGCTTCGTCAGGTTGTCCTCTACTTGGTCTTTCCAACGAAGATGCGGTCGTCCTCTTCTGCGTTGACCGCCGCTGGGTACCGAATCGAATGTTTTCTTCACTGGAGCATCGTCTTTCATGCGCTGAACATGACCAAGCCAGCGAAGCCGCTCGATTTTAATGCGCTTGACTATGTCGATGTCAGCGTACAGCTCATACAGTTCATCATTCCACCGTATTCGGTACTCGCCATTGACGCAGATTGGTCCGTAGATCTTACGAAGAATCTTTCTCTCGAATGCTCCTAAAGTCTTTTCATCGAAACTGCTCAGCGTCCAGGTTTGTGATGCGTAAAGTAGGACGGGCATGATGAGCGATTTATAGAGCGTGATTTTCGTTCGTCGAGAGAGGGCTCTGCTTCTTAATTGCCTACTGAGCCCAAAGTAACACCTGTTGGCAAGAGTTATTCTTCGTTTGATCTCAATGCTGATGTCGTTGGTTGAATTAATGCTGGATCCCAGATAGACGAAGTTCTTCACAACCTCGAAGGAGGTATTGTCAACGGTAACGTGGGTTCCAAGACGCTGGGACTGTTTATTTGTTGACACTAAGTATTTCGTCTTATCTGCATTCACTGCCAGACCCATTCGACTTGACTCTCTTTCTAATCTGGAAAATGCTGCACTGACTTCGCGCGTATTATGGCCAAAGATATCGATGTCATCAGCATACGCAAGCAGCATAACACTTTTGTAGAATATTGCGCCACTACGTCTCAGATCAGCAGCTCGGATGATCTTTTCCATCATTAGGTTGAAAAAGTCGCACGATAAGGAATCACCTTGTCTGAAACCTCGTTTGGTAATAAATGGTGGGGAGAGGTCCTTCCCGATTTTAACTGCGCTGCTGGTGTTGCTCAGTGTCATCCTGCAAAGTCGTATTAGTTTTGCAGGAATACCAAATTCAGACATGGTCGAGTACAGGTGCTTCCTTATTGGGCTGTCGAAGGCGGCTTTGTAGTCGACAAAAAGATGGTGGGTGTCGACTTGTTTTTCTTGAGTCTTCTCCAAGATTTGTCGTAGCGTGAAAATCTGGTCGATGGTGGACTTTCCAGGTCTGAAGCCACACTGATAAGGTCCGATCAGTTCGTTTACAATGGGCTTCAATCTTTCACATAAAACGCTCGACAGGACCTTATATGCGATATTAAGAAGGCTTATCCCACGGTAATTGGCACAGATAGTGGGATCGCCTTTCTTGTGGATTGGGCAGAGCACACTGAGATTCCAATCGTTCGGAATGCATTCTTCCGACCATATTCTGCATAGAAGCTCGTGAATGCATTTAAGTAGAGCTTCGCCTCCGTTCATAAACAGCTCAGCAGGTAAGCCATCAGCTCCCGCGGCTTTGTTATTTTTAAGCCGAGCAATAGCTGTCAGAACTTCATCATAGTCGGGCAGCGGAACCTCGACGCTGTCATCCGCAATTGGGGTTTCCGGAATATCATCTCTATTGGCGGGATTGTTGTCAGCGTCGCCATTTAGAAGCTTAGAGAAGTGTTCCCTCCATAACGTCAGTGTACTCTGGACATCTGTCACTAGATTCCCGTTTTCATCCTTGCGTTTTCATCCTTGTCATGAGACTACCTGGTTTAATTGTACCAAGCAAACTAATATATTCCGTTTCGGCGGTCGCGCTCGAAGTCGTGAGCCTGGTTTAATTGTAGCATGTTTGTTTGTATCTTTTGTGTTCTTTCTCAAAACACCTGATTTGACACTTATGCCTTGGGAGCAATAAAAATTAAAAACAAAAATTCTTTGACCTACAGCAACCCTTACTTGTTGTGTATTTATATGGCAATAAAATAAGGCGAAATGCTTTAATAGACAATCACTCAATTTGGGTTTTTTCGTTCAATTAAACACAACTTTTCCATTTCTCAATAGACTTTCTTCAACAATATCTTCTTGTTTTCGGAAAAATACAAACTTTAAGCAAAAAACATCAAAAATAACAAAATACATTGATTTTCTTAACAGAATTTGCAATAAATTTTGTTTTTTTTTTTTTGTTAATTTTTCTGAAAGCACGTAATCCTAAAAAATTTCATTTATTTCACCGAAACTAACCGTTATATACAGAAATTATGAAAGTATTGTTTGTAGGCAATTTTATTGGCTTTAACTGGAAATATTTTGTGTTTGATTATTGTAGTTTAATCTTGAGATATGTGTTATTAAGTGGAACCAACTTCTTCTTTTTTTTTTGTAAAAAACCTACAGTGGGCAATATCTCGAAAACGGAGTGACAGAAAAAAAATAATAACATTTTCGGAAGCACCGACACATTTTACATTAGAAATAGACAGTGGCGTTCATTGTAAATTCTGGCTGTAAGCCAGTGTTACATACACTTTATCAAAATGACTAAAATATTTATTTATTTATTTATTTATTTATTTATTTATTTATTTATTCATCAACGGAATATAAACTTCCTTACTGACTACTTGATTAAAATAATACATTTCTGAATTTTAAATTTATGGATTAACGTATGAATACTTAGGTGCTAGAAGTATTACTTATACTATGAAAATAGGAAATCAAGCAATTTTTAAATGCATTTCTGCTTAAGCCTGAATTAAAATCAACATTCATGCAGACTGTATTAGCCAGTTTTAAACAACGCGTTATCGGTTCATTGCAAGTATAATTTACTCTACAATATGGCACATGAAACAAATTCTGAGATCTGAGGTCCCGCGAAGGTACATGAAAGCCTATCTTAAGTAACAAATCAGGACAGTTAATGTTACAATATATAATGTCTCTGATGAACATGACAGCAAAATATTTACGACGCATTTTCAAAGTGAGGATGCCAAGGAGTAGACACCTAACGTTATATGCCGGCATTTCAATATTCCAATTTAGGCGCCCAATTGCTATTCTAGTGAAGCGTCTTTGAACTCGTTCAATTCGGTCAGATGACACTGAGTAAAAAGGATTCCATATAATACAACAATATTCTAATATTGATTTAACAAAAGCATTATATAGCGAAATGAGAGAAAACGGATCATTAAATTCTTTAGAGTTTCTAGTAATGAAACCTAGCATGGAGTTGGCTTTAGAGATCATATAATCAATATGTTTAGAGAAACTAAGCTTATGATCAAGAAAAACACCTAAGTCTTTCATCTCAGTTACTCTTGATAATGTTACTTCGCCGAGCTTATAGGGGTACAGTAATGGATTTAAATTCTTATGAAAAGTTAAACATTGACATTTTGCAATATTAAGTGGCAATAAATTATTACGACACCAAGTAGATAGTCTTTTTAAATCCAACTCAAGTTCTGAGCATTCGGAAGTTGATTTTAGACGAGAAAAAATTTTTATGTCATCAGCATACATTAAACACTGTGAAAACTTTAGAATTTTAGGTATTTCATTAACAAATAATAAGAACAGTAGAGGTCCTAAATGACTTCCTTGAGGGACGCCAGAAGTAACATAGATAACATCTGAAAGCTCATTGTTAATACGGACATATTGCGCCCGGCCGGTGAGATATGACTTGAGCCATCTCAAAATAATTGAATGAAAACCGATTCTTTCAAGTTTGTTTATTAATAAATTATGTTGAACTCTATCAAACGCTTTGGAAAAGTCAGTAAAAATTACATCACACTGATATCCTTTTTCAAAGTTATTTAAAATATAGTTACTAAAAATCGTCAGATTAGTAACGGTTGACCTACCAGTCACGAAACCATGTTGAAAAGGTGATATAGTCTCTTTTACAAGAAAAGTAAACCTGTTGTACACCAATTTTTCAAACAGCTTAGGAATTGCTGAAATTTTACAAATTGGTCTATAGTTGGAAACGTCGTTCTTGGAGCCAGATTTATGAATAGGAGTTATAAAAGATTTTTTCCATTCAGGAAGAAATTCACCACTATTAAGTGATTGATTAAAAATGGTGACAAGAGGAAGAGCTAGCGCATTAGCGCAATTTTTTAGGAGAATAGGTGGAAAACCATCAATTCCGGGCTGTTTATCTGCGTTTAATTGACTCAAACCTTCCACGACTTCGAGCACACTAAGTTGTAAATAACCTATGTTAATGGAATTATCAATTAATTCTAAGTTCAATCCAGGTGGATTAGAATCCGGACATGCATATACTGATTTAAAAAATTTAGCAAAAAGATTGCAGATCATGGGAAGATCTGATGTAGCAGTATCAAGGTATCGAATTGTATTTGGAATCCCAGCAGATTTTTTTTTACTATTTATGTAGTGCCAAAAGCTTTTACTATTATTTGTTTTTAATTTAGATTCTTCCTGAAATATATAATTTTTGTATAGAAATTTATTCAAATGTTCGAAATTTTTTTGAAGATAACGATATTTATCATAAAACTCCACATTGTGTGGGTCTTTTTTAAAAAGTTTATAAGCTTTATTTTTCTTATTATTTAAATTTATAAGTTCACTATTGAACCACTTGGGCTTTGATGACGTTTTTAAGTATATTTTTGGAATGAATAAATTCATCGCTTCATTAAGCTTACTACAAAAAAATTTAAAATTCGTTGACAAATTAGCGTTGTCCAAAACCGACATCCAATCAATATTGTATAAATATTGAGACATACTAATAAAATCGCATTTAGGAAAATCGAAACTTAAACTATTATTTTGATTAGGTTTTAAATAGCTATAGAATTTAAAACTAAGGCTCAGTACTTTATGATGGTTCGTATGAAGTAATGATGATGAATTAAAGCAATCGACGATAGCATTTATTTCGCTATCAACGAAAATCAAATCTAAAAGTCTATTGTTGTTGTTAAAAATACCATTCATTTGGTGCAAATCAAATTCCGCGAGACAATCCACAAGTATACTCTCACAGGTACTTGAGATATTAAATGGAAGCCAATAATGCTCATCATCATCATAGCTCCAATCAATATTGGGAAGGTTAAAATCACCCATTATGATTACATACTGGTTATCTTTTAAATTACTTAAAATACTTTCACAATTGTTAATATGCATTTTATACAATTCAAAAAGACTACCAGGTGGAATGTAACTAACAATTAAGAATAGTTCATGAACGTTATCGATATTTATTTTAACAATTAATTGATCTAAATCAAACATAACATTCGACTCTGTTGATTGAGAAGCAGGTAGATGAATTTGCATAGATAATAGGGCTGCACGGACAGCAATCAGTACACCGCCGCCTCTACTACGGCCTGACACATGAGCACAACGGTCTTTACGAAATACGTTGTACGACTGGGGATGAAAGAACTCAGAGTTATGATGATTTACGGTCAGCCAAGTTTCTGTGAACACAATGACATCAAATTGCAGTGAAGATGAGAATAATAGAATATTCGTAGCTTTAGTTCTGGAACCCCCAACGTTATGATAGCATATTTGAAAATCATATGATAAAGATGACGAGCTTTTTAGAGAATTTGTTATGCTATCTCCGATAACGGAGTGCTGATAAAGTTTTTTGAATTGTTATTAATTTGATGAAACATCTTTACTCGTACGAAATACGGCCAAATAGAGGCATCCATTACTCTATTCATTAAATAAGCTGGGAGACCAAGTTTGAAATTCATAAATCTTAGATTATTTATATCGGCATCTTTCTTAGCTAGCCTGAAGCATTTAAAAAGGACTGCTGGTACGTTTAGTTTAGCAGATATATGATTTATAATACTATCTGGGTTCGTATCAGCTCGGAATTTCGATATATGAATCCATTTCAGTTGAGGTAGAACATTAAGATCAGTACTTAAGTCTGTTCCGAAGATTTGAGATGATTTCGTATGACTTGTATGATCTTGAGCAACATTATTGAATCCCGAGTTCGAAGCAGGGCGCAGAGCAGCAGTCGATTCACTAGCACCTACTAATGAGGCCGAAGTAGCATGTAAGTTATTATTGATATTAGTTGAGTCTTTAAGAGAATCGTGAACAGAATTAGATTTAAGAGTTGATGCGTAGCTTGTTGTGTTTAGAGCATTAGTTTGAACTGCAGCAGTCATGACAGAAGCGCAGAGGCCAGTTGCAGCAGCATTATAAGATGACAAATTAAGAGTTTCGGCATAGCTTGTTGTATTAGTATGATCAGCTGTTGAGACAGTAGCGCTGAGGTCAGTTACAGCCGCATTAGAAGAAGACGCCAAAGAAGAGTTTGAAATAACAGCAACAGGCGAGGCGAGAGCGCGTGTGCGAGCACGAGTGCATATACCCTTATCGACCATCGTTAGAGGGATGGGAGGTATGTCAGAGTTAGTAGGAACCGGTTTTGTTTTTTTGCTATAAGATGCAATCGCTGCAGCAGAGTTTGCTTCATTTATTTTTGAATTGTTGCAAAATTCAACAAACAATGCTTTAAGCTCTTTAACATCATGAGTCAGAGCCGCGATATGAGCGAGCAAGTTATCACCAGCCTCAAGGCATTTAGCACATTTAAAAACAATGTTTTTATGTTTAAAAAGATATTCTATGATGTTTTTATCAACTATGTCAATGCAGTTTTTATGAAACATATTTGTACAGAAATAACACGTAACCATTGAGCCAAATTCACCGCTTTGATTACATCTGAAACAAGACTTTGACTTTAGCATTTTAGTAAAATGAAAATAATACGCGAGAGTGCGAACGAACCGAGTGCAAGCGCAGTCTGAGAAGAACTGATAAAATAATCGCAGATTTAATTGGTTTTATTACATTTTCATGACAAATATGCCTGTGTCCAATCGCAATGGACACAGGACAGTAAGTTTTGACTACATCCATTTAATATACCTATGCAACTAGACCAGTGGTGCTAATTCTACAACATAGACATTTTTGCGTCTGTGTTACAAAGCTTAAAGCTTCTTTACTGAGAGAAGTCAGTTGTGTCAGTCATAATTCTACAGAATTATGCAGTAGAGAAAATCAAACACCTTACTTCAAATCCAATTGATAACTGATTACTTTATTACTTTTTAATATGGTTTTTAAATAAAATGAAAGATGAGTGAAGTCACATTCCAATCCATTTGTCATCAACTTAAAGAATAAAGTCATGCTCATATTTTATGCTGACACTTGATAAAGTTTAAGTAGGTTAAATAAATTCTAACATGATACTATATCACAATATCACATTGTGGTCATTGTTCTTAGAGTAGTTCAATAAACTATAACATGATTATGTGTCTTCACTACAGTAAGCTTTCTGTTGTACAGTTCTTCGAATTTTTAATTTCTTATTAAAAGGAATTGAAACTTTTAAATGGGTTAGCCTTGAATTTATCAAAACTATTAAGGGTGTTCACGCTTACTGTTTATTGTGTTCTTATTTTTATGATCTGTTATTTTCTGACTACTTATGATGTGATATTTTGTTTTCACCACTGTGTCATTTTTTTCAAAGAAGGTATCTCTTAATCTATGGAACAATTTTGTTTCCTTTTTGCCACAATAGTAATCATACACTTAATGTTATTTTCTATAATGCCTTTCTAGAAAAAATTTTATTGTGCTTACTCATGATGTACAGAAAAGCAAACCATTAAAAGCATTCATTACAAAAAAGATTTTACTTGACGTACATGACATAGCAGAAATCATTTTGTCTAAAATTACCCACACAAAAAATATATTTATTGTCCTAATAAAGAACATATTTTATAGTTCATGCATACATTTTTTGCTTTCATTTAAGAAACTAAGCAACGCAGCCATCACCGGTTGAAATACCAGAGCGAACTGGGCTGATTTTTTGTATGCGTAAGCTTTATATACATGTGAAAGCACAAAAGCTTATCTGCACATTTGTGCGTGAACTAGACCCAATTACACACGTAATTGTTTCTGATAATATAATTAATCTCTCTCACACATTTTGCATATTTGTTTACTTTTCGCATTATGTACATGATTAAAAATAATTGTCATTATCTACGTAATATATGATAATGTAATTGGGAAGGAGAATTTTTAACATTTAATTTTTTCACCAAAACAAAACTGTTAAAAAGTTAATACAATTGCATACTTTCCATTTACATACAAAGTTTTGCAATTTAAACAAAAGACTTAAGAAACAAACTTGAGAAAGAAAATTATTTTTAATAATATAAAAAATGTACTAAAACTCATTTTTATCAAATTATGCTATATTTCTATGAAACAATACTTCTTTGAAAATTTTCAAGTTGAAACCGATGCATCTCAACTGCTGCCCAGCTCATTCTAGGCACGACAACTTTCAATGTTGTCTCCACTTCATGACTAGACAATACCGCACCCACGTTTCTGCATGCGGCTATAATTTATTAACGATTGCTTAAGAAACGTTTAATCGAACATTTAATTGCTGCTTTAACAGCAATAAGCAACAATTCTTAATGCATAAAAAAAAAACATAAAATAACACACCGGGAAGCGTTCTTGGCCCAAAGTCTTTGGTCTTTGAAGTTACTCTTTATATTGGTCAATGTCATATTTAAGCGTTTTTTTTATTTTTCTCTTCTTTGAAATCGTCTGCCAAGCAGTAACTTCCCAATGAAATGTTCGTGGGAATTTAAATATGTATTTTAAAATTTATCAATATCAAAAATGCTTGATCAACATGGAATGCAGCATTGATTGAAGCTACGACTTACAGCTCTAGACTCGCGAGTCACTTGGGCAAATAATTTTAATAGTCTTAGACAGTTTAAGTTGGCTACAACTGCTGCTAAAAGCGATTTGCACTCGCGCATTGAAGTTAGAAGGCGTTGGTCGCACTCAGGCGCTGCTATTAATTGCCAATGATTGATGTTCTCTCTAACTCATTAAATTATAGATTAATTAACTAAACAGCTGAGCAAGAGTAAGAGTCAAAATTGGAAAAACTTAATTGTTTTCTTGTTAAATAAAAATAAATTTATTGAAGTTATTTTACGGAAATCTAGTTCGTTGCTTAAGTCTTTTGTTTGGTATGCAGCTTGAAAGGATGCAGTCGCCTAGAAATGCTGGGTAAAAAGTTTCACATATGCATCAGAAGTTAAATGATATTGATTTTTTTGCTTTCTTAACCCTTCAGACTCCAATTTTCTGTATTGAAAAATGTAAACTTTTTCATACATAAAATTCTTACAATTCTTAGGCAATATTTTCGCAAATAGAGACTTTTTTGGCCTTTCTTAAAATGCTTGCCAAGTAGTTCTCAATAACTAAACTTCAACATGATCCGTTCCTCACCAAGACATAAGATGCACTGCAATGCACGCAAATAATAGATGGTTCAGCAAATTAATAAATCGTGCTCATAGCTATTGACAACAAAGACAACACAAAAAGATGAACTGAACTGATTTCTTTGCTGAGCACATGGCAGCGCGAGACTTCTAATTCAATAAAGTGAAAGAAGGTCATCGAAGAAACAACAACAATAGCATCAATCCAACTCAAAGATTTCGATAATAATTCTTGAAGTCAAGAAGAAGCTTTACGCTGTTCTGGACCTCGTTGCTCAAACGAAACGAATCCAAACTCTTAAACAGTGGCAAACAATGAGGGAATCTAATAAAATTAGACACACTGAATAGATGTTGTTGTGCCAGTGCAATTAGATGGTCGAAAATAAGGCCCACTCTGCGCTGCAGAAAAATTGCAAAAATCCACAAACAGTTGCAAGGCTCGTCAAAGACGTGATGGAGTTGCGCTTCATCGCCAAACCAAGAACAACAACAGCAGCATTACAGTAGAACACATTAAAAGGCAAAACAATTCAATTGCCCAGCTTGCAACAACATGTTGCAAAGTGAAGCGCAAGCAAAATAAACAAAAAACAAATCGAGCTTCTTGCAACCATTGTTGCAAAAATAATTGACCCAACAAAAAGACCTTTCGTCGAATTAAACTTTGGCTTACAATTAAATTAAAAAAAAAAAAACAAAAAACCACGCTGATCCTCATCGATGGTGATCATTTTTGAATGCTTGTTACAACAAAACTTGGGAGTAGCATCGAGTACGAGTGTGCTACTTGAGTCTGGTAGGTAGGTTAGTGTAACGCCCTACAGTCTAATTCGTTCATTTGTTTGTCTGCCATCCTACCTATTGCATAGCTTTCGACACACATTGAGAACGTCCGACATCAGATTGTATTTTCTTTGGTTACACATATTGATGCACTCGTGCTAGTTCGATCAATTAGGCAGTTAGTTTTGTTTTCTTTTTTTATTTTTGTTGCATTTGCTACTTATTTTGAAGCTTCAGTTGCTACATTATTGACCATGTTTTGATTCTGTGTTTTTTTTGTGAGCTTTCATATTATTTTTCTCATAGAAGCAAACTTTCTAAAGTAAGTAACAGTGGTTTTTACTAATATTTAATACAGGTAATTATTGCAATCGGTTACTGTAATCTTTATAAAAGAAAACTTTAATTGTAATCCCATTTTTTTAAAGATTACTGCAATTGTAGTTGGGTGATAATTGTAATCCTTATCGCCCAGCTCTGCACATATTATACACATATAGTAAACTTTCGGCATTTCCAATTTAATTATTAATTTAATGATTCTTATGTGTACTTATATCTTTGAGTAAACGATAGAATTGTGGAAATTGTTAGCTCAGCAAGTGTGATGCAGAATACCGAAAAGCTTGAATAGTTCTTTTTTCCTTCTTCTAGAAACAAGTTTACATTTTCTTTTTATATCCCGGCTAGCCATGTATGATGTAATGAACAACTCTTGCAGTGATGAATTTATCGTCAGATTTAACTTTCTAAAGCAAGTGCTCGCAAATGTGGTAGAAAAAACCTTTAATGAATTTAAAATATACTTTTATAACCTTGTGTTGACTCTGTTTTATTAAGCAAACGAAAATTACCAGAAACAAATAAAAGCATTTCTCAAAAGAAGCACTCAATTTACTTATGTTTAAAAACAAAGACCACGAGGAACGTTGTGAAATCGATGATGAGATGTCGAAAGTAGCAGATTTAAAACAATAAAGTAACGTAAATTACACTGTGCGCTTCTTTGTATCTTCTTTCTCTGTATTTGATAATTTAAACGTTTTTCACTTACTTTTGGTATAAAGAATCTCGTGGTGACATTTATTTTACCACTTTACCAAACATTGTAGAACAAAATTTTATTTTTTAAGATATATAAAAAATTACTCAAGATATGGACTCATTTTCATGTTGATAACTCTTGAACCATTAGGATTTTCGTTTTAGTTTCTTAGGCAAAGTTCTTTCTATAACTCTGGCCAACAACTTTGCTCAATAAATGAATATGAAAAAATCGCTTCCAGTGGGTCTTATCGAGTGATTCCTACAAAAAGTCAAACGAAAAAAATTCGAACAACATTGCGTATGAGTAACATTTTTTGCTTTGAAGCGTTGAAAACGGGCAATACATATGTCGTAAAGGTTTAAAGACAATTTCAAATGATTTTTCGTTATATATTTGTTCAACAAAGTTGTTGATAGGAATAATAGAAATGACTTTGCTCAAAAAACCAAAATAAAAATCCTAATGGTTCAAGAGTTCTTAACATGCAAATGAGTGCATATCTGGACTAATTAAAAAAAAAAATTTGCACTAAAGTCTTCGGTAAAGTGGAAAAACGGATGTTACCACGAGATTCCATATATTAAAGTTAAATGAAAAACGTTGAAATTATTAAATACAGACTTTTGTGCCACACAGTGTTATTTAAAAAATTATGTGAAATAAAGTTTGTTAAAGTTAATAAAATTTTTTGTTATTGTATTGTATTGTATGTATTTTGGAAGCTATATAACTTTAATTTGAAAAGTCACTTTGTATTGGAATTGAGCTTGGTCTTATTCGATAGTGTTAATTTTTAAGAATGGCTTTAGTTTCAGGAATACAAGTGTAGGCACCAAATTTCAATTCTATAACTTCTAACTTGTAGCTTTAATAGAAATTTTTTAAGTTTTTGATCGTCGTGAATACTTTTAGAAATGCCTCTGAAGCTTAGAAATTTTTTTATTGTTCTGTACTTCTATAGGCATAAAGGACGTACAAAAACAGCAAGTTTATAATTGTAAAGCCCATGTGAATTAAAATACAGTTATATCGCCAATAACTCCACTGTGCTACGACCGACTAAGTCCAAATAGTAAGAGTAAATTCCTCCCTTAATAGTGTTCTGTGGAACTTCGACTGGTTCCACTTTTGAAATTTGAAACGTCAAGGGAAGAACACCGCCTAGTTCATCAGCTTTTTCATTCAGGCACCGTAACGGTTATGATTTTTTCAAAAAAGTCAGCAAATAATCATTATTTTTTGACCGATTTTATTTCATCCCTTCAATTTTTTATGTAAGCTAAACTCTTTTCAATAGACTCTCAACATGAAACACTTCATAAAAGGACCCATTCAAAATGATCAATGTCTTTAAAAGCTGTATCCCATTGCCTCAAATAGTCAATACATGTGTCATAAAAGCTTGTTACTTTTCCTTTTTTAATTCTTTGAATGGCACGAACAACCTCAAAATTGGTTCTTATTTAGGCTTTAACGGAAGCCAGAGTGTTTTGCTGTCGCTCAAAATTTTTTGTATTCAACATCGACATCTTCACAGATCTCTTTGAACTGTTCTACTCTTACAGTGTAAATGTAAAATAATGAAACATTTTTAACAATAATTAGTTCTATGTCTACTGGAACAGACTCCGCCGCAATTTACTCCGATTAAATTATTGACAAAGTTTAATGTGTCCATGATTGGAACAATCTAAATACATTGTTATGCAGCGGGCGTTAAATAAGTTGACGAAAATAATTCTTTATGACAAGTATATTTTTGTTTGTATTTACTGGTCTTGATTACACACAATTTTAGTCAAAATATTAAAAAAAAAAAATATTTAAAAAAAAATTAAAACTCGTGTTTAAGTTTTACATCCAAAGCATACGAAATACAATTATAAAATAAATATAAAAAGGCCGATAACATCGATTTAAAAATCTTTTAATATAAAATCTTTAACATTTTTATAAACGTGAAAAACCTGCAAATTTACCAGAAACAAGTACAAAAAACAGCTTTCAAGAACCTTTCACAATAGCTTTTTTCTATACTGCGAAGTCCAGCACCTTTTCGTTTATTTAAGTGTGCTGCCAAAATAAAAAAAACAGTAGTGATTCTACATTAACATGCAAACTTAAAGCAAAAATTATTAAAAATTAAAAAAGAGTACAAAAGAGGCAATTTTAAGAAATGAGGACAATATAAGGAAAAATGTTTTAACTAGGACACGAGGCTAAAAAAGAGGACTGTCCTCTCTAAAAGAGGACGGATGGTCACCGTATATATAGCCATAGGAGTATTTTTGGTTTAAGACCCCATTTTTAGCCAAAGGTCTTTTTGACCCTTTAGTCAATTTTGGTTTTCCAGTTGAGCTTATATTTAGAATGACTCCTGGATATTTTACGCTGCTGAAAAGTGTAAGAGGTTGGTTGTTTAGCTTTGAAAAGACAAAGTGTGTCACTTTGATTTTTGTGGTGAATAGCATCAGTTTCGTTTTGGTAGGATTTTATTCATATATTCTCAGTAGTTTAAAGTAAAATCTTAAAAGGATAGACAATACAGGGTATTGAGTTGTGCTTTTTTTCACTGTGTTTATAAGCTTTGGAGATCTGTAAAGGTAATTTCAATCAAAACTTTAATTGATTGATTGATCGAATTCATCAGAGTCGGACGTACTTTTAATCAAAAAAATACAAAACATAACAATTAAATACGGAAAATTTCTATATAGTGAATTTTCTTCAAATTTCTTTGGAGCGAAATATCTTTCTCCTATTGACTGTTCAATCATACTTTAAAAGCAGGGATAGTCCTTTAAAAGCCTCCAGACAAGGAAGAGATATCCATCCTCAAATACTGAATTCCAAAACTGTGCGGTCTATAACTCCAAAGCTATTTGATTTCGCAAACTTGGGTTAAATGGGAGGTGCTACAGCCCCTTTACAAACGCCATAAAACGTTATCAGTAAAAATGCATGTGTAAATTGCGGTCGAATATTGAATTCCGACGCTATAACTCCAAAGCTATCCGATAGCACAAATTAGGTTGTATGGGAGGTGCCACTCCCCCTAGTCCACCACCCATAAAATATTATCAATGAAAATGCATGTGTAAATTGAGGTCGAATACGGAATTCTGGGTTGTTAGAGAGGTGCCACGTCTCCTTGTCCAACGCTCATAAAATGAAATCAATGAAACTGCATGTGTAAATTTAAGGCGAATACTGAATTCCGACGCTGTGCAACCTAAAACTCCAAAGCTATTCGATAGCACAAATTTAAGTTGTATGGGAGGTGCCTCATCCCCATTTTCAACGCTCATAAAATGTATTCAATGAAGCTGCATGTGTACATTGAGGTCAAATACTAAATTCCAAAACTGTGCAATTTATAAATCCAAAGCTATTCGTTATGGCAAACTTGGGTTAAATTGGAGGTGCTACGCCCCCTTTACAAACGCCATTAAATGGTATCAGTAAAACTGCATGTGTAAATTGCGTCCGAATTCTGAATTCCGTAGCTGTGCGTTTTATAACTCCAAAGCTATTCAATATCGCAAATTTGGGATGTATGGGTGGTGCAACGACCTCTTGCCCAACGCTTATAAAATGTTACCAATGAAACTTCATTTGTAAATTTAGGTCGAAAACTGAATTCCGACGCTGTGCGACCTATAACTCCAAAGCTATTCGATAGCACAAATTTGGGTTGCATAGGAGGTGACACTCCCCCTTTTCCACTGCCCATAAAATGTTACCAATGCACATGCATGTGTAAATTTGAGTCGAACACTGAATTCCGAAGCTGTGCGACCTATAACTCCAAAGCTATTCGATATCGCAAAATTGGATTAAATAGGAGGTACCACACCCCTTGAAAAACGCCCTAAAATGTTATCAGTAAAACTGCACGTATTAGTTGAGGTCGAATACTGAATTCCGATGCTGTGCGAGCTATAATTCCAAAGCTATTCGAATCCGCAAATTCGGCTTGTATGGCAGGTGCCACACCACCTTGTCCAACTCCCATAAAATGTCATCAGAGAAACAAAATGGTCGAATACCCGATTTCGAGGCTGTGAATTAAAATTTTTTATAGTTTTGGGTGGTAAAAGGGGGTGTGGAATTTTTTCTAAAACCATCTAGCACTCGAAATAAATCAATTGCCAAGGTTTGAGCTCAATCGGACCAGTAGTTTCAAAGTCTTTTGATTTTTTCTTAAAAGTAGGCGTAGCTATAGTGTGACTACGCCCATTTTTAGAATAGTTACCGACAGTTATCATACGAACTAATTTACCATATTTTAGTTTAATATGACCAGAACCGTCTTATATATAGCGTCATTTGTGGGCGATTAAAGGGGATGTGGCAACGTTTTCTTTTTTCCTAAACCTTTGCGTAGCAATTACGAACAAACCCTTAAAAAGAAGTATCTAATTTGATCCATTCGTTACCAAGTTTTAGGCATCCGAACAAATCACGATCAATTTTGATATAGTAAATAGTCTTTTTAAAAAAATTTGTCACTTTTATTGAAAATATTAAATTTTTTTATATTTTTATACTAGCTGATATACCCGGTGTTACTCGAGAGTAATTTATATAAACATTTTAATGTACACTTCTCGATTAAATATTTTTTAATATAGAATTTAAGTTTGAGAAAACTATAAAAATATTAGTTCACCAATTTACCGTGCCTTTTTTAACGAAGGAATAATTTTATCACTATTTTATTTACAATCAAAAATTGTTTTTTAGTTTTAAACTGAATTTACTGGTTACTGGTAAAATTTTACTTGCACTTCGCATATGGAAATCAAATTTGAAAAAAAAGGAAAATGAACACCAAACTTCCTATATTTTCTAGTAGTTTTTCCAGTTGGAAAATAACAATTGGTTAGTGTCTAAAATAAAAAATAAAATAAACTGAGTCTGATAGTTAATTTCTTAAATCTACAGAATTTCTTTTTTATGCGAAAAATTATACAGTCGTTTCTTAAGCTTAGTATGATGTAGGAACGAAAATTTTTAGGCATTTAATTCTATACGCAAAATTTTGGTGTAGACTCAACACTAAAACATACTTACTATAACCTGATTGTTAATTGTGTGAGTTGAACATTATTGTTTAATGTCAAATTTCCACGCCAATTAAATGTACGGACATATAAAAGACAGCGAAATTTTGACATTTTAACTCTCCAATCATGGTTGTGAACTTGGTTGCATTGAACAAATTTTTCGGTTCAACAGCATACTAACCAACGAAAAAAAAATTTGCTACCTTTGCGTTGTCAAAAACACAATGCATTTTTACACATGTATGTTTTCTTCTCGCTTCAACAGCATACTTAGCTTTTATGTAAATTAGCATAAAGCTGTAAGTTAAGAAAGCAGTCACTTTCTAATTTCCAATTATAGTATATACAGCAACCTGTTACATTGGCGTTGGAAGCGGGGGGAAAGGGGGGCAGTTGCCCCCCACTTTTTTAGCTAGATAAACAACTTAAAAAGAAAACTTCGAAAGTTATTAAAAAAATCAGTTTTTTTACAACGATAATATTTTTGTATTATATATTTTCCTCTTCTTTCTCTCTTCTTCATAAGCATGCTTGCGGATAACCATTTTCTTTCTCTGTGTTTGCAAAAAGATAGAACAAAATGTAAATTTCTACTGCAAGCCCACCACATCAGTTAAAGCACCCTTAAGTATGTAGCTTAATGCTTGTTAATTTTGCAACTCTGGTAAGAAAAAATTTGACATGTTCTTAGGGGCTTTTGTAACAGAGGCGAAATTTTGAGTCAACATGGACGTTAAAATTCAAAAATGAATTTTAAATTTCAAAATTTTAACATTTTGGTTGTTGTGGAGCGGTGTTACCATCTCTGCGAGAGGGCGGCCCTTTGCATTTAGTTTGAGGGCGCCTTTTTACAGCGCCCCTGGTTCTCGATGACCAGTATTTATAAGGCCGCTCACTCACAGAGGTGGTACCATCGCCCCGGTCCAGTGACCCGCGGACACTAGGTTGGCCACGGCTGCACGTGCTAGTTAGCCATTGCTAGCAGTTCGGTGAGATGTGGGGTGGGGTCTTGTGGCCGTCCACGTGTACCCTTGCCGTACAAATGTCACGTGCATAAGTCATCGCACGTCGGTGATTCCAAATAAAGAATACAAAAAAAAATTTTCTGAAACGAGAATTAAAAATCAAGTAAAACAAATATATAAAAAAAATAAAGGAAACCGTTTGGGCACCCCTGGCCCAATCATCCAACACCTACTCGTTGAGCTCTGGTGGACGAGCTCGGCCCACACTTTTCCCACCCTTCCGTGAGGGTTCAGGGGCTAAATATCTTGGAAACCCTCCCAAAAGCAAACATCTTCTCCCCCTGACCAAAATAAATAAACCCTTTAACAAATCATTTTATAACAGAATTTAATTTAATTTTAAGTATATGTAGAAAATTCAAGTTGACTTAAAAAACAAAGGTATACAACTAAGCATCTTACGTATTAAATATTTGTAAACTGTAATATATAATATTACAAAGTTTAATGTTTTTCGCATTGCTTTCAATTTAACACTTTTAAATGTTATCAATAAAAACGACACTTATTAATTTATATCATTAAGGCTTTTAGCTAAATACAAAATCATTTTCAGTCATGTAAGCCGCATTAAAATTTAATGTTTAAATTTAGTAGTTTACCTAACTATAATTAAACAATGACGTACGAGCACTTTGTGTGTACTTTCAATGCATGCATTAAGAGTTTTTTTACAAAGCAAGTTCAGTTATAATTCAAGGAATATTTATAAAAAAAAACGTAAAATACACAAATAAGTCAATATTCATAAAAAAAAATGTTTACTTTAACTTTACTTTTCAGTGCCGTCGCATGTTTATGCAATGCTTAATATCTAAGTTACATCGAGAAAAAAATAAATGGATACAATTTGTATTTAGTTATACATTTAATGTGTGATTTTTTTATACTGAAATTTCATTTCGATTAACGCTGAATTATTTGTTATAAAAAAATTTTTAATACAAATGTAAAATTTTTCGATTTTTATTTGTTATTTGAAAAAAAGCTACGCTTGTAAGTCTTTAACTGCTTTTATAAATTAGAAATTTTTATTGTTTATTAACTTAAATCAGTACATTTATGGCTAGCATACAAAACAAACCAATTGAGTTGATGTTCTTTTTTGTTGGAAAACTGAACAATTTCAGACAGAAATTTGTTCAAGTTTAAGTGTGGCTTAAAGATTTTATGTGGCAACACTTAACGCGAGCCCCTTTCACCAATTTGCCATCGTGACACGTCCCAGAATTTCCAAAGCAAAAATAGCGCCAGCTTGTTAGAATTTCACTTTTCATAAATCTTCTCAAATTTTTGCGAAGAACAATCCACGTTAATAACATAGACGCAACAGTTATACAAAGTTAGCATCAATTTAAAACTGTCAAACTGCACAAACTTATTCTGCAGTATTTGCATATAAGACAATATCTGCCTTATATTTAAAGTTATTACTAAGCAGTCATTATTCAAGAAGCCATTACTGCTTTAACGTAGCTCAATATTTTACAATCAGTTTCTTCACTTGATTACTTTTTGTGCACTATGAAACTCGGCCTGCCCTCAACGCCTTACACATAACCACAAAAGGGTGAAGAACAAACGGGCTGCCAGCTACAAACTCGGAAGAGTTAAATATAAGTGCGATATTTATAACTCATAAAATTATATTATGTTGACGCTGCGCGATCAAAATAATGCGTAGTTTTCACGGTTTTTTGGTTGTTTAAATATAATCACGTTTACAGAAAATACGCAGCAACATCTTTCAGCAACTTTCAACTTTTTTTCTTCCTCAACCGCGTGTTTTCTGCCGAATCTCCATGCCCTTTGTCACACAAGTAGATTTCTTCTCAGCGTTTGCACTATGCAAGTGTATGATACAATTTTGTAACTCATACCCGCTGTGTGACACAATGACTACGGCAAAACGGGTTGCAAACAAACAGTCATGATTTTCAAAGGTGGAAATAGTGTCAGTTGTCATGTTTGACAACGTGTCAACTGTCACATTTGCCAAGTTTAGAAATGTGTCAGCTGTCAAACAACAAATTGTCAGCTGCCAAATTAAAATCCGTCAGCGGTCAAACAGCAAATTGTCAGTCCACACTTTGACACCGTTGCGAGTTAGGGGCGTTCACGATGCTGTGCACCTGAGATTACCTTGTGTATCTGAACCAAATAAAAGGTTTTATCGATGGTATGTTCACGCTAAGTGGTAAAGAGTGAAAATGTTATACCACAATGATATGACAAATACACCACATCGTGAACAACCCCGACAACGCAAATGGTGAGATTTGGTGCCGTTACAAAACAGTTATTCGGAACCGACCATCACTCGTTACAAGAACTGAAGGCACTATTCTCGAATATCTTTAGCGTGAAATACCCCAAGCCGTTTGTTCGCCATGTCAGCCAGCTCATAGTATGCCGAACCCATCCTCTTAGTGATCCTAGCTTTCTCGAAAACGTTTGCCAACTTTGCGCTAAAATGCTCAGAGGCCTTGCTTTGGGCGAAACTTCTTCGGTAAACAATTTGACCAACTTCAAAACTCACGGGACGTGTGCGCATGTTGTAAATTTTCTCATTTTTCTCAAATGCCTGACGCAGATTCTCTCTCACTTGTTCTCGAATCAACTCAGTTCTCTCTTCAGGTTTTACCGCTGCTGTGGGATCTTCCAGCATTTTTAGTTTTCGCAGAAGTTCGTAGCTTTTAGCATGACATATCATATTTTGTCCGAACACAACAAAATATGGTGAAAAACCTGAAGAAGAGTGAACTGAGCTGCGGAGAGCGGCACTTATCGCATATAAATTTTCATCCCAATCTTTTTGGTCCGGATGAATATATGCGCGAACGGCTGCGATTATTGAACGATTCACACGTTCGACAGCGTTTGCATGAGGAGAATAATTTGCAGTTAAATTATGCTTGACACCATATTTTTGTACTACATCTTTAAACCTATTAGATCGGAATTGTACGCCATTGTCAGAGGTTATAATTTCGGGAATACCGAAAATTGCGAAAATTCGCTTCTCTAGAAATTCGACAATCTTTTTGGCGGTAAAGGTCCGAATTGGTTCCAAGAAATGAAACTTCGACAGGTGGTCAAGCACAATCACCAAACCCACGTTCCCTGAGCGTGACCTAGGGTAAGGCCCTAAAAGGTCTACGTAGAGTCTCTGAAAAATTCGAATCGAAGTGAGCTGTTGTCCCATAGGTGGACGAAGTATGTAACTAGGAGCTTTGGTCAGTTTGCAAACTTCACACGCCAGCACATAGTCGCGGACTTGTTTTGCCATTCTTGGCCAAAAATACAACATTTTGAGTCGCGTAAGCGTTTTGTGAATCCCACCATGAGAACTCATTGGGTGATCATGAGCTTCAACAATGAGAGATCTTCTCAATTCCTCAGGCACCCAGAGTTTCCATGACTGTTCTTCTTGGGTGGGATCACCACTTGCAAATTCACAACGCTTGTAAATTAAGCCGTCCACAACTTGTATGTCTGGTTGTTGCTCGTCATTTTTTTGAAACTCGTCAACCAGTTTTAGATAATTTTCTGTTTTAAAATGTGCAGAAGAAAAATCCAAAACTGGCCAAGTCGTAACTGCAGTTTCTGTCAATTCTGAAATTTCGACATCCTCCGGCGAATGCACTCTCGATAAAGAATCGGGAACTACGTTTTGGCTACCTTTGCGATGAATGATTTTAAATGAGAAACCTTGAAGTTTCAATGCCCAACGAGCAAGTCTGCCATGCAGGTCGGTTTGGCCCATTAACCATTTTAAAGACGCGTGATCAGTGATCACTTCGAATTCATGCCTTTCGACGTAAGCTCGAAATTTTTTTATGGCCATGACCGCTGCAAGACATTCTTGTTCTGAAACGGTATAGTTTCGTTGCGCTTGGTTAAATTTATGTGACATATACGCAATCGGGACTTCATTTTCATCATCATCACGTTGAGCCAGAACGGCTCCGACTCCATACTGAGAGGCATCACATTGGATTGAAAACGGACGCGAAAAATCAGGGCTATGAAGCACAGGTGCACTACTAAGGCTATTTTTGAGGGTCTCAAAAGCTGCTATCGACTCCTCAGTCCAAACAAATTTTTTCGCTTTTTGCAGCATGTTGGTCAACGGTGTCGAAATGGAAGCGTAATTTAGCACGAACCGTCGGTACCATCCACAGACACCGAGAAAACGACGAAGCTGTCGCACAGTTTTTGGCAAGGGAAAATCTCGAATCGCTTGCACCTTTTCTGGATCAGTACTGATGGTTCCATGCCCAATCACGTGACCCAAATAACGAATTTGTTTGAGTAAAAATTTACTTTTTTCAATATTTATCGTCAGACCAGCATGTCGAATACAGATGGCTACCTCCTGCAGCAAAGCTAAATGATCGTCAAAGGTCTCGGTTATCAAAAGCAAATCGTCTAAGTATACAAAAACTTGTGTTCTCAAATGAGCAGGTATGACCTTGTCCATCAAGCGAGACATCGTCTGCGGTGCGTTACATAGGCCGAAAGGCATTGTAACAAACTGGTACAACGGTCGATTGGGCACTGTGAAGGCTGTCTTATCCCTTGACGCTGCATCCAATGGAATCTGCCAGAAGGCATCCTTCAGATCCAAACTCGAAATGAATTGAGCCTTAGGAAGCCGACTGAGAATTCCATCAATGAGAGGCAGGGGATAAGCATCCTTCACAGTAACCTCATTTACCTTACGCGCATCGAGACACAAGCGCACTTTATTAGGTTTGACGATCAAGGCTACAGGTGATGACCAAGCGCTTTGCGACACTTCAATGACACCAAGTGCCAACATGCGGTCGACCTCAGCGAAAAGAAGTTTTTCGACCCCAGGAGAAACCGAAAAGTGTCGTTGTTTGACTGGTTTTGCTTGCCCTACGTCAATGACGTGACTAATCAAGCTGGTGCGGCCTAAGCCTTGTTCAGAAAAAGATGGAAAATTTAAAATGGTGGCGTTTAGCCTAGCCTGCTGACGAGCAGTTAACACATGGTGGTTGGAATCAACTTCAGAAATCTGGCTAACAGGAAAGCAGTGGTAATTTTCCAGAAAGAGATCTCCAGCCAAGCCAAATGCTTTTACGAAATCAACTCCCAAATACAAGTCTTGAGACAAAGTGGGAACTATCAAAAACCTGAGGGGTTTGGTGACTCCTCGAAAGGTGATGGTGGTGTCGAGGACTCCTGCAGAAGCAAGACTCGTCCCGTCCGCCGTCTTCAGATTGATCGAAAACCTTTTCCACTTCAGCGACTGGTTAGACAATAGTCTTTTTGCCAAATTATTGGCTATGCAACTGATAGTAGCGCCAGTATCGATCAATCCTACTAACATTTCGCCAGCTAATGAGACCGGTGCGTAAGGACGAATATCCTTCGCAGGAGCAAACGACAAAACCGCCGAGCACGCAAACTTTCTCAAGGCTCGGACCTTTTTCCAAAATTGCCTCAATCTCGCAGTTGATCGCCGTTTCTTTTTGCATTGGATTTGAATGGAGCCCTCGCTCTGAAATATACGTCGACGCGCAGCGTTATATTCGAGCCAACGAACATGCAACGGTTTGAACGTCCGTTGTGGCACAGTAGCAGCCTTTTCTTCACGTGTTAAAATTCGAATTTGGGTATTTGGTACATCCGGGATTGCCTCAGTTTGGCAGGCCACCTCAGAAGTTAATGAGGGGCAGTTGGTAAATCTAAAAAAACATCATTATTCTTATTGGTAGGTGTAGCGTTCGCGTCACCAGGCTCGCATGCCAGCTCAGAAACCTGACGCTGATTTTGATAGTTGCGAGAATTCCTCCCGTACTCTTCATCAAGCAATTCACGTTTCTGAACAAACGCTCGAAGCTGGCTAACACTTTGTATGGGAACATACAACAAACTACGCCTAACATCCAAACGCAAATTCCTTTGCAGAATTTCCAGCAAAACCTGAGAGTCAAGAGGCCGTTGTAATTTATCAGTCAATTGCAAGACTGCTTCGTAGAACTCATCAAATTTTTCATCAAACTTTTGCTTCCTATTTCGCACCAGATCCATGATGTCTAGATCAGTTCTGCGATCACAAAATTGGCTTCGCAGCTCCATGCACAACGCACCCCATTCAACCCTAGGCACACTTCGATGGTAACGCCAAAACCATTCCAGCGCCTTTCCAACGAACAACATGTGCGCATAACAGCATAATGCTCCGAAATCTCCTCGCAAACTTTGCATCGTCAGAGCGTGCACTCGATAAATAAATTTATCAACTGTTAAGGCATCTTCTTTGCCACTGAACGTGACTTTCCAATTGGAAATCAAACTGGCAACGTTCTCTGACGGTACAAATTGCGAAGCAGGTCCTGGAGCATACCCACTGTTAGGCGGCATACTACTCGGTGTGTAATGAGCTGGCATACTCTGGACAAACTGTCGATTGTGACCCGAAGTTGAAGGTGGAGCGGGCATAAAGTTTGGTGGGGGAACACTATAGTTGTTTGGGGGTGCAGGAGTCATACTTGGCATTGATCCCAAGTCCTGATGAAAACTCTGCAAGGGGTTGCTACCGGATGGAACTCCATAAGGAGTATGTCTGACTTGATTAATTTGCAATTTAGCGAGTTCAGTGCGAACTGCCTCATTGATCAAGTGCTGCAAATCACTATCCGAAACCTGATGTTGAGCCATTGAAGGCTGAAAATTATCAGTAGGAGCAAGATTTGGTGCGCTATGTGCGCCAGCAGCTTGACGGGAGTATAGGTCGACTGACCCTTTTTGCACGGGTTGCATTCCCGACATGTTCAAATTTGAATTTTGTGCCTGGCTGAAACCTAGGTTTCGTTGGCTTCTAGTGGCCGGACGTTCTTTACGGACTGCACCGTGGCTCTCCGTTGCCTTACCAGGTGACAACGGAGGATCGACCCCCAGAGTCGGCTGGCATGGCTTCAACTTTTTCACACTGCACAAAGTGCGACATAGTGGGCAGCTGTGCGCTTTTGTTACCCACGTAGAGATGCATTCCCTATGGAAAATGTGCCTACACGGTGTTGACACCATGTCGTCAGCCTTGTCGAAGGACTGCGAACAAATGCTGCAACTATTTGCCGCCATCTCCAACTGAGCAGGCAAATTTTCATCGCTATGATGCAAAGGCATGGTAAAAAAAATCAAAAATTTATAAATATAAATGTATAGGTATTATTTATTTGGTCTTAGAAGAGAGAGATTTGCTTTGAAATTATTTTGAGCGGTTGTTGGTTGATTGAGTCAGGGGGTCCAATAGATAATAAAAAAAAACTTGTTAATTAACCGGAAACTACAACTTAAATGGGCTCACGTGATGACACGAAGTCCAGAAAAATAGTCCCGAGTGAAGCGGTCGACATGCGCACTAAACGCAACAACATCGCAATTCCAGGCAACACTCGACACTACCTCCGAACCCGATATCATCACGCAAGAAAACAAAAAAAATTATTTAATAAATTTAACTATTGAAAATTTAAAAATTGAAATTTAATATCAATCACAGTTTTCATATCAAACACAAAGGAATTAATCATTTCAGTGATTTGACTGCGGATTCGAATGCAGATTAATGTCACAGACGGATATTCCAGCAGCCAACCCTGACTATCCAATTCAAAATATAAAAAAAACAAAATCACAAATTTTTGATAGAAAAAAAAACTGCTAGAAAAAAACAATGTACTCTTTGGTTGGAATCACCGACGCGCTACCGAACATCACAAAAAAATTTACGGAGAGAGTCGATAATTACAAAATTTTTATCGGCCCCACGTTGGGCGCCAATTTGTAACAGAGGCGAAATTTTGAGTCAACATGGACGTTAAAATTCAAAAATGAATTTTAAATTTCAAAATTTTAACATTTTGGTTGTTGTGGAGCGGTGTTACCATCTCTGCGAGAGGGCGGCCCTTTGCATTTAGTTTGAGGGCGCCTTTTTACAGCGCCCCTGGTTCTCGATGACCAGTATTTATAAGGCCGCTCACTCACAGAGGTGGTACCATCGCCCCGGTCCAGTGACCCGCGGACACTAGGTTGGCCACGGCTGCACGTGCTAGTTAGCCATTGCTAGCAGTTCGGTGAGATGTGGGGTGGGGTCTTGTGGCCGTCCACGTGTACCCTTGCCGTACAAATGTCACGTGCATAAGTCATCGCACGTCGGTGATTCCAAATAAAGAATACAAAAAAAATTTTTCTGAAACGAGAATTAAAAATCAAGTAAAACAAATATATAAAAAAAATAAAGGAAACCGTTTGGGCACCCCTGGCCCAATCATCCAACACCTACTCGTTGAGCTCTGGTGGACGAGCTCGGCCCACACTTTTCCCACCCTTCCGTGAGGGTTCAGGGGCTAAATATCTTGGAAACCCTCCCAAAAGCAAACATCTTCTCCCCCTGACCAAAATAAATAAACCCTTTAACAAATCATTTTATAACAGAATTTAATTTAATTTTAAGTATATGTAGAAAATTCAAGTTGACTTAAAAAACAAAGGTATACAACTAAGCATCTTACGTATTAAATATTTGTAAACTGTAATATATAATATTACAAAGTTTAATGTTTTTCGCATTGCTTTCAATTTAACACTTTTAAATGTTATCAATAAAAACGACACTTATTAATTTATATCATTAAGGCTTTTAGCTAAATACAAAATCATTTTCAGTCATGTAAGCCGCATTAAAATTTAATGTTTAAATTTAGTAGTTTACCTAACTATAATTAAACAATGACGTACGAGCACTTTGTGTGTACTTTCAATGCATGCATTAAGAGTTTTTTTACAAAGCAAGTTCAGTTATAATTCAAGGAATATTTATAAAAAAAAACGTAAAATACACAAATAAGTCAATATTCATAAAAAAAAATGTTTAGTTTAACTTTACTTTTCAGTGCCGTCGCATGTTTATGCAATGCTTAATATCTAAGTTACATCGAGAAAAAAATAAATGGATACAATTTGTATTTAGTTATACATTTAATGTGTGATTTTTTTATACTGAAATTTCATTTCGATTAACGCTGAATTATTTGTTATAAAAAAATTTTTAATACAAATGTAAAATTTTTCGATTTTTATTTGTTATTTGAAAAAAAGCTACGCTTGTAAGTCTTTAACTGCTTTTATAAATTAGAAATTTTTATTGTTTATTAACTTAAATCAGTACATTTATGGCTAGCATACAAAACAAACCAATTGAGTTGATGTTCTTTTTTGTTGGAAAACTGAACAATTTCAGACAGAAATTTGTTCAAGTTTAAGTGTGGCTTAAAGATTTTATGTGGCAACACTTAACGCGAGCCCCTTTCACCAATTTGCCATCGTGACACGTCCCAGAATTTCCAAAGCAAAAATAGCGCCAGCTTGTTAGAATTTCACTTTTCATAAATCTTCTCAAATTTTTGCGAAGAACAATCCACGTTAATAACATAGACGCAACAGTTATACAAAGTTAGCATCAATTTAAAACTGTCAAACTGCACAAACTTATTCTGCAGTATTTGCATATAAGACAATATCTGCCTTATATTTAAAGTTATTACTAAGCAGTCATTATTCAAGAAGCCATTACTGCTTTAACGTAGCTCAATATTTTACAATCAGTTTCTTCACTTGATTACTTTTTGTGCACTATGAAACTCGGCCTGCCCTCAACGCCTTACACATAACCACAAAAGGGTGAAGAACAAACGGGCTGCCAGCTACAAACTCGGAAGAGTTAAATATAAGTGCGATATTTATAACTCATAAAATTATATTATGTTGACGCTGCGCGATCAAAATAATGCGTAGTTTTCACGGTTTTTTGGTTGTTTAAATATAATCACGTTTACAGAAAATACGCAGCAACATCTTTCAGCAACTTTCAACTTTTTTTCTTCCTCAACCGCGTGTTTTCTGCCGAATCTCCATGCCCTTTGTCACACAAGTAGATTTCTTCTCAGCGTTTGCACTATGCAAGTGTATGATACAATTTTGTAACTCATACCCGCTGTGTGACACAATGACTACGGCAAAACGGGTTGCAAACAAACAGTCATGATTTTCAAAGGTGGAAATAGTGTCAGTTGTCATGTTTGACAACGTGTCAACTGTCACATTTGCCAAGTTTAGAAATGTGTCAGCTGTCAAACAACAAATTGTCAGCTGCCAAATTAAAATCCGTCAGCGGTCAAACAGCAAATTGTCAGTCCACACTTTGACACCGTTGCGAGTTAGGGGCGTTCACGATGCTGTGCACCTGAGATTACCTTGTGTATCTGAACCAAATAAAAGGTTTTATCGATGGTATGTTCACGCTAAGTGGTAAAGAGTGAAAATGTTATACCACAATGATATGACAAATACACCACATCGTGAACAACCCCGACAACGCAAATGGTGAGATTTGGTGCCGTTACACTTTCCATATTGGACGACATGTTGTACGATAAGTTAGATGGAAAACTAATGGGACTATTTGATTGAGCGTTCGAACGATCCAACTTGTAAAGCAACATCATTAATTGCAAGCTCTCAAGCAGAACTCATCCGGCTAATAGCTAAGCAACTTTTAGATACCCTGCAAGAGCAGTAATTTTACATAGTTGTACAATATTGTACAATCCGCAGAAAAAACCAAAAATTTCGACTAACGTTTTAGCTTACGCATGGTACTACATGTTGTACAATCTGCCATGTTGGTCCAATGTTTTGGACCATGCGAAAGCCCCTACTGTGAATTAGCTGATGAAAATCCACCTCGACGCTTTGAACAAACATCAAATCCGGTTCCTTCAGTACAGTTGGCATTATATGATCGGCTACGAAAAGATTATTTCGAAATTTTAGATCTTCCCTCAAATGAGATAACGGCTAGATTCGATCAAAGAGGTTGATATTTGACTTTTTTTTTTATTTTTGCATGTTTACACCAGCTTCACTCAACCGATTAACTTTAATTTAACATTCGGTGAGTCGGTTGAGTGAAGCTAGTGTAAACTGGCACTTTGTAAATCTTATTGTACAATTAAACAGATCTTGACACTCTGGAATCGTAGAAAAATATTGTAATCGAAGCCTTCAACGGAAAAGTGCCTTCTGAACAAAATCTAAAAACAAAACTAGATCTTTATGCAGATGACTTTGATGTGAGCGACCTCCACGCGCAACTTAAATTGCTGAAGCAATTGCCTGGCCAAACACCTTCAAATTGTAGTGGCATTGTATCCCAATTTGCAAAAAATTCGGATACTGTAAAAAAACTATTAAATGAAGTTGAAAAACTTATTGCTTTGCTTTTGACTGTGCCTGCATCAGCAGCTTCATCTGACGACTTAAAACGTATCTTCGAGCAACTATGACACAGAAACGACTCACTCATGCGGCACTTATACACATTCACAAAGATAAAACCGAAGAATTGAATTCGATGGAGGTGGTGAAAGAGTTTGTTTCTCGCAAGGACAGAAAAAAACATTTTGGAATAATTTTAATTGATATAACTTTTTGTACCTTATTGCATTTAAACCCTGTAAAGATATACCTAGTCTTGCTTTATAAAAGCAACCATTATTTCTTATATTTTCATATTACCATATGAAAGATCCTTTAAAGAATGATCTCTAATATTGAAATTGGAAGAACTTTTAAAAATAATGAAATTTTAATATTTTTTATATATTTTTATATTTTTTTTTATTTTAAACTAAAATAAAAAATTTGTTTATTCACATTCATGTTTCTTTGATGAAATTTTGGTTAACTTTTTTTGCACCACCATTTGTACTGCCCCCCCCCCCCCATTTGTACTGCCCCCCCATTTGTACTTCCCCCCCAGATGAAATTAGCTTCCGACGCGCTTGACCTGTTACAATATTATCGACATAAATCCAGCTGAAAAAACTGCAATAACAGTGCAAGAAGTGTCATTATGTTTTTTGCTGCAAGTTTAGGCAGAGTGCGAAAAGAACTAAGGCTGTGTGCGAATTGATCTAAATGCGACCTTAACTAAATTATGTCGATAGGGCAGTGCTTTCTAAATAATTTAGGCAATTCTCGAGCTACCTAAATGATTCCTAAATTAGGAAGCACTGCCTTATCGACAGAATTTAGTTTAGATCGCATTTAGATCAATTCGCACACAGTCTAAATTGACTGAAAGTTACCGACTTTTCTAAATTATTAGAACCGTGTTGGTAATGCAGTGCTTACTTTTAATTTAGACCATTTTCTAGCATACTTTTCACGGCTAAAGCTTAGTATGCTGTAGCAACGAAATTTTTTAAGCATTTAATTCTACACGCAAAGTTTTGATGTAGACTCTACACTAACACATACTTATCATAACGTGTTTGTTGAATGTGTTAGTTGAACATTATTGCTGAATGTCAAATTTTCACGCCAATTAAATGTACGGACATATAAAAGACAGCGAAATTTTGACATTTTAACTCTCCAATCATGGTTGTAAGCTTGGCTGCATTGAACAAATTTTTCGGTTCAACAGCGTACTAACCAACATGTATACCTAACAGAGTGACAACGCTGAAGTGAGAAAAAATGGTTTCATCACCACAAAACACATTTAACAGGAGAGGATCGAGTATTTTAATATAACTGGATGAAAAAATAAATTTTTGGACATAACTTTTGATTGGAAAGAGATATTGGGGTAATTTTTTCACATAAATTATTTTTGCGACTTGACTTCTTTGAAAAAATATAAAAACAACATTTTGGAAAAAATAAATTTCGCGAAAAAACAAAGGGATTGTTTTGATGACAAAAACAGTAAAATAATTTTTGCGCTTAGCTGGAAGAATTTTTACAAATAAATGCTATGTCATATGAAGCTACCTTTCATGTGCATTTTTTAATTTATTTCATTTTTACAACAGAAAAAGTAATTTTTAGTCATTTTTTGAGTAAAAAGTCAATATTTTGGACATTTTTTGACATAATCATAAAACATATATACACTGACTTAACGGTACAGTTCAACTTATTTTTGTGAAGTGATTTTATTGAAGTTTTGAACAAAAAAAAGTTTGAATGAAATATATTAATGGACAGCGGAGATATTTGCATGGAAAGACCAAACTTTGATTTTCATGTCGTTTTTTTTCTCATTCTTAGATAACGATGTAAAGGGTGTTTTTTTAGAGGTATAGAACTTCGAATTGAAATAAAACACAAGAAAATCATTTTAATGTCCATCAATTTGACTTTATTGGAAGGATAATTTTATGCCATTAATGTTAAAATAGGATTTCGGGCATGTGGTTGCCACGGCTGGCTCGAATAAAGCCAATTCTACAGGTCCAATTTTCAACCACTTTTTCGAGCATATGGAGCCGTATGTCGGCAATAACGCCACGAATGTTGGCTTCCAAGTCCCCTAACGTTTCTGGTTTGTTGGCGTAGACGAGCGACTTCACATATCTCCAAAGAAAATAATCCAATGGTGTCAAATCACACGATCTTGGTGGCCAATTGACAGGTCCATTCCGCGAAATTATGCGCTTATCGAATGTTTCCTTCAATAAATCGATTGTGACGTGCGCTGTGTGGCATGTAGTGCCGTCTTGTTGGAACCACAACTCATCCACATTCATGCCATCCAATTTGGGAACAAAATAGTCGGTTATCATGGCTCTTTACCGGTCTCCATTAACGGTAACTGACTCTCCAGCATTATTTCGGAAGAAGTAAGGCCCAATGACTCCACCAGCCCATAGAGCACACCAAACAGTCAGTTTTTGTGGATGTAATGGCGTCTCAAGGGTCTCATGTGGATTCTCTTCACTCCAAATGCGGCAATTTTGCTTGTTGACGTAGCCATTCAACCAAAAATGAGCCTCATCACTGAACAAAATTTTGCGATGAAAATCAGCATCGAGATCAATCTCATTTTCGGCCCATACACCAAAATCACGACGCATTGCATGGTCTCGCGGCTTTAATTCTTGCACAAGCTGGATCTTGTAAGGTCGCAAGCCAAGATCTTTGCGCAAAATCTTCCATAAAGTTGATGGACAAAGCTCCAATTGCTGTGCACGGTGGCGAATCGATTCATTCGGGTCCTCTTCAACATTTTGCTCTACAACGGCAATTGTTTCTTCGGTGCGCACTGTTCGACGTCTCTGCGGATGCGTATTATCACATAGAGTAAACGTAGTGCAAAAACGACCCATGGTTAACCGAATTAATTGCTCTGATGGACGATTATGTCGACCATAAAATGGACGGAGCTTGCGGTAAACTTCGCGAACTGAACCATTATTTTCGAAATAAATTTGCACGATTTGCAAGCGTTGTTCTTTTGTCAACCTGTTCATGATGAAATGGCAAACCAAACTGAACATAAATGACATTAGAGTTGCCAGATTTGACCACAAAATGCCAGTTTTATCTCTATTCGAAAAACAAACCTCTAAAAAAACACCCTTTATATGAAAAAGTCGTTGTACTGAAAATTTCTACAATTTTTAATATATGTGAATGTTTTTGATGTCAAAACGACAGAAATTTTTCAAAATAAAATACATAAAAAAATGCGATAGTAAGAATAACAAATAACATTATAACAAAATTACCGTTACTTGAAAAATTTCGGAGAGGGCGTAGCAAAAACTAAGTATGTAACATTTTAAGTTAGTATGCACTCAATATGTGTGTCTAGTTTGAGCGAAATCCGTTGAGCCGTTTAGATTTGTATAAAGGCCAAACACACAGAAAAGGTGTTTTATTACTATAGATAGAAATAAAAGTAATTTGAAGATTATATCCCTATTGGGTTTGTACAAAGAAACTTATAAATAGATAAATATTTATCGTTTTTTTAATAATTGTTTATATAAAAATACCCACTAACTTCAAAAATAACTTAAGTACTCAACCAAATTTTTAGCAATTAAAAATACCACCAATTGATTTGCTACTCTGTTTGGTTTTCACCCAATTTTAAATACGATGTGATAAATACCCTAGTAAAATTTTTTTATTTTTTGGAACTATATAAAATGCCTACTTTTATTATAATTTATTAGTACATATTACCTATCACAGATAAGTTTTTAAAATTATTCTACAAAAAGCTTGGTGTAATTTTCGTCTCTGTCACAAAATAAAATCAAATATCTTAAAATAGGCCAAAAATTTAATAAAAAACTTAGGATTCAGCAAGTGCTAAATTAAAAAATAAAACATAAAACACAAAAATTTTAAAAAGCGAAAGAGTTTTGAGCGTAAAAGTATTTTTAGTCCTCCTTCTTGGAGAGTTCTTCGACAATTTTGGCACTCTGCAATTTTATTTGCTTGCGATTCGGGACCGTTTGTAAAATTTTCGTGTCCAACACATCCTCCTCTTCCTCCACTGCAATAAATTGAAAATATTTTTGCATTTATATTGTTAATAGGAAAAGAAGAAAAATCAAATAAGTTAGAGGTCTTATTTCTTTATAAAACAAAAAATAAAGAATACGGGTTTAATTCGTTATTGGGGTATTTTTTTTTTTTTGTTAATTTTTTAACATGGACTTTAATTAATTATGGAACCAGGCCTCATATCCAGGTACCTAGTTTCATAGAGCCTTTAAAGTAAGCATACCTTGTGTCTGTGAACCGCCATTATCACCCAACTCCTCTGCTTCCATGCTCTCCAGGAAGAAGTTCTGATACTCGTTGAGATAATTCTTGATTGTTTCCTTGCTGAGCTCTGTTGTATAGGCCTTCATCAGCTTATGCAGCTTGCGCTTGAGGTTATGCATTATGGTATCAACTGCAATGGAGTACAAAGAATACCACGGCATTACATGGAGCTCTGCGACTATCAAAACTTACTATTTTCCTCATAGATCTCTGGTGGACAGGCACGCATCGTTAGCATTTCAAACTTGAGCAGCGGCAACTTCAGGTACGAGTTGGGATAATTAACACGCGGCACTTTGTTGCTGCGATCGACATATCGCAGAATCTCGTTCAAATTCCAGAGCGTGTATCTAGCAAGTGAGTGGATGAAGAAATAAACTTTTAATATTTAAATGCTCATGAGCACCGATTATGCTAAAAAAAAAATTCAATAAAATATGAAATAATATTAACTGTATACTATTTTCAGAGTTTTGTTTTGAAGAAAAAGCACATGAGTGAGGCTTGTCATAACAAGTAGACACTAGACCGGTCGTTATTTTCCAAAAAAGTGTCTGATTTTGAAGTGCCGGGCAGATTTTATTTCCTTTTGGTCTAAAACCATTAAATTTAAAATTTGGGGCTGATCGGATAATATTTAGTGGCCGCGCCCATCAACCAAAAATTTAAATACATGAAATATATGGAAAAAATTTATATTTACTTAATTAACATAATATATAAAAGGCAAGGGAAGAAAACAGCAATAATTAAGAGATTAAACTTATTTCTGAGTTGAGTGTAGACTTGTTATGAGTCGGAAATTTTGTCCTATATGCTTCAACAAACTGAAAGACCAATTGTTTTTGTTCTTCATTCTTCGTTAGAATGCGGTTATAATCTTTCATAAATTTCACACCGCGTTCTGCATTATCATTGACAACAAATAACTGCCGACTAAAATCCAATGCTGCTTGAAAGTCTTCGTTTTCTACCCATGTTGATGGATCGCATTGCAAAAAGGCCGCAGATAAGTTGAATGCCGAAAAGAAATAGTTAGTTTTATAAGAGACAAAATCTCTCAATGAGGTGAGGTGGAGCACTTTTGGGTCCGCAATTCTTCGCCCTTCCAATAGGTTTACATTGGGTTCTATTGATTGTAGACAATTCACCATTTCACGCTTTTCTTCTAGTGAAACATTAGGGTCAAAAAATGCTAAGGCTGTAGTTTCCGGTGTTAAGTACCACAAATGTGCTTTAAATTTCGACAAAATTGTGTCAGATACTTCTTTATCAATTTCTGCGTAGGCGATTGCATTTTTTATAAATTGAAGATCCTGGCTTGGAGCTTGGATGGCGTTTGGGCATCCGTACCAGTTTTTTATGTAAATCTTCACAAGAAAAATACAAATTTCTCGCAAAGCTTTGAATTCTGCTGCTGTTAAGCGAAACTGCCCTCTAAAAAGAAATATTTTCAAGCAATACAATCCTTTTCCCATGAACCTTGCATGTGATGTTGAACTGCATGTGAAAAAATTCATACCATCTTCTCCAAGAAATGTCAAGGTAAGTTGAAGAAATTCTTTATAATCTGCACGGATTTGCATTTGCTGCAGCTGATTATTGCAGAATATTTTTAGAGCTTCAGATTCTTCGTTACTTATTTTAGAGCGGACAATTTCATCATCTAGACCACATTTGTACAACTCGTGATCAAGGTTATCCCAAACCGCAGCGAATCTGTTGAAAATGGGTACTTCGGGTGCACTTGTTGCGGAATATTTTACTTCAAATACACTTTTCAAAACAATTTCATACATGTGGTGGCGGCATGGGAGCTGAATCAATTTCCGTTCTAAAAAATTTTGTATGAAAACAGTTGCACCGCTTTTTGATCCGGTATTGGAGGAAGTTGTATCAAAGCTCATGGCGCCAACTCGATCAATAATGTTCCAACTGACCAATGCGTCACGAACAGCAGTTGCAATGTTTTCTCGCGTAGACGGTTCTACAGCGTTAGCACTGAGAAATTTTGACGTACCATCATAACTGACGAGAATTGCGATTCTATCTACTTTTTTTTTACCAAGTGTTGATTCCATTAGTTTGCCATCCCAGTGAACCACCAACGATCGAGCATTACTTATCTATAGAAAAAAAACCAAATGGATGAAAAACAATGAAGAAAATGAATAAATTATCGAGATAATTACAAATTACATATAAATCATAAGAATATAAATTAAAATAAAAAGTTACATTTTCTTGAAAATCAGTTCGAATGTTCTCTTCTTCCATTTGTCGATGTTTCTTTCGCATTTCATGAATAGATGTTCTATTGATAACTAGTTCACTAACATCCACTTTCAAAGCTTCTGCTGTAGCTATCAAAATATGTACGGCTTTTCCACTCGATACTTTAGCATCATCTAATGCAGCGGAAAGACGTGGCGTGATCCATTGGGTTCGGCCTCTTTTTTTACGTTCTTCTTTACCACTATTGACTTGGTCATCGGTAGCAAAGTCCATTGTGGGATCTAATACCTCATCATCATCATCATCCATATCATCATTATCTTCCCCTGCTATCACTTATGCCGAATCAAAAAAGTATTATTAAATTAAAAAAAAACACAAGATCATGTATTTCGCGCTTCCTCTTTATCTTTTCGATCAATTGAACGTTTTTCTTGAGCGTACATTTTAAGATCGACACCAGCCAACATTTCAAGATCGACACCAGCCATGCAACCCGGACGTCCCTTCTCTCTTTGTTTTAATAAAAACTGTCTGTCTTCTTCGACAGGAATCATTTGCAAAGCATTTGCATGGGCAATGTCGAAGAGATCATCCAATTTTCCACAAATTCTCCTTGTTTACTGTGTGGTTTTCCTTTCGAAGAAGTTTTCCTAACACGGTTCCATTCATCATAAATTTTAATTAGTGTTTCACAACATTTGTGTTCTTCACGTATTGGTATTCTAGCTTGTTGCCAAAACACCGATGCCATATTTACAGATAACTTTGCACTTTCTTTGGATGAAAATTTTGCGATTCGCATATTATAAAAGAATACTTGCAAAACTTGACGATTTGAGGGTAATTTAGCTCCCAATATTTGGTGTAATATTCGGCCAATAAGAATAATATTGGAATCCACTGAACTTAGAGTAGTAATTGAAGAAGATGTTGTTGGCAAATCCGCCATTATGAAATTTCCAATTAGTGTCGTATTAATATTTTTTTTATATTTTCACACGAAAAACATGTAAACTAACTTACTTCTTTGAAATTCACACGATACACAAATTTACACAATATTAAATTCTTTTAATTCTTTTACCGTTTCTTTTTTATAATTATTTGCACTTTTTCCTTAAACAATATCTGACACGCATCAAGACTGAATGAAAATAAAAAATAAAGACTCAAAATACATATATTTTGTGTACTGAGCTATTCGCAACGGTACTTTTTTGTTTTGCTTTGCAACAGCAAGAGAAATATTTCAAAACGATATATATAAAATATTCTCTTTTGTGCACTTAATTTGAAGAATATTGGGTAAATATAAATTTTTTCCATATATTTCATGTATTTAAATTTTTGGTTGATGGGCGCGGCCACTAAATATTATCCGATCAGCCCCAAATTTTAAATTTAATGGTTTTAGACCAAAAGGAAACAGAATCTGCCCGGCACTTCAAAATTTATTTTTAACGACCGGTCTAGTAGACACTTATGTATATTAGAGCCAAACCTAAGGTTTAAATGGCCAAACCTGGTCACTTTATTGATTGTTACTTTAAATATATGCTGAGTTAAGAGTTAAAAGCCACTTACCTCAACATAACATAAGCATCGGCTCGATTCTTCATGTGCGCAATGGTCTTTGCCTCGAACTCGTCTTCGCGTGCGATATCTTCCTCCAGATTTCTAATGGTTTCTACGCGTCTTAAAAAAAAAACAATTACAAAATAATATAATTTTATCATTTCACTCATCAAACGCACGCCTCGCTTACATAATCTCCTCATCCGATAGATTGTTGACCAGCACACCTTGCAACACTTCGGCTCGCTTCATTTTTGTATCCAAATTTTGATGACCCAACATGTCGTTCTCGATCATTTTGTGCAATTTCTCATTATTGTCCACTTGCGACTTCATGCTAAAAAAATTGTCAGCCATCAGTTGTCATCCGAACTGTGTTAAACCAGTGTCCAGCGCACTCACCGCGGATAGATTTCTCTCGCTTGTGAGCACAACGTCGCAAACTTGACCTGCTTTATGGTGCCCTCAATTGCTTCCAGCTCGATCTTAAGAAATTGCATGCTATCCGTTTCACGCACATAGCGTTTTAATTTGGCCAATTCATCCTTGGTCTCAACTTTGGATTTGGGCATCGAACTCGGGCGTCGCAAGCCATTTTTCTTGTAGTTTGCCATCCACTGAATCTTGGCTTGAAGGTTCTTGCGCGATTTATCCTCCAATTGCTACAAAGATTTCAAGAATATATACTTACATATAGTATGGTAATTCCACCACAAGTGCCCTTTTTTCATTTGAAAAATGGATAAATGTAAATGTAAAACTTGAAGCTAGAATTGTGGTTTCTTTATACTATTTGGCTTCAAAGTAAGTAAAATCGCTTGAGGCCACACGGTATTACGTTATAAAATTGACTTGTATGCATTATGTGTTTTTGAGTGGTTACAGAAATTAAATATCGAAAAACTATGTTACAGGAATGACAAAATTATCTTTATTTGGAGCTCGCTGGCATCAGAGAAGGGAGAGTAACGAAATACCCAAAATAAAAATCCCAATGTTATGTAAATCCCCAAATACATAATCCCCAACCCAGCATCCCCAATCACATTGTCCACTAATCCAGTATCCCCAGAAGAAAATGTTAAAATAAATCCCCAAAAATACCCAAAAAACAAAAAGGCTTATGCTATAATACAAAATACAAAAAGAATAAATTGTATTGAAAACTTTCCACTGACTCAAAACTCTATCGCGGCGTGGCATCGTCGACTTAAAGTTATTGTGGGAAGGAAAAATTGTTGCCTTTACCAAATTATTAAAGAGCTAGGAAAAGAGATGATTATTTAAAAATCGAGTAAATATGAAAAAAAATTAATACCTTAAATCTATAGCATACAATATTTAACTTTCATGTTCATTTTATTATTATTATTATTATTAATTTCACTTTTGTTTTATTAAATTTATATTTTTTTACATATTTTGAATTTTTCCAGCTTAAAACTCATTTGTTCATTAATATAAAAATCATAATAAAATTAATTTATTAATACATTACATTTATCTTATATTATCTTTTATAATTATTAATTTTGAAATTTACAATAAAATAAATGCAGTGAAAATTATCGCAGTTCTTTTTACATATATTCTTTTTAGCATGTACAACAATGTTACATAAACATATGTGTGGATTAGGTTAAAAAAACCACAAATTTGTAAAATATATTTGGATGTATTGTTAAAATCGCGGCGATTTTTAACCTAATCCAAACTTATTTAACAAATTTTGGGGATTTTGTTTTTGGGGTTTTTGTTTTTAGGCATTTTATTTTTGGAGATTTTGTTTTTGGGGATTCTGTTTTTGGGGATTTTGTTTTGGGAATTTTGTGTTGGGGATTTTGTACCCAACCCATCAGAGAAAACTAAAACACCTTTATCATATATTCATTACTATTTTAATGTGTTATACGCAATTTTGTTTAAGTCTAACACTAACTGAATACACAGTTGGTTACAGAAATTACAACTTTTTTGTTTTCAGACTTAGTAAGTTTAATATTGCACTTAAGCTTCGCACTTAAAACTACTGGTCGATTTTTGAAACTTAACTATAAATAGTGTCAAAAGTCACTCTGAGATACTCGTCTCTTAGTTTAGCTTACTAAAAGGCACGAAATTAAAAAAGTGATAAAATCGACAGACAAAATGCTTGTAGATGAAACATACGTTAATAAATTTTATAATTATTTTAAATGACAGAAAAAGCACACGATATACGTAATATTTTGAACTTGTCATCTACAACATGTAGAAATAAAAACTGCGGAGGCTACACTCATTGAATTGTTAAAATTTTGATCGAGTACAGGTTACAGGAATGACATTTTATGCCTATTTTGGGCATTTCCTGCAAAATTAATTTTTAAATGACCTGTTACTATATAAACTTTTTCTGGAAAAGCTTGAGTATTTTAAAGTACCAGAAATTGTTTTTTTATCACTCAAACCTATGAGAACATGTAGGTGGTCACTTTTGGCGGAATTGGACATACAGTTGCGGTCAAAATAATAGCATTGCTCTTATATTCAAACATGTTTAGATAAATAATACTAGTCTACAAATTTTCGATCCAGTAAACCGATTATCATTCCTAGATGTACTTTCAATACTCGTTCCAAATTTCTACACAGTTTTCTCCGATATTGTAGCATTTTCAAGATACAGGGTGTTTACCGTTTTTGGCACGTGTTTAGTATTATTTATATAGAATCTAAATTACTAACCATAAAATAAAAAAGAATATTTTCTATTTTAGAAGAAATATCAACTTTTTCATCAATCTATCAACCATTTTCGTATTATGTGCTGTAGCGGAGTTAAAATTTTCAGATAACCCAACGAAATATCAACAAATTTTGTATCTTTTATTTTAGCCGAGCTGTTATCACCCAAAGTTAGAATTTAGAAAAAACCTGGTGATTAAGTGTATTTTTACATGAAAAACAGACATTTTAAATTTGGACCATTACAGCTCCGCTAAAACAAAAGATACAAAATTTGTTGATATTTCGTTTGATAATCTCAAAATTTTAGTTCTACTACAGCACATGACACGATAGTGGTTGATAATTTTTCTAAAGTACAAAATTATATTTTTTATTTTATGGTGACTAGCTTGAGGTGAACCAGCGATGAAAGTACATATAGGAACGATAATGGGTTTACCGGATCCGAAATTTGTAGACAAGTATTGTTTATACAAACATGTGTGAATAAAAGAGTACTGCTATTATTTTGACTACAGCTGTATATACAAATACGAATATCAGACAGAATAAGTCCTTGAACGTTATTTAATGATCGTTACAATGCTGTAGTACTCTAAACCATTCACCCTTCACAGAGAGAGCAGTAACAAAATGGATGTGCCTACTTACCTGACCCAAAAAATAGAAACTTCCGAAGCGAAACTTCCAATGGCACGGTTGAGTAAATCAAAAAATGTTACGGAAGTGGACTACAACCACTATAAGTACAAGCTTTTTCATCTTTGATACGCCAAAAAACTAATCAGCATAGCAAGGGCTAAGGAACCGGTCATAAAGGTGGCTTCTGGAGTACTGGCGGATGGTCTTGGTCCGAGCACTTCGGCAAAAGCCATGACCGGATTGAATTCAGGCGGTCGGGTCATCGGGTGTAAAGGCCCTGACTAACTCGGTCCCAAAAAGATTACTGATCAGCTTGCAGCTTCGTACGGTAAGAGCAAGCGGGTCCACCCATCGAGGTCCTCCTTCTAAAACTGCCCTTCAAAAGGTCGTATTTGCTATTTCGAGCAAAAGGCAGAGTTCGACGGAGAAGACACCTGCTGCTAAAAGTATGAAGAAGCTCAGTAAGAGCCCTGAAGCAAGGTCGTACAGTAAAGTGACTAAGAGGCAAGGTACGGTGCTGGGTGTCATCGACACATACAGGGTGGAGGGGGCACTTCTCCGGAACAAATGCAGATAGGTGGAGGGAGAATTCGTCTGCACCTTCTTTCAGGTTCTGGAAGAGAACCCTGGTCCTTCCGCCCGCTGTCATGATGCTGGGTGGCACAACTCCGCCCCGTAAAACTAATTGCCTGCGCAGACAATAGGTATCTCTATAAAGCAGGCATCAGCAAAGTTGGCGATGTTTGGCCTGGGGCCAATCTGCAGGCGATCGAGAGCTCGAGTGTGGCTACCAGTCACATGCTCGAAGCCGGAAGGCATTCTAAGAATGATCCAGACCTGCAACCCGGACATGCTCACTGAAGGCTGAGCGATCGGCAAGTTTGAGGAGCGTGTTGGTCCTTCAAGGCAGGTCCTCCAGCTGCTATATGCGGAATCGTTAAAACCGCTAGAAGATAGGAAGGGAGTTCTCTGGTATTTCTTCTTCAAAGACTTCTTTGAAGATGTACAGAAATCCTCTATGTGTATAACGCAGACCCCTGCCGTGAAGGCTTAATTCTACGATGCTCCAAAGCTTGGAACCAATATTACGCGTCGGCCAACGCCCCTTCGGAATTCAAAAGATCGACCAGAAAGGTTCCCCTAATTTCATAGCACAGACCAACATTTAACCATCTATTATATACATGACCGTTACACATTCGGCCACTAAAATTGTACATGACTTGGTTATAAAATAGCCATAGGTCATTATCGGTATACTTACCCGGTAATTTAACCCATTTTTTGGCACGCAACTTCGCTCACACGATCAAAGAATGTAATCTTTGTCATGAAAACTAGGAAGCGATACCTACATCAAGACAATGGTACTGTTGCTATATCATCAGGTTTCCCAATCATTTTTGGACACAACTTAGACTGTTTAGGTTTCCCCGTCACCTGTTCTCAAATTCCAAAGCAGGCCCGTAGCCAGAAATTAAGAGCCGGGCAGGCTGAGCCTCCAGTAAAAAATAAACAAATTTTTTTCATACATTTGTACATAAATATATATATGCATATTAACATATTTTCAAATGAATTTTTTATATATTTACATGTTATTGAATGAGTTCATTGTTCATTGTTCAAATGTATATTTTAGTAAAAAAAAAAGTTAAGTATATTAACATATTAAATATAACATAAATGAGTTCAATGTTTGAAAGCGAATTTCTAATGTACTATATTGATTTTCACTACAGTCACAGCTCTGCTGTTTAATACAAAGGCAATCGTCTTAGTTTCTCATTAAATTTGCGAAGAATGGTTTCGGGACAAATTTTTCCCAAATAATGGCCTTCAAAAGCGATCAATGAAAGTTCTCACAGACGTATTGTAGTCATCGATAATCTTTGAACTCTGTTGATTCGGTATACACGGGAAAATGATGCTTCGCATACCGCCGTACTGTTGCCGAATGTTTCGATTGCACAAAACAAATTATAAGTATCAGGAAACGCATCGCGCATTAGATACAATTCATTCAACGTATCAAAACTGATTGAATTTGGTGATGTTTTCTGATGCTCATCCCTTTTTTTGTCCAGATATTTCTTCGCGACAGACATCTCGGTATCAGAGGGTATTTTTCAAAAGCCTATAGAACATAATATTTTTAAACTAGCCGGCTTCATTTCGTAAGCTGATGACAATGCCAACAATATACGATCATTTTTGGTGAAACGCTTTTTTAATTTGAATATAATATTATCAACGATATCAAAGTAAGCCGGCTTAATTTCAATAGAATATTCACTTCTCTCACCAAGTGATTGTTCTACTACTGAGTTTCCTAATAGATTCGATCGACGGTTCACTCTGCGTGATATAAAACCTTGTTATTTTAATTGTTTTTGATCAAAAGTACCTCATTCAATCGCAAGCTATGTCTGCAACATCCATTATTTTCCCTTTAGCCTTTCCAAATTTGTATGCTCCCAATTAGTAGTTCTAGTTAGACTAATTAGACTAATTAGTATTAGTAGATTGGGGAAAGTATGTATAACTATTTGAGAATGAATGCAAAGTATTTAGATTACAGGAATAGGCGAAGACTGCTGACCTGGTACAGCCGCTTAAAGTTAAAAAATCCGAAATGCAGTCAGCTGGCCCTTGAATCATGATATTATTTCGAAATCCTCCCCATTCATCCTCAAGTAGTTGCAAGTGTTTTTCCTAATCAAAACAGCAAACTGGGAGACACAAAAAGTGAAGAAATTGCTGGAAAAACGACTGCACCAACTGCAATTTCTTTTTTGTGTATATTTAGTTTAAGACACTTAAAATAATAAATTATCTGAAAAACTCGCTCAAAAAATCTTGAAAACAATTAAAATAACAACATTCTATAAATTTTCAACAAAAATTAACTTTATTTACAATTTTTTGCCAGCTATCATTGGCAATGACTTGTGAAATTTTGTTTTCTTAATTTTCAGCTGTCAAATGAAAGTGCTGCCATATTTTTGGCGTATGCTTACGTTTATAATGCAAAGGCCTAATTACACTGTGTTTAACTGCGAAATAAACGAGGGCAGTTGTAAAAGCATACGGAAATTTAGCTAGGGCAGGCTCGACGGATTCAAGGGCAGGCTAAGCCTGCCCTAGCACCGTACTAGCTACGGGCCTGTTCCAAAGGTAACAGTATGTGGATCCGGTAGTTGCTTACCTTCCTAACATTCACTGTTTGTTATAAACGAGAGTTTATCTACCATCTTTCTCTTAGTAATTAAAAGGAATTACCAACCTGAGTTCAACTAAGTGTAACTCACACCGACCTTCCTGGTCTAACCACAACCAGAGCGTATGAACCCCAAAGGACCAGCCCATGACAATCAATACCCGAGCTCAAGGTTCCACCAGACACGGCTCTTCAACATCCCGTCTACAGACCAAAAGTTCTTAGAACAATTATATATGACTGTGACACTCAGTCACTAGAATTTTACATGACTAGGTTAAAAATAACCATTGGTTTCCCGGTAATTTAATACCGAGAAAACTACAATCCTAATTACGCAACTTCGTTTGCTTAGTTAACCCTTTAATGTCAAATGTTGCTTATAGGCAACATTGTATATTTTCGGTCATAGTTACTACAGTTTTTGATATTTTTGCTAACGGGTTTTCTCCAACTAAAATTAACATGTGTGAACATTTGTTTATGATGTTACATTTTAAAAATCATTACAAGTGTTAATTTGAGAGCGAGTTGAAGTGGGATTCAGACGTGTGCAAAAAAAAGTCGAAAAAGTTGTTTTACAAAAGTTCATATAAAATCTAAATACGCAAGAATTTTTTTATAAAAAGTGAATTTTAATATAAATAACAGGTAAGAAAATGAAATAAAGTTTGCAAAACTTAAAAAAAATTGTTATTATTATGTCAGGAATTTCATGAACACAATGTTGCTTTTGTGTTCATTTATCAACAACATTTATCCATAGTAACAATAATTTTAGTTTTGTTTTTTGTTTAGAAATGCGCCCAAAAGGTTTCACAGAAACAGAAATAAAACGAATTTTCGATTTCGACTGGAATAATTCTGATGATGAAGAAGGTGAAGAAGAAGAAGAGTTATATGATGCCAATTTAGAAAGAGTCATTGAAGAAACAATTGATCAGGTAAGTGTTATTATATTTAAGTTAGCTATATATTTAGTTATATTGATCTAATAAAATCCCGTATAGGTAAAGAAAAGAGGAGAAAACGTTGAAATAAATTTGTTTACCAGAATTATTGAAGAAGATGAACATGCTGATGAAGAAGTTGAAAATGAAGGGGATATAGAAAACATCGTCACGGAAACTTTTGAAAAAATCAATCTGGAGGGTTTGAGATGGAGGAACACAAGCCTACCCGATTGCGAAACTGCTTGGAAAGAAGAAACAGTTTGTGGAGAAGTCAAAGATCCAATAAAATATTTCAGTGAGTTCTTCGATGTTGAAATTATAAACAAGATTTGCAACGAAACAAATCTATATTCGATGCAAACGAAAGGTGTGGAGCTAAATTGTTTACCATTCGAGATCAGACGATTCTTTTGAATTGAGAAATTGTTAGAAGTAATACAAGTTCCAAATTTACGAATGGCTTGGATGCCAAACTTCAGATTATCAGCTGTTGCAGATTCTTTATCAAGAGCACGCTTTGAGAAAATCAAAGAATCTTTTCACATAAATGATAATACTCAACAGCCGGAACGTGGATCACCTAATTACGAAAAACTTTATAAAATACGACCATTACTGGATAAAATGAAAGAGAAATGCAACAAGATAGACCAGGAGGAGCACCAAAATGAAAATGTTTACAAGAGCTGGAGTTTCAAGTATCGTGTACGATTTTGCTCTCTATGTAGGAGAAGGAACGTGTCCCCCTTTTGGATTAAGGATCTCATCAGATATTGTGTTGCACTTAGCTTCTAATGTTCCACAAAACAAAAATTATAAATTATTTTTCGATAATAGGTTCACTTCCATAAGTCTGATGATTGCGCTAAAGGAAAAAGGAATTTTAGCAGCAGGTACAATTCGAAGTAATCGAATGAAACACTGTCGCCTTATGAATGAAAAGGAGCTCATGAAAAAAGGTCGTGGATCGTATGATTTTAAATTTGAGGCAGCATACAATTTAGTTGTCTGTCGCTGGTACGACAACAAGAGCGTTCAACTTGTCTCAAATTATATAGCTGAAGATCCAGTTTCAGAATGTAAACGTTGGTGTCGTAAACAAAAGAAGTAAATAAATATACCTAGACCTGCTATTGTTGAGTGTTATTACAAGCATATGGGAGGCGTACACCTGGCTGTTGTTAGAGTTGTATAAAATCAACCACCGTTCGAAAAAATGGTATATGCGTATTGTATACTGGTGCCTTAGCACAGCAGTAGTTAATAACTGGTTGTTGTATAGAAGAGACCTCAAAGATCAAGACGGAAGAATGAAACATATGTCATTGTTGGATTTTCAATTAAGTATAGCAAACGAGCTTCTACACGCGTCTGATATAGCGCCAGTAAACCATCGCAAAAGAGGACGCCCATCGGCAATCCTTCCAAGCATGCAATCTGATTCACCGTCTCCAGCACCATCTGACATTTCAAACGTTTCGTCACAAAGTTCATCGTCGTCAGCAAAGCGATCATACATATCGGAGCCTCCACAATCCATGAGTCTTGATCAAGTTGGTCATTGGTTTGAATGGGGAGCAAAAGGAAGGTGTAGATTATGCCAGACCGGTATTCCAAAATCAAAATGTTTAAAATGTAAGGTATACTTATGTTGTAATCCACAAAAAAATTGTTTTGTATCATATCACACATGAAATGTATAAAAAATTAATAAAAATAACATAAAACATCAATGTATCTTTGTGTTTTAAAATGTACCACCAATGCTCAATGTTGCTTATAAGCAACATCTCATAACGGTAAAACCAGCAGTGGTAGAGGCTTGAATTTAATATCAGTTCATATTTAAGGCTCAAACAATAGCCTAATATATTCAAAATATTTTTAACCACGCCCACTTTAATTCTGATATGAAAAGGTTAAGGTTTCTTAAAAACTAGGAAGCGTGAGCCGTAGTATACCAATAAGCTTATACTCGGTCAAAGGATTCTATGCTTCTTATATAGAACCCTCATTCTAAAACAAGGTCAGCAGAAGAACGATAGATCAGGTCTCAGCATCATTGATGGATGACTGCCCCCGCGCTTCAAGTTATATTAGATTGATCGTCCATCGAAAGAATATTACAATAACAATGTTATGATAGCTTAATACCAAAACCATGCTTTCTCCAAGATTTGGCACCAACAACCAAGGCTCAAGGTAAACCTTTTTATTTTACGAAAATCAGATGAACATTCAAAAGCCGTGCCTCAAGAATGAACACATTTTGAGATCAATTCATGGGCCGTGCCCCATAAATTGTCCACCCAATAACCAACCATCACCCTTCTATTCCTGGCTTTGGACAGGCAGATTCCCCGAAGGTCTTCTGGCGGGTTTTTGAAGGTGAACAGCAAGGACGAGCAGCTCAGGGGTCCTTTAAGTAAAGCTCAGTCAAGCCAGGCTCTATATGAAGTCGTTGAGCCCCAATGCCGTACGCCAGATTCAGACCTGGAAGAGGTGGTGTCAGTGAACTCGGTTGACTTTCCCAAGGTGTCGGGTCTCTACCACGAGGATGTTCTTCAGACGGAGGAGCTATACAAGGAGGAAGAGACTAAGACAACGGTATTGGACAGCCATCAATCTGAAGTGAATGAAGATACTCCAGATTAACCTTCATCTAGGCATACCTGGTAGCCAATAATGTAGGTATGCCTAGAACATGCATTATAGCAAAAACAAAACATTAATCTTATCCTGCTTCACAGATGCTGCGATAGAGATGTGTTTGCAGCCAGCCTGGAGTCAGGCATGGATATATACTTTGTGATCGCAACACAATTCCCGCACGACGAAAGCCCAAAACAAAACATACTACGTATATGTGCATTTTTTGTCCTCAATTATAAAATAGTTACATGTAAAAACTTAATTTCATCAAATCGGTCCACCGTAATATATATCACACTTACTCTTTATTGTGACTCACTCACCCTGTACTCCTCACTCAGCTCCTTAAATTTTGCTATAGCCGGCATACCCAGATATAAAATATGTTTGGTAAAATGCATTTGATCCTCTATATCTTTGCTCAGTGAACGTAACACCGGTTCGTAGAAGATTTCGTCGTGTCGCAGTACTTGTATCATTTTTTTGTAGGTGCCGTTAATGGTCTTAATGGCCTTGAGGCGCACGTGAGAGTTTTCAAGTTTTTTGCGAAACTCGCGTGATTTTATATCCTCCTCCAACACAAACTCATTCTCGTATTTGATGCGATTCTCGAGTACAGCACGTTGCAGCTGCAAGCATAGTAAAAGTATATGTTGAACTACGAGAAACAACAGCTAACCCCGTCCCCTGCCTCCTGCTCCACATACCAACTTTGCCTCCAAGACATTCTTCAGCTGATCCAAACGGTGTCGCAGACGATCACGCTCCTTGCGCATCACAAACGTGCGTTGATTGATGTTATCCACCACCATGTGTACCGGCATCTTCTGGTATAGACGCTGCATATCCTTGTGATTGATCAGGAAATTTCGTATCTTCTTTGTATTTTCGCCATAGAGCGACATTTGCAGCTTAGTGCGTCCATCGCGACATTGTCGCTTCAAGTTGCGATTTTCGCGTGAGTATCGCTTGCGATTAGCACTGTTTTCGAGTTTCTTAAAAATCTGTCGCTTGCCTTAGTTTAGGTAAGTGAGTATTTATTTGTGTAAGAAAAATTTCTCGACACAAAAGGTAAAAGGACTTAAGTCATTTCAGCACTTTTTCCAGTTATTCCAATTACATGACACATTTTTCTTAGCTGTACAAAATGCACTTGTCCCCACCCTAAAAATGCATTTCCTCTTCACTTGATGAACATTTTTCTGAAATTTTTGTATGGAGCTTAGGACAAAATAAAATTATCAAATTGCTTCCCTCGCCATGGTCTTAAATACATTTAAGCCCTTTTACCTTTTAGGTCGAGATTTGTATGTTAGATATTTTTCTGTTCTTCTCGTTACATACCCAGTAAATCGCCCATGCCCTTGAACTGCTCCGTCAACGAGTTGGGCGTCCAGCGATCATCGATCATCATGTGTTGGCGCACAAATGGTATGCCAAAAAGTCCATGCGTACGCACCGAGGTTGGATGCACCGGCCTGGGTGCCATAACATTCTGTTGCCGTCTCAACTTTGACATTGCAGTTTTGCTAATTTTCAAATTAGTTCAATTAAAATTGTAATATGAAAAAATTCTCTCCAATAGAAAAAAATTAAGCTTTAATTTGTAGTATTTTGCAGTTATAGTTATAAAAAAAATTATTGAAAAATGTTTTCTGTTTGACAAAAAATCTGATTTGACTCAATCATTTTTGATAGACATGATATAATTTTCATAAGCATTAAATAATCGAAATTTTGCTAGCGAAGATAAAAAGTTTCGATGAGCTAGGGCTGCACTCTTTGCCTCCGCTAAAAAGGTCAGAGCTGTGTTCGTAAAGGAACAATTATCTTTCCCTCGATTTCTATGCGAATCCATAACAGTAGTTGTTGTTTTTATGTTAATGGGCTCAAATGTAAATTTGACACTACTCGAATAATGCTTTTCCTAAAGAAGTTTAGAGCACAGTCCAACACCTAAACAAATAACAAACTCCGATCAACTGGATCAATGATTGTGGTTACAGAGACCAAGAGAGTATATCGTTGTTTTAGGAGTTTACGTCTGAGCAACTGAGCGGGTTGAGACCAACAATTTCATTTGGAAAACTTGTGAGAAATTCTTTTCGAATGGGCAGAAGCTTTAATACTGCACTGTCGAGTTCAAGTAGATTCAAAGTTTAAAATCTATATTATTTTGATATCGTTCGGTTGATTTTATATGTATTTTTTTAACTTAAAACTTAGAATACGTTTCGATTATTAAAATATGTAAAATATCAAGTCAATAAATTATTTTTTTTGGTTTTAGGAAGGTTATGCTTTAATGATGACATCACTTAGTACACGGTTAAAAATCTTGGAATAAATTTTAGTCCAGCTAAAATACTACTGCATATTTTTTAACCTTCCAAATCAGCCAAACAAGCTTGGAATAAGCTTTAAACAAGCTTAGAACCGTAAGCATCATGCTTTAATGCTTAATGCTTACAAGTAATTGCAGAATAAACGAAAACGATCCCTTGGTTAATATTCCTTACTATAAGCTTTAAGCAATTGCTATAAGCAATTGGAAATTAATATTTCAATACGCAACTTTTACACTCAAAAAAATACTGTAGTAAAATTTACTACACAATGTGTATTTACTTCGTATATGTAGTTTTATTTATTTTTAAATACATATGTAGTTATTCAATATATTTTTACTGAATTTACATTTAAATAATTAATACAACACGAAGTAGTTGCATGTTGCATAAAGTAGTTGTTTACATGCATTTATTTAAATAAGGAATATCTACATTAAAATAATTTGCATAATATGTAATTGATAGCAATTGTATTTATTTCAACTAAAATAATTATAAAAGATTCGTGATGAAGAACTGTGGTAAGTATACTTCTTAAAATGCATTTTTTTAATACAAAAATTCTTTGCTTTTCTTATAATAAAAGCAATCTTTGTACTGTAGCAGAAAACGTTTTGCGGTTTATTTAATTCACAAATGAAAAAACATTTAATTTTAATGTAAATGTATTTATTTTCTGTAGTTAAAAAATATGTAGTAAAAGTAAATAATTGAAATTAGTAAAAATAATTACATTTTTATTTGGACGGTGAGTTACTAATTTACATTTGTTTTAAATACATTTTTATTTATTTTTACTACAGGATATTTTTGGGTGTATGTATAAATATATTTTCCAAACAATGTTTAATAATATTTTAAACAAGGTACAGTTGCAAAATTATTACCTTGGCTAACATTTTGCAAGTATGATTGGAAAACACTTACTTAAAGCAAGTCTTTCCAAGTATTATTGCACAACACTTACTTTTTGTTTTTTACGCAATAATTCAACAAAGCAACTTGAGAATTTATTATCTACGCAAGTGTTTTATAAGCGTGCTTGGAAAAGGCTTGATTTTTGCATTGTATGCAAGCTTCAATCACTATTTCTAAATGGCTGATTGTGTAAGGTTCAAAACTTAAACTTTCATGAATACTAACCCAGAATTAAAACTTTTCTGTACTTACCCTCCAGGAAATGGAAACATTCCCGGATATAAGCAGGAAACATTCCATGGAATGCAGGAAGCATTCCCTTCCTTTTGACACTCCATTTCTTTTTTTACATAGCATGTCATTAAAGGGAAACATTCCTCTCCGCTGTGTTAAAAAATTAATGTCGAAACATTCCTCTGCGCTGTCTTAAAAAGCGAATTAGAAGCAGTCCTCTCCCCTGTTCTAAGAATTAATGTGGAAGCAATACTCTTCCTTGTTATGAAAATGCCCGGACAGGATTCGAACCCGGGATCCCTGAGCGACAGTCAAGCGCGTTACCGCTAGACTATCGAATTCTGTAATAAGCGGCTGGGAAACAATGATATTAATATTTTCTGTAGTCATTGTACAATCAGTAAAAGTTTCTACATGCATTTTTAAAGAAGCGGTTTGGAAACAACATAAACCCAAAACTACCCTTAAGCTTCCAAAAAATACGGCGGGGAATGCTTCTTTATCACTTTTAAATGGAAGCCACCCGATTTTTCCTGGAGAGAAAATTTAATCCGAAGAAATCTTGCAATGCTAAAACTCAATATTGTTCTATTAGGTTCATATGCTTGTTTATTGCTTTTGTTTCGTATAGCGCAATAGGCCAGTGGTTAACGTAGTGAGCTTACAAACTGGATGTTCCTGGTTCGAATCTCACTGTATTTGTTTTTTTTATATTTCAATCTAAGCTTGTACTAAATTTTAAACCAAAGCTGTATTAAAACGATTTTTTAGCATTTTGCAAATACTAGATTTGAAACCAAAGCTGATGTAGTATATATAAAGTATAGAAAAATTTCAATTTTATTCCAAAATTTTTAACCGTGTATGAGAGTTAGTTAAATTAATTTTATTTTGTTAAATTCCAAACTTGTATAGCAAAATTTAAATCTTTTATGCAAAATTTGAAAGCATTGTATTAAATTTTTGTGGAATTGAACCTTATTTCAATTTACTTAAGAAGTTCTTAGTCCGGTGTTCTAGGGTTAAAGAGCTTTTACCGTTTGTGTGATAGACTTTGTATGTGTGATAGGCGTGGTTTTCATTTGATTTTGACAAATTTCATACTCAGAGTGTATATTTGAGGTTTAATGGAAACCTTTTATGGAAACTTTGTAATCATTACATTCAATTTTGTACAATTTAAAAAGATTCTACCGTTTTGTTAAAATCAATTTGTATGGGTGGTGTGCGCGGTTTGTACCTAATTTGACTCATTTTCGAACTCGATCTGAGAGTGTACAAATGAGAGTGTATATTTTGGAAGTACAATGCAGAATCAAAAAATCTTCCAGAGTCAGCATTACTTCCGTTTTCCTAGGACTTTTTTCTTAAAATAGAATAAAAACTTTCCTTCTTTATCAGTAAAAACTTCCTTACATTAAAGAAAAATTTTATGAAATTAAGGAACATTTATCCTAAATAGTTGGAAAATATTTCTTTACGTTAAAGAAAAATTACCTTATTTTAAAGAAAATTTGGGACCGAAAATCTTGCACTACACTCAGAAAAAAAAGCATTACACTTAAGAAAAATAAACTAAGTCTAAAGAAAATTGAACTTGAAATAGCGTCAAGGTAAATTTCCTTATTCTGAGGATACTTTAATATAAGTTTTTAATAAGGAGATGTAATTTAAAGGATAAATTTTAGTGAAAACAATTAAATTTTAATTTTAACAAAAAATTTAATTGTTTTCAGTAATATTTTAAATTTTACAAATTTTTTAAATTTAAATTTGAAAACAATTAAATTTTAATTTTAACAAAAAAGTTAATTGTTTTCAGTAAAATTTGTCCTTTAAATTACATCTTCTCTATTAAAAACTTATATTAAAGTATCCTCAGAATAAGGAAATTTTACCTTGACGCTATTTCAAGTTCAATTTTCTTTAGACTTCGTTTATTTTTCCTTAGTGTAATGCTTTTTTTTAGCATTGTAAGACAATTAAATTTTTTGTTAAAATCAAAATTTAATTGTTTTCAGTAATTTTTTGTTAAAATTAAAATTTAATTGCTTTCAGTAAAATTTTTCCTTAAAAAAGCTCTCCTCTATTAAAAACTTACCTTAAAATATCCTCAGAATAAGGAAATTTTACCTTGACGTTATTTCAAGTTCAATTTTCTTTAGACTTAGTTTATTTTCCTTAGTGTAGTGCTATTTTTTTCTGAGTGTAGTGCAAGGTTTTCTGTAAATTGGCCTCATGCCTTTTGATTTGCCTGAAATTTTGGCTATAAGCTCGTATTCAAATTATAAGAACTCAAGTTGCTTTATTTTTTTTTTTAAGCCATTAAAAGAAATTTCTATCTTTTTATATATTTTTGGATTTTACCAGGGTTGCCAACTTTTACTGCAAACATTTCATTTGCTCATATTTTATAAAGCCACTTTTTTAACATTTTTTCCTCCTTTATATGAAGCAAGGTTTTATCTAAAAATTTCGAAAGAGAAAAGATATATTTTTCGCGTTATATTTCTTTATATGCGATATAAATATATCGACACCTCAAAGGCAGAACATCGCATCTAGCATTTCGGACAAAAAAAAATTTATTGCATTTTCGGGAAGCTATTCGTAGCCAACGAAATATTGTGCACAGAATAGAATTTGTGTTGATAATGCAGATAGAGCTTAGTGCTTACAATATTTTGTTATTTTTTACTAAATTAATAGATACCGCCTTTTGCATATAATAATTTGTTTGTTTTTTTACTAATTTGGACAAATATGTTTTAGTCAATTTTAAGTTTTCTAATTTGAACTATGCATTTTGACATTTCGCTACCGTTGGCTGCGGCAAAAGTTAAAAGTTCGTCAACATTTTTGTGTCGGCTGCGTTCGCTACGTGTTGGTTGGCTTTGCAGATTCTGTCAAACTACAAAAAATTAAGTTTATACATCGAGAGAGAAAAGCAGTCTTGTGTATAGCGTCAAACGGAAAACTTAAAAAAATAAAATTGATCTCGATTTTCTTGATATTAAAATAATAAAAAAAAAATTTAACTTTAATCTTTAATTTCATTTGGACTATTTAATTATTTATTTTGCCTCACTTCGGTCATCTCCTGACAAGTCAGAAGTGGGATGGAGCTGTCGCAATGTACAGTGGTCGTTTTAAAGGAAAAGTTAAGAAATTTGAATTTGCAAACTGCGGGCAGTAAAAATGAATTAATTGCACGTTTGCGAGAATTTGGCATCGAAGAAATAGCTCACGCGTCTGAAAGATCTACGCATAATTCTGACGCTATCGAGGATGATTCGAAAAATCATTCAAACACATCGAATGACGAAACCATCGTGAATAACAGTCCACCCTAAACAAGTGCGCGTGCGTGGTTTAACTGTCAAAATCGGCTCATGCCCATACATTTTGTATGAAGCCTACCGAAACACGCACCGGACTACCGCAACATGAATCGAATTTCCAATTTTGACAGTGCGTTCGGATGTGAAGTTGGCTGCATAAAACCAAAGTATTAGAACAAAGAGCAATTAGCTGCTTTTAATTAATTAATCTCAATTGCAAATGGAAGTATTTGCTATATTAATAGATTTTTACACAATTCTAAAAGTTTCTTTAAGATTTTTAAACCATCAGACTGAGCTGGTTCGAGAGCAGCAGTTCTTTCCGCAGCGCACTTGTTTAGGTTAAGCGTAAAATAAAATTGCGTGGCGTTTGGCTACGCAGCGCAACGCGCACTTGTTTAGGGTGCACTGTAAGTTGCGGGACGACGTCAGCGTGCTCCAGCGTACAATGGAGACGCTGATCCAGCAACTTCAGTCAGTTCTGAGTTCGACACAGCAGAAAGTTCCAGAATATTCTTCGAATCTACACGAAAATGCATGTACAGACTCTAGTTTTCCGACATCTGAAGAAGCAGTATCGTCACGCGCTGCATCAGTGCAGACAACGGCTCAAACTTTAAATATTCCACAAGATTTCTTTCCCTATAATGCAACAAATTCGAATGGAGTGCCAAGCACTGGCTGTTTGCAGCATACATACACACAAACAAATATTGCGTCGCCGAATACAACACTGAAATTGCCGATTACACAGGCTCAATATGCTTCACCACCATACGTGACGTCGTCGGTCTGCGTCTCTTCGTTGCCTAATACAGTCTCGTCGTCGCACATTCACCAGCTGTATGCATCGCCGACCTCAAATCCTTATGGAAACGTTCGGGATGTTATCTCTAACCAGAATTTCATCCATATAATGATAGATCACTAACTTCAGCACAATTTATTAAGCGAGTGGAAACGCTTAGAACCGCTTACTAATGGGACGACCCCACTCTGATTTTTGCAGTGCAACAGAAAATGTAAGGACCAGCAAGGTACTGGGTTGATTCACTTCAGGAAGTTTTCCAAACGTGGCAACAATTTGTTGCAAAATTTTCTAATGATTTTCCGTGCACCGAAAACATAGCTGACGTGCATATAAAAATGTCTCGCACCAAACGACAGGCCAACGAAACGCCTCAGGAGTTTTATTACAAAATGCTCGTTGTGGGTGCAAAGGGTGCAATATCCAGATATCCAGTCCAATATATCCAGACACATTAGCTGCGTTCCATTCGCTTCAAAATAATACAGATTATTTTTTTTACATACAAAGCAAAAACAAAAAATAATCCTATAACAAATAGGATTATTTTTGCTATCCATATAAAATTGTGGTATAGCCTTTAAAAAATATGAAACACAGGTGCCGCACCTGTATATTTTTATGAGTTGTCATTTAATTTTTTTAATTATTTGTTTGTTTGATACAATGACTATTGCGTAGCCATGACAGCTACCTATTTTCTCACGAGCTGCGACCATCGAATGTTAAAAAAAAGAAAACAAAATAGACAGCGTGTGTCACACATATTAGCCTCATTCAGCAGAGCCAACAATTATACTAAAATTATTTATATAATTGCATAATATTAGTAATTAAATTAAATAATTTACAATTTTTCTGAAGTTTAGAGTAAAACACATTCAGAGAAAAACATTGTTCACTAAGGTATCGCTACCATAACAGTTCACAACAGTTTTGAACGACACACGTTCTCATGACACCTAATAGTTATTGTATCATAATTGCTTGTTTGAATTTAATTTTGACTGCAACGGTAATGCCCTCTACGAGTCATTTTTCTTGCCATTCCTTTGAGAAAATTTGCTATCGCGATTATATTAAGGCGTGTGTATAGTCCAGATTATTTTTTTTACATGCACAGCAAAAACAAAAATAATAATCCTATAACAAATAGGATTATTTTTGCTATCCATATAAAATTGTGATATAGCCTTTAAAAAATGTGAAATACAGGTGCCGAACCTGTATATTTTTATGAGCTGTCATTTCATTTTTGAATTATTTGTTTGTTTGATACAATGACTATTAGGTAGCTATGACAGCTACTTATTTTCTCACGAGCTGCGACCATCATGTTAAACAAAAGAAAACAAGACAAACCGCGTGTGTCACACACATTGGACGCATTCAGCGGAGCCAAAAATTGCACTTAAATTATTTTTATAAATGCATAATATTAATTATTAAATTAAATAATTCACAATTTTTCTGACGTTTAGAGTGAAACACATTCAGAGAAAAACATCGTTCACTAAGGTATCGCTACCATAACAGTTCACAACAGTTTTGAACGACACACGTTCTCATGACACCTAATAGTTATTGTATCATGATTGCTAGTTTGAATTTAATTTTGACTGCAACGGTAGTGCCCTCTACGAGTCCTTTTTCTTGCCGTTCCTTTGAGAAAATTTGTTATCGCGATTATATTAAGGCGAAAGAAACGCAGCTATTATATAAGTTTTTTTGTGTTTATTTACAATATGGGTATTCACAATTGTGTGGTATCGTGGTATGGTGTTTTTCAAATAGTTGAAAACCACAATTATGAGCACCCTTTAAAATAGATCTTGTGGTTGGGAACCTCCCGCTATAACTTTTTGTACTATGGAAAAAAATTAACTATCCAATTTGATATACTTAATAAATACTAGTATCGCCTATGGTCGAAATTCTACCAACTGTCTGTAAAACAGAGAACAAAAATTAACATTAACGTAGCGAATGTTAAAGCACTGTAACATACACTCAAAAAAATACTGTAGTAAAATTTACTACACAATGTGTATTTACTTCATATACACATATGTAGGTATTCAATATATTTTTACTGAATTTACATTTAAATAATTAATACTAAACGAAGTAGTTGCATGTTGCATAAAGCAGTTGTTTACATACATTTATTTAAATAAAGAATATCTACATTAAAATAAACTGCATAACATGCATTTGATAGCAATTGTATTCGCTTCAACTACAGTAATTATAAAAGGTTCGTGATGAAGAACTGTGGTAAGTATACTTCTTAAAATGTATTTTTTTTTAAATACAAAAATACTTTGATTTTTTTATAATAAAAGCAATCTTTGTTTTTTAGTTTGTGTTTTTTCATTATAAAATTTAAATAAGAAAAATGTTTGAACAAGAAAGGAACAAATGGCAGCAGCAGAAACAGATCTCAATACGGATCACGAACCACACAGCAAATTATTCAAAATATAAAGGTAACATTAATGCAATTATAAATAAAAAATGTGATTAAGCATATTTACATATTTTATTCAATAAAGCAGCTGCACAGCAGCAGCACAGCCATTAATATCCAGAAAAGCAACAAGCACCTGCAAGGCAGCAATACAGCACAACAGCAAATCAGCACTTCCAAGAGCTAAAAAAAAAGTAAGTTGCATATTTTATTATTTGTGGCATTAAATTTTTAAACATGCACGCGCCCAGCAAAATTTTTGATGCAAAGTGACATGCATTCGTAGGGACACTGCTTCCAGAAGACACTCCATAGATCAAAATGTGCTTCTTCTTAGCCTTATAAAGAAGTTCTTTCAAGAGGCATTTTTATAAACTACTTCTGGAAGACATTCAAATGGCAATTCAATTCAACTAAAGTACAAAAATTATATATAATTATAATATATGTTTGAGATATTTTCCATGGAATTTTTTAAACCCCTAATGAAACTCAACAACTTACTACTTCCAACACCAAAATGGTTTGAAAATCGGGAAAAAGGATATTTTACGTGGGATTTTTTTAAACCACCAATAAAACCAAGACAAGGATATTTTACGTGGAATTTTTTAAGCCCCCAACAAAACCCAGACGCAGATGTGCGCACCGTGAAAGGTCTAATTCGGCGGCCAGTATCAAAATTGGCAGTTCTTGACCTTGATGTTAGTGAAACTGATCATTTCTCGGGGGAAGGGACAGTGTTACCAACTCCCAAAAATATTTATCCCTAAAGCTTTAGTCAAAAACCCCTAAAATCGCTACAATTACTTGGGAATCCCCCCAAAACAAAAAAATATCAATTAACATTTTGTTATAATCTTTAGTTATACATAAATGATTTAATATTTACAAAAAAAAATCGGTTTCTTCGATTTTTATTCAAAACAAGATGAACGCGATTTAAAATTTTTGTTGTCAACTTTGGCACTCAAGTTTTACAGCTTTAGCAAAATATTTAGTAGTCACCATGTTTTTTACACCATGGTATCGAGCAGGGAATGAAAAAGGGAAAAAATTGAGGAGTAAATCCATAGAAAAATTGGAATAAATTCAAAAACTTCGTAGTAAATTGGATCATCCAATGCTAAAGAATATCAAAAAGTCTCTAAAAAAACCCCTAAAAATATAAAACCCCTAAAAAATCCTATTCCACTTTTTTCCTCCAAAATTTAGGGTAAAAACCCCTATGTTGGGAACACTGGAAAGGGATGTTATAAATTGCCACTGTACATTTTTTACTTGTAAATATTTTAAATTGAATATTCTTTGGAATCTTTTCAATCTTACGTTGTCATAAATTTTCCAAAAATATTTAATTGCGAAAAATTCGTTGAATCGAAAGCATAGAAAAATAACTTTTGAATAAACAATCTAACAACTAGTTCTGTTAAATCAAATCGTTCTCATTTCCAATTCTTGGAAATCAACGACATTTTCTCATTTCCAACACCAAAATTGCTGGAATGTCGGGAAAAGAGATATTTTTCCAGGGATTTCTTAACCCCCAAACCACAAAAACCATTCCATTCCATGGAATGCCTCCTTAAAGTTCTCCTGAAAAACATCTACTAGAATCCTTTGATTGAAGGGCTCAAAGAAATCTTCCATTGAAAAATTCCTAGAAGCACTTCTAGAGAAGACAAAGGAAAGCATTCCACCCAATGACATGCATATGTTAAAAGAATGCCTTCTGGGTATGAAAGTCGAAGGGATGTAATTCAAGACTTTCCCTTCCTTTTTAGCTTCTTTTGGAAGCACTTTTTTTGCTGGGCGGTTGTGAGTTTTAAATCACGTTGTGAATCTCAGCTCATCGTGGTTCACCGCGAAGTTAACAAAATACTGGCCTTTCAAACCTATTAAATTTCTAATTAAAACATCCACAAAAATCTTTTAATGTTGATTTTTTATGATTTAAATACAAATTCTAAATGTTTGATAGTTTAAATCATTCTTGATTTTAAATACAAATTCTAGTTGTTTGCTAGTTTAAAATCGTTTATTGAGCTTTAGGTCAGGTTAGAACAATTAGTTGCTCTAACGAAGTTTTTCCAAAGAAACAAAAACAACAACAACATTTTGAATATGAAACTGAAAACATCACCAGCTGATTTTATTGCAATTTCGGCCCTGCTACAGGCTTCAGAATGATTTAAAATATCAAACATTTAGAATTTGTATTGAAATGAAGTTTGTAATAATTAATTTGAAATTAATGAAATTAATTTGTTTAATATAAAAGCGTTAATTACATTGTTGAAAATGTATGTAGTAAAAGTAAATAATTGAAATTAGTAAAAATAATTACATTTTTATTTGGACGGTGAGTTACTAATTTAAATTTGTTTTAAATACATTTTTATTTATTTTTACTACAGAATTTTTTTGGGTATAGATTTGAGAAAACATAACATTAAAGATGCATAGCGTAGATGACAGTACTCGTTCGCCATTTTTGAAACGGTGAAGTTTGTGTACTTGAACCCAAGCATAAGCCGTTTACTATTGTCGCACAAAAATAAACACAAACTTTGACATTCCGAAGCTTCACTGGAAGAACTGCTTTGCAAAAATTTGTCCAACGGATCATATATCCCTCCCGAATAAATATCGAGAAGGGGTAAAATGCATGAGCTGGCTCTATTATTATTCCTACCAACATTTCTTCCAACATTTGGGACCCGTACATAAAACTCAATACAAATCATAGATGTTATCCACCCTTGCGGTGATCCTTAGAGGAGTCAAATGTATACGAAGGTGCTACAATGTTTTCATCTTAAACATTTCTTTTAAACACTTTATGGTGTCTCTCATGGTTTAGCATTTTTAGGAAAACAAAATTAATTTTTTTAAAGCTCATATTTCGGATCCTAGGTCACCAGTCCAATTTTATTTCTTCTCATGTGTGCAACTGTACCTTTTGAATGCTTAATGATTTGTTTGAATAAATAGTGACTACTTTGCAACCAATGAGCACCTTGCACGTCACAGCAAAGATGGCGGACATGTGCAAACCTTTATCTGTAGTTCTTGGTATCATGGGTGCCGCACTTGTATATTTTTATGAGCTGTCATTTCATTTTTTTAATTATTTGCTTGTTTGGTACAATGACTATTAGGTAGCCTTGACAGCTACTTATTTTCTCACGAGCTACGACCACCGAATGTTAAACAAAAGAAAACAAAACAAACCGCGTGTGTCACACACATTGGACGCATTCAGCGGAGCCAACGATTGCACTTAAATTATTTATATAATCGCATAATATTAATAACTAAATTAAATAATTTACAATTTTTCTGACGTTTAGAGTAAAACACATTCAGAGAAAAACATCGTTCACTAAGGTATCGCTACCATAATAGTTCACAACAGTTTTGAACGACACACGTTCTCATGACACCTAATAGTTATTGTATCCTGATTGCTTGTTTGAATTAAATTTTGACTGCAACGGTAGTGGCCTCTACGAGTCGTTTTTCTTGCCGTTCCTTTGAGAAAATTTGCTATCGCGATTATATTAAGGTGAAAGGAACGCAGCTATAGTATCAATACCATATGTGTGTCCTTAGTATTAGGCATTCAGAAATCCGTATGGAAATGAAAAACATATTTCTTTTTTTGATTCAGCAAGTCTACTATAAACGCTCCTTTTTTAAGTGCAAGCACAATTTTTTTAAAAGGTACTATTTTTTTCAGCAATTAGGCACAATCTGAAAAATTCCACTTCGGCAAATTGCACAATTTTTAATAATTTTATCAATTAAATCAATTTAAATCACAAAAATTCACAACACAATTCCATCTGGCAAGTTTTGTTATTTGCTTTGTTTTTGTTCGTAAACAACTGAATTTGACAGCTATGGTACCCACCTTAGATAAGATAAGTGATATGTCATATCACAAAGAATGTGAGAATTTAAAATTTTAAAAAAACTAGTAAGGAATTATCTTCGACTGGGCCCAAGTTAAAATACCCCCTACAAAATATGAATATGAATTTTGCTGATCTTTTTTTTGTTTTTATTTTAGTCATCAAAATCCAAAATATCAATTTTGCTGACCTTTTTTTTTTGTCATCGAAATACAAAATATTCAATTTTGCTGACCCTTTTTTTTAGTCATCGAAATACAAAAAATTCAATTTTGCTGACCTTTTTTTTAGTCACCAATCTCAAAATACAAAAATAACAATTTTGCTGACCTTTTCTTTTAGTCATCAAAATCCAAAAATTAAATTTTGCTGACTATTTTTGGATTTTTTTTTTGTCATTAAAACCCAAAATATCAACTTTGCTGACCCTTTTTTTTGTCATCAAAATCCAAAATATGAATTTTGCTGATCTTTTTTTTTAGTCATCAAAATCCAAAATATCAATTTAGCTGACCTTTTTTTTAGTCACATCAAAATCCAAAATTTAAATTTTTTTTTTCTTTGTATCATCAAAATCCAAAATATCAATATTGCTGATCTTTTTATTTTAGTCATCGAAATACAAAATATTCAATTTGCTGACCTTTTTTTTTAGTCACCAATCTCAAAACACAAAAATAACAATTTTGCTGACTTTTTTTTAGTCATCAAAATCCAAAATATGAATTTTGCAGATTTTTTTTTTATATTTTTTAGTCATCAAAATCCAAAACATGAATTTTGCTGACCTTTTTTTTAGTCACCAATCTCAAAATACAAAAATAACAATTTTGCTGACCTTTGTTTTAGTCACCAAAAATTAAATTTTGCTGACTTTTTTTGGTTTTTTTTTTTTTGTCATCAACACCCAATATATCAACTTTGCTGACCTTTTTTTTTGTCATCAAAATCCAAAATATGAATTTTGATGATCTTTTTTTAGTCATCAAAATCCAAAATATCAATTTAGTTGACCTTTTTTTAGTCACATCAAAATCCAAAATTTAAGTTTTTCTTTTGTTTTTAGTCATCAAAATCCAAAATATCAATAAGCTGACCTTTTTTTTAGTTAGATGAAAATCCAAAATTTAAATTTTTTTTTTGTCATCAAAATCCAAAATATCAATTTTGCTGACCTTTTCTTGTCATCGAAATACAAAATATTCAATTTTGCTGACTTTTTTTTTTAGTCATCGAAATACAAAATATTCAATTTTGCTGACCTTTTTTTAGTCATCAAAATCCAAAATATCAATTTTGCTGACCTTTTTTTAGTCATCAAAATCCAAAATATCAATGTTGGCTGACCTTTTTATTTTAGTCATCGAAATACAAAATACTCAATTTGCTGACCTTTTTTTTAGTTACCAATCTTAAAATACAAAAATAACAATTTTGCTGACCTTTTTTTTAGTCATCAAAATCCAAAATTTAAATTTTGCTGACTTTTTTGGTTTTTTTTTGGTCATCAAAACCCAAAATATAAATTTTTCTGACCCTTATTTTTTGTCATCAAAATCCAAAATATGAATTTTGCTGATCTTATTTTACTTTTTTTTTAGTCATCAAAATCCAAAATATCAATTTAGATGACCTTTTTTTTAGTCACATCAAAATCTTAAAACTTAAATTTGCTGACCTTTTCTTTTTTTTTTTTAGTCATCGAAATGAAAAATATGAATTTTTCTGACTTTTTTTTTGTCACATCAAAATCCGAAATTTAAATTTTTCTTTTTTTTTAGTCATCAAAATCCAAAATATGAATTTTGCTGATCTTTTTTTTTAGTCATCAAAATCCAAAATATCAATTTAGCTGTATTTTTTACAATCAATTTCTTAAAATTGTATTTTTTTAAAATACAACAACGGAACTTTTTTGGCGCATGTATTTTCAATAGAAAAAAAACAAATGCAGTGCAAAAAATAGCCCAGCACTTTTATTTGCTAATTTTTACTCAAAAAAAAATTGTTTGCCAATATAAACAAACTTTAAAAATACACCAACATTTAAGATAGATTTTACTCCAATTTCCAACTATGCTAAAATAACCCACATAACCTATATTTAAACATAAACTTTGATATTTAGAACGTACCTGCTCTTAGTTTAAAATTTAGAAAAATTTTATGTAAACCAGATATCTTTTGTACACAGTGGCGTCATCAAAATTATGAAACAATCATAATTTTTAATATATCATACTCAAAAGCGGCTGTGTGGATTTCTTTAATCTCGGTCGAATCGAAGGCTATACCTAGCTAGCTTTATAATATTTTCCGAGAAAACTTGTAAACTTATTTTTGTTAAGCAGAGCTCCAGAAGACTATTTGCCTGACTAAAAATATCATTAAAAATGCATTTAAAATTTATTACTTTCTTTATTTTATTTATTTCTAGACATAAACTTTAGTTTAAGTTGTGTTTTGTGATTATTATTACAACAACAACTCGGGGAATTCACATAGGTTTGCTTATCGTAAATTTTTGTTTCTTTTGTTTTTTTGTCCTCAATGTTTCCTTTATTTTTGCAACATATGTAAATGCTTTGTGTTTTTTTGTTCTTTAAATATATATAATTTATATGTTTATATGTAGTTATGTATGTATAAATGGTTTTCTTTCTTTGCTATAATATTTTCCATAGTTTTTTTCTTCTTTTTCTTTTTCTTTTTGCTGACATTTTGTGTATATAATATTGTATAATCTTATTTTGTATTTGCACAAACACTATGATAAATAAAGTAAAATTTCATTTTTTTTTTCTTATTTATATTTAAATCTTTGTATGAACTTTAACTAAGCAGTTTTTTATTTTTTTTTAAGGTAGATAGTATTTTTTTGCTGCTAAGTGCAAAGTTTAAATTAAATTTTTTTATTTTTTTTTATCTACAAACAGTTTAAAGAAATTTTTCAACAATCTGGTCTGATTTCGTAACAGTTTTTTAGTGATAGTTTTAAATTTTTTTTTATTTTTTTTATTTTTCGTTTGCATTTTTAGGTAACAGATCCTCATTTTGTGGGTTAAATAAGCATTAATAAATCGTCTAAAGAAGTCCTTGCCACCACTTTTAAATATTGTCATAATTTTAACGTCTTCAGTTGTTTAATCTTATTTTTTTTTATATATATATATATATTTATAGATTTTTTCTTATTTTAATATTTCTTTGTTGCATATTTTAAGTGCTAAAATAATTATTGATTTGACTGATTGTGTTTAATTTTGTTGCATATTTTTCTACGCTCGTTAGTTCATCTTTTTTCTCTTATGTTTTCATACAATAATTTTTACATAATTACAACAGTGTTTTTTTTTATTTTGACTACTTTTTGCTTTTAAATTTTCCATCTTTGTGCGTGAAACATATAAAGAAGCATTTATTTTTCCAAATTTCAACACTTGTGGTTTTTATGAGCTTATGTGTGTTTTATATTATTTATTTAATAATATTAAATATGCATCTACTAAACATTAATTGGTGCAAATATTCTTGATTGGAATCCGTTGCTTTGTGTTTTTTATTGTTTTTTTTTTAAGAGTTTTCAACCTTAGTGCTAAGTCGTTCTTCATTTATCTTTATTCCCTAATTTATTGTTTGTTCTTGCAAAATCTAAGATTAATTTAAAATAAAAACTTTTTAATTCGCTTGATTTATATTTTTTCACTTAAAGAAAAAATGCTTTTGAAATATTTTTTATTCATTTTAAAAAAAAATTCTCTCGTTTTTTAGTTTTTAACCGAGTAATAGCGTCTGTTTTCCATTTGGTTAATTTTTTTATGTCAGAATTCTTATGATTGTTCAATATATTAAAAAACTGAATAATTATACTAATATTAAAATTGGAATAAATTGTCATATGTGACTCATGATTAAGAAAAATTTTGAAAATTTTGGCTTACGAACTAACAGAATATATGTATATTAGCTGCGTACCTTTCGCCTTAATATAATCGCGATAGCAAATTTTTTCAAAGGAACTGCAAGAAAAACGACTCGTAGAGGGCACTACCGTTGCAGTCAAAATGAAATTCAAACAAGTAATCATGATACAATAACTATTAGGTGTCATGAGAACGTGTGTTGTTCAAAACTGTTGTGAACTGTTATGGTAGCGATACCTTAGTGAACGATGTTGTTCTCTAAATATGTTTTACTCTAAACGTCAGAAAAATTGTAAATTATTTAATTTAATTATTAATATTATGCAATTATATAAATAATTCAAGTGCAATTTTTGGCTCCGCTGAATGCGTCCAATGTGTGTGACACATGCAGTTTGTTTTGTTTTCTTTTGTTTAACATTCGATGGTCGCAGCTCGTGAGAAAATAAGTAGCTGTCATGGCTACCTATTAGTCATTTTATCAAGCAAACAAATAATTCAAAAAATGAAATGACAGCTCATAAAAATATACAGGTGCGGCACCTGCGTTTCAAATTTTATAAATGCTATATCATAATTTTATGATTATTTTTTTTGTTTTTGCTTTGCATGTAAAAAAAATAATCTGGATTATTTTAAAGCGAATGGAACGCAGCCATTAATAACTAAGAACAATGTTATAATGTTATCTTTTTCAAATTTAAAACAACAAATACTTATTGAAAATGACTGATGGTTAAGTGTTGCAAAAAAGGGCCAAAAAAAGATTACCCAAAATATATCCACGATATGAGTACATCTGCGCCTTTGAAGTTTCCCTTCAAATTCGTCGCTTGAATGACATCTTCGAAGACAATAGTAGAAAATTTTATTAAAATGCAACCACTAGTACGCTTTGTATGTTATATATACCGATCTGCAATAAACCCATATATTTTTTTGGGACAACAGTCACCGTCATATCCATAAGTTTTGTATCTTTTATTTTAGTGGAGCTGTTATCATCCAAAGTTAGAATAGAAACAGAAAACTGTTGATTAAGTTTTTTTTTTTTTAAATGAAAAACAGACGTTTTTAATTTGGACGATTACAGCTCCGCGAAAAAAATATACAAAATTTGTTGATATTTCGTTGGATAATCTTAAAATTTTAACTCCGCTACAGCACATGACACTATTGTGGTTGATATATTGATAAAAAACTGATGTTTTTTCTAAAATACAAAATATCATTTTTTATTTTGTGTTGAGTAGTTTAGATTCTAGAATCTAGATCAATAATACTAGACACTTGACAAAAACGTAAAACACCCTGTATCTTGAAAATTTTACGACATAGGAGGAAACTGAGTACAGATCTGAAACTAGTGTTGAAAGTACATACAGGAATAATGGATTTACCGGATCCAAAATTTGTATACTAGTATTATTTATCCAAACATGTCGGAAATAAGATATAAGAGAACTACTAATTTTGCACACAACTGCAAGTACATATAAAAACTAGTGAGAAATTATCTTCGAATGGACCGAAGTTAAAATACCCCCAAAACCGTATTTTAGTTGGCAATGTTGTATTAATTTGATGACGTCACAGTTATAGGATGTGGTTTTTACCCAAATATTTCAAATTTGAAACTCAGGGTTTGTAAAAGCTTATGTGTAAAATATCAAATTTAAACCAAATTTTTTAAAAAATTTTTTGGAATGAAAGAGTTTGCTTTAATGATGACGTCACTTTGTGTGGGAGATAGGCGGAGTTTTGAGTTTATTTAACAAACTTCAAACATTAACAGCCCTATTCTGCCAAATTAACAAATTGTTAACCAGTATTTTGAATATTTTTATATGTTTGTTGTCATTTTTTTAATTCAAAACAAAATTTGAAGCTCAAAAATAAAAAATGTTGATTAAAATTGTCAACTGCTTTTCAGTTATTGACAATTTCATTAACAAATTTTGTTTTTTGAGCTTTAAATTTTGTTTTGAAAACAACAAACACATAGAAATATTCAAAATACTGGTTAACAATTTGTTAATTTGCCAGAATAGGGCTGTAAGTTTATAGTTAAGATTTAAACTAACTTGCAAAATTTGAAGCTATTGTACTAATTTTTGTTGAATTATTGGAAATTTTAATGATTTCATAAAGTCACTTTGTATGGGAGGTAGCCGAGATTTTCATTCGATTTCTACAAATTTTATACTAGGCTAGCTGATATACCCGGTGATACTCGAGAGTAATTTATATAAACAGTTTAATATACTCTTCTCGATTAAATATTGTTTTTAAATTTTGGAATTTTGTAAAAACATGTTTAATTTTAGTTTTTGAGACCACTATAAAAATATAAGTTAAAAAATTTACAGTGCTTTTTTATCGAAAGAATAATTTTATCACTGTTTTTTTTTAAATCAAAAACTGTTTTTTAGTTCTAAACTGAATTTACTGGTTACTGGTAAACATTTTATTTGCACTTCGCTAATGGAAATCAAATTTGTAAAAAAAAGGAAAATGGACACTAATCTTCCTAAATTTTTTAGTAGTTTTTCCTGTTGAAAAATAACAATTGGTTTGTGTCTAAAATATATAAAATAAATTGAGTCTGATAGCTGATGCAATTTCTTAAATCTTCAGAATTCATTTTTTATGCGAAAAATTGTACAGTCGTTTCTTAATGTAAGGCTGTGTACGAATTGAACTAAATGCGACCTAAACTAAATAGTGTCGATAAGGCAGTGCTTCCTATTATGGGAAGCATTTAGATAGCTCTAGAAATTCCTAAATTATTTATGAAGCACTGCCTTATCGACCCAATTTAGTTTATGTCGCATTTAGATCAATGCGCACACAGCATAAATTAGCAAAAAGGTGTAAGTTAAGAAAGCAATCACTTTTTAGGTTGTGTGCGAATTGATCTAAATGCGACCTAAACTTAAATGGGTCGGTAAGGCAGGGTTTCCTAAATACTTTAGGAAATTATCGAGCTACCTAAATGCGTCCTTAATGAAGAAGCACTGCCTTATCGACGCTATTTAGTTTAGGTCGCATTTAGATCAATTCGCACACAGCCTTAATTTACAATTATAGTATATACAGCAACTTATTACAAAAAGAACTAAATTGAGTAACAGTTACCGACTTTTCAAAAGTATTGGAACCGTGTTGGTAGTGCAGAGCTTTCTTATAATTTATAACCTTTCCCATCATAGTCTTCAGCATACTGTCGGTTAGTACGCTGTTGAACCGAAAAATTTGTTCAATGCAACCAAGCTTACAACCATGATTGGAGAGTTAAAATGTCAAAATTTCGCTGTTTTTCATATGTCGGTACATTTAGTTGGCGTGGAAATTTGACTTTCAACAATATTGTTCAAATAACACATTAAACATGAAAATATTAACTTTTACTGCATTCTATTCACGGTCATCTTTTCGATGAAATGGTGATATATATACAAAAACTAAAGTAACATTGATAAAGAACAGAGCGACAACGCTGAAAATGTAGTGAGAAGAAATTATGCCAAATTATGCAAATTTAACAGGAGGGGGGAGGGTCGAAAAAAATTAAGAATAGAAAATTTTAATATAGCTGGTATGAAACTTTTGATTGGAAAGAGATATTGGAATGATTTTTTCACATAAATTATTTTTGAGACTTGACTTTTTTGAAAAAAATATAAAAACAACATTTTGGAAAAAATAAATTTCGCGAAAAAGATCAAAGGGGGGGTTCCCTTGTTGTTATCATGACAAAAACAGTAAAATAATTTTTGCGCTTAGCTGGAAGAATTTTTGTAAATAAATGCTATGTCATATGAAAGGTAGCCAGATGTGCAATTTTTAATTGATTTCATTTTTACAGCAACAACAATTTTTGACTCATTTTTTGAGTAAAAAGACAATATTTTTTACCTTTTCTGACATAATCATAAAACATATATACACTGACTTAACGGTACAGTTCAACCTATTTTTGTGAAGTGATTTTATTGAACTTTTGAACAAAAAAAATTTGAATGAAATATATTAATGGACAGCGGAGATATTTGCATCGAAAGACCAAACTTTGATTTTCATGTCGTTTTTTATCATTCTTAGGCAACGATGTTTTATGAAAAAGTCGTTGTAAGTCGTTGCAACTGAAAATTTCTCCAATTTTGAAGATATGTGAATGTTTTTGATGTCAAAATAACTGAAATTTTTGAAAATTAAATACACAAAAAACTCCGATACTAAAAAGTATTACAATAACAAAATTACCGTTAGTTCAAAAATTTCGGAGGGGGCGTGGCAAAAACTAAGTATGTAACTTTTTAAGTTAGCATGCACTTAATATGTATACCTAGTTTGAGCGAAATCCGTTGAGCCCTTTAGATTTGTATAAAGGCCAAAAAAACAGACTATGAGTTTTATTCAGGGACCGTACCGGTTATGGTTTTTATAAAAAAAGTCATATATTAACAGTTATCGTATAACTTTTATTTTTTCCGACAAAAATACTAGTTATTTAATGCCTTTTATTTTTTCGGTCAAAAATAGCTGTTACTTTTGACTTTTATTATTTTTTTTTGGTCAAAAATAACAGTTATTTTGTGCCTTTTCTTTTTTCTGTCAAAAATATCAGGCAATTTAAATTTTTTTAAAGCCCACTTGAACTGCAAAAAAAAGTTTTATGCAATTTTTATCGTCTCATCAGCGCGTACATTTTGAGCTATAAAATTTTTAGTTTTTAAAGTTTTTTATTCGACCTTTGAAAAAATACAAATTGCCTGATATTTTTGAGCGAAAAAATAAAAGGCACAAAATAACTGTTATTTTTTACCTAAAAAATAAAAGTAAAATGTAACAGTTATTTTTGCCCGAAAAAATAAAAGGCAAAAAATAACAGTTAATTTTAATTTTTATAGTAACAGCCAAAAATTTAAAAGGCGTTTAATATTCGCGAAGCTGCTGCCATAACGATATTAATGGTATATATAAAAAAGTCCTCCAGCGGCTTTTTCGTTATGACATTTTCATCTGAAAATTGTAGAAAAACAGTTTTTTTCGGTCCCTGGTTTTATTGCTAGAGATTAATATAGATCATTTTAGATTAAATTTTTGCAATTTGAGGAGATTTCATCGTTTTGGTAAATTCACTTTGTGTGGTAGGTAGGCGTGGTTTTTATTCGATTTGGCTCATTTTTTAACTTATGATATATCGATTATATATCGAATTTCATTACGATAGCCCTTAAATTACGGCTATTATCCCTATCACAGACAGACATACGGATAGACAGACAGACAGGAGGTGTTGCTAGCTAGCCACCTAGCTATTCGATATGGCAAATTTGGAATGTATAGGAGGTGCCAGGCCCCCATATCAGACGCCCATAAAATGCACTTAGCGAAATAATTATAAAGGCAACCGTTTTTTTTTACTAAATTTTTTAAACTCATAACGGGGCCATAATATGTAAACAAAAAAAGGAAAAACAAATTAGGGCTGGGCATTCTAACACAATCACATTTTATTTTGTCTTGTTAGTATTTGTACGCTCTCGAATAGCGCACACTGAGCGAAATAGTTGTCATAATTATCTAGACTTGCAGCAAGTTTGATGTTTATACCTCCACACATACTCTAATATGTGTTAATATTTTATTTTTGGTCATTGGTATTTTTCACTATTTCTTCCGTCATTATTGCTCCAGCATTTTCTTCTAAGTAAATTAATTATATTATTTTGCTTGCAGTGGCAAATTACACATTCTGCTTTGCAAGAAAGGTTCTCTGCAGAACAGAAATCGCATTTCGATTCAGAGTCAATCATTGTTTTTTAGGTGTCTTGTTTTTGTTTTAATATTATTTAATCCTAATATATATGATCCATTAAAATTATAATCAAAACCTCAAAAAATTAAGCATCAAAAAAATTAATCAATACAAATAATATGAAAAAAATAGTGCAATGAATCTTAATAGGCAATATGTATGAATTATATTTAACCTAAATTAAATAAAAAAATATATGCATATGAATTATGAATCTACAAAATAAAAAGTTGGTTTTTTAAGAGTGTACATACAATTTACGAGATAGGTCCTCACAGCATCACCGTCAGCGAACGACTGAATTATATTCTCTTCTGTTGTGAGTTTTGTGCACATGTAAAAAGTTACGCTCAGAGAGCGCTCAGTGAGCAATGAGGCGCCCAGCGCTGCTTTAAAGACATTTCATTTCACACTCTCATGTATTTATACATTTATAGATTAAAATTGGTTTTCACGTTCTCTCTATTGAATTATATTCCATCTTATGCAATATAATTCATTAAATCGTTTGTTTTTTTTTTTTGTCTTCTTTAATACTATACTTGGTTATATTTGGATCTTTAACCCTCGTGTTGGCTCATTGTCTAAGAAACACTTAGTCACGGAATGGTCTGGCTAGACCAAATCTAACTAAGATGACATTAAGAAGGTGTGGAAGTATATAATGTCCAGGTATAGGTGTTGTATAGTATCCCAGTAGGAATTGGCAGCGCTGCTAGCAGGCCTTCGTATGGATTTTAGAGTACTGCCGCACTCATATACAATTACACTTGCTTTTTTATATGAAATGGGAAAATTTGTCAGGCCTTCCGCTCTCCTTGCTCAAAAGAGACCTGCCAGAAGCACTCTTTCGAGAAGTCACGTTAGAAGGAAAAGCAATACAAATATCAACTTTAAATAAAAAACGACTATCAATTTCAGATTTGAAGGTCTTCACAGCCGGCGGTTCGACATTTTACCTACTCGTCCACGGTGGTTGTTAAGAGTTGTATGCTTATTTTGCATGAATACAAATGAAAGTAAGCTTTCGGGAGCACGGGTTCGAGACCCAACTCGGACAAAAAAACATTTTTTTTTGTTTTTTTTAAATCTAAATTTTTTTTACAAACTGTTCTGTGTATTTAAAATTTTTTTTTTTAATTTTTTTATAAATTTTCTTCATACAAAAATATTAGAAAAGACTTTGAGTTTTTCCATATAAACATTTTCATATAATATAATATTTAATGTGTTAGTTTTCGGGAGCCCGGGTTCGAGACCCAACTCAGACAAAAAAAAAATTTTTGTTTTTTTCATGGAAGGTGTATTGACGCCAATAAAAGCAGTGCTAGCATGCCTATTTTTGCGGAGGACTCGCTAAAATGCCCACTGGAATATTTATATCTGTTTGCATTTATATGTGTTTTTGTGTGTTTGTACGTTTGTAAGTGATAAAAGTATAAGTAATATTTAGTCAAAATATAGAATGTAAAAACTGGTTTTCTCTGAGGTAAAAAAAACACAGGTGAAGTAATACGGAAAATATGTGTATGAAATTTGAAAGTTTATCTTTTTAGAAATATCCCACCCAGCATTTGGAAGATTGTTTTGTAGAGAACCACGTAAGCGACTCTTTTTCGAGTACGCTTGGTGATCTAAAAAAACAATATAGATGTCGTGTGTGGAAGCATATTTTGCTCCTTGCAGTTGATCAAAAACTAGCTGCTTGTTTGACTTGAAAATGAGTCGTTTTTTTAAATTTTTTTGGTATTTTCGGGATCAAAAAACGACTCGAAAAAGACTCGTCAAGAAGAGCCGCGCAAAGGGTACCATTTTTTCCCGAACAAAGGGTATTTTCTGATCAGAAAATGAGCACACTTTCGACTGTCACCATCGCGGAGAAGAGTCGAAAACTAATCTTTTATGTTCAAAATTTTCAAAAAATGCTGGATGGGATGAGAAAAATTAAAAAAAAACAAATGAATAAATTCATTTTGATGAGGTTTGTTCAGCTATTGTTGCTTAACATTTATGGCATTTGTGAAAATTTCAAAAATCAGCCCAATCATGAAAATTTTAAGATAGCATGTAATCACAATTTTTTTTACACTCATGAATACTGACGGTTGATGAAGAAAGTTGCTTTAAAAATTTTCAAAATGTTCTTGGCATTTATCTTAAAAATTAAAACTCCCTTTTCCTATTCCCCGGGAGAAAAGTTTCATGATTAGGCTGAATATGTTATTTACAGTTTTCGATAGTGAACACATCAGTCGAGGATATCATAAAATATGATATTTCTGGAATTAATATTTCAATGTTTTTTTTTTAATTTCAGATTGGTCTGCACAGACCATTCAGCAATAAAAGTGTTAAACTCACTGATCTAGCGGATCGCATGCTATTCCTTTCAATAGAATATATCAAAGCTTTTGCTCAGAGGTTCTCAGGGTCTCTGACAACGAATACCATACCAATTGGTGCAAAAGGGTAAACCCAAGTTATACTTACAGCCCTATTGCGAGTGTCGATTGGCAGTCGATAAACGACTATTAAGCTATTATCGATTAGCGGTGCTAATGGGAGTGTCGTTTTCTCGACTATCTAGAGACTGTGAATAGTTTTTTGATCGACCATTTGTCGATAACTATCTTTCAATCGATGGTTCATATTTGGTATCAAAATATGGTCTCAAAATATATGGAAAATAAGCGATTATCGATTAGCGGTGCTAATGGGAGTGTCGTTTTCTCGACTATCTAGAGACTGTGAATAGTTTTTGATCGACCATTTGTCGATAACTATATTTCAATCGATGGTTCATATTTGGTATCAAAATATGGTCTCAAAATATATGTAAATGGAGAAAAATAAGTTCTTTCCATGGGAAGTCGAAAAAAAAATAATGCAGATGAAAATAATTTCAGTAAGCAGCAAAATACAGCCCCCGCCTCTCCCTTGCCCATTCCACTAAACTAGCAGCATCAACAGCATCATCCTCGTCAACATTAAACAACAATCAACTGAATTCACTTCACGATTCTTTTTTTTCTACTTTTTATAAATTTTGCGACTCATAATACAGATTCTACAGCGCTTCAAACCCAGTGCGCCAGAGTAGCTTTAACTAACCAGTAGTGGAATTCCCAAACGTGTTAACGACGGTTTTCGATATCGTTAGTAAGCGAAAACTGTTATTATCTATGTGGTACACACAATAACCGATTACAACAACTATTATTCAGAGGTGTTATGGAAACCGACAGTTGTCAGAATTGGTTTTGAAATTGACACAGATTTTATTTTCTTATATTTTTTTTATTAGATTTTATTATATATCATAGAAACCGATTATCGATTAAGAAACTGTAACGTGACGTTACAAATATTACAACTACCAATACAGTTTATTATTACTAATCTGTAAATTAATTTACATAATATTTTTTAATGCTATTTATATAGTTATAATGATAATTATATAGATATAGTTATAATGATAAAAATTATGTACGTTAATTTAGAAGACCAATTTCAAAAATGAAACCGGTTTCTAAATCGAAAATGAAACCAGTTTCTAAATCGATAATCGGTTTCTATGACACCAAAATTAAATATGAGTCAATTTCAAAACCGATTCTGGCAATTGTCGGTTTCCATAACATCCCTGAATATCGTTAAATTTTTGGGAATTCCACTACAGAGTAACTTTAAACGCGTTTTTCTCGAAAAATACTTTTTCAAAACGGGCTGCACTACTGCATGCAAACTAATCGACCTATTTTAATACTTCTTTTTTTATCGATCGTAAACACATCAGTTGAGAATATCGTAAAATATGAGATTTCTGAAATTAGTATTTCATTTTTTTTTTTTTTTTGTCAATAATAACTATAATAATCAGTAATTGATTACTTTAAACATACTTTTTTAAAACGGGCCACACTCCTTAAAACAAATTAATCGACCGATTTTAATATTTCTTTTTTTTCAATTATTTAAAATGTAATTCTACACATCATTTACCAAAATTAGCGCCTTTGGATAATTTGTGAAGTTTTTATACGAAGCAATATGGCCAAAAATAACGTAAAGTACGTACCAACTCAAAAGCAAAAATAACGAATGTGTTCGAGACATCAAGGGTTGAAACGACTTATATGACGGTCTCCAAAATATTTCCTGTATATAAATTAATGAAATCGGATCTTTTCATACGAACGAAAAATAGTGAGTCACCCTAAATAACGCGCCATCTTGAAATTTTAACAAAACTTATTGAGCTGCGTCTGTACCGATTTGTGTTCAATTGAGATGTAATTTTTTTTTGCTATATATTCGAATTTCATTGTATTTGTGCCATGTCTAGAAGCGGTTCGCTTTTACCGCTAAGATATACAGCACATAAGTGATTTTAAAAACCTTTGGGCCTTTAAAACAATCAACCGAATTATGACAATAACTTCTAAGGAATTCAGCTCTCAAAAATTTGTATTCTCCCACGAATAAAATTTATACTCAATAACCACTTAATCCCCAGGTATCAATGTATAGAAAAGGTTGTTCAAACAACATTTTAAACAATGAACAGTTTTAGTACATAAAAAATCCAATTTTGCACATCTTCATAATGGTCACAATTTCAAAAATCTTTTTTACTAGTACCTATATATTTAATACTTTCATTACTTTCATTACTTTCATTACTTTCAAAAATATTAAAGCATTCATTGCAGAAATTTACTTCTCTTTATGGTTTTTCTTATTTTTATGCCAAGTTTCATTTTTAAATCGCCAATAAGATACACACAACCAAAGTCTTCATCATCAAAAGTGAATCATTTTATCAAGCAGCTTTTTCAAAAAAATTTTATATATTTTGCTATATTGAATTTCTGACTAAAACTCCAAATCAAACTTCTAGAAACAAAGAAAAAAGGTATAACAAATTTTAAGCATAACTAAACATAATCAGTTTGTAGTTTATTTTATTATATTTACAAAAGTAAATTAAATCAAAATATAAATGATTTTTTTTTTATATAAACTTTTGATGATAATTATAGAATTTTTTTAATACCATAAAATAATAATCAATATGTATAAATATAATAAATCAAGTGCAATACTAATAGAGACAAAAACTTTATAATTGGAATGATTTTTAATCGTAAAATTTTGATAAATTCAAACAATTAATTTGAATTTAATAACACAAATTAAAAAAAAAAAAAAATTATTCGAAAGGGAGGAAAATTATTTGTAAGGTTGAGATGCAATTTTAAAACAACTTTAAATTGCGATTATTTGTATAAAGCATAACATACAACAAAATATAACATTGTTTTAAATAGAGTTAAGAGTTGAAGTTTTATAGATATAACGACAGAACTGTAGACAGATATTTTTTATAAGCTTGAACAACCAATAGTTGTGTTAATCTTAAGTTAAACAGTCAACGTAAAAATTTGTTTGATGTTCACTTTGAATGCTGGTTTAGACAACCAAAAGCGGGGAAAAAGCAAAAATATCAATTAAAATTAGGGCAAAATTGCTACACTTAACGTTAAACATAACATAAGCTAATGCATCGAAATGTCTTTCAGCTATAGCTTAAAATTAATGAAATTTTCATCGGTTCTCTTTTAAAGCACCTACTGAATTCGCGCAAATGAAAACTTACTGATGTAGCTTTCGCTTAAATTCGACTAAAATTCAATTTTTTTCCTTTTCTTTTACAATTTTTCAATGAAAATAGACGAAACTACTTAAATTTTGAATAAACACGAGGAAAATGCTAAAATTTACTCAAAAAGCATTACATAGTCAAAAATTCAAGCATTTGAAATTCAAATTCATTTGAAAAAAATTATTGATTTTTATAATTTGAACTGCAAATATACCTATTCAGCAAGTTTAAATAATTGTTGCATTTACAGACGAAAAAGTACATGTTTGCAGATGCACAGAAGGACGCACATTTTAGAGTTGTTTCGAAATTGTTTGAGATATATGCTAGGACAAGCAGAGGCAGCAGCTTTTACGATATAAATGGATAAAATTATGAGATTCTTTTTTTTAAGAATTCTTCATAATCAAAAATTCTCTAAAACATTCAATTAGTTCAGAAATTCTTTATTTTTTATGACTAAGTCATTGCATTGCGGAAAACTTGAAATATATACTTCCCTTTGACTTATATTACTTCTTGAGTTTCTTTGATCATTTTAAAAAATTTCAGAACCGAATTCGAAAATTGAATTAAAATGAGAAACTATAATTTTTGAAAATAACGTCTTTTTATAACTACGTTTTTAACTACTTTAGCTTTAAACATTTTATAAGACAGAGAGACTCAACCTTATCATGAATTATTTTTCACTCGGAATCGGAAAAGGGAATTTTCATTTTTAAGATATAGCTCAAGAACATTTTGGAAATTTTTAATGCAAATTTGTTGATAAACCGTTGATAAACAAATTTGCATTAAAAATTTCCAAAATGTTCTTGAGCTTTATCTTAAAAATCAAAACTCCCTTTTCCGATTCCGCGTGATATATTATTCATGATAGGGCTGATTATGTTTACCACCAATTTAGGAAGCACATTCTTAGTATACAATAGGGCAATTCCCAATCTTGTGTTTTTGAGTTTGCAAATTTATGCGATTGTAAAAATTTCCTATTAATTGTGAACGGTTTTTTAGCTTTACTTTGCTACACTTGTTGCAAAACATGAAATTCACAGCTGATTGATGAAAAGCAAAATTATTTTCTACTGGTAATTTTGCTTAAATCAATTTTATGTCGAAAAAAGCTTTAAGCCACAATTAATTCGTTTATTTTGTTTGCCTATATTCTAATCAGTTTTTCGCCTTTACTTTTTATTTACTTTACCTGACAATTTATTATCAGTTGTCAAATTGCAATTTAGTTTTGCTTATGTATAGCAAATATAAACTATGGGTAATAGCGTTGCATATTTGCAATAGCGTAGTAAATGCATCCCTGAATATTTTGTTAGTGAAGAGTAAAACTATACTGTACCAGGTTGCAAATGCTATGATGCAAGACCATTTGCACCGGATTGTGAACAGCATTAATATAAGTAGTATACTAGAGTGCTTAGTGCTATGCTTAGTGGTAAAAATATCTCCTGCATCTAAAGGGTTTATTGCGGACTAATTTGGGGTTTAAGTTTATTTCTATCACCTCCAAAAAAAATTCTCAATTTTTTTTAGATTTAAGTGGTTATACGCAGTTAAAAATTTAAAAAATCTATTTTTTATTTATTTTTTTAATTTTATTTTTATATTTTTATATATTGTATTTGAAAATGTCATATCGATTCGACAAATAATCTCAAAGTCACATGTCGAAGAACGCGTTTATCTCATAACTGTCGTTTCAAAGTAGGTGAGTCAGATTTGTCAAAAACGGATCAACCGATCAGTCTTAAGTTTTTACACACGCTTTATTTGTATATTCTTTAGTAATTGAATGAAGGACTTGTTTTCCGATAAATATTTATTATTTCATAAACAATTTCGAAACCAAAATTTTAATCAAAAATCAATTTTTTTTTATAAAATCGTCATTTTGTTTAAAATGAATATTGTTATTATTCCTTCGATTTATTACTAGATAATACCTTGCATTAATTAATGTCGCTATCACCGTCTGCGAATCGCACAAAAATTAAGACGAATTCACCAAGTTGGTATCACCGTTAGCGAATCAAAATTGTATTCGACATAAACGTCAAAAACAGGCGAATGTAAAACTTCGCGCGGTATCACCACTCGAGAGTTTCGCAAATGTCATTCGACTGAAACGTCAAAAACAGACGAGGATAAATATTTTGTGAGAACCCGGCGGAATTTTGGTTCTACAAAATCAAGCAGCAAGAAAGCAAGGGCAAGTTTCGCAGTTCAATTATATTCACTGGGCCCTCTACGCGAAGGGAAAGAATGGCATAAGATCAGCACTGCCTATTTTACAATATGTAAAAAAGGGAAAAAATTTACATTTTAGGTTTGACTCAACTTCCGATTGAAAACTAAGAAGAAGTTGCGGGCCATTCGTAACGAGGCAATACAGACTGGTGGAGGGCCTTACAGATAGATAGCTTATGGCGTTTTCGTTTCTCAAAAAATTTTGCATTTTTCTGCCCTCTTTCTGCCATCTTTGAGAATTCTGAATTTTTTCTACTTTTGATGTCAACATTTTCGAGAAAAGAACACGATTCAATTTTAGAGATCACTATATTTTTTTCTCAAGAGGGCAGAATTTCCAAAAAGGCCAAAAAAAATGTTACATTTTTTCGAGAAACGAAAACGCCATTAGTCTTTCAACTATGGAGCATAGAGTGGGTCGAAAAAAAGTTTGGGAAAACCACCCTCTGTACCAAAGTTGACTTCGAGAGGATTTCAAAAACAAAAAAAATCCTTCAATAAATAAGTTAATAATATTTCAATAAAATTTCCATTTCGTTTTAATTAAAAAAAGTAAGAATTGATAGTTTTGAACTCTTATAACTTCTTTGTTTCGAAACCTATTAAATTGCTTTTTTTTGGCCAAAAGTAAAAAATTTAACAGTTTTTAATTTAGGGGGTAAATCGGGCTAACGGGGGCTTACTAGTAGAATATGACTTCAGAAGTGAAAACGCTCTGAAGAGAAAATTTAATATGTGTTAAGCCCTTTTTAACGACATTTTTTAAGATCGGACATGTTATACTAAAGTTATGCAAAATACCAGTTGGATTGTTTTCCGGTAATACAAAGAAAATTTTTTTGTTTTTGGAATTCTTTCGAGGTAAGCTTTGATATGAGAGTGGTTTTTTCAAACTTTTTTTATGGATGCCGACCCACTCTAATCAGTAAATTTCAGTGGATTAGATTTATCTTATACTGCACCGTAATCTTCACAAAGTTTCCGTTTCCTCAATTTCCTCTCCAAAAAAATAACTCAACGCTTCTTAACATATTTATTTATGAGTAACTATCGCGGCTTAATATTGAAACTAAATTTTGACGTTTCTATGCGAATTTTTATGTTTTCTGCTTTGGCAGCACTAAATCTGAGGCGAATAAGTAGTCTCGCAAACAGTGTTACCACAAAATGAAAAATTCACCCGTTGATTCGACACGGGTGAAGCATTCAATTCGCAGACGGTGTTAGAGCAAAAATATTTTTGGTATATGCTTTTTCATGCACACCACAACACACCTTTCTTAAGATGACCCCCTGGAGAACATCAACAGGAGCTTAACAATTATTATTATTACAAAAAAAACCATTTTTTAAAGTTAAGAAATTTAACAATGTGTAGGGGAGTGTCTCCGGTTGTGGAACACCCTTCGTGTTTTTTGATAGAAAGCAAATATCGCGGATGGACAAACTACAAGTTTGACAGTACTCAATTATTTTGCTAACACCGAAATGAATACACGCATTTGTTTGCTTGCTGTGAGAATTGAAAAAAAATCAAGTTAATAGCAATATTTGCATTTTTTTGAAAGCGCGATAAATTGAAGTGAATTAATTTAAAAAGAAGTGTTATGCCTAATTTATGCAGTTTTTTTCTTGGTATTTTGTGATAAAACATAAATTTCTGGCAAAATATGTTCACCATAGAATTTTGTCACTTTCTATGGCTACCATTCGCTATGGCTATGGCTTTCGAAATGGCTACCATTCCTAGTTGTGGGACACCTCATGTAACCGGTTGTGGGACACCTTGTTTTTTGCATTTAAAGCCTACGTTTGACTTACAATTGTGTTTATTTAAATTGTGTTTTCTTGCACTTTTATGCATTTAGAAGATGAAGAATAACATGAAAGAAGTGCCATTTTCATTTTTTTTTGGGCCATTAAAGGCTTCTAACAATAATAAATTTTATTATTTTTCGTATTTTTAGTAGTTTTTCTTCATATTTTCCCATTTTTAGTGAATTTTTCAAAGTGTCCCACAGCCAGGTACAAATAATTTTGTTTTGCAAAAAATTAACCCTTCATAAAATTGGTCGTTAAATTTTTCTGGTTGACTAAATATAGTCTGTAGGGCTGTAACAGGGCTTGATCAGAAGTTATGAGCCAAGAACCTAAAGTGTCCCATAACCGGAGACACTGCCTTACTTATGTTAATTATGTTACTGTTTAACTTATGTTAATTTTAATAATAATCCAAATAAATGCCATTTCGGGACAAATTCTTTATCAAATTGCCATTTTTGGACCTCCCAACTGCGTATAACCCCTTAATGGTATTTTAAAGTGGGTCCGAGTGGTACCAACTTATCCAAAAGGCTCAAAAATCGTTAAACCCGACTCAGAGTGCCAATGCTATCAAAGGCAAATAGTTTTCTGGCATTTTTGTTATGAGGGTTTTTAAATTGATGGCATCTTCAAAGACTAATTTGATGGCTTTTAAGTAATTTCAACAGATAAACTAGCTTATGATATTTTAAAAATTGAATTGGATTTTTAGCCCATTTCTTAAATATTTTGGAATATATAAAATATTGCATGCATTTTACTAACCGTTTACAGTCATTTATATCTGTCTCACTCGAGAAATCAGAATCGAAAAGGAAAAAAGAGAGTTTAGAGTCAACATCTAACTATCTGCACATTCAAAGCATTTGCTTCTAACTATAAGTTACAATAAGCATAGCGAAAAACACATATCAAAGCAATTATTTTCACCAAGCTAATGAAATAAATTTATATAACAAATAATTCTTGCACAAAACGTAAGAGTGTAGACATGAGTTAATCAGATATGATAGTTAACAAGAAAACATTTTGTATACTATTATTATTATTATTATAGCAGCAATATTAATGCTATCATTTGAGAGTTCATCACTTCTCGATATTATAGTTAAAAATTATAGCACAATCAGGATGGTTTCTTTTTTTTTTTTTTGTTTTTTTGCAGTTTACATAATATGGAAAGCCTTATGTTTATAACTAACAGCTTGAATGATTTTGTTTTCTTGTTTTTAGTTTGTTTTATACGCATGCATCGTTTTATATTTTCAATATCTATACATTTAAAAATAAATTTTAATAGAACTACATACATTAACACATATATATAATATATATATGATTGACATAATCATCAGCATTATCAATAATATAATTTTCAATTCACTTTTTAAATTTTGTATTGTTCTTAATTGGTTGTTTTTTGTTTTCTGATTTTTTCTTTAGTTATAATATAATAATAATATATATATAATTTTTTTTTCTCATAATAGTAATCATATAATAATAATAATTTATAATAGTTCATTATATATTTAATAAATTTAACAGATTATTAGTTTTTTTATGTTTTACATGTTTTTACGGCTTGAAGCATGATTTCTTTATAACGCACCGAATGGATCCAGTGGCACATTTTTATTTCCGCCATTCGTTTGCGACTGCAAATGTTGCTGCTGGCTCATGGCAACCGGACTACTGTGCAGCGGCTGCGCCGCCATCATGGGTGTCATCGTCGGTGGTACGCCAGTCAAAGGGGCTTGGCCCATCATAGGTGCTCCCATCACCGGCATTCCCTGCTGAGAGTGAGAGTGTCACAAAAAGAGACACATAAAGAGAGAGAGAGACGGAAAGAAAAAATACAAACATTGGATTAGTTAAATTTTCATTTCGTACACACAACAAAAACACATGCACTGTTTTTAAAATATAACACTACATTTTAAGCTTATTTCCAACAACAAATTGTTCAACGGCTCTCTATAGTTTGAAAAGTATTTGAAGTATTTTCCTTCTCTTTTAGTTCTTAATTTGAACACTTAACTTAAGTAAATGAAAAACTTAGGAGCGAAACGAATTTCAGTGTAATTGAGAGAAACGAAAAAATTCAAACTAAAAATTAAGAGGGAGAGGTATTTTGGAAATATAGAGTAACAGACAGGGTGAGTTAGAGAGTTATAACGAGGGCGTCTAGGGCAAGCAAGAGAGTGCTTTGTGAGTGAGTGAGTAAAGAGATAGTTTAGCCAATTTTTTTTTCAATCATTCTAGCACCGAAAGCGCTGCAGCTCTGTTGATAAAAACAAGAGACAGAGAGAGAAAGACAGCGAGCGCGCACGGAAAATGACAACTAATGAAGTTATTTATGCATGAGAAAATAGAAGTGAACAACTCAAATATTATAGTAATAATAAATATATGTATGCTACATATTAATTAAACAATAGTAAGTACTATTAAAATAAAATCGAAAATCGAAAGATTCAAAAATTAAACAACAAAAAACAAAAACAAAACTAATTTACAAATTAGAAAGAGAAGTAGTAGAAAAGCTTAAACTTAAAATAAAAATTAAATAAATTAAACAAAAATAATAATAACTAAATAATATAAAGTACCGCTTACCTGCATATAATTTGGTATAACGGGATAACTAGCGTGTATATACGGATGGTTAATTGTGATTGGCGCAGGACTTACTGTCATGCCATGTGCCTATACAGACATACAGACATACATAAGGAGATGGTTTTGGAATTTTCAACAATTTTTGCATAGTTGTTTTTATTTTATATTTGTTATTTTTGCAAATTCAAATTTACACGTTTTGCAAACAAAAACAACAGAAACCATAGCAAATAAAAATCAAAACATAAAAAGAAAGAGAAGGAAAGAAAAAAAGAGATATATAAGTGAAAAAATATATTAAATTTCATGAATATGAGTAGATAAGAGAGAGAGAGAGAGAGAGAGAGATATAAAAATTAAAACATAAGGAACAAAAAAAAAATCTAAATAAAATTTTGACTTAAAAGTTATAGTGTGTACTATTTTGAGATTGGGTTGTTCTTTTTTGTGTGTTTGTTTGACGATTCACGGTAGTTATGAAAAGCAGTCAGTGGCAAAATTAATTTAAGTACTTTAAGATAATATAAAGTCTGCTTCATAGTTTCATATAGTATAATTTAAAGAAAATATTTTTTAATTGTTTTTGCATAAAAAAGTCAGAAATAATAGGAAGGGCAAAGTTAAAGTTTTTTTTCCATATAAATTTCCATATAAAAAAGGCAGGTAAATGAATTTGCACACTTCACTGCTCAAAAGTCAAATAAATTATAAATAAACATTAACTTAGATTTTATTTCTAATGAAAACTAAACGGCCAGCCGTAATGTCATAGTTTTTTGTTCATTATATCTTATAATTTATTTTCAAATAAAACCCACAAATTAAAAAAAAACTAACGCCGAACAACATTTGATTTTAGTTCTGGAACTTTATTTCATGGATTTGTTTGAACTGTTGAACATTTGTTTGAGACGAAATTTAAATATCCTAGAATCATTGATGATCGTTTACTTCGTAAAATTCTAAGACAAAAATTATGGAGCATATACATATAAGCACAGTGCATTACTTTTAGAAAAGTTTCGTTTAAAAAATAAGATTTAATAGGAAAGTCCACCGTGGCGTATGAGTATCATTTAATTTTATAAATACTTTTACAGCCGAGGCAGCCATTTGAATGAAATTATTTTCCATTATTAACCGGAAGGATTGTACTTTCAAATAAATAAAAAAAATTTGAGAAAATATCCAGTAGTTTTTTTTATAGCATTTTCAAAAAAAAATGTTATTTGGCGGACCCTGTAGAATAAGAAAACCAGTTATTACAAGGCGAAAAAAATTAATCTACCTTAATGCTTGATTTTTCTTTTTAAAACTTTAAGCAAGTCAGTTTTTGTTCTTGGTACTATAGTATTTCAATGTAATAATATCAGAAATTTGTTATTTGACATTACAAAAATCATGAATTAAAATTAAGCAATTTAATTTTAACTTTATAAAACACTTTCAAGGCTGATTTAGGATTGATAGAAGAGCAATGCAGGGTACAGGGTTATCTTCTTGACATGGGTAGCACAGCATTGCGTTGCTTTAATGAGTTGAAGAATATAACTGCGCTACTGTGCTGATACACTTGTTATACACCTACGCATACTTTTTAAAGGGTATACATTAGAGTGGAACGAAATGTATGGAAGCAAACAGTTTTCATCGGCTTCATATATTTTTGAAAACTCCGCATCAAAACAAATTTTTCTGCATTCTTGTTTTTTTTCTGCGACATAAATTTTGACTTTGCCCAAGGTTTTTTGTATTTCATTGCCATATTTTTTCACTGAAATTTGTTTTTTTTAATCTGAAATCAAAAAATGTATGACCCAATTTGATGCAAACCTCTTAATTAAGTCATAATTGACAACCTGTCATGAGTCCCTATGACACCATGTACGCGTTAGAAGATATTTGGGTTCAGAGTCAGACATTACTTTTATTATTACAGTAAGTATTTTATATATCTGTAGCGTTTTATAATAGCATCTTATATCTAAAAATCATGTTTCGATAAATCTTGCTTCAAAGTTTTTAATCACCATACAAGTTATATGAAAGGGTGTTTCGTTTTTGTGTCATAACTTTGGCTACGGTCCTGTTAGAAACTCCAGATTTTGTGTGCTTATAGTACTATATGCGTGGAGCACAGCTACATCAAAAACTCAGATATGCCTTAGTCGACTTTATATGTTATTATAAAACGCCACAGATATGTACATTTATTAGATGATGTGTTTGTTTGGAACAGAGACTGTAAAGACTAATTATTTGTAGATTTTTATACCAAAAACGCATTGTGAAAAATTTTTCGTATCGCCGTTTTGATGGTACCCTTATAATCCTCTCACACTGTAGAACAGGATTTCCTATTAATTTTTAAAATTTGATTATTACAATTTTGACCAAAAAATAATAATTATTTCTGATTTATATTTTTTAAGGCAGAAATAAAAAGCAAATTTGCCCAACATATTTTCGAGCACAAAATAACTTCTAAATATTGATTTTTATTTTATAAATCAAAAATTAAAAGCAAAATTAGGATTTTAGTTTACGGTTGAACCAAAACCGTAATGTATAAATAGCAATATTAAGGTTTTTCCTAATTTTGCTTTTTAGTTTTGGCTTAAACATAAAAATAAAAATTTACAAGTTAGATATTCCTCAAAAATATATCGGGCAAATTTTGCTTTTTATTTTTATTATTTATTAGTTATTATTTATGAACATTTTTTTGTAAAATTTGTCACTTGTCGAAATTTGGCACTTATTCAAAATTAAATATGGCATTTTTAATAATGACATTCGCGCGCGCGAATTCAAGAATACATTGAATAAGTCTCAAATTTCGAAATGTACAAGTTTTGCAAAAAAATATTTATAAATGGACAAAAAACCATCACGTCCTCGTCGTTTGTCTGGATGACGCTAAGTGTGGGACCATAAATATTTAAAAAATTTCTAATTTTGCCAAAATTTTACATTTTTGTTTTTGAAATTAGACACTTTCGTTTTTTCTCTAGATTATTTTTTTTTCAAAAATTTGTTTCAAGATGTTTTCCAAGATTTCGTTTTCAAGAATTTTTTTCCAAGATTTTGGTTGTTTCAAGATTTTGGCCTTCAAGCATTCGGACCGCTCCCAAGAACAAAATTTCTTAAAATTTCAAGATTTTTCAAGATTTATTCACGATTTTCGGTTCAAAATTCCGTTTTCAAGATTTTTTCAAGATTATTTTTTTCAAGATTATTTTTTTTCAAGATTTTGGTTGTTTCAAGATTTTGACCTTCAAGCCTTCGGACCGCTCCCGGTGACAACGAGGCAATGGACCCTACCATCCAGCCGCCAGATATTCAGCCATTCGGCCTTGCAGCTCGACGGATATCCGGTATCCGGCCAAATCACTATCCGTTGCATCTCTAATTTCTACTTTACACTGTTTATAGACATAAAGAGTCTCATAGCGTGTAAACTGTTTTTACGTTTAAACTATGTGGAGAGTTTTTGAGGATAATTATCTGATTTACAATTTTGTTATTATCATATTTTATATCCGACATAAAGGAGCGGAGATATTGGCGAATGACTGATTTCGGTGAACTTTGAACCCATATATCTTCTAACGCGTACACGGTGTCATAGGGAACTCATGACCAGTTATTAATTATGACTTAGTTAAGAGGTTTGCATCAAAAAAATGTACACGTAAATTTTTCCATTCCAGATAAAAAAAAATTTTGTGAAAAGGCAAATATGGCAATGAAATACAAAACCCTTTGGCAAAGTCAAAAGTTATGTCGCAGAAAAAAACCAAGGTTCAGAAAAATTTATTTTGACACGGAGTATTTAAAAAAATATGAAGCCGGCGAGGTTAAAAAGTTGTTCCAGTCTAGGGCATCCAATCCCGGAATTCCGTCTGTCTGTACAAAATAACACAATAGGTTTTACCAGTAGTCCTTTTAATATCGACTCCAACAGCTCTATTCTGGCAAAGTAACAATTGTTACACAGAATTTTTAACATTTCTGTGTATTTGTTGAAATTTTTTGATTTCAAACAAAATATATAAACTATTTAATGTATATATATATATATATATATATATATATACATTAAATAGTTTATATATATATATATATATATTAGGGCGGGTCAATTTGTATGGACGAATTTTTTGGAGGTCTGGCTCAGCGAAATTCGTAAAATACATGTAATTTCAAGACTTTTTCTCCACTACAGCATATACAAATTCTGAAAAAAAGCTGTGCGGACTTTCGTAAATAGATTTTTTTCTCAATTATAAAATATGAATGTATGAAATTTGAAAGAAGTGTGTAAAATGTGTATAAAAAAGATTATTTGTTTACATTTCAGAATACAAGCTATATCATGGAAACCTCACCGTCATCATCACAACCCGAGCTGGACCGTAAAATAACTTCAATATTGCAGCATGATAAAACTTTATTTGGTGAAGCGAAAGAATTGAACGTTGAACGTCTACCGACGTATGGCGATATTTTGTTACATCATTTTTTCATGCAAGAGCACTATTTCGAAGACAACCCACACATTTCATTCCAATCAATTACTCGTCATGTGGCGGATAAAATTGTTGAAATTTGGAATAATCTTCCAACGCCAATTATTCAGAGAAAATCCATTTGCAACAAATTAGACCGATTCATGGCTCAATATAGAGAAGCATCAAAAAACAAATCCAAATCACCCGATGTTCTTGTTGATTTTCGTGGTTTGCTAGGAAATTTGTTTTGGGTTTCAACATGTAATTGCAATTTATTAACAACGGATTGCAGATGTCAAAATACACCACTACCACTATTCATGAAAACATTTTTTGTGGACCAGATGACAGATAGAAATGTCACTATTACTGAATTTCTTCAAACGCTACCACAACCAAGTTTAACAACAGTAACAACTACAGAAGTGACTAGATCAGAGGTGATTTGGCAACCTGAATTATCAATGGGTGCAAGTAGTATGGATTTTGAATTTGAAGAAGGAGTGGCAGCTCCAGGTGCTGTTCGAGGGCCGTATATGCAAAACGTAACCTTATCAAACTTTGCTATGGAATGCGATAGATACGGTATATCAAATAGAGCTGCGGCTGCACTCGCATCTGCACTTTTGAAAGATTTAAGCGTAAAAGATAAAAATGATCAAACGTTAATTATCGATAAAAATAAAGTTCAAAGAGAACGCAATCGTTGTAGGAATGAGGTCTTGAAAAAACGATTAGACACTTCCACGTTATTGGCATTTGCTTTCGATGGCAGAACAGACGAAACATTAGTTACCGAATTTATCAACAATAAAATTCATACACGCAAAATTAAAGAACCGCATATAGTTGTTGTAAGAGAGCCAGATTCCAGATTTTTGGGCCATATTATTGTGGAAGAAGAAACCGCAGAAGCAAAAACGCATAAACTTATTGAATTTTTTGATAAAAACGGCTTGTCATTAGATAATTTGGTAGCTATCTGTTCTGACGGTGAACCTGTTAACACTGGAATTAGAAGTGGTATAATAAGACTTTTCGAACAACATTTACAAAGGCCATTACATTGGAGTGTATGTTTGCTGCATTTCAATGAGTTACCGTTTCGTCATTTATACGATACACTAGAAAAAAGTTTCACGAAAGGGCCAACTACGTCAACAGGACGATTAGCAGCGGTTTTAGGCATTTGCGATACGATACAAGTAAAATACGATTATTTTGAGTAAATAAATTATATAATTTAACGAATTAAAAAAAAATTCTGCTTTTCAGGTTGTCAATAATTTTGAGATAATTTCACTCCAAAATATGCCACCATCATCACCAGATTTTGATGAACGTTCTTTCTCAACAGATGCAAGAAATCTACTCAAATTAGCAAACGCGATTTCAACTCGCTCAGTATCAATTGATCTAGCAAACATCAAGTTGGGACCAATACATCATGCTAGGTGGTTAACAAAAGCTGCTCGAATTTTACGTACGTACATAACTACGGACAAACCGTCAAAAAACTTGCGAATTTTGGCCACATACGTGATGAAAGTGTACATTCCAATGTACTTCAACGTTAAATATTACAATTCAATGGCATACGGAAGTGTTTTGTTCTTCAAATTTATACAATGGACGAATTATCTGCCACCGAATTTACTTTCCGTTGTTCATAGTGTAATGTCAGCCAATTGCTACTTTGCTAGCTCTGAAAATGTTTTGCTAGCAATGGTTTGTCACAATGTGAAACCTATACGTCAAATGGCAATCGACAAAATAAAACATATCCGAAGTGATCTCGATCGGACAACATTGAGAGAATACAAAAAACCGAAAATCAATTTTGACTGCACCCACTTTTCCAACATGATAGATTTGAATGATGATGATATTCTACACGAGCCGCCATACACAAGAGACATTCCATTGCAACATTTGACTGAAGATTATTATGATTCTGATGAGGTTATGATTAACGTCGAAATACCATGCCACATTCAAAGCACCGAACGAAATGTCCAAGAGATGACTAGAGCATCCAAACACGTTACTGAAAAACACAAAAGTGGTTTTATTGCGACATCGATGGAATCGAGAGAAAAAAGGCCCAAAACTGAGAGCAAACGAGACTTGGAGTACTAGAATTGGTACTAAATAGTACTAAATAGTAAACGAGAATTGGAGTAATTTAAATGGGAGATTTGAATTCAGCGCCAAATTTTCCAACATTTTTTTTATTTTTTGACCAAAAATCACGATATTTTGATAAAAAATCACGATTTTTTCTATTGATAGTTGGATTTAATGTATTTTTAATGCCAGATTCAGATTCAGCGCCCAAATTTACCTTAGAAATGACAGCACAAATAATCTTTTTTATACACATTTTATACACTTCTTTCAAATTTCATACATTCATATTTTATAATTGAGAAAAAAATCTATTTACGAAAGTCCGCACAGCTTTTTTTCAGAATTTGTATATGCTGTAGTGGAGAAAAAGTCTTGAAATTACATGTATTTTACGAATTTCGCTGAGCCAGACCACCAAAAATATTTGACCCGCCCTAATATATATATATATATATATATATATACTTAATTAACATTCACAACTAACTAACAACTAACAGACTAATATATATATATATATATATATATATGAAAATATATAAACTCAAATCTAAAAAGAAAATATCAAGTTGAAAATGAGCTGAGTCAGGGAAAAGCGCACGCGTAACTCCAATACAAAGTGATTTTATCAAAACGTTCAAATCTCTTCAAATTAACAAAAAAATATTCTTATGACTTGAAATTTTTTTTATAAAAAAAAAACAAATTTCATGAAAACTCAGGTTAGGAATTGAATTAGGTAAATATTTTTATTCAAATCCGGCTGATTGACCGTCACGTTGAGAATCGCTGACATTACTGTGTCCGTCAAAATAAAGTAAGCACCAAATATTCTTACACAAGAGCATTGATTATATTTATAAAGAAAAATTATCCTTAATAAAAAGTAATATTGCAGAATTCATTCGTTATTAAATTAAAATTAAATTAATTTAAAATTAATTAATTATAACAAAACACATTTGAAAAAACTTTACTTTTTATTAACATAAAGCAAATTTTACGTGTCAAAATAAAGTAAACAGTTTTCGAAATGCAATGTCAAAATGTATATTTAATACTTTGTTTGCTTTTCTTTTGACTTTATTGCCTCTGTTAAACTTCTTGGCATTAAGTCAAAAAGTTTTTTGGTGCAATCAATTGAGATTTTAACCAACTCCTCTCGTAATGCGATCTTTGGTTAATTCTTTCAAGAAATTTGCCTTTGATTTTTCTGTCAAGATGTTGGCATAAGTACTCAGTTTGCTTTAGGTCTGGGGAATGCGGTGGAAAATCCGAAACCGTAGGAGTCTAATATAGCAACCTCATTTACAGTTTTGGACGAATGCTTAGGGTCATTGTCCTATTGGGATATTCAGTTAGTTAGTAAGTTAGTTAGTTTGTTTATAGTGGGCCCATGTGCACCGCGACCCATAGGATTTATTGTGCATGCCCTTGATTAACTCTTCAGATTTAGGCTTTTAATAAATTTTAGCACAGTATCTAGCTTGGTGTTGCAAATAGTTAATGGGGGCACTACTTTCCCTCCAAAATGATATCCAATTCCGTGATAAGCCCAATTTCAATATAATAAGGGCAATATTGTCCTGCAAAATTTTAAGATAATCATCTGTTTTCATTGTTGATTCGACAAACACGCGATTACCGACTTCTTATGCCGACATACATATATCCCCAAACCAAAACAGAGCCTCCATCTTGTTTAATCGTTTTAGTAACACAATTATCATTGAAGACTTCGCCATATTTTTGAGGTTTTTTAACACCAAATATATCAAATTTACTCTCAACATAAAATAAAATATTTTTGGTGAATTATGTATTTTGTATTTTTTGGTGAAGATTATGCGCTATGACTTTTGCGATTTAAGGCTTCTTAAGTGACATTCTTTCATGTAAACCATTTTTGTGAAGTGATAGTCTAATGGTGCTAGCAGTTACTGGCTTACGTGATATTTGCAAAATGTTTTCAGATATTTTTCTTGCACTAGAATGTCTGTCATTAACTGTCTGACCAGAATCATGTCGTTGTCGTGTCGGTGAGAGAGAATCGCTAAGAGTTGGCCCAGAATTGTAGCGTTGGCTTTGTCGTTTTGCTTTTATTCAATCTGCCATTGTTGATTTTCTTGAACTTACTTCAGAGTTCTCATCGTACTCCGATTGAACTAATAATTACTCCACTTCCATTTATTTCATTACTTTTTGCAGTACTCTTCATATAAATTTACTGCATTTTCAACTGAAGGCTACTCCTATCATTATTAGAGCAAGTAGGAACACTGTCAGGAACACTGTCGAAGTCAGTGCAGCATTTTCCAGATTAGAAAGAGAGTCAAGTCGAATGCGTCTGGCATTGAATGCAGATAAGACGAAATATTTGGTGTCAACAAACAAACAGTCCCAGCGTCTTGGAACCCACGTTACAGTTGACAATACCTCCTTCGAGGTTGTGAAGAACTTCGTTATTCTGGGATCCAGCATTAACTCAACCAACGACATCAGCATTGAGATCAAACGAAGAATAACTATTGCCAACAGGTGTTACTTTGGGCTCAGTAGGCAATTGAGAAGCAGAGCCCTCTCTCGACGAACGAAAATCACGCTCTATAAATCGCTCATCATGCCCGTCCTACTTTATGCATCACAAACCTGGACGCTGAGCAGTTTAGATGAAAAGACTTTAGGAGCATTCGAGAGAAAGATTTTTCGTAAGATCTACGGACCAATCTGCGTCAATGGCGAGTACCGAATACGGTGGAATGATGAACTGTATGAGCTGTACGCTGACATCGACATAGTCAAGCGCATTAAAATCGAGCGGCTTCGCTGGCTTGGTCATGTTCAGCGCATGAAAGACGATGCTCCAGTGAAAACAACATTCGATTCGGTCAACGCAGAATAGGACGACCATGCGGTCTTCGTTGGAAAGACCAAATAGAGGACAACCTGACGAAGCTTGGAATTTTCAACTGGCGCCAGCAAGCAAAAGACAGAAATGGCTGGCGCAAATTCTTAGATGAGGCCAAGACCGACATACGGTTGTAGCGCCAACTAAGTAAGTAAGTAGGAACACTGTTTACACGCTAGATTGGTTGACAGATTCTTCAAATTTTGTTAAAATATGGCAATATTTTTAGAGAGAAGCTGAGAGAGCTGTCAATTAAACGACAAAGTCAAAATAGAAATAGAAACATTTCTATCTTGGCGTTTTCGTTGTCGTATTCTGCCGCAATTTTCTCCCATAAGGTTTGCATTGTCTCTGTCAGCGCTCTACCTGCCGACACGACAACGACATGATTCTGGTCAGACAGTAAGATGCTTTGGTCGCCGTGCTCCAGGCAAATTCTCCAAGATATAAGATATTTGGAAAATTTGTCTATTATCTTTTTTTCACGTTCATCTATTTCACGCAAGGATGTGAATTTTATTTAAATTTATTATGATCTGACGAGTCTTTATTGAAATTGACTTTTCCATTGTTAATTTTCTATTCGTTTACTTAATTTTAAAGCAAATGGCTCTTTTTAAGCTGATGATTTAAGGTCTTAAGACTAGTTTGGTACTTTCCCGCAATACAAAGAGGAAATGAGAAAAGCGCTGTCACTTTTTTCGAGTTTGAACGATTTTTAACATAGTGAGCATTCAAATGATGCCAGTGTTTACTTTTTTTGACGAATAAATACTGATTATTTTCATTACCCAACGGGTTGGCATATCAGCAGCTTTCTCCAGAAGCAAAATGTCAGCACTTATTTTTGTTGTTGTGCAAGCGAACAGTTCAAAAAGCTTGACAAATGTATTCAAAACAAAACCGAACTGCTTAACCAAAGCTTAGTAAGAGAGGCCTTTTGAAGCACTTTAAAGTAAGCGCTAAATTGAAATGCTTTTTTCTAATGACATGCAATGTTAAAATAACAATGGTGTGTCATACGTCGGGTCACCGCTTTCAGCTGACTTGTAATCACTCAAAAAGGCCTTTCGAAGTGCTTCTTTTTCTGATGAGTATTGGGTATGAACATATTTTTACATTGTTGTTGCATATTTTTACCAAATATTTTTTATTATTATAAATCTACTTTAAATAGTTGCTAAATCTATTATTCAAAGTTTAATTATTTATTAATATTAACTTAGAAATTATATGTTTAAAAAATATAATGAGGTGTTTACTTTATTAGACGCTCACAGTACATTTTTTAACATCTTTTACGTCTGTCGTTTAACTAAAACTATATGTATTTCTAATCTAATTGAATTACGGATCATGCCACTTGTAGCAACATTCTTATTTTAGAATTATTTTAAATTTTCAGTATCTTAGATAAATTAATGTGAGGCCGACAATGACTTTAAGTTCTTATAAACAAAGGTTCGGTAAGGGTTTTTTTTTTATCATAACTCAGTACAGAGGTTAAGGTAAGGTAAAAAAAGTTATTGATTTGTCATCATTTAGAAGTTTTGTCGTTGTGTCAACTATATCAAAAATTTTATTTGTCAAAACTTTTAATTAAAATCTTATCATATATTTCTTTTCCTAATCTGTTGAATTTTACTCATCTCTGCAGAGAGTAAATCGATAAATGATCACTTTATAATAAACTTATGGCATACACAATCATTATTAATGATAACTTTGCCAGTTTTCAGGCTGGAATAAAATAACGCATATTTTCAATTCTGCTAATATGCAGAATATTAGAAAATATTACTTATCAAAATCTATTGACCATGACCAAGAATCGTATTGGTTTACTTTTAATTGTTTTAAGCAAAACAATTAAACTTTCTTTAAAAACCATAAAAAATTCAAAGCTATTTTATAAATTCTAGGAGCTGTACATGAAGCGAACCGTGATCGGTGATAAAGAACATGTGTGAGTGTGTGTGGGAGAGTTTGTCTGTGTGTTGTTGGGTAGAGTAAAAGTTTAAGAATGTTAGAGACTTTGTTTGTCTATGCAATTTGATTTTACAATTTCTATCCATTTCATTTTTTATTACATGTTTTGAATTAATAATTTTTATTATCAGTTGTCACAAATTTGTTAGTTTGGCTTTTAATTATTATTTTTTTTTTATTTTTTTTTTTGTAAAGAACTCACCATGGGTCGATAGCCAACACCAGTTGTAGCCGCCATTGGTTGTGGGGTCCAATTAGCACCTGGTTTCGCTGTATTTTTCGGTGAATTCCATTGCACAGGTCTATGAATAGGTGGATGAATGAATAGGTGAGTGATAAGATTTTGTTTGATTTACTGATTCAGTGTTATGTAGGTAGTAGATATGTATGAATGTTTGATTGATTTGTCAAATTATTATTTGATTTTTTTTTATCTTTTTTTTTCTTTTCTGTCCCAAAAATTGTTGAGGCGCTGAGTCACTGGATATGATAAAGCTTAGACAATTGCAATGATTGCGAATGAAAGTAGATTTGTGATTACGATTACATTAAGGTAAGGTATTTTTTGAAAAAATCTTTATTATAATGCTTCTTTAGTTTTTAACAGACTTTTACAGACCATTATTGAATAATTATTCAATAATAACGTTCAATAATAACGTTCAATTATAATTAACGTAAGAAGAACGTTGATTAAAAATTCTTAAAGTTTTTTTCCCAATCGTAAATATCTTTTCAGTATAAATATTTTATATTCTTCCATACCAGTTTAAGCATTGGGATAAACAGAGAGATAAACGTTTTATGCAATTTAAAGAGTCCTATGCAGTCTAACAACTTTTCTAAAGTTTTTTTTCTCATTTTTTTTATACATAGTGAGAGATATTTGTTCATTTATAGTACTACGTTTTCTTGACCTCTCTATTTTCACGTTAAAATACAAAGGCAGTACGATTAAATTGTCGTGAAAAATGTTGCTCAGCAACATGTTGCGATAATTTCACGCAGCGAAACAGAATACTGCTCTGACAAACATGTTGTGCAAATTTCCACGCTTGTTTCGTAGCTTTCATTTTTTGTATGGAGATTTGAGTGGGATTTCACATGCAACTGAACAGAGTACTCTGCTTAAAGATTGAAAATTACTGAGAGCTTAAATTCTGAGAGTTTTTGTGATTACTGCATTAAATTTAATTCTACCACTTTCTAAATCAGCATTGCGAAGGTTGTACACAATAAAGTTATGAAGAAAAATTGTGTTAAGGATATAGGGTATGTATAGCAGTAAACAGCACAGTTAAGACTGTTTTAAACCCTAAAATCGTTTAAAAAGTTGAAAGAAATATGATTGATGAAATATGTCTCTTTGGTTTGGAAAATGGTTTGGTTTAGTTTGGTCATAAAAACTCTACAAATTTGCTCATTAAGCTATTAAGTCACTGATTACTATTGTTATTATTTTAATTTTTGTTGTAATTGCTTGTTTTATCTCATTACTCAAGAGTTTGTTATTTCGTTCTTGTTGGTGGTTAACCCTTCTTTGCCTTTTTTAACTTACGACTTCACTAAACTTTGTTCTGGTAACTCAAACTATATTGCCTGTTAAAAATTTAATTAAAATTAGGAAAAAGTTCATATCGACTGAGTTAATACATATTATTTCATTTAATTCATACTCGTGCTCAGGGATTACACAGTCTTACAAACAACAAAATTATAGACTTCGATCAACAAATTCTGATAGAGACAAAAAAATTACATGTGTAACGCAAATTGAAAAATTTACATCTGTGTAACATTTGATATGAATACTATACAGGGTGTCCCAGATCAACATTTCAGTCCGGCACTGGTTGATTCCTTGGGCTAAGACAAGAAATAAATTGTATGGCAGGGTGGGTCCATCTTCCCCCTGTTTCGAGGTATAGGCGGAAGTATAGCAAAAAATAGCATTCACAGGTGTCATCAGTTTTAATTAAACAACTTAAAAATTATTACAGATAGGATCCTATTTGAAACGTGTTTTAAAGCTTTTTAATTAGTCAACGTTAATATCTGTTAAAGTTTTTTGGTATTTTTAACCATGGAATAATTTATAGTAACTTAAATATGAAAAATATGTTTTTTATTTTCTTTTTTTCACTTAAAGCTTGTTTTACAAAAAAAAAATAATTATATATTTTTTTCTGATGTAGTCTTAATCTCCAAATAATTCTCGGCAGTATTTTTATTATTCACCGTACAACAGCGAATAAGAGCGCATTTATTATTTTATGAAAACATACCATTTGCATGTGAATCTAATTTGATTTTTAAGAAAAGTTAAAAAATATTAAGTATGGGAAAAATAAAGAGATATGCATTTCTTAATTATGGTTTCATGTCTAAAAAACAATTTGTAAAGCGAAACTTTGCTGTTGCCGTGTTGAGTTGTAAGTGCTTTTTGAGTGTATGTTATCACAACAGAATTAATTCGCTCTTATTTGTTGCTGTACGGTGAAGCCGCATAATGAAATATTGCAGATAATTATTTGGAGATTAAGACGGGATCAGAAAAAAAATAAAATTATAACTTTCTTATTTGTAAAACGAGCTTAAAGTGAAAAAAAGAAAATAAAAAACATCTTTTTTGAATTTGAATTAAACGCGATTTATCAAAAGCGGAAATCAAAGTATTCATTGGCGCGAATCTTCAACAAAGCAATTTAAAAAATCATCATTCAGCTTATCTTTTTTCTCTTTCATCAAATTTCTGTGCATGCTTTAAGGGAATAAAAACGCCGTTGTATGTTGGTATGAACATTGAAACCTTCCACTATTCGAAGGGTAATGTTGCTGGATGGATTGTAAGCTGATTTTAATTTTTGCGTGAAGCAGTATTTACTAAACTGGATGATTGATCTTGTCCACGAACTGGCAAGTAGTAAGATTCACAAAAAACTATAACCGAAATAATCGAAGACAAAATCTTTCGATTTTGTTCCAGTAATTTCTTGTGACCAGGCAGCATCATTACATCAACAAGCAAGTTGGTAATTAATGCGTGAGCTGCTTCTGCAAATCCTTTGTGCCACTGACTTGGCTTCTACAATACTCATGAACATTTTTATGTTTTGTGAAAGACTTTATAACGAGTGATCCAAAAATGGCTTGAACGGAAAGAGGGAACAATACAAGCAAAGTGCACCTTTTAATTTTTTTGAGTATATTAACCACAGCTCATAGGTTTGTAGAAAATTGTGACAAAATTTCAGTTTTAGTCGAATCGTGTCCTCCTTAAAACCGTAGATTTGAGTAGGAACCTAAGAGCATTTGAGCATTTGCAATTTCTGAGATGTTTACCATAAGGGCACACCAAGTCGTGTTCACAGAAATTGTCACTATTGCATGTGTTAGAAGAAGCAGACGTAGATAGGTTCGTTTGCAATTAAAAGCTCGCAAGTGAGAGCAAGTAACTCATCATCCTCTTCCATTCTGTTCTCCGTGTCACTCAATTTTATTTTCTTGACTGTAAAGCAAACTGATTAGAAAATTAACATAGACCTTACAATTTACAGCAACTTAATATAAACTTACCACCAAAAAACTTTCTTATATTTCCATCTATAAAAAAATAGAAATTTAAAGATGCTCAAATAAATCCACTCAGAACTTTAGTTTTGAACAGCTGATTTGGTTTCATTAGTTATGACAAACGAACGTTAGTGTTGATGAAATATCGACTAACGAATTGTTCAGCTCCGAATGCAATATACATATATGATATATGTCAGAGTTACAAATTAAAGCTTTTCATAAATTTTTTTACCCAACAATAAATGTGTCAGACCTAAGTTGGCTTAAAACAAAAATTAAGCTTTAATACATATTAAAAACTTCAACACTGTTTTCATTATAAGAAAAACTGTTTTGAATTTCTAAGTTTAATACTAAAAAATTATTTTTTTAAAGTTTAGGGGGCGCGCTCTCCCCAATTTCCCCCTCGCTGTATTAATGCACATCAAAATACATAAAACTAGAAAAACTAAGGGGTTAGAGCCGAAAACCTCTTGAAAGGGTAGGTTGCCACAAGTTGCCAAACCTAAAAATGTTCGAAATATTAAGTTAATTTAATAAACTTTAAGAGATTGTCAAAAGTCAATACAAGAACATACAAGGGGGGATCAAATTCCACCTGGAATATGGTAAACATTACCGTTTTTGGTAATTCGAGCATATCTTCAAACAAAAACATATAAATAGTGGATATAATAATTTTTGGTGTACTAAGAATTTCATAAACATACCTTGGCGTTTCAAAAAGTGGCCTACCGTTTCTGTGAAGTACTTCGTCAAGGAGTTATGCCATTAAATATAAAAAAATATACAATCGTGATGTAGGGAAGCGAAAAAGCAAATTTTCTAATACAAAATTTTTTAACTTTAAATAGACCAAGCCATTTGTAACTAAATAGGCCAAACAATCCACTGTGTGCGGTACAGGGTAATAAAATAAAAAAAATTTGTTCTGTTTTTATCCTATTCAAAAAAAGTTGAAAAAAGTAACCTTTAAAGTAGTCGTACTGAACGATTTCAATCATTTTCGACTATGTTCCTTGGAAAATTTCATTACTGTTACAAAACTTGTCTACACCTTATTGGTTAAAATGAGTGGCCCATGCGCCATAAAACCGCGGTTCGAATTTTAAAACTCTATAAAACTATGCAATGAAAATTTCATCTGATAATGCATAATGAATATTTCCGCAAATGATGATCTTTTAGCATTAGAGATTTGAAACTAACTATTTTTATCCATAGAAGTTTGCTATAGTTTGTCTAGAAACATTATCGCTGAATATTTTTATGCTTTACGACTACTTTAAAAGAGTACTTTTCTGTACTATAAAAATTTTCCTGAAAGTATTATTTCCTTTTATAAAAGTAAATAGTGTTTAAATTTAAAACTATATTTAAAAAAAAAACTCAGATGTAAACTTTTAAAATGCTTATACACAATCTGTTCATCGAAAGAAGTTATTTTGATAAAAATTTTAAAACCGTTGTACAGTAGGGCGGATTGATTTGTATGGATGAAAAAAAAATGAAAAATCGTATAGCAAAAACGTAATCTACATGAAATTCTAGGAAAATGCTTCGAAGAAACCATAGGTCTAAAATAAAATCCTAATCCGCGCCTCTCGACTTGAAATTTTTTTTTCCTCTTCTTTCGTTAAAAAAAATGCTTTCTTGAAAGCCAGATTGAAAGTCAACTAAAATTGTTTTAATAAATTTTTGTGTCTTTACTTATAATTTTGATTCATCAGTGATTAAAAAATTTTTGAAAATTTAATAATGCAATTATCGGAAATGTTCATCGATTCTAATGACTCGAAAAATTTTCCCAGCCCAAGTTTTCTGCCCATTCAGAATTTTAGTGCTTTTGGCTTTCCAAGCGAATTTTGTGAATTGAATTTGACAAATAATCGGGATGTTTTGAAATACTATTTTTATTTAAGTGAGCGTGAAAATAATAAGAAAATAACACTATGAAAGGTTTTCTCCACAAGTTGCTAAAAAAGTTTTCGAAATTTGGACGAAAATTAATGTTGAAATTATCAACGATAAAAGTGTAGTGAATAAGCTAAACGGTTTGCTTAATAAGTACCATAGAGCAATAAAAAACAAACAAGACCTCATATATTTTCAGAATTCTAGAAAACCTTAAACAATTTGCTTTATATTGGTAGATGCCAGTGCGTGAAAATGACACCATGCTACTGTGGCTTGATTGCTGATCATCTAAAAGAGTTCCTTATTGACCAACATACCGCTAGAGAACATGCAATTCCCGAGTGCATGCTAAGCATTGTTGATCAACAATCTACGGAGCCAGCACTTAGCTTAGATCCTTCATATAGAACCTAATTGAACTTCTAATATGAACGTCAAATCAGATTTTGAAATTGCAATACCACTTACAACAGAGGAAACTTTGGTGCAAAAAATTCCCTATACTAAGAAATACGATACCTTAAATTTCGCTATGATGTGCGATAGATTTGGTGTTTCTGATAGAGCTGCTTCGTGTTTGGCTACGGCTTTATTTAGTGACATTGGCTTTGAAGATGAAAATGGTGAACCAATTATTATGGATAAATCTAAAGTAGCCCGTGAAAGAATTAAAAGCAGAGAGTACGTCCGTAGACGAAAGAGCAACGAATCAAATTTGGTAGCATTTTCTTTTGATGGGAGAAAAAATAACGCACTAACAATGGAGAAAATAAGTGGAAGATACCATCCAAGAATGGAAAAAGAATCTCATATAGTAGTTCTTAAGGAGCCGGGAAGCCAATTGTTAGGTTACATAAAAGTTGACGCGGAAAACGCTAATACAAAACAACAAAAAAATTATGTGAATTCTTCGAAGAAAAAAATTATCTCTCTCCAACTTGATTGGAATTTGATGCGATGGAGAGCCTATTAATACCGGAGTTGAAAATGGGATAATACGTAGGTTTGAAATTTTATTGGATAAACCATTACACTGGTTCGTTTGTTTGCTCCATTTCGATGAGCTTCCATTTCGGCATTTATTCAATGCTTTGGAAAACCACGTACTTCTAGTGGAACATTAACGAAATTAATTGAAACCTGCGAACAATTTCCGGTAAGTAATAAGATATTTTTACTGATCACTAATTTTAATATTTTTTAAATAAATAAGCAACTCGTAGGTTGTACGCGATTTTGAATCAATTCCATTGGGAAATATGCCTCCAGCATCGAATAGCCAATGCTGTATCGAACGGGTTTTGTCCTGAAAATGTAGGCAATATTAAATTGGGACAAATAGTACAGGGTTGCCAATATTCGAAGCGCCCATTTTATTTTTAAATAAATCAAAGAAACCACAATTTTTTGTTTGTTCGTCATGAATATCATTTAATTGGGTTCAAGTAGATTTGCTTACACTATTTCTTGAATATGATATCTCGTAAATGGTCGCCATTGGCCTCTACGACATATTGTGCCCGTTTTGCAGCATTTTCCATGGTTTTATTCAACATTTCGATGGGAATGACGGTTATTTCTTGACGGATGTTGGTTTTCAGCTCTTCTAGGGTCTTTGGCTTGTTGACGTAAACCTTTGATTTCAAATAACCCCACAAAAAGAAGTCTGGAGGCGTTAAATCTGGTGATCTTGGCGGCCAATCGAAATCACTATTTTTTGACATCAAACGGCCAGGGAACAATTGCTTCAAAAAATCGATTGTAGTGCGGCTTGTGTGTGGTGGCGCGCCGTCTTGTTGAAACCAGTAGTGCCTAATACGCTTTCGACGAACGATTGGCATGAAAAAATTGTTTATCATATCGCGATAACGCTCCTGATTGACAGTAACTCTGTGGCCATTATCATCTTCGAAAAAGAACGGCCCAATGAGCATTTTAGCACAAACGCCGCACCAAACAGTGACTTTTGCATCGTGAAGAGGTACCTCTTGAATCTCTTGTGGATTTTCAGTGGCATAAATACGGCAATTTTGTTTGTTTACCGTTCCGTTCAACTGAGAATGAGCTTCATCGCTCATGATAATTTTTTTCACTATTGACTTGTTTTGTTGAATGTAAATACTGTTCCATTGTAAACATTTGCTTGGAATGACGCTTCAAACGCGGTATGTCATTAGTCGATTTGGCATCACTGCGGAAAGTTACAGTGTTGCCAGATGGGCGCTTCGAATATTGGCAACCCTGTATACTCTCGTTGGTTAACGAAAGCAAGCAGAATTTTGCGTCTATACGTTGGAACAAGTTTACCATCAACTAACTTAAAAATTCTAGCAACCTACATAGTGAAAGTTTATGTACCAATGTACTTCAATGTTAAATACGATAATTCAGTTATATATGGCAGTTCAATTGTACATAAATTTATACGGTCAACTCAATTTTTACCACAAAATCTTCAGGAAATTGTAAACAATGCAGTCCAAAATAATCCATTTTTTGCACACAATATTTTGTTAACAATGCTTTTTGATGATAGAAAAGCTGTGCGAAGAGCCCTAAACAAAATTCTGTACTATCGACAGCAGCTGTATGATCCAACTAAGCTTAGAGTTTATAAGAAACATTTAATTAATTGCGATTCTACAGATTATGTTGATTTCGTTGATTTGATGATGACAACATATTATCCGAGCCTCCATTCACTGCAAGCATACCATACGAACACTTGTTGGAATACATAGCATTTGATGAGTCACCATTGCCTGACCCACAAATTCCATCGCACATTCAGGGAACTGAACGATGTGTGCAGTTGTTAACCAATGTTTCCCGACGTGTCACAGAAAAGAATAGAGATGATGTTCTGGCAGTAACTATAGAAAGTCGTGCCAAAGTACCTAGAATGGAGAGTAAAAATGACTTAACAAAATTAACATATAACGAAAAAGGAAAGTTTTCTTTGTATTCTATAATTGCTTCTTTGTATGTATTAAAGACCTTATTTGTTTTAATGACACAAAATTTGTTTATGGTAAAAAAATTACTGAGTGTAGTTTTTGGGTGTAAAATTTTGAGTGTAGAAAAGAGGGCATATAAATTTTCAAGTCGAGAGGCGCGGATTAGGATTTTATTTTAGGTACATGGTTTCTTCGAAGAATTTTCTTAGAATTTTATGTAATTGACGTTTTTGCTATACGATATAAAAAAAACCAACCCGCCCTATTTGTACAGCCTTTTTTGTAATGTGATAACCCAAAAAATGTATTCTGTCTAAATGGATATAATTTTTAAGTGAACAACTCTACTCTTTTAAGAGTAGAAACAAAGGAATAATTGTGGCGATTAGTGGAAAGCAATCACTGCAATTTTCTATGCCTTATCAAAATCCAAATATGTTCAACCTTTTCATTTCTTTTTCTTTCAAAAATATAACAATTTATCTGTCAGCTTCGCTGCACTAATTTGCTCTTATTAACGTTGCTGTCTGTTGTTGTTGATAACACTCTTTGTGCCTTCTTGTTGCTTGTTTTATTTTAGTTGTTTTTTTTTTTTTTATTTTGTCGGTTTTACTCACTTTGCGGTTCCTGATTTATTTATATTTAGATTATCTACAAGTGACATTAGCGAGCTGTCCAAGTCGCCAGTGAGTATTTTTCCAGTGTTGGCGGACTGTTGTTGCTGCTGCTGCTGCTGCTGCTGTTGCTGTTGCATATGGAGTTGATGTTGAACTTGATGTTGTTGCTGTAGCTGTTGATGCTGTAGCGAATTGAACGCCGAACCTGAAGTAACAACATTTGTTTGATTTGCAGCAGTAGAGGAGGTTGTGCCTGGCTTCAAAACATCACCCAATGCATCGAAGCCTTATTTAATTATTTTTTATTTTTTTTCAATTTATGATTTTATGGTTAAGTTTTGTTTACAATTTTTTTGGTTGTTTTGGTAGGTGGCGATGATGATGATGATGATGATGATGATGGTTGGGTGGTAGTTGTGGTTTGTGCAATTTGTATTAAGTTGTAGTTATTGTTGTTATTGTTTTCGAAAAATAATTCCCACAATGTTTTGCAAGTTTTTAAAATAAACACATAGTAAGAAGAGCGGATATAAAGCAAAGCACCAAAAATACATGTCGATGATGAGTTGATTTAGCAATTATTGTTGTTGTTTGTCGATATCAGCACAGATACCACAAGTTGATCATTTTTATTTTATTTTTTGTGTTTTATTTACAATTGTAGATTTAATGATTTCCCATTTCGATGTTTGTTTTTTTTTTAATTAAAGGTATTTATTTTAATGTCGTATGAATTTGTGCCACCACAGGATAATGTATATATTTTATTTGTATTTGTTTTGAATATGATACAAAAAAATGTGAGAGATGTGAGAATAAAACATAAAAAAAGAGAAAGAGAAAAAACATTTACAAAATAAATATGGCATATTTCGTAAAGTTTGTATTTTTATTTTTTAATTTTTTTATTTTTAGAATTGTTAAGATGGCAAAATAAATAAAAGCAAACATTAATTGAAACAATAACTATTAAATAAACATAAAATACAGAGAACATAAATATAAATATAAACATAAACATAACAAAGCATAGAAAACATTAATAAATTAAGAACACTGAATACAAAATCCTTTCACCACATTAAAAGCCAGCAGAATTAGCAGCAGCAAAAGCTTTAGACAAAAGCACAACCACGAACTCATAAGAAACTTTTCGCTACACTACAAATGATTTGGCTATTTGTATATAGAAGAAAGTAAGTCCTTTTGTAAATTATTAAAAAATATTATTCTATGTTTAGCAGTTTTTCGTTCAAATCTTATTTATTTTCGACATTAAAAAAAGTATTTAAAAAAAAAGGATTTTTACGGAATAGCTATGTAAATGCTTTATTTGCGAAAGATTGAGTTTTCAAGTTCACGAAGAAAAATGTCTTTCATATAGGTAGTTCTCTCATACTACTGAAGGTACACGGTTAGAAATCTTGGAATAAATTTGAATACAAGCAAAGTATTACAGAGATTTTTAATACAAAAAGCATTAAATTTAATACTTCTCAATTGATTAAAAAATTTTGCAATATATTTTGTTTTACATTTTAATACAGTTCAAATATTACAACGATATTCTATAGCCTTGGAATCAATTCGATACTATGGTGAATATTGTATTTAATTTTTAAGACATGCTGTATTATATTTCAATACAAATTTTTATTCAATTTTAATACAATTCAAATATTACAACGGAATTGTATAGCCTTTGGAATTAATTTGATACTATGGTTAATATTATAATTAATTTTTAATAGAAAATCAGTATTTAAAATTAATACGAACTTATTAAATTTCAAACCTACATATTTTTATGAAAAATCATTTTTAATATTTGGCCAGTATTTATTTTAATACAATTTTGGTGTGGCCATATATGTAAGCCAAAAAGTATTAACATTCATTCCAAGATTTCTAACATGTAGCAACATGATACAGAACAAGGCATTTATCCTTCTGGTTTTATTATAAAAAAAGGAATTGGCCATTTCAGCCCCTGAAAGGACTTTGACCGAGCTTCTATTGATCAATTGTGTTGTGCGTGCTATTTAGATATTTGAACACAAATGATTGAGAACTGGACCTAAGAGTTATATGCCGACTTCGAACGGATTAGGAACAATTGTTATGAACAGGGCCAGACTTTGCACAACTATCCAACATAGAAGTTTACTACTGTGCTGAAATGCAAAGGGGACTGATCACCTTAAGCTGCGAGCGCTTTATAGGTACAGCTAAATCTTTTTTTATAAGAAGTTTGATCAAAGTCCTTTCAAGGGGTAAAATGGTTTATTCGTTTCTTTAATTTTTTTTTTTTAAAGTGTATAGCAATGTCTTTGACATCTGTGTCAAATTTCATAACTTATGTTCAGTGGTTTACCATTTAGAGCTTGTTTTCGTAAACAACAAAAAGAAGTTTTTCAATTTTTGCATTGTGTGTTTCAGTTGGTCATAGAAAAAGCAGTTTATTTTTCTTGCGGAATAAAATTTCTGCAACAGATAATGTTGCAGGAAGCCTTTGGTGACTGGACACCAGACCGGAAACCAGGAACAAGATTGTTTGAGTGGTACAAGATGTTCAAAGAGGGAAAATAAAGCGCCAAAGATGAAACTTATCAAAGACGACCAAGAACATCGAAGGATGAGCAACACGTCAAGCACATGAAAGAAAAGTTGTTCAAAAATCTTCGGTAAGCAATAGAGTCCTTGCTGATACTCTAAGCATTTTAATTGGATCCGTTCAAAACATTTTAAAGGAGCATTTTTGGATCTCGAAAAAGTCAAGCCTCGTTTGGTGCCAAAAACACTTGATTTTTTTCTATTTCTTTGCCTTTTTTCGCCAAAAAATGTGCTCATATCGTTTCCCAATCACTGTATTCGCCTAATCCAGCTCCATGTGACTTTTGGCTACTCAGCGGGGACACCGTTTTTAATCAATCGTGATAAAAGTCGAATTGAAAAGCTTCTCTTTGTTGTTCACGAAAACAAGCGCCACTGAACATAATGGCAGAAATGCTGGCACAAATGTCAAAGATAGCGCTACCAAGCTAAAAATAATATTTAGTCTGTACAAAGCGCTATCTATAAAGTGCGCGCCGTTTAAGGGGACCACTCTCGTTTACGTTTTATCACAGTAGTATATGGGCATTTCCGAAGCTACGCACGTGACAGTCGTACGACTTTAATGAGTGACAAAAAAATAAACTTACAGTTTTCTTATTTTGATTTTTCAGTAGTTTACTACTAAGCGCACTATACAAGGTGTAAAAGCTAAGAGTTGTCAAAAGTTCGTCTCTTAAGGCGGATTCACTGACCACCTTCAGCAATTTTTTTGTGACAGCTTTCTTGCTCTCTCTGTGGGAATGTGCCGCAGGTCGATTCACTGATATGTAAAAATTTCAGCAAGTTTTCTGTTTTTCTTTGTCATATTCAATATTGCCAGTCTCAATGCTGCTTCATTTTGAAGCTTCAATAATAAAATATGCCCTTTTCAACTCAAGAAACTTCATTCTGGCAAAACTACTCAAAAAGATTTAGCAAGAAAATTGAAATTAAGTTAATCAAGAGAGTTCAGTAAGTTTTTGTTACTCTCTCATTGAGTGTGGAGAGAGATAGAGAACAAAAATTTTCAAAACTTCATATAAAAAACTTGCAAAACTTGCTGAAGGTGGTCAGTGAATCCGGCTGTAGATAGAAGCCATCAAAAATTATACGTTACGTGACACAAAATAGAAGTGGTTTTTGCCTGCATCAATATAAACGAAAAAGTTGGCAAAGTTTACACCTGAAAAATCTGATTTAATTATTTAAATACAAACCATAATATAATACGTTACGTGTTATAAGTTATATGGCAGATTTTTCCCTTCAAAAAGTGCAAATATTTTATATTTTCATTTATTGAACTAGAAAAACATAGAAAGTGTAATTCAGGACCGTTACAATCGAAAACTGAACAAAATTTAATTAAACTATGTATTATACGAGTATTTATTAAACTAATAAAATTTTAACTTTCGCTAAATTTTTTCATTTTTCGTCACCATTTTTCAACTTTTGTTGCCATTCATCATGTTTGCTGCCATTTTTTAAAATTCAAATTGAGATCAGTACCTCGGTTCTGTAACTTTTCTACCGAAGTTCTCACCAGATTTTCTCACTTTGACGTCATTGTCACTTGCACTATCTCTGTAATAAAATGAGAAAAATCAGTGACTTGTCTCGCTGTTTCAATTCCATTTTTAAAGGAACTCGATAGACGAAGTGTTTCTGTAAACTAAAATATGCGACTCGAATCGATTGCAGTTCTCACTATGTTTTAACTTGGTGAGAAAAATTGTTGCTTACTTGTGCAACTTGTGCAGATCCAATGAAGTTTTGGAAATAAATAAACATCCACGTTACAAATGCTTCTACCGTGTGCAAGGTATCGACTTAAATTTTTTCATATAGATTATATATATATTATTAACACAATATTATATGCACTACAATGTATAAATTACTGAATATATAAACTAACATATTTCATAAATGAAATTAATTTCATGATAATATTTGGATTGCAATTTGTGGATAATGTTTGTGTATTTAATATCAACATCACCACCAAGTGTCAAAGTGTTTAACATCAAAACAAGAAATTGTCAGCATAAATAATATAAACGTGTATATCCGCCATTTTTATAAATGAAGGAAGCACTTATAATATTTATATTTGTTTTTATTTATTGTTTATAGAAGAACCTCATAAAATTTCACACAAAGTTGTCTGCCACTTGTTGCAATTTCAAATATTCCCTTTCGCTTGTGTATCTTTTTCAACACGGACCACTATTTTTTATTCGCTTATAAATAACAGAAACACAAGTTTTCGCAAAAGTGAGTATTTTGGAATGAAACACTATGACGTCAGAAAAAGTGAATATTTGTGCAATAGTTACAGAACCGAGCTACAGCTCTTATTACTCTCACAATATAAATTTAAACCTTTTTTTTCTCTCTATTATGGAGGTTTAAAAGAATTTTATGTAACATTTTTAATTTTTAATTTTTTAATTTAATTTTTCAGTCGCAGTAGACCTTTTGGCGAAAATGCCCATATGTCTTTTTAAAATTATTTTTATATTATATTAGTTAATCTATCTAGAAACATATTTACCAACGCAAATTAAGTGTTGGGATAACGTATTTATTGAGGGTTGGGTCCTTCTCGCAGAATTTCAAAATCTTAAAAAAAAACTTTAGATCAAAATCTTGAAAAAAAAAATCTTGAAAACAAAATCTTGAAAAAAAAAATCTTGAAACGAAAATCTTGAAGAAAAAATCTTGAAACTCAAAATCTTGATTTGAATGTATTCTTTTATCCGAGCGCGCGAATTAAAGAATACATTCTGTACGTAGGTTTTTCAAGATTTCTTAATTGAAAATTTGACACTATTTCGAAAAGTGTCCAATTTCGAAAGAAGTATTAAATTTTTCGAAAAATGTCAACTTTCGAAAATAATCAAAATAATGAATAATTCTCAAGTCACAGAAATTGTCAAATTTTGAAATAAATGTCAAATTGTCCAATTATTAAAAAAAGTTCCAAATTTCAAAAAGTGTCATATAACGAAAAAAGTGTAAAATTTGGAATAAGTGCCAAAACTCGAAAAAATTGTCAAATTTTGAATAAGTTTCAAATTTCGAAGTGCACAAGTTTTGCAAAAAATGTCATATTTAATTTTGAATAAGTGCCAAAATTCGAAAAGTGACAAATTTTGCAAAAAAATGTCAAATTTTAAAAAATATGTGTTCATAAATAGACAAAAAAACACCACGTCCTCGTCGTTTGTCTGGATGACGCTAAGTGTGGACCATAAATATATAAAAAATTTATAATTTTGCCAAAATTAGATACTTTTCCGTTTTTTTTTTTCTCGAAACTATACATTTTATTCCAAAGAATAACATTTCTTAAAATTTCAAGATATATGCATATTTTGTGTTTTCTAAATTTTGTTTTCAAGATTTTTTTTTTCCAAGATTATTTTTTGAAGATTTTGGTTGTTTCAAGATTTTTACCGTCTAGCATTCGGACCGCTCCCATTTGTTGAAAGTGTATTGGTCAGTACAAAAGGGAAATTTTAAAATCTGTGTGAAAGAGCATTTTTCCACCATTATTACAAATAATCTAATATTTAATTTTGTTTTAACAAGAATAGCAAAAAAAACTTAGGAAAACCTTACATGAATGGAAAAGCTTTTATAGAGATGAACGGATATGCAGATAAAACATATACCTTTATAAAAACACACTTTTAAAAGGTAATGGCGACAAATGGTAACTTATGACAGCAAAAAGCTTAAGATCTGCATAAATAAAGCAAGCGTGAGTTTCTCAAATTTTGCAAAGATAACACTCTTGACTAGTTTCAAAGTTGTTACTAAAGTCTAAAGAAAAAACTTGAGTTCACTTTTGAGTAGTGAAATTATGCACACACAGGACAACACCATTTTGACCTTAAGATATTTGAAAAACACAATTAAACAAACATAGAAAAGCTCACAAACACAAGTTGTAGAAAAACCCAGTTGGAATCAGAGAACTGTATGAGTGCCCTTATTGCGCAAACTAAATTGATTTCCCAAAAATCATTCTTCAATGTGTGTGGGTGTGTGATGCTTGCACAGGCATACCGTGCAAGTGTAAGTCATACCTCCTCAAAAACGGTTGTCATTTGTCACTTGCGTCATTTTCTCATTTTTTAAGTTTTTGTATTTTTTGTAAAGGGAACTTTCAGATGTGTGGCAGATATGGTGTGGGTGTGTCAGAAAGAAATGTAAGGGGTGAAAAAATAATAGGATCATCTGATACATTTGAACCCTCTAGATGTTAGTTTGAAAAAGATATGCTTTTTTAGAATTTTTTAATGTTTTGTGTTTTTTGTATGACCCTCAGAAAGGTGGCCAATAGGGGTAGTTGTGTTCGAAAGAAATGTTGAATGGTAAAAAATAGGGCTATTTCATACATTTGCCCCTCTAGGATTAAATTCGGTAGAGATATAAGTATTTTCGACATTTTTCCGCATTATTTTTTAATTTTTGTAGAGAAAATACAGGAACTTTACTGCTTTTGTGCCGCCAAAAGGGTGGCAGATAGGAGGTGGATGTGTTCTGAAGATATATTAGATACATTTCACCCATCCAAGGATCACCGTAAAATTTTTTGTAAACAAAAATGCTCCTTGCTTCAAACGACTGTGCGTTTGACGAGTTTTTCGTTTTCGAATCAGTCTTGTTAACAACCTTGTTTGCGTGGATATGACTTAGACTTAGACGTAGTGCGCAGATGCCAAATGGACACAAGACGTGAAATACACGACCAGGCGCAAATGTTCTGGGAGTTCAAGACACTCGTTCCAGGTCTTTGGTTGGATCAGTTATTACACTTCAATGATAAGAAAACACCAAGGCAAAAGCTTATCATGATACAGAACCTTTTTGCTGACTTGTGCATGACATAATTGAACAAGGTATTTTTCCGACTGGGTTTATTTTCAAACACACTGGAGAACAGTAACAGAGAAATATTTATTTTGATAACTTGACATTATCAATAACAACAATATGAACAATGCTCACTAGCAGAACCAGACTTCGCACAACTGTCCAACATAGAAGTTTATATACATTTTTGAAAATTTTTATGTATAGAATTTTTATTTTTTTTTTATATATATATATATATATATATATTAGGGCGGGTCAATTTGTATGAACGAATTTTTTGGAGGTCTGGCTCAGCGAAATTCGTAAAATACATGTAATTTCAAGACTTTTTCTCCACTACAGCATATACAAATTCTGAAAAAAAGCTGTGCGGACTTTCGTAAATAGATTTTTTTCTCAATTATAAAATATGAATGTATGAAATTTGAAAGAAGTGTATAAAATGTGTATAAAAAAGATTATTTGTTTACATTTCAGAATACAAGCTATATCATGGAAACCTCACCGTCATCATCACAACCCGAGCTGGACCGTAAAATAACTTCAATATTGCAGCATGATAAAACTTTATTTGGTGAAGCGAAAGAATTGAACGTTGAACGTCTACCGACGTATGGCGATATTTTGTTACATTATTTTTTCATGCAAGAGCACTATTTCGAAGACAACCCACACATTTCATTCCAATCAATTACTCGTCATGTGGCGGATAAAATTGTTGAAATTTGGAATAATCTTCCAACGCCAATTATTCAGAGAAAATCCATTTGCAACAAATTAGACCGATTCATGGCTCAATATAGAGAAGCATCAAAAAACAAATCCAAATCACCCGATGTTCTTGTTGATTTTCGTGGTTTGCTAGGAAATTTGTTTTGGGTTTCAACATGTAATTGCAATTTATTAACAACGGATTGCAGATGTCAAAATACACCACTACCACTATTCATGAAAACATTTTTTGTGGACCAGATGACAGATAGAAATGTCACTATTACTGAATTTCTTCAAACGCTACCACAACCAAGTTTAACAACAGTAACAACTACAGAAGTGACTAGATCAGAGGTGATTTGGCAACCTGAATTATCAATGGGTGCAAGTAGTATGGATTTTGAATTTGAAGAAGGAGTGGCAGCTCCAGGTGCTGTTCGAGGGCCGTATATGCAAAACGTAACCTTATCAAACTTTGCTATGGAATGCGATAGATACGGTATATCAAATAGAGCTGCGGCTGCACTCGCATCTGCACTTTTGAAAGATTTAAGCGTAAAAGATAAAAATGATCAAACGTTAATTATCGATAAAAATAAAGTTCAAAGAGAACGCAATCGTTGTAGGAATGAGGTCTTGAAAAAACGATTAGACACTTCCACGTTATTGGCATTTGCTTTCGATGGCAGAACAGACGAAACATTAGTTACCGAATTTATCAACAATAAAATTCATACACGCAAAATTAAAGAACCGCATATAGTTGTTGTAAGAGAGCCAGATTCCAGATTTTTGGGCCATATTATTGTGGAAGAAGAAACCGCAGAAGCAAAAACGCATAAACTTATTGAATTTTTTGATAAAAACGGCTTGTCAATAGATAATTTGGTAGCTATCTGTTCTGACGGTGAACCTGTTTACACTGGAATTAGAAGTGGTATAATAAGACTTTTCGAACAACATTTACAAAGGCCATTACATTGGAGTGTATGTTTGCTGCATTTCAATGAGTTACCGTTTCGTCATTTATACAATACACTAGAAAAAAGTTTCACGAAAGGGCCAACTACGTCAACAGGACGATTAGCAGCGGTTTTAGGCATTTGCGATACGATACAAGTAAAATACGATTATTTTGAGTAAATAAATTATATAATTTAACGAATTAAAAAAAAATTCTGCTTTTCAGGTTGTCAATAATTTTGAGATAATTTCACTCCAAAATATGCCACCATCATCACCAGATTTTGATGAACGTTCTTTCTCAACAGATGCAAGAAATCTTCTCAAATTAGCAAACGCGATTTCAACTCGCTCAGTATCAATTGATCTAGCAAACATCAAGTTGGGACCAATACATCATGCTAGGTGGTTAACAAAAGCTGCTCGAATTTTACGTACGTACATAACTACGGACAAACCGTCAAAAAACTTGCGAATTTTGGCCACATACGTGATGAAAGTGTACATTCCAATGTACTTCAACGTTAAATATTACAATTCAATGGCATACGGAAGTGTTTTGTTCTTCAAATTTATACAATGGACGAATTATCTGCCACCGAATTTACTTTCCGTTGTTCATAGTGTAATGTCAGCCAATTGCTACTTTGCTAGCTCTGAAAATGTTTTGCTAGCAATGGTTTGTCACAATGTGAAACCTATACGTCAAATGGCAATCGACAAAATAAAACATATCCGAAGTGATCTCGATCGGACAACATTGAGAGAATACAAAAAACCGAAAATCAATTTTGACTGCACCCACTTTTCCAACATGATAGATTTGAATGATGATGATATTCTACACGAGCCGCCATACACAAGAGACATTCCATTGCAACATTTGACTGAAGATTATTATGATTCTGATGAGGTTATGATTAACGTCGAAATACCATGCCACATTCAAAGCACCGAACGAAATGTCCAAGAGATGACTAGAGCATCCAAACACGTTACTGAAAAACACAAAAGTGGTTTTATTGCGACATCGATGGAATCGAGAGAAAAAAGGCCCAAAACTGAGAGCAAACGAGACTTGGAGTACTAGAATTGGTACTAAATAGTACTAAATAGTAAACGAGAATTGGAGTAATTTAAATGGGAGATTTGAATTCAGCGCCAAATTTTCCAACATTTTTTTTATTTTTTGACCAAAAATCACGATATTTTGATAAAAAATCACGATTTTTTCTATTGATAGTTGGATTTAATGTATTTTTAATGCCAGATTCAGATTCAGCGCCCACATTTACCTTAGAAATGACAGCACAAATAATCTTTTTTATACACATTTTATACACTTCTTTCAAATTTCATACATTCATATTTTATAATTGAGAAAAAAATCTATTTACGAAAGTCCGCACAGCTTTTTTTCAGAATTTGTATATGCTGTAGTGGAGAAAAAGTCTTGAAATTACATGTATTTTACGAATTTCGCTGAGCCAGACCACCAAAAAAATTTGACCCGCCCTAATATATATATTATATATATTTTTATTTTAGCAATACAAAGGTTAAAAAAATTTAATACTCCTTAATTAATTTCAATATTATACTAACTTTAAATTCAACCACAATTATAAATAAGAACTTGTCATGACTTCACATAAGCTTAAAGTCTTGAGTGGATTATTTTTAATGTACTATTAAAAGTTTGCAAATATAAACTTTTATTTCGTTGGACAGAAGTGTGAGTTCCGGTAAATATTTCCTGCCATGGCGCAAACGCATACAATTTGTACTAAGCATAGTGTGGATATGTGTGTGTTTGCGTTTTTTTTTCAGCGTGGACTCTATTAGTACAAAATTGCAAACAACTGTTGCCATAACAACAACGTGACAAGTAAGCCAGGTGTAGTTTGAGGGAAGCAGTTTAGATTTTCACCTGTTGATGAATTTAAAGTTGTCGCTGTTGTTGCTGTTGCATTCATGACATTCAAAGGCTGAGCAGCAGACTGGGTATCAAAATAGTAGTTGTTGGCCAACGAAGATGGAGTCATAAATGCTGACATGGAAGTTTGTGGTTCCATTGAGTCGAAGAATGGATTAGGCAATGTGTCAGTCGTCGAGCCAAAACCAGCTGCCATTCCATTTGCTACGATATTCAAATTATAAAAAACAAAAAATCTTTAAATCATCAAAACAAAATACTACCAATGTGAAATTATAGCACAAAACAATTTTATTAAAACAAAATTTAACGTTTTTTGTACAACGTGTTTAATGTGTTGGACAGACACAGAGTGGGTGACGAAAAAGTCTGCATATTTTCTGAATATAATAAGCACTTATTTTTATTTATTTTTAAACATTATCAACTCTTTTGTAAAAACCTTTGTTAAAAATTAATAAAAATAAAAACAATATATTAAAACATATTCAGCCCTATTTGTTTATCTACGGTTTATACACAAATTTGCATTAAAAATTTTTAAAATGTTCTTAAGCTTTATCTTAGAAGTGAAAGCTCCCTTTTACGAATCCGCGTTAAAAATTATTCCCGATAGAGCTGATTGAATTTATTGCTGGCAGAAGCGTTGAGTTTGTCTTGTCAATAAAGGAGACAATATAATTTAATTTAACTTAACAGCCCTATTCTGAAAACTTGATAATAGTCAACTAGTATTGTTATTATTTGTTTGTGTTTGTTGTAATTTTTTATTTCAAAACAAAATTTGAAGCTCAAAAAAAACATTTTTTAATGAAATTGTCAATATCTGAAAAGCAGTTGACAATTTTGATCAATATTTATTATTTTTGAGCTTCAAATTTTGTTTTGAAATAAAAAAATTACAACAAACACAAACAAATAATAAAAATACTGGTTGACTATTATCAAGTTTCCAGAATACGGCTGTAAGTCATTATTGTTAAAATAATTTCATTCCGAAAATTAATTTTTTATAATTTTTTAAAGACAGTGATTTAAAAAAATTTATTTTTTAAAAATAAAAGATTTTTTCAAAAAATAACAAATTAAAATGTATTAATATGGAAAAGTAGGTAATGTTTAACCACAAGTTTATTAAGCTGACATTAATGTGGTCAATTTATTAGACAATTATTGAGATCACTGAAATTTTAGAATTGTTAGATAACAATTAACGAAGACTAACATATAATCGATAAAATCCCAGCAAAAAAGTTCCTACAAAAGAAGCTAAAGTGGAAGGAAAAGTCTTGAATTCCATCCCTTTCACTTTCATACCCAGAAGGCATTCTTTTGTCATATGCATGTCATTGGAAGGAATGCTTTCCTTAGTCTCCTCTAGAATTGCTTCCAGAGCTTTTTCAATGGAAGATTTCCTTCAGCCCTTCAGTGAAAGGAGTTTAGTAGGTGTTTTTCATGAGAATTTTAAGAAGACATTCCATGGAATGAAATAGTTTTGAAATGAAATGAAAAAATCCCTGGGAAAAAATCGCTTTTTCCGACATTCAAGCGATTTTGGTGTTGGAAATGAGAAGTGTTCGGGTTTTGTTGGGGGTTTAAAAAAATCCACATAAAATATCCTTTTTCCCGATTTTCAAAGCATTTTGGTGTTGGAAGTAGTAAGTGGTTGGGTTTAATTGGGGGTTTAGAAAATCCCACAGAAATTATTTAAAACATGTATTATAATTATATATAATTTTTTTACTTTAATTGAACTTAAATGCCATTTGAATGTCTTCCAGAAGAAGTTAAAAGGAATGCCTTTTGAAAAAACTTCTTTATAAGGGTAAGAAGAAGCACAGTTTGATCTATAAAATGTCTTCTTAAAGCAGTGTTCATAAGAATGCATTGACACATTTGCATAAAAAATTTTGCTGGGATGTGGTCAATTTATTGGACAATTAATGAGCTCACTGAAGTTTTACAATTTTTAGATAACAATTAACGAAGTCTATCATATAATCGAAAAACACAAGACAAAACTCAAACAAATTTTTAATAATCAAGTCCAGCATTGCATCGGAATAATTTATACAAAAAATATTATCATACCCTCCATCTCCATATAGAATAATCAATCATTTTCATTTCAATACCGCAAAGAATTTTTATCTTAAGGAGCTACATTCACCAAGTGTTAAAAGAAATTTGGTTTCAGAATTTGGTTTCAGAATTTGGTTTAAATTCAATTTAAATGAAACTTGAATTTTTAGGTCAAAATTAAAAATGGTGGATTCAATGTAACAACAATGAATGTGCTTAGGCTGTACAATCACCCATGAGATAATAGCAATTGTTAATTTTTTTTTTTTTGGGCTATTGCTCATTTTTATTTTAGAGCGATTTTTGCTGCTTTCGAACATTTTTTTAATAAATATTCGCCCAAAAAACGACAAACATTTTTGGCCAACTGTTCATTTTTCTTTTGGGCTAATGAGCGCTTGTTCGCACAGCTTTGTGCTTACATTACAAGCATACAAATACGGCTGAGCAAATTGGTGCCACAAAACAATCGCCCAAATCGGTTAAGAATTATATGTTTTTATATGTTGTTCCATTGCTGAAGTCAGGTTGTCGAACCTTTCAAACTTAGCACAAAAAATTTAAAAGAATATAAGGATCAACAAAAATTCATAAATTTTATGCAAAATGGCTTTGTTTGTATGGCATCAATCTTAATTTTTCTTAAACAACAAATCAAATCCAAAAACCTTTGTTACGGAATGTGACTCATTCAATATTAAGTATTAACTGAAGCTATGTTGCAGTAGAAGACAAGATTTTATTAAAATGATTGTGCATTAGCTATCCTACACGTGAATGTGTGAAGCTATGTTGCAGCAGATCATAATAATCTATTAAAATTTTTGTGTATTGACTATTCAAACAACAAAAGTAGCAAGGTGCCATTGAACTGGTTGAAAAGTATCACAAGATGCCAATTGTTTTAGGTGTAGATTTTAATTGCGAATTCAGACATGAATGTTCTTAGGTACTTAAGGCAAAGCCTGTGGTCTAGCGCTCGAAAATTTAAGGTACTTTTAGTATTTATTAAAACAGTTAAATTATTAGACTACGAAGAATAATTGTAGAAAACTTTTGTATGCATAAAATAAGTACATATCGCTCATTTGCTCGAATAACGTCATAACTCAAAAAAAGTCATTTTGCATAAAACGCATTTAAAGTTTTCAATTGACTTACACCTTGTATAAAGAAATAGAAGCATTTCCTCTTCTCACGCGGAGAATATTCAAAATAATAACATGAAATTTGTACACAATATGAAGCATGATATAAAGAACAATTCTGCATCATTAACCCAAAAATCTTGTTTTTTGAGTTATGACGTTATTCGAGCAAATGAGCGATATGTAAATAATATATTTAAAACGTTCGCATGTGTTTTTTCTAAATCAGCATAATCAAGTTTTGAATTATTTTCTCCTTGAGACTTTTTTATGCGGTCCCTATCCACCGCATAAAAACAATACTTTTTTATCTTGTTTCGAAAACTATTTTTTATAGCTCTCTTGAAGTTTTATACGATTTTATTTTATGCGTTTATTTTTGCGCGGTCCCTATCCACCGCATAAAAACAGGTTTTACTGTACCTTAAAAGGTCCTAAAAAGGTGAAAAGCCACACTTATCGAAATAACTATAAAAGGATACAATTGTACCCATACCGCCTTTTAACGTTGCAAAATTCTTCCGCTGGACAAAGGTTAAAAGAAGGATGCATTTTCTATGACTTTTCGGAAACGAAAAATCCGATGTTAACGTTAATTTTTTATAACATAATAAATCTGATGAAAAAATGCTGTTAGACTACGTTGTAGCCAAATTATGTGACCCAAAATTTTTAGTTAAAAAACTGTTAAACATGCATTTTTTAATCAAAAAAGGTTTGAAAATTAATTTTAATCACCTTGGTATATGTAGCTGCTTAAACGTTTTTAATCTGAGGCTGCCTACTTTAACAATAAAATTACTTATAAAATGGTGTGTTGACTATGGTCATTATAATGAAGATATGTTATGCTGTTAACAGCTACTACTATAGTTTTTTAAACTTTTGACTGATTTTTTGATCATTTGGAAGCAATAAATAATAGATTAAATATATAAAAAATTAAACTAAATAAATGTACATTAATTAATAAATAACCAACATAAAAGAATAGATGAACCCATATTATATACAAACGGAAGTACAAGTTTCCATTTTTTTTTTTTTTATAAAATTAAAACTAAAATTCTGAATTTTTCATTTAACATAAGCTCTAATGTTATTAAAGAAACATATGTTAATAAATATAATTGAGCAACATTAATTGAGTGAAGGGATCGCGGATAAACACTTGCCAAGGCATGCTACGAGAACAAGTATTTTTTTAAAGCATTAATTTAGTCAATCAGCCCATAATTGCTTGAAATTCATTAAAATCATCGATTATAGTTGTTTAACATAAACAAATAATAAATAATTACTTAAAAACTTAAGAAAATATTGAACAATATCCATGTAATTTATACTATAATGAAACGGTTATAAATGCAAATATTTAAATAATTATAGTTTTCTTTTTGAGGGTTTAAATTTGAACAATTATTGCAAGGGTTAATGAAGAAACATTGAAAGAGGGTTGGAACAAAAAGTTATCGTATTAGATAGCCATCAATTGTTTGACTTACCAGTAGGATCGGCATTACCGAAAACTGATGAAAAATTGCTGTCCGAGACGAATGCATTTGAGGCTGCTGAAGGTACTGAAGTACCGTTGAAACCTTATTTGAAGATACGGAAAAAAAATATGTTAGTTCAGGTATATTGCTTGGAAGCTAAAGTGCTACAAATCTTCATATCTTCTTTTTTATCCAACCCACAAAAATGAGCTCAAAAGAGAATTTATGGTCATGAATTGTTGAAAAACAAAAACTATATATATATAGATTAAAATGAAAAAAATCATAAAACTGCATGCTACCGTTGTTATTCATCCATATATTATTGGCATTGTGGGCACCTGTTGCTGCTGTGGAAGCGGCGGCTGGAACATCAAACATGTCTGAAAACGGATTGCCAAGTTGAAGCAAATCATCAGAAGCCTTGCCGGCTGAGGCTGCAGCTGGCTGTGCCGAGGCTGCACCAAACAAATCAACTATCGGAGCTCCAGCTGAAGTAGCTGGAGGTGACGATAAGAATGGATTTGTTAATGCAGCGCCAGCACCGCCACTGCTGGTGGGTGAAGAAACCTTCGACTGTGGGTGAGAAAAAAGCGAATTAATTACAGATACAATTCCAACTCTTGGAGTATGTTGCTGCCTTACTTTGTACTGATTCATGGCTGCTTCCTCTTCGGCCAAAACCTGCGCCTTCAACTGCTCATCGATGCCGTTGCTTGTATCGAATTTTGTCGATGCTGCTGCAGTACCAAAGGATGAGCTAGTAGACGAAAGGGCAGATACAGCGGATTTTACGTTCTTTTGGTTGCTACTTAATTTGTTTGCATATATATTTTTTCAAAGAATTCCAAGAATTTAAAAATAATTTCACACAAAATAAAATGTACCAAAAATTACGAAATAAATACGAATTCAATTTATTTTTTAAAGCAAAACAATTTTAATCGAACGCAACCAAAATCGCAACCAAAGAAAATAATGATTAAAGGATAGTGGGGAAAAATGTGAGACAATGAAATAGTTAGAAACAAAAGTGGAAAGCACAAATTTATAGATAGAGATAAAGATAGAGGAAGAGATGAACAAGAAACACAAGTAGATGAAATTTTAATAAAATTGTAAAGAAAAAGAAAAGAAAAAAACACAAAATTACAAATAAATTAAAAATTTCAAAATACAACTACTACATTAAAAATAATATAACTAAATTCGTGCAAAACTGTCATAACTGAAAATTTCGAATTTAAGAGTTCAACATGAAGAAATGCCCTTTCGTATTTCCAATGTTACAAAATCAAAAATTTTACAATTATAAATTATACAATTTAAAAACAGTAGGAACTATCTTATTAATAATTTTCATATCATAACTGCCTATGTATTATTGGAGATATGAACTGTATAAAATCGAATATTTCCTGAAAATTTATCTTTTGCATTGTTACAATTTTGCACAAAATAAGCAGACTTATAAAATACTATAAATACCTTACTGCTTAACATTTATGTTTTGACGAGTTATTCGCGAAAATTAATGAAAAAAGGCAAAAAATTTAAATATTTTGAAGATTTCACTCGATAAAAATAGTAAAACTTGATTTTTGTACATGAATATATTATTCAAAAGCCATATGAACTCCTCAATGAGGAATTATCAATTGTTCTTGAGTTACAGCTCAAAAACTAAGCAAACAACCACCAAAATAAGGAAAAAATTTGAAAGGTCTTAAAAAAAATTTTACCTGAGAACGCTAAGCCCTTTGGAGGTTTTACTATACTGGCCTAGTACTATCACCCCGACTTTGAATTTTTCACCCCCCCAAAATTTCTGTAGTACTGTGTTATGAGTTTAAAGGAAATTTTTTTTGATAAAATAAAGCAAAAACGTTGATAAAAAATAAAAGTTTCTTCGATATGAACCGTACGTTCAAGGATGTGAACCATACGTAAAGTTTTTAAAAGAATACTAGCTGACCCGGCAAACGTTGTTTTCTGTTTGTTTGCTGACCCGGCAAATTATTTCTAGGAAATTTCTAGTGTAAAAAAAAAGAACTAACTTATTGTAAGTGTATAAGGATATGGTACATGAGTGAAAGAGGCATGGAGCGCTGTGAACGATGAGGGAATATAAAAATAACAAAACACCAAACAATATTTTTTTTAATTAATTATAATTTATTCCTCAAAATTATATATATTATTAATTAATTACGACAGTAACACTCACAAACAATATCAATCTCTTAATGCTTTAGCGTAAACAATATCTTTTGTAAGCCCATCTTTAGCTAACACAAACAAACTGGATGGTTTACCCACTCGAGAGCATGCCACGTATAATTGTCCGTGTGAAAAACATGGTGTGCTCAAATCTAAGCCACAAACAGACATCGTTTGACCTTGGGACTTATTGATAGTCATTGCAGATGCCAATCTAATCGGAAACTAAATACGTTTAAATTGAATTGCTACATTTGTAGGTATAATAGGGATTTATGGAAGCCACCTCATGATTTATGCAATGTGTGTGTACATCGGGAAATATTTGTTCAATGAGAGCATCTTGCGAATCAATGATTGAGCAGAAATCGGTCGGTAATTTTACGCATCCAGTTTCATCTGTAGTGACTTTTCCATCGCTAATATCTAAGAGTTGTTCTGAGAATGTTTCAGTGGATGAATCTTGAAGCATTTGAACGCGCATATTTACTTTCAGCTGTACCACTGAGATAGTAAAATGATAATTGTAAACGTTACCACTACGCTTGATGCATAAACAATAAAAATGGCCGAAAACTGTGGAGGGAGTGAGAGAAGGCTTATTGTGTGAGAGAAACAGGAGACCGGCTGCGGTCTCATCCCTACTCCGTGCTGTTTACTGGGTGAGAAGTGACACCGGTAGATGCCTGGCAGGGATAACTTACCAAGTGATAATTGATCAGTTATCAAGAGGGATGAAAAATGATTAAATTACTAAAATTACTATTAAAAAATAGGGGTTGGTGATAGCATGGTGAAAATTTAGGGCTGTATGTATTTTTAATGCCACATTTTAAATAAATAAATAAAAAAATGTCCAAAAAATAAAAAAAATGTTAGGGGTGGACAACCCTCATCACTTAGGGGTATGAAAAATAGATAGTAGCCTATTCTCAGACCTATTGAATATGCATATAAAATTTCATAAAAATCGGTCAAGCCGTTTCGGAGGAGTATGGTAACTAACATTGTGTTTCAGTGGTGTACAATCCGATAGTGACACAGATATTTCCATACGAATTCGATTTGTTTGGTTGGTGGTTTCTTATTCGCCACACATTTCCGAATTTATTAAGATTTTTTGTCTTGAAATCTGAAATCACTGCTGCCTCTTAGCCATCAGACCGGAGCTTCAGTACAACAAAAATAATTATATCAGCTCGCCGAGCAAGCATTTCAACCGATAAAGTATTTAGTATTTAATATTTGCCAGAAATAAATATGTACATGAATTTTTTATAAAATAATATGTTAAAAACATCATCAGCCGGGGAATCGGAAAAGAGAGTTTTCATTTTTAAGATAAAGTTCAAAAACATTTTGGAAATTTTTAATGCCAATTTGTTCATCAACCGTCAACAGTCATGAGTTTAAAAAAAAAATTATGTGATATCTGCTATCTTAAAAATGAAAGCTCCTTTTCCGATTCCCCCTCCTAAACGGCTTGACCGAATTTGATGAAATTTATAAAATTTGGTGTGTGTGTGTGCGGCTGGGTCAGTAGATGTTTAGGTTTAAAGTTTGACCCAGTAGGTGGCGCTGTTGTTGCTGTGGCAGTGTTTAAAGGGGTATTTGAGAGTATAACTCAGAAACTAATTGAGAAATTGTCATGATTCTTTCACTACACCATTACTTTTTATGCAAACAAAATTACAAAAGGAATAAAAATAGTTAGGCTTGATTTTTCGATCGTATAAAACGTTTTTAAGTAGAGGTTCTAGTAGAAATCGGCGGAAAATGTTTGTTTTTGTTTTTTGCTTTATTTTCATCGTTAGGATCTTGAAAATATTTAGTCAAAAGGATATTTCCCTATCTAATTTATTTTACGAGTCATAATAGCATATTAGACGAGAGTGCGTCGGCCGAAAAACAGGTATAAATGTTTTTCTCGAAACACCTTTTTTTTCCGTGCTGTACACGATTCCGCTTCGACTTGGCCGATTTTGATGTTTGACGGCTCAAATTAAAGCTTATTCAATTTAGGGGGCCTTCAGGAAGCGTTTTTTCCAAAAAATTTATTATAATTATTTTTAACATTAAAGCAAAATAAAAATGAGAAAAAACAGGGGTTTTTTTCAAAGAGCCACTATTTTTAAGAAAAAGTTTTTTATTAAAATCGGAAATCTACAAGGCCCCTCAAATTTCATCTATGTAGGTTAATAATTTTTTGGATTTTTCGTTTCAAATCAGGCAGGGCTCTAGAGTGTACAGCGCACATCGGCTATCGCCGCGCACGGCTTTGATCAGCGAGACCTTCAGCCGCCATTTTGAATTATTTTTCAACGAAAAAATTGTATAATGTTCTTGAAATATACACTAATAAATGCCACAAAAGATTTTTTTCAAAAAATATTTACGTTCGCTCAAAAAAAAAATCCTGAAATTACGTTACGTTTCTACTAGAACCTACTGAAAAATTCTTCCAGTTTTGCGAAAAAAAATTTTTAGTATTTTTGTAATCAAAACAACAAGGGTAGCCATGATTTTTTTCGAAATTTATTTTTTCCAAAATGTGGTTTTTATATTTTTTATCAAAAAAGGTAAGTCTATATGTGAAAAAATTTTATACGAAAAATTCACCTAATATCTCTTTCCAATCAAAAGTTATGGCTAAAAATCTATTTTTTGATATCATTGACTTTCTATATTGATTATCTATTTTAATAAAACAAGTTTATATAAATAAACATAAGATATTAATAACAAAATAAAAAAATCAAACTTACACCATTCAGTTTAAATCGCTAAACTACAAACTAAACCATGGTGTAAGAAAAAGAGGCGTTAGTGAGTTTTTGACAACGCCATGAAATTCTTTGCTTCTGTCAAAAAATTGTGAGCGAAAGAGCGGAACTATTGATAGTTGTCAAATTGTGTTATTTGTTTGAGTTGCTAGATGATGTGCTATAGTTTTTATAGTTTGTTGTGCGAATTAAGTATACATATTTAATGCAATCAATTGTGCCGTGTTGTGTTGACAAAAAGTTATTGCAGTTGTCTTCGCTGATTTGCCAAGTTCGTCATTGAATGTTTTGGCCATTTTATCAGAAACGTGCGCTGGAAGGTGCCGCCGACATGAAGCTTTGGCCAGCATGCAAATTGTCTTGCATTCACATCGTCTGCTTCAAAAACATATCGAATGCCATGAAAGAATGTTCAATGCCTCAATTGATAATAGTCATCAAAAGAAGTGGACAAGGCATTGAGTTTCGATCGACTGCCCGTTAGCTAAAGTGGAGAAGCTGCAGTCCGAAGACTAACAAGTCTAGGCATAATTTTACTTTACTTTAATCTCACATTAATCTCACTAAAAATCTTATAAACTTGCAGAAAGACACGAATTTAACAAATTTTGTTTTCATTGCAATTCACCATCAGCTGTTTTTGACAAGAGCGGTTAAACATCATTTTATCATTTTGAGCGAGAGGTGTCAAACTCACTAACACCTCTATTTCTTTCCCCATGAACTCAATTACTACAGTGAAACCTCTCTTGGGCGGACACTCACTGTCAACCCATTTTTGTCCGCCCAATAGAGGTGTCCGCTTAATAGAGAGGCTGAGTTTTATGTCTTTACATTTTGTTATAGATTAATGAGAAAATGTTAAAGGAAATTTTTTTCAATGCAAAATACATTTATTGTATTTATGTATTTAACAAAATCGCGCATTATATTCTTTTAACGCATATGTGTTTAAAATAAAAAATATTCAGTTCATATCATGAAAAATAGTATGTAATTGGCAAACTTTAACATTTATACATGTATAATTCATGACTTAAGAAATTCAGAAATCGTCGATTGACGTAAGTTTTTTTGTTTTTCTTTAAAAAAAAAACGATTTTGCATATGTGACCTTCTCCAAGAAAAGGGACCTAGTGTGTTCAAAAAACGGGTTTGGACTTGAGAGTGGATTCTGGTACCTAAAAGAGTGTAGAATAAGATGAAATGAGTTAGATTTCTGATAAAAATTTATTTACCCCATAAAAACGTACAAAACGAACTTGGGAAAATCTATAAAAATGCGTTATGAAACTTTAAATGCGTTTTTCTCAAAACTTCATTTTGAGACACTAGGTCCCTTTTCTCGAAGAAGGTCACATATGAGTTCGCCATCTCGTATGTCTATTCACTGCAACGTTCTATAGCTCAGTGAAGCGATGGCAAGGCAAATGAAAAAAAAAATCAAGCAAGGCGCTTTGTGAGGGAAATCCCCAATTTCATTTCTGTACGTTTACACACATTTTGTGAGTTACTTTTCTCGCTCGTGTCCGCTTGAGAGAGGTTCGCGTCCGTTCAACAGACATATGTGTCCGCTTGAGAGAGGTTCGTGTCCGTTCAACAGACGCTTGTGTCCGCTTGAGGGAGGTTAGCGTCCGCCTAACAGAGGTTTTTCGCCCAATAAGACGAAAATATACTGTCCGCGTCCGCTCAAGAGACGGTCCACTTAAGAGAGGTTAATTTGTTCGAAAAAGCGGACGAAAAACTTGGTCGTGGAAAAACTATCCGCTCAAGAGAAGTGTCCGCTTAAGAGAGGTGTCCGTTAGTAGAGGTTTCACTGTATGATGCTGGCGAGAACTTCTCAACTAGTAGAAAATACTTTACTCAACTCACCACACTTATATGAGCACTCTAGTTGAGAATGTCGTCATTGTGACGTCACATTCTCAACCAGTTAAGAAAAAGGAGTAGAGAATGGTTACACAAACGCACCACAGGTACTATAAATAAATTGTCAGCCATGGGAGTATATTGTCAAACAGAGGAAATGACAATAAACAATAGGGGTATCCACTTCAATGCTGAAATTTCAGAAATTGGAAATTTCCGACGAGATGAGAGTTGAAGTGAGCGACCTATTTGTAATGTTTCTTTTTTTTCACATACATCTGTCAAAATTAGAATAGCCATTGCCTCATTTCGTTAGTGCGCTTGTTACCAAAACAAATAATTTTGTTCATATGTTGTTAAACACAGATTAATACACAGATATTTACATCAACTGCCACACAGCTACAATAGAATTAATGATAAGTTTGTTCTTGCTTGCAAACATTGCATTAGCTTTTAGGCGGGATTTGAGAGAATGCTCTTCTTTTTGTCAAAAATATCACATTCACAATGACTCACACTCATTAAACAGATTTGCTTATGGTTACTTCTCTTACTGTTGGAAGCAAAACCTTTACAGTGGCTAAGGATTTTGGAGGAATTTTTAAAAAATTCTTTTATTGCGTATGATATATCATACGTTGTCATTAATGGGTTAATGGCACGAAAAAATTTACACCCTAATTTCAAGAGTTTAGACTTGTTTGAAAGAAAATATTTGCAAATATATAACTGTATTAACCGTAAGGCAATTTGTATGTTCCTTATTTAAAATATTTTTTTCAATGAAGTAAGGGTTGTATGTGAGCAACAAATATATAGGTTGCGATTTTGATGTACCTTTTTCTTAAAAGCAAATTTTAAGAAAAGTTACAGTTTAAATCTAAAAAATCCCTCAATTTATTTCTGTTTGGGCTTGCATTACTTGGTTTTGACATTAGTCTCCTAAAAGTCGGCAAGTCAGTCGCGTCTTATAGTACCTGGGTTAAGTCTTTAAAGAAGGGACAATTTTTTCACACAAGGTCTAATTTTGGCCTAATTTTGATTTTGATTTTGACTAATTTTTATGTGATACCATTAGTTTTGCGAGATCCGACTGATTGATGCCATATGGCATCATCGTTCTTATTGGGTTAATATACCTTGGAAAGTACAAAATATTTTTATTTTTTTTTACGAACGAACTTTCGTGCAAGGCTTTGATTGGGTTCTCTGAAGCTAGCGAAAAAATATTTATTGAAGAGAAGTAATCCTTTTTAATTGTACAAGGACGCAGACAGAAGTTATGAGACAGTTATGAGGTAATTAACATATTGGAAGGTCATCAATGATGAAATGCAAAACAGAAAAGACTGGCTCTAAATAAAATACTTCTATTCTCAACATACTTTTAGTAATATCAATAATATCCCACTCGCAGTCTTTTAAAAAGTTCTTTAAAAAACTAATAATTTTAATTCCGAGTACTTTAATGGGTATTTTAATACCTTATTGCGATATAGTTTTAATGGTTGACATTTTTTTTATCTAATTTTTTGTGAAGAGACAAGGCTCTTCTCTCATTCTTACGAGCAATGACTTGACACAAGCTTTTGCAACGAGAAAAAACTTTTTTTACAAAATGTTAAAGTTGGCCCTCTTCGTATTAACATAATTTTTTTAAACTTAACCTTGGATTTTAAAATGGTGCAAAGTATTTGGATTCACACCAAAGACTGGCTCTAAGGCAGTTTTTAGTAAAGATGAGTTCCTTTCAAATTTTAAATCAAATTGAGATGTAGTAACTTTGATGGCAGCTTGTAATTTTAGCAAAATACCTAATAAGACGTTTTAATGTTATTTAACGCGGTGAATTTTGAATAATTTACTTGTTAGCAAAGTACAATAAATTTTAAATTTTAAATACATTTATCTACTAAAATTACACATTTCTTAATTTCGACTCGAAGATTATAAATAAAAGTATAAGGAGCGATGTGCATATAACTAATAAATAAACAATAAATTAATCTAATATTTAATAAAAGTATATTTCCGACATAAGAATAATATTTTTTTTAATTTACAAACCTTGCCGATTGAGTGGGTGTATTTGCAGCAGAAGTGCGGCGTCCTTCCAATGTAGCCAAATGCTGTTCCAATGCATCAAGCAATGAGCTGGGCGCTTTAGTCAAGTCTGGTATATCACCCTTGTCAATGCCAACATTCTATAGAAAGACAAAATCGAACAGCCTTTAAAAATATTCAAAACATCAATTTAGAGCACAAACCAACCTCAGCTACTTTTAGAAATTCACCAACACGATCCATGCGTACCAAAAATTTCTTATATAAATCCAGAGCATCGCGAGCTTGTTTCTTATTCATATCAAAATATTTTTCAAGCAAATTGATAATGCCATCATTATAGCATGCAAACAAGCGGATGAGATCGCGAAACAAAAGCATGAAGCTCATGTTAATAACACCTGTGATGAGAAGAAAAAAGAAAAAGAGTTTTCTTAAAATTGTCCAAAAATTTTAAGTGATAAAGCAATCCACATACCATTGGTCAGATCATTGGCTTGGCAATCGAACTCTAGTAAACCGTCTAGTTGAGCTTGTAACACTGGCAAGGTTTTTAGAAGCTTATCTGCGTTCATGGTACGTAGAGAGCCTTCCTCTTTGCTGCAAAAATAAGGTACAAAAACAAAGGATAAGTTAAATAGATATATTCTGATAGAATCACCGAACTTACCCACGCTTAACCTTGCAAAAATCAAAAGCCATTGCACGGTACGACAACGATTTCTCATTCAAATACTTGGCATAGCGACGTATAAATGGCGACATATCATAACCTAGACAACAGAATGTAAACCAAAATAGTGCATTTTGAATATAAGCCCAATGTATTCTTTTAAAATATCAACTAATTACTCAATAAACTAAGTTTCAAAATACTTGTGCGCTTATGCTATAATCTAAACGTGCTATAAAAATGGGTTGTGGTTGTAATGCAAATTTTTACAAGTGTTTCTCTTAATGTTTCAAAATTTTTGTATGCTGTTCGTTTTGCAAAGTTATACCTTTTCTAATGTAATACTATTTTCTACACTAAGAGGTTCAAAGTTGATGAAGAAGTCGTACTCACCCATTCTGCCACCAGGAACTGACATTCCACCATCTTTATTTATAAAGAGTATACGATTCGTATATTTTACATTTGATTAAATTTAAATTTTTAAATTGTTTTTGTCATTTTAGTTTTTGAGTGTTAAGACATAAAAAGCCATAAAAGAGAAAAAAGAGAAGAAAAGCATTTTTATTTGTGTTATTCATAATATTTTTGTTAGAGCAGATTTTAAGCATAAATTAAAAAAAGATTAAGAAAGTAGGAGAGATAAATATAGTACATATATGTATAAGGGTATAGGAGGAGAAAAGCAAAACAGCAAAGTTAAAAGAGCTATAGACTATTAAATACATCAGTTGTTGGTGAGTTAAATGTTAAATTTTTAAAACTTTTAAAACTAAATGTTAAATTTAAAATTTTTTTAATAAAAGAAATGTATGTGTGTGTTTGTGTTTTTGAATAATTAAAGCAAAATATGTGGAAATGGTGAACATTTTACAATTCCTCGAATTTATTTTAGTTTGTGAATTCAAAATATGTATTGTGTTTGTATACATAAAAGTTTGAGTTTGAATTAATGTAAATTTTAATTAACAATTTGTTTTTAACTTTACCTTGAACGCCACCTTTATCCAGAAAATTGCTGAGATTAAATGTTGAATTGCTTGAGGCCAAATACTGCATAAAGCGCTGTTATGAAGAAAACAAGTTATAAATAATTTTTTTATTATGAAGAAATTTATAATAATTTTATACAATTTATTATTTACAATAAGGTTAATTGAAGGGCTAATTGCAATAACGTGATATGCCGCATAGTAAAAATATCTAAATTTTAGGCTCGATACACAACTTAACGAATAAACAACACCCACCCAAGAGATTTCAGCTATTCCCTATTGAATTTAGGGAATTTGAAACATTCCACTTCATAAACTTTAGCAAATGGGTCTTAAATGTTATTAGAAAATAGCCAAAACTAAATTTTATAATTATGATAATTTTTGTGTCATTTAGCAAATGCATTATCTTAACGGTGAAAAGAATACCTGAACTACAAAAATTTTTATCAACCTTCGAACTATTTTGGTTCAATTGGACACAATTCGCCAAGCGAAATACTCATATCTATTTCATGTATGCTCAAGTTCATTCGGGTTTTTGATTCAGTGTTGAAACCAATGTTTGCCAAAAAAAATGCCAATAGATGTCGCTGTTAGAAGCTGTGCAAAACATGGACGCAAGGCTAAAAATGAGTTATATTGCTAAAAAAGCACAATTTTGTTCTAAAAACTTTTGTAAGCTACCCCTGCAAACATTTAAAAAACAATTGAAAGAAAAGTTGATTTTGCGAAGCACTTGCGATTCGTCAAAGGGTTTTTGGAAGATGGATCGCTTTTCAATCGCCCAAGCGAAGAATTCGTCATTCAAGAAAAAATTTCAAAATCTTCCTTCGCTCATTCTGGCGATCGTAGGACGATGGATCGCTCTTCGATCGCCCAAGCGATGAATGCGCGATTCAATAAATATTTAAAATCTTCCTTCGTTTATTCCGGCGATCGTTGGAATCGCTCAAGCGATGAATGCACGATTCAAAAAAATTTCAAAATCTTCCTGCGCTCATTCCGGCGCTCGTTGAAAGGTGGATCGCTTTTCGATCGCCCAAGCAATGAATGCACGATTCAAGAAATATCTTTAAAATCTTTCTTAGCTCATTCCGATTGCCTCATCTTCCAAGCGATTATGAGGAGATTGAAATGTATGCAGTGACATGCTTATAAATTTCAATGCATGTATTTTTTATTTTCCTTAATATATCCCTGGAAACATTTTCAATCGGCACGGAATCACCAGCGTAACGCTTGGAATATGAGACAATCGCCGGCGAGCTCATTTGGGAGTTATCCGGGTACACAGTTGCCACCTTTGTGGGAAAAATTCCATTCGTGGTAATTTTTAATTGCCGCGGGAAATTGGAATTCTCATGCGATTTTTTATTTGAGTGTGGTTTTTTTTTAATTCACGTGGGATTTTTTTTCTTTGTTTAGAAGGATTTATTTTTCAGTTAAAATATGTATAATCTATATATATAAAATAGGATGTGTGTATGTATGTAACGTATGGACTCCAAAACGGCTGGGCCGATTTTGATGAAATTTTCAGGTAATGTTCATTTTGGTACGGTGGGTAACATAGGCTATATTTGGAACCGATAGGTGGTGCTGGGGTGGACTTATATCGAAAATTTGAATTTATGGACCAATTTAACTGAAATTCAGAATGTATGTTTTTTTGATCATAAGAAAATAATTTGTGTATAAATGGACCCGATAGGTGGCGCTGGGGTGGACTTATATCGAAAATTTGAATTTATGGACCAATTTAACTGAAATTCAGAATGTATGTTTGTTTGGTCATAAGAAAATAATTTGTGTATAAATGGACACTGTAGGTGGCGCTGGAGTGGACTTATTTCGAAAATTCGATGGCGTGAAAAATATATAAATACTTTTAATTTTATTTTATAACGAGGGGAGTAGCGAAGCACACCGGGTTCAGCTAGTATATACATAAAAGTGTATATTTTTCAATTGTTCAAAATCGTCTCAACCCATCTATATGATTTTCGCAACGAATTCGTTAAGATTTCTTTGGTTTGGTGGGAAGTTCTTTCACTCTTGACATAATTACATGCATTGGGAAAATATGTTTCAGTGATTTTTTTTTCTTTTCTTATCAATATACAAAATTGGTATATCTTAAAATTGATTTGTGATTGGCCCTTATTACGAGTTGCTTTCGACATAATCTTCGCTGGTTATCGAACGACGAGTATCGAACCCTGTCGAAATGTTCGTTGTTCATCGAATTTTCAGTCGAATGAACTGATGCTTTTGATGCGGTGAATGCTGAGCAACAATTCTGTGGTCACAAGGAATAACGACTAAACTCAAAGTATCGTAAAAAACGATATTTTAATTACACGAACTACGACCAATTTCTTTGAAATATATGAACCGTTACAAACAAAATATGTGTAGACATACTTGATGATCAATTCTGGTCAAAAAATGGATATCTGCATACTTAAAAAATTGTCAATAAAGTAAATTCTATATCGCTTTTTTACGATATTTTGAGTTTAGTTATTATTCCTTGTGACCACAGAATTGTTAAAAAGATAAGGATTTTGTGATTGTGTTTTGCTTTTTAAAGACTTAAAACTAATTTGGAACTCTTTTTGCAAACTTTATGCAGGTCTAAGGTGGATTAAAAAAATATTTTTTATTGAATATTATTACTAAAAGACTAATTAAAACACAGACGACGAAATATACTAGTTGGTCTTTTTAATTTTTTGTTTAATTTTTGACAATCTGTTATGTCTGTATTATTTACTGTGGTAATTTTTAATAGAAGAAAGATTTTTAGTGTTTTTTTTTTAATACGAATGAAATTTATTTTCTTTCTTCTTTGAAATTTCTTTTAAATACAAATGGGATTTTTTGTGGTTTTTTATTTGCATGGGATTTTCGTGGTTATTTAGAAAATCAGTGGGATCTTTTGTGTTTTTTTTTATTGCGATGGGATTTTTTCAATTTTATACCATAGGAATTTTCGTAGTTATAAATTTTTGCTTTTGTGGGAAAAAGGTTTTTCGTGGGAGTTTGAGGTGGCAACCTTGTCCGGGTATCGCCGACTGTAAGCAGTTGAGCAGCTGTAAAAGCAATTCGCCGGGAAGATTTGCAAACGCATTGCCTAAAGGGGTTCGTAAGCGATTCGCTAGGAAGAGTCACTAACGAATCGAAGAGAGGGGTCTTAGCGATTAGCTGGGAAGTCTCAACCAATCGCCAAGATAAGTCCTAAGCGATTCGCAGGAATAGTCGCACACGAATCGGCAAAGGGGGGCTTAAGCGATTCGCCGACAAGAGTGACAAACGAATCGCTTTTAGGGTTAGTATTGTTTTCAGAATATTTCAATAATTCAGTTTTCAGAAATTTTTTGAGCCTGCTTCATATCTCAACGATCGATTTTTAAATTTTTTTAAAAAGCCATCTTCCAACGATCGCTGGAATAAACAAAGGAAGATTTCGCATATTTTTCTTGAATCGCGCATTCATCGCTTGGGCGATCGAAAAGCCCAAGCGATGGCTTTTCCAATCGTCTACCAAATGTTTGCAGGGATGATATTAAAAAAAACTTCAATTTAACCAGAGTCGCATGGAGCCGGTGTCACTGATAAACTGTCTCACAAAACGACCAATGATTATTTTTTACCCAAAAAGCATTTTTGTTTGTGTTAAGGTGGTACCACGCCCTATTTTTCAATATATCTTGACGCCATCAATATATCTGACTAATACTGTTTATCTATGTTTCTTTATCCAGCTTTCAGAAGCATCAATATTTTGTACTTAAAATACGATATGTATTTGTATTGAATGTGGCACATTCCATTATTTGATTTAATTTTTTTAGCCATAATAATTGTTAATTAAAACTCCTATTTTTGACTCTTATTGGTTAGAAGTCACGCTTTTAGTGTTCTGGATGCGAGTAAATTTGGAGGGTTCAACCTTGACTCCGACCACAATTTTGTTGCAGCCAAGATCCGCACCTGGTTATGTAATGCAAAGAACATACGCACAGGAATACATGGAAAGCTAGATGGCGCTAAGCTCCGATCACAACGGACTGCCAAGACCTTCTCCGCTTAACTCTCGGTTAAGCTTAACCAACCAACCTGGATCCCGTGAACTAATAGTGCAAATTTCCCAATTCAATTGCGCTGCCGCTGAGGAAGTTATCAGTTTCCGGCACCCGTAATCTAGGAAACAATGGTACGACTAGGAGTGTTGCCGTGCGGCAACAACATTAGAAACGCCGCCTAGAAAAGAAGCTGCAGTCAGATGTGACGTGAGCCGTGCGAGAAAACTACCATAAAATGAGAAAGGGAAAGGCTTTTTGAGGCGCAAGAAGAAGCAGCAAGAATGAAAGGCGTGAGTGTGATCCTATTGACAGAATTTTCGGCGTCTAACCCATGATATCAAGCTCGGCGCATCCACTTCGGGATGAAAATGGAGATCTCGTTACAAATGCTTAGTCACACTGAGATTGTGGAGGCAACATTTTTGCAACTTGTTTTCGGACGAAGACACTACCAATTCTGTCCATGAAGAATACAGTACGACACCACTAATCAACGATGACGAAGTGGAAGTTTCACCACCTAGACAAGATTCAAGTTGCTATCCAATGACTCAAAAAACAACGAAGTATCGGATGCTGACGGCATGCCAGCTAAATTAATTAAAGTCAGCAGCGATGAATTGATAAAGTGCATGCATCAACTAATTACCACAATATGGCAAGCGGAAAGCATGCCCGACGATTGGAATCTCTGTGTGCTTTGACCTGTACTATACTTAAGAAATGAGGCCCAACAATATATGCCAATTACCGAGGTATTAGTCTAATTTCCATCGCTAAAAGATTCTCTCAAATATATTGTGTGAAAGATTGAAGCCACATGCAAAATTACTAAATTAGGCCTATTAGACCTTTCGAACTGGTAAATCCGCATTAGAAAAGATTTTGACACTGCGTTAAGTATTTAAAATATTCCACGAAAATTAACTCGTAAACGTTTAGAATTAATTTATTATAATATATTATACTAAATATTGGGGGTTGGAATTAGTTTTAAAGGTTTTCTAAAAGATGGCGTAACTATCAATAGATCGCATCGGGCACACCTGTGACTATATTCATTTCAAAGCACATTGTCTAAGCTTCATTTTTTAGTATGTGTCATTCCACTGAAGTGTAAACAACATATATTTTTTTCTCTGTGAACATGTCGACTTTCGTTCCAACAAAACGCAATTTGCGGGAAGGTTTACTTTTGTGCTTCCATTTGAAGAAAAAAGCGGTTGAAGCACAACGCACGCTTACTGAGGCTTACGGGGACTATGCTCCATCGATTTCTACTTGTGAGTACTGGTTCCGTCGGTTTAAAAGTGGTGATTTTGATACGGAAGACAAAGAGCGTCCGGGCCAGCCGAAAAAGTTTGAAAATGAGGAATTGGAGGCTTTGCTCGATGAAGACCCGTGTCAAACCCTTCAAGAATAGTCAGAATCATTGGGAGTCGACTTATCAACGGTCGGCAAACGCTTGAAGGCCATGGGAATGATTCAAAAGCAAGGAAATCGGGTGCCGTACCAGTTGAAGCCGAGAGACGTTGAACGGCGATTTTGCATGTGCGAACAACTGCTTCAACGGCATAAAAGGAAGAGTTTTTTGCATCGTATTGTCACTGGCGATGAAAAGTGGATCCATTACGATAATCCTAAGCGAAAAAAATCGTGGGGACCACACGGCCATGCATCAACATCGAGGGCCAAGCCAAATATTCATGGCGCCAAGCTTATGCTGTGTATTTGGTGGGATCAGAAGGGTGTCGTGTACTATAAGCTGCTAAAACCTAACGAAACCATCACTGGGGAACGCTACCAACAACAATTGATGCAATTGAGCCGAGCATTAAAGGTTAAACGGCCGGAATATGCCAAAAGACACGACAAAGTGGTTTTTCAACATGACAACGCACGGCTACATGTTGCAAGAACCGTCAAGGAAACGTTGGAGGCGCTGAATTGGGATGTGCTACCCCACCCGCCTTATAGCCCAGACATAGCCCCTTCCGACTACCACCTATTCAGATCGATGGCGCATGGCTTGGCTGAGCAGCGCTTCACTTCTTACGAGGATACCAAAAAATGGGTCGATTCGTGGATTGCCTCAAAAGACGAATCGTTCTTCCGGCGCGGAATCCATATGCTGCCAGAAAGATGGGAAAATGTTGTAGCTAACGATGGACAATACTTTGAATAATATACATTGTACCGTTATTTCTAAATAAATGCTCAAAAACCGAAAAAAAACCTTTAAAATTAATTCCAACCCCCAATACATTTTGATTTCTTAAGCCAAAATATGCCTCAACTTCCAAAGATGCATTTAAATAAGTGATATTCAAAACACTGATAACCGTTATCAAAACATTAAATAAAAAATTCGACACAAGATAGCTCTTAAAATGTTCATATGTCATGTAGAACAAAAGAATATTGCTATTTGTGGGGCGTATTCATAATTTATCAGTAGCTGTTGGTGTGTATGTGACTGCCCTAACTTAAATTAACGCAGCACCCAACAATGAATTTGTCTATTTGTTGACACAGTTCCTCGTCAGTTTATAAATAGTAGCTTTTAAATTTTCAAGTTATAATATACCCATGCACTCATCTAAACTTAAACATAACGACTAATTCACTGCCAAATTGTGGCAGGAATTAAGCCCAAAAACGCATAGCTTAGCAATCATCAATCAATCTTGTTGCTGTGCCTCAACCAAAAATTATAAGCTCTATTTAAACTACCATTAAGTTTTTGTCATTTTGACAATTTTGCAAAATAGCAAAAAGCGCGAGTAACGCCTTCATTACCTCATTCCCGTAGGCCATCAAATGATGCGTTGTTATCAGCGACTTGTAGACAACCACCCAGTTGGCATTTTGTGAGCGCTCAATAAGTAGATTGGCCAAGTGTGGAATCGATACATTGGGTTCATTCGTGCAATGTACCAGATCTGCAATAAAATATAAAATCAGTTAGTTGTTCGTAAATAAAATGCTCTCAATAAAACATGCAAGGCTGTAAGTGTTGTATTGCTGCATTGGAACACAATTGGTTGGGTAGCAAATTAAAAAAAAAAAAACAACAATTAAATACTGATAAAATCATATTAAAAATTGTTGTTTTTTTTATAACTATGGTAAATTAAAATTTAGCTACAGAATATTGAACCTTGTTATCAGTTGCAATGGTTTCGAGTATAGAGCATTTCTCTTTATATCTTTTGCATGCGTATTTTTGTTATTCTTTTTTTTTTTTGTATTTCTAGTTATCAACTATATTTGTCATACATTGAAATAGTAGTTAGTGCACGACTTTATATACTTGATTGTAATATCATTATATAGTTAAATATGAAAAGATCTGCCATTTTCTGGGGGAGTTTTTTAAGCTTATCAGTTACAGCTGCTGCTTAAATTAACAACAACAAAACGTCAACTTTTAAAAAATGCTGAAATTAAATTTATTTGCCTTACCACAACTACAGCTAGTCATTTTTAATATATATCTAAAAAGGGGAGTCTAAGGCATTTACAGCTAAGATCTGCATTTTTATTGCACATATTTTAATGAAAAAGTACAAATTATTCAGCAGTTTTCGTCAGTGACGGTGAGTCAATAAATAATGGAAATGTATACTAAGGCACAGTAGCAGGGTTACAACTTTTTTCAATCATTAATGAAAAGTCAATTCGTATATCAGAACGTTAAGGTCAAATTTTTGTTGCGCTAGAGTCAATAACGACTTAACAACTGTAATATGAACAATAAGGCTGTTGATAACATGCTTATTAGGGTGTCCCAAAAAAAATCGTGTTTGATGTCCGCGGCTTTTCCACTTCCATTTGAACTTAGAAACACCTTCTGTGAAGCGCATCTCAATTGGTAAAGGTTTAGAGGTCGCGAATTAATTTTTTAATTTTCCCATACGATTTGTATGGGGAAAAATCAGTTTTGCTGGTAAATTGAATTAAGGGCCATTATCTTTTCAGCAAAATGGTTAAAAAAAACGTGTTCTGTTATGACATATCCAAATTTCATTTTCATCTGATTATGAATTCGCGACCTCTAAACCTTTACCAATTGAGATGTGCTTCACAGAGGATGTTTCTAAGGTCAAGTGGAAATATTAAAGTGGTCAAGTGGAAAGACGCGCAAAGCGTTGAAACAGAGTTGTTAGTTCGTGCAGCTTCAACATCGGCTCGAAAGCAAAATCAACAAGATATGGCAGCAGTTCTCAAAGAAACACTAGCTAGTCATACAAGGCCATCGAAAATAAAAAAACTTGCACTTACTGCAGAAAATACGCCAGTTCGCTTAGCTGTAGATGAAGCACTAGCCTTTTTGTTAGAGAACAATTTCACAAAAGAGCAATATCTGAGCATAAGACGTGAAAGCAAAATTAGAAATTTTGATATATATCCGCTTTATAACGATGTCGCAGCTTGTAAAATTAAATGCAAACCAGATTGCATTGAAATAAATGAAACTAAGGCAATGGTTCCTCTTCCAATGTTGTTGGAGCATACTACAAAAAGAATCTTTGCAATGAAGGAAGAGGTTATAGCGTCATTAATAACTGAAAATAATTATATTTTTAAAATCTGATCTGATTGTTAGCTATGGATTCGATGGCAGCACGGGACACTCATCTTATAAGCAGGGATTTCAAGAACCATCTACTTCTCAATGTTCCGATTTATCTTTGTTTGCAACCACAATGACCCCACTAAGACTAATAGATTCGGTTGGAAGAACTTTGTGGAATAATCGCACACCTCAATCCGTGAGGTTTTGTCGCCCCATAAAAATGGAATTTGTAAAAGAAACAAAAGAAAAAATTTTGCAAGAAGACTTGGAGTTGAAACAGCAGATTAATGACTTGAATGATTTGAAAATAGAAATCGATGGGGGAAAATTTATTCAAATTCACTTCAAACTGTACCTCACTGCAATTGATGATAAAGTGTTGAACATTTTAACCAATACAAAATCCAGTCAAGCGTGTTCAATTTGTAAAGCAACTCCCAAGGACTTCATGAGCATTACAGACTTTGGGAGTGAAAAATTCCACGCAAAGGAAGGTAACCTTAAGTACGGCCTTAGCCCTTTGCATTGTTGGATACGGTTCTTTGAATTCGTTTTGCATGCAGGATACAAGTGCAATATAAAAAAATGGCAAGTTCAAACAGAAGACGATCGCAAGGCTTTTTCCGAAAGAAAATTAGAAATGTAAAAGTTATTTTGGGAAAAAATGGGCCTCCAAGTAAATAAGCCAAAAACGGGCGGCTTTTTTGTGTCAATAAAGCACTAATGATGGGAATACTGCCCGTTGAGTTTTTACGGCTCATTGTGTCTTCTCTGAAATTACTGGCATTGATGTTGAGCTGATATATCCCTTAAAAATCGTTCTTATTTCCATATGCTGCCATTTTCGTTAATAATATAAAAATTTAAAGCTTTTTGCCACAATACTGCCAAAACAATAACCCATTAAAGACTGCTCATAGATTCCGCCGTACGATTTTTTTCAAAATTTATCAGGAAGCATATATGGGACATAGAAGTTGCTCTGCAAAATTTCAGGTTTGTAACTGTCACCGTATTTGAGATCTGCATTGGGTATTTAAATACCCAATCGGCTAATCCGGGTTCTTGGTGTTAATAAAAATTTTCATATATGGCAACATTCTTTTGTCATAATGAACACCTGATAAATAGAGGATACTAGAGGCAAACTGACCACGAATTTTTCCCTCGATCTTTCCATTTTCTAATTTTCTACATAGCTTTATGTATGGATTTTGTCATTTTTGAAAATCACACATCTTCGATCTCGAAAAGGAACATTTATTTAATTGTGTGAATTTCGTTTCACATTGTTAAGACAATAAATAGTTTCATTTTTCCGTAATGTTTTAAAAAAAAAGTTATTTTGATATCTCCTACCACTTTCGAGATATGGCCTTTTTCGTAAATACTGTTTTATGAGTATTTAAATACCCATCAGTCATTAATAGGATAATGATTGAATACCCTTGGTTCCCAATGACTGCTACAGTACACAAAGTGTTCATTCACTCAAAAAAAATTATTGAGAATACTATACTGCCGGTAGGCTGTTTCGGAGAAGACGCTAATGAGTCAACAAGCTATATAAGTCCGATAGACTGCATCATGCACGCAAAAATAGCCGCAATCTTTCAATAACCTTTCGGATGTTTTTAGTAGGGCTTTGGATATGCCTGATCCGCTCATTTCATCAGTATGTTTGAAGAGACGAGTGGAACAGAGAAGACGCGTGCAACTTCCACGAGAAGTTCTTGACATGCTGTGTACTCCAGAAGTATCTGAAGAATTGAACGAGAGTGCCGAGGAATATGAAGACAGTTTGGACACACTGTTCAGCTACACATATCAAAATGAATTAAATGAAATCACTTTAGATAATGAATTGTAAAACTAAATTTAAAAAGTTTTTATTAAAAAATTAAAAAAAAATTTCCACAAAATTTTCCACTTGGTAGCCGTGGCAGACAAAGGTTAAATTTTTAAAAATTTTCTTCTCCTAACTATTCTACCAGCTCATTTTTTCATAAAACGAACATTTTTTATGTAATAATCCTTTCAGTTTGTCTGTTATTAATTTTTGCCACAAAAATGGGTCAACTTGCCTGTAGTGCAATGTTAAGACATGATTAAACAAAATCCGACTGATTTTTTGACTAAAATAGTGACCATGGATGAAACATGGATCATGAAATCTAAGTAATCAGCAAAAGAGTGGGTAGGTCACAGTGGAAGTGCACCAAAGCGAGCGAAGGCTCAACAAACGGCCGGAAAGATGTTTGCGTCTGTTTTTTTTGATTTAAATGGCATTTTGTTAAACGAAAAAGTGAAAAACAATCAACAGAGATTATTACTGCAAATTATTAGACAGATTGAAGAACGAAATCGCAAACAAACAGACTTATTTATCAAAAAAAAATTATATTTTTACAAGACAATGCTTCAGCTCACATATCTATCGAAACCATGGCCAAATTGCATGAGTTATGCTTCAAACTGCTTTATCATCATCCATATTCTCCAAATTCGGCTCCCAGCGACTTTTAACTATCTGTTCCTAAACTTAAAAAGGTGGCTCCAGGAAAGGAGATTTGCGACAATTAAACAGGTTGTACTGGAAACTGGAGCATATTTCGGAGATCTGGAGAAATCTTACTATTTAAAGGGCATCGCAATGTTAAAAAATCGTAGGAATAAGTGTATCGAACTGAAAGGGAGACTATGTGGAAGAATAAACAATAATTTTGAAAAACATGTGTTTTCTTTGTAAGCCCGGCAGCATCTTAAACACCATATTCCTATATTATTATTATAAAATTTTAAAAAATGCTTTTTTTCCTTCATTGTGCAGGCAATTAAAAAAAGTTTTGTTTCAGGTCAATTGTTGATAAGATTCCGTTTTGCTTTAAAAAGGTTCACTTATTAAATTTCAAAAAGAAATATTACGAAATCAATAACATTTCCTAATTTTTCCTAATTTATACAAATTGATTCATTTAGTGTTTTATAATATTTAATTTAATTTTCTTAATATTTTTCTCTTAAAATTGTATGGATTTATTAAGAATTGATATAATTAATATCAACATCGCAATTTTTCTTGATTTAAAAATTTAAGCTTTGTATTTACTTATCTTGTAGCTGTCTTATAAATACAATGCGCAATGTGGAAAGAAAAGCCAATCTAAACACAAAGACTGGTTAAGCTATTTTAAAAAAAATTACATAATTTATGCAATATTGATTTCAAGAAAAGACTGTCTTCTTTTATGTGACCCTTAAATATGCAAACTTATCCGACCATAAATAAAATACTACTTCAGTTTAATGTTGCCGGATTTGGATTAATAGTACTGTTAAGAAATAATGAAAACATACATATAACATATCTGTGGCTATAAATTAAAGAAGTTTAACTCAACTACTAATATGAGAATTCAAAATTTATCATATTATTATTGTTATTATTATTAACCAATACAATGTGGATGAATATGTCTTTTCCATCTGTTTATCCATCACTTGGATAGAAAATTAGTTATGCCAGCTTTTCTAAAAACCTTACACTTTTTTATTATACAACAATATTTTATCTCAAAACTAGTTTTTTCGACATAAGCTTCTTTAACATAGTGCCACATATATGCATATGAATTCGTCTCGTACACTCATTGTGGTTAATTTAAGAAATTTTCTTAATATAATTTAGAAAATAAGTATTTAAAATCCTGTTATAAATATGTAAATCACTTTTACGCTTTACTACAAAGGAGCACTGCTGCTTACGCTTAAGTGATTGGGTACTCTTGGGTACACATAAGAGTGGAGTGGGTGAGTATGTATGTGTGTGTGTGTTTAGTAGTACCAGCAGTTACCGCCAGTATGACGCAACACATGAGCGAAACAGAAGAATACTAGAGGCGAGCGAGCCAATAAATGACGGTGAGGAGGGTGACTTAAAGCTATCTGCTATGTACTGAATAGTAGGAAGCAAAATTTTATGCAACATAAAAATCATTGGTTTTTTCCTACAAGGCTTCACTTGCTGCTTATGAAGTGTGCAGAGAAAATAAAAGTGAAAATTTTTAAAACAATGCAAGCTTGTTGTGTGTTGTGCGGTGTTGATGTTCTTGTGGGAAAATTGTAAAGTATAAGGCGCAAGCAATGTTGCCACCTCTTTACAAAAATTAAAAGATATTAAAAAACAATTTTTAATAAAATAAAATATTACAAAAAGAAAAATAAAATAAAATATATTTTGGATAAAATTTATAAACTATTTTTTAAAACAAATTTAAATATAATAAAAATAAAGAATAAATAGAATAAAATAGAATTTAAAAACTATTACATGAATTAAATTGCGAGCTTTAGATCAAGTAAGTTTTTTAAGACTACTGAAGAGGAAAAGGTAGCGATTTCCGAAACAGACTGTCTAGTCAGCTAAGTGATTGACTCTATACAGAGTTGTTGTTGTTGTTGCCTTTTTAAAAACTAACTTGATCTAAATCTCGCAATTTAATTCGTGTAGTAATTCAATAGATCATTAAAATTAATTTAAAAACTATTTTATAATACAAATTAAAATATAAAAATAAGGAATATATAGAAACAATTTATTTTATTTTAAATAACAATCGAAATTTTAAAAACTTTTAAAAATAAAACAAGTTTAAATTAAAAAAAAACATATTAATGTAGAAATATAAGCAAATGATAAAAAATTATGAAAAATATGAAGAAAAATATAATGTAAAAATATAATTACTTTACCGGTGTAATGGCCTAGCTGCCCTACACTATTCTATAGTTTACAAATTTATTTGTGAACTATATTGCAATAAATAAATAAATAAATAAATAAATAAATAAATAAATAAATAAATAAATAAATAAATAAATAAATAAATAAATAAATAAATAAATAAATAAATAAATAAATAAATAAATAAATAAATAAATAAATAAATAAATAAATAAATAAATAAATAAATAAATAAATAAATAAATAAATAAATAAATAAATAAATAAATAAATAAATAAATAAATAAATAAATAAATAAATAAATAAATAAATAAATAAATAAATAAATAAATAAATAAATAAATAAATAAATAAATAAATAAATAAATAAATAAATAAATAAATAAATAAATAAATAAATAAATAAATAAATAAATAAATAAATAAATAAATAAATAAATAAATAAATAAATAAATAAATAAATAAATAAATAAATAAATAAATAAATAAATAAATAAATAAATAAATAAATAAATAAATAAATAAATAAATAAATAAATAAATAAATAAATAAATAAATAAATAAATAAATAAATAAATAAATAAATAAATAAATAAATAAATAAATAAATAAATAAATAAATAAATAAATAAATAAATAAATAAATAAATAAATAAATAAATAAATAAATAAATAAATAAATAAATAAATAAATAAATAAATAAATAAATAAATAAATAAATAAATAAATAAATAAATAAATAAATAAATTAATTAATTAATTAATTAATTAATTAATTAATTAATAAATTAATACATAAATACATAAATAAATAAATAAATAAATAAATAAATAAATAAATAAATAAATAAATAAATAAATAAATAAATAAATAAATAAATAAATAAATAAATAAATAAATAAATAAATAAATAAATAAATAAATAAATAAATAAATAAATAAATAAATAAATAAATAAATAAATAAATAAATAAATAAATAAATAAATAAATAAATAAATAAATAAGTAAATAAATAAATAAATAAATAAAAAAATAAATAAATAAATAAATAATTGATGAATCAATAAAAGAAAAATTTATTAAGTATGTACATTAGAACGTCTCGCCTCATAGCTAATCTTTTGAAAACTTTTGACCGAACGTAAGAGTCGCGCATTGGCATATTTCTTCATAACTTCGGTATTTACTGTCCGATCTTAAAGAATGATACGAGTATGTCTATGTTTTTGTCTCAGAGAGACCTATTTTTTTAGACCTCATTGACCTCAGTTGACCCCTTGCAGTACTGATCTACCAAACCTCAGTTTCTACCATCTTAAGGGAACATTTTGATTTCAGAAATGGAAAGTCCGTAAAAAATCATTAAACTTTTACTAAAGAAATTTCTCGCTATTTCCAATAGAAATATTGTAAAACATTTTTTTTTTCATTTTTTTGCAAAACTTAGGGCAATATTTTAAGTTTTTTATCATATCGCATTATTTTTATAAAATATGCACCGAAAACGTTCTTATCCGAATCTACCATCCTAATGTACTATTCTAAAGTGATACAATTAAAGCCCAAAGAAAATCATTTAAATAAAACACAGAATTTTATGGTGGGAAAACTGTTGATTAAAAACCCAATTTTATTATTTTACTGAGAAACTTTTCACATGTTAAAATCATCGAGTTTTAAGCGATCAAATTTGGACGTGATTCAAGTAGACTGTATTTCTGGCGGCTCTCGAGTTTAGATAAAATGTGACCCATGCGTTGTTCATCGGTGACAGCAATGGCAGATTCATGTACTACGTGGACGAAGCGATCAGTATTTTGAGAATGGCATAGATAAGCTGTGAAAATAATTAAATTTAGTAAGACAAGATATCAAATACAGTTGCTTACTTCACTGCCAACTGAGTATTGTAATGCTTCAAGTTGGTCTTGCGTGAAGAATTGTAGGCAAGGTGGCTCAGTCAATATGAATTTTATCCAAATGATCATATTGAAGTATAATTCACTTAAAATTTATAAAATTGTCTACTTCTGGACCAAACATTTGTCGAATGCAGCCTGTTGCTTCTGTGCGTGCTGCTAAAACCTTTGCATATCCATCTGAACGCACTAACGGATCTTGGCCTGTTATCATCGATAAAAAACATTGTCGTGGTGAAAGAAGCGTTATTTTTAATGCACGGACGGACGTGTTGTTGAACCTCTTCCGGTAACTGACAAATCCAAGATATATATTTGAAAACGTTGTGACTTCCTTGAACTGTCAGTAGTTGTTTTTTGACATCATACCAGAATGGCGCATAAACTTTTAGAACGAACTCCGCTAGTTTCATTTGATTAGGCGATGGTTCCGTGCACGTTACATAATAACGGAGGATTCGAGATACTGTTGTTAGCCATCAAGCTGTGCTCATAGCACCGGACTTTTGCCTGGCTAGGTGCTTGTCACACTCTCCTGAATAGACGGCTTGAACCATATAGTACAAATATAGCTGATCGCCTCGAATATTCAAACTTTCTATGTTCTCTGGCATTTCTCCAATTGGACTGAACTGGCCTCGTTAGCAAAACCTACAGCCCAGTAAGTTCAGCAGTATGATCTGCTTTTTTTTTCTTTTTTTGCTGTTGCTGTTTACTATTACTTGTTAATTTTTCGGAGCCATAGCACTTCTTGTGGCACTCTCTTGAATGGACGGCTGTTGCTGTTGCTGTTGCCATTCCTGTTACTGTTGCAGTTGTTGTTGCTGTTTATTATTGCTGGTTCATTTTTCGTAGTCATAGCTAAGCAATTGAATATAGTCAAGCAATTTCAAACACTGAGAGGAACCCTTCATTTAACAAATATGTTAAAAAAATGTTAAGATTTTTTTTTAAATACTTCTCATAAGGGATAATCGATATACTTTCTTTGGAAGAATTTAATGGTTTTTTAAGGGCTTTAATTGTATTACTTTAGAATGGTACGGATAAGATAAGAACGTTTTCGGTGCATATTTTATAAAAATAATACGATATGACAAAAAATTTAAAAATTTTCTCTACTTTTTGCAAAAAAGTTTAAAAAAAATTTTTAAATATTTCTAGTAGAAATAGCGAAAAATTTCTCTGGTAATAGTTTAATGATTTTTTACGGACTTTCCATTTCTGAAATCAAAGTGGCACCTTAAGATGGTAGAAACAGAGGTCCGGTGGATTAATGCAATAAGGGCTCAACTGAGGTCAATGAGTCCTAGAGACAAAAACTAAGTCTTCCTGAGACAAAAACATAAGCATATTATTCTTTAAGATCGGTCGGTAAATACCGAAGTTATAAAGAAATATGTCGATGCGCGACCCCTACGTTCGATCAAAATATATTTTTTTTCAAAGCTTTCTTTCAATAATGCTTTAGATTAGCTGGTGTGCGTCGAAATTTATTTTTCAATACTGTCTAGTATACAGTTGCGGCCAAAATAATAGTAGTGCTCTTATACTCAGACATGTTTAGATAAATAATGCTAGTCTACATATTTCGGATCCGGTAAACGCATAAACATTCCTATATGTACTTTCAACACTGGTTCCAAATCTGTACTCAGTTTACTCATATATTGTAAAATTTTGAAGATACAGGGTGTTTTACGTTTTTGGCACGTTACTTACTTACTTAGTTGGCGCTACAACCGTATGTAGGTCTTGGCCTCATCTAAGAATTTACGCCAGCCATTTCTGTCTTTCGCTTGCTGGCGCCAGTTGGAAATTCCAAGCAACGTCAGGTTGTCCTCTACTTGGTCTTTCCAACGAAGATGCTATTTGATTTGTTATTTGATCTAGAATCAAAACCACTCACCATAGAAAAGGTCAACTTTTTCACCAATATATCAACCACTATCGTGTCATGTGCCGTATCGGAGCTAAAATTTTCATATTATTCTTAAGAAATATAAACAAATTTTGTATCTTTTATTTTAGCGGAGGTGTTATCATCCAAAGTTAGAGTTTAGAAAAAAACTGTTGATTTAGTTTTTTACAGCTCCGCTAAAACAAAAGATACAAAATTTTTTGATATTTCGTTGGATAACATTTTATTTCGCCACAACACATAACACGCTAGCGGTTGATATATTTATGAAAATGTTGATCATTTTTCTAAAATACCAAATTTTATTTTTTATTTTATGAAGAGTAGTTTGATTTTCCCTGAAGTGTAGCCAACTAGTTAAAATACTAGTAAATGTTAGGTCAAAAAATACCAGCAATAGTTCAGCTTAAATGCTGTTTACATTGCGCAAACTTGTTATTTTCTTGTGTTGATGTCATAGGAAAAGACAATTGTCCTATTCTCGATATGAATTGAGGTAGCATTTTTACTGGCATAATTTGAGCTAGTTGTGATACTAGTAACTTTTATATCAGTAAAGTACTAGTATAATCCAAACTAGGCTTTTTACTGGTATAATTTGAGTCATCTTTGTGCTGGTATATTTACAACTAGTTAAATACTAGTTCAATATTTACCAGTTTCATATTAGTATTATTTTAGCCAGTTCAATTCTAGTGGTTTTGAAAAACGTGTTTACGTAAAGTTTTTGTTGCCATGGATGCCATCTGGACGCGCCTACTTAAAAATAATCTTACAAATTTTTCTCTATCTCGGCGGCATAAATAAGATGTTGTATACTATTCCTAATAGTATCTATTATATAAAACAGGGTTTTTTTGAAAATTTATTTTTTAAAACAAATAGAACCAGACTGCCTCTTAAAAAGATTTTTATTTAAAAAATATAAATATTAACAATTATAAAAAACAAATTTATAATTTAATTGAAAACATCCGCATCGATATGAATTTCAACTATGAGCATCCTCAGGGAAGGCTCTTTACAGATCTGCATCCGCAAAATGACATCCGTCACATCCCTAATTGTTACTGTTTTTCCAACTAAAAATTAAATTTTGTTGCGGACACGAACTGAAGTATTATTTATTTATCATTCCATTTATTTTTTTTTATAGTAAATAATAATTCATAATTACTATTATTTTGCTCAATGAGCGAATACCCGTATTTCATCATTAATTTATTTTAATAACATCTCTGCAAAGTAAAGTCAAAGTAAATTTATAAAACATTCCTGTACCTTAACCAAGGCGTTCGTCAAAATATTTAAAATGTAATTCATCATTTATAACGTCGCCTAAAAGGAATACAAATAAGTAGGTAAAATATGAATTCAATAGACACCTTCCAGGAAATGGAAACATTCTCTGATATAAACAGGAAACATTCCATGGAATGTAGGAATCATTCCCTTCCGTTGGACACTCCATTTCTTTTTTTACATAGCATGTCATTAAAGGGAGACATTCCTGTCCGCTGTGTTAAAAATTAATGTGAAAACATTCCTCTCCTCTGTCTAAAAAAGAGAATTGGAAGCAGACCTCTCCCTTGTTCTTAAATTTAATGTGGAAACATTCCTCTCCATTGTTATGAAAATGCCCGGCCAGGATTCGAACCCGGGATCCCCGAGCGTCAGTCAAGCGCGCTATTACTAGACTTTCTAATTCTATAAGCGGCCAGGAAACAATGATATTAATATTTTCTGTTTTCATTGTTTCACAATAAGTAAAAGTTTCCACATGCATTCTTAAAGAAGCGGTTTGGAAACAACATAAATTCAAAACTACCAATATAATTCCAAAAGATACAGTGGGGAATGTTTCTTTATCACTTTTAGAAAGTCTTCCGATTTTTCCTGGAGGGCATTTTGTTAATTTTTTCTTTAAAATACAGATTTTAAATCCACTACTAAAGCACAGTGAACAAACAGCTACTGCAAATTAAAAAAGCGTGTGTTTTATTATATTTGTTTCCAGCCAACCCGCTGCACATACCGCAGCAAACAAATTTAATGTTTACAAATTTATGCAGAACTAGCGAGTTCGCAACTAGCAAAGAAGCTAGTACATTTATGACTACTTAGTTATGAGCTAGAAAAACAGTTGGTATTTTTTTAGCTAGTCAAAATGCGTCTAGTTAGTTAACTATAAATTAAGCAACTAGTTATTTTATAACTAGTAAAAAAGCTTGTATTTTTGATCTAGCTGGAATACAGATAGTAACTTGTCTAGTAACTTTTTGATTAGTAAGATTTCACTAGTATAACACCCAGTACTTTTTTGTGACTAATTTTATTTTAACTAGTGAGTTAACTAATTAAATTCATAACTAGTAAGATTTTTCACTGCAGGGCTAAATCAATAATACTAAACCAGTGCCAAAAACGTAAAACACCCTGTATCTTGAAAATTTTACAATATAAGAGGAAACTGACATATCTACAGATTTGGAACCGTGTTGAAAGTACATATAGAAATTTGTAGAGTAGTATTATTTACGCAAACATAATACTAGTTTTGGTTGTTGTGTCTCCAAAGCATCTCGCATAGACGTGTCGTTTCTAACATACTATTCATCAAAGATATAATTGATGGTAGAATTAAATCTTTTGAACTTTTAGCTGTTATTCCATTCAACATACCAGGTAGAGCGCTCAGAAATTTGGAGCTATTCCACACGACGTATCACAGAACTAATTATGGGCGAAATGAGACGATAAGTCGATGCCTGTCACATTGTAACTCTTTAGCAATTCAGCTTGATTTCTTTGCTGACCGAAACTTATTTAAAAAAACAGCTTTTAGATATTACTGCTACTTGGTTACATGGTTTGTTTCTTTTATTGTAATAATTGCTTAAGAAATTCTCATATCCAGCTTAAATTTAAATTATCCTAAATAATTATTTATGATTCTTTTTATCAGCCATTTGTTGTCTTAACACTAGAATACCAAACCTTTTTTTACCCTTTAATACTAAACCTCGCCTGTGAGGCTACTTTTTAAAATATTTTTTTTATTAAAAAAATGGCTTATCTTAAAAAGTACATTTATTATATATAAAAACAAAAGGTAATTCATTTATTTTTTTTTTAATATTCGTTCAAAAAATATAAATTAAAAGGAACACATTTTAAATTTTTTTTAAGAGATCATTTTTAAAAATAAATAAAAATAGTTTTAATTTCAAATCAAAAACTTAAATATATAAACGTCTTAAAGACATTTGTAGTAGCTTTCATAAAACTAAAAAAGTTTTAATATATTCCGTAGTTTTCTTTGTACATAAAAATGAATTCAGGCTTTTTTTGGTATATCACATTTATAGCAATTTGATGATCTATGCTCTAAGCAGTATGATTTATTGCGTTTAGCGCAGTAATATATACTCATACGTCTCTTGCTTGATGGACAAAACGTACAGGTAGATCTTTTCCCTTTTTTAATTTTTGGTTCTGTATTATCTTGCTGGGCTTCAGAGGGGAGGAAAGAGTCATTAATTGCTTCACGGACTCGTTTATGCATGGAAGGTCTTTCTTTCAGTCGCATAGTGCACCAATCGTTGCATAAATCCTTACTTAGCTCTTTCATAAAATCTCGTCTTGACATTGGCTTTATTTTGATTTCTTCACAATTGGAGACATATAAAATATAACTGCTTAATACAGCCATATTTATCATGCCATAAAACATGCAAAGTGGCCAACGCCTGGTTTTGCGGCTGCAACTAGCGTGACCACACATCTGATCATATGTGTCAACAGCACCTTTTGTTTCATTGTATGACTCTATGATTGCTGGCTTTTTCGATACAGAATCAACGGTAGGTTCATCGTGCATGGTAGAAACTAAGAGAACAGTTTTATGAGACTTTGGTTTGTAGCTAACAAGAGTCAGTTTATCATGAAAGCCAAACATTGATGTGCCAACACGACGTGATGAATTATGCTTGAATTCTTCTGGAATTTCTCTTTTGTTACTTCTGATAGTCCCAACTAAAGTTAGTTTATATGGCTCAGCAAGCAGTTGTTCAGCTAATGGTATAGATGTAAACCAATTATCTGATGTTAAATTTCGATTTGTTCCATGTATGGTTTTTGTAAGGAGCTTACAACAGTATGACCTAACGCATCTCCAGCAGGAATATCTGCGTTTTTTCCCAAATATGGAGAAGCGTCGAACATATATTTGGTTCTGACATCGCACACCAAAACAATCTTGATCCCATACTTCGCTGGTTTGTTCGAGATATACATTCGAAATGGACATATGAGCCGAGTTCAAAAAGATCTCTACACTGTTGAATGAATATTTCCCAAATATTACGGATCTGAGCAAATTTATCGTTTTTTTCTGCTTTCCCGAGTGCTACGATCATCAAAATGAAGACAATTTATGAGAAATTCGAAGCGTTCCTTACTCATTGCTGCTATGTTTTGAGATCCACAAAAGAAAGGATCAAAGAGTTCTTTAGTTGACAAGTGGTTATTCTTGAACGCACCACTCAATATTAGAAGTCCAAGAAGAGCACGAAGCTCTTCTTTGTTAGTCAACGAGGTAGTAGTAGTTTGTTTTTTGTATTTACTCGCCTTGACCTCAATATCTTCATTAGTGCGAAGAAGTATTTCATCAATCATACATGATGTGAAAAATTTTTCAAAACACTTCATAGGTGTTATAATATTTTCACCTGCTTGTTTTGATCCTGGCATAATATGAACAATGTTCCTAGCTGGTATTCTGTTCGAGCTTCTGAGTATGGTTTGCGGTACAGACGACCAAATAAAATTGTTTTTACCGCTTATAATATGTGAAGAAGGTTTTGTTACCAATGATTCACAAGGCTGTTTGTCTCTTTGCGATGAATCAGCAGTTGCAGCTAGCTGAACAGGCATCAAAGTAGAATGTTGATTGTCTACGGCTATATTATCCATATCATCTTCAGATTCCGCAATGAAATTTGGGTCAGCTTGGCTATCATCTGAATCAAAATCCACTTCGAAATTGTCCTCATTTTCGCTGCCACTCGACAGCTGTTCCAGACATTCTCGTATTTGGGATTCAGGAGCACACATCTCAAAAAATTAAAAAGAATGCGATCTAAATCTTAGGTAAATCGAAATATAGCACTATAAATTAAATGAGATCGCGCAAAAAAAATTACCTTAAATACTAAACCTCGCCTCTCAGGAGACACAAGTGTCTATATATCAGAAACAAACAAACACAGAAAGATGAACGTCCGCTCATAAGCTCATACAGCTGACGAATGAGTTGGTAAGAAACCACGTGTTGATATTTACAAGCGTTCGTAAAATATCACGAAAAATAAATTTGTTGCGCCTCACAGGCGAGGTTTAGTATTCTAGGGTTAAACATACTCATTTCTGAAATATTTATCATCTCTGCACAAATAAAAACAAAACAATGTTAAGTTGTAAAATGCGTTTTTAAGCATAAATATTAATAGTAGTTTATTTTAATAAAAATTATATTTAAGTAAAATAATTTAATACGTAAACATTATATTATAAGAATGGTTTAATATGTAATCTGTAAGGTTTCCAGACGGTAGATGAAAATAAATAAACATGTCTGAGTATAAGATCACTACTATTATTTTGATCGCAACTTTACATTAGATCAAAAAGTGATCCATTTTCCAACTATCGCCGGAATAAGTGAGGGATGATTTTGAAAGTTTTTCTTGAATCGCGCAATCATCGCGTGGGCGATCGAAAAGCGATCCATCTTCCAAAGAACTGTTGGGCGATTCGCTAGTGCTTCGCAAACACGGTTGCCACCTCAAATTCCCATAAAAAATACCTTTTTCCCACGAGAACAAAAAAAAAATACCACAACAATTCTCATACCAAAATACTAAAAAAAATCCCACGGCTATTAAAAAAATACCACAAGTATTTAAAATTTTACTACAAAAATACCACGCATTAAAAATACCACAGAAAATAACATACGAATTAAAAAATACCACAAAATTTATTAAAAATGTAAATATTGCATACTTTTTCACATTGAAACGCAAACAAATATTACAAGTTAAATAAATAAAACATGTACAATTGTGCTGAAAAATAGCAGTAAGACAAACAAATTAAAATTAAAGCGTTTTTAAGAAAGTCCGAACATGTTTTTATTTTCAAAATATGCCAAATTAAATTAAAAATAGAGTTCTTAAAACAAAACTATTATTCTGACTGATTGAATTCAAAGGTTGAACAGAACAGAACAGAACCGTTATTTCATTCAAAATTGTGCGACTCAAGTAGCATTTCTCAATTAACCGTACTTAGCAGCAAAGATGTAAATAAATAATAATAAAAGAATACATAAGAAAAAATGTTCAGCATTCCACTTCCGAGTGGAAGTTAAAATAAATCATAATTGAATTCGATATTTGGTGTTTATTATATGGGTATTTCCACAGGAAAGTCTACCGTGACCAAAAAATTAAAACTTATTAAAAACTTATGATTTTATGATATTATCTAAGAGAAACATTTTAATTTTATTAATTTAAGCAATTTGTACATAAAATCATTAACCATAATGATCACATCGTCTGCACTGTTTCACAAATGTAGTTTTTCTTTTTCGTAAGTGTTTAGTAAATGTTTCATAAACATTTTTGTTTTATTAAAAATGGAAGGCATTGGCTAAAGATAATGAAAAAATGGTTGATGCAATTAAAGGAAAATATATTGAATTTGTTTTTAATAACCTAATTACATAATTACTTAACTACCTAATTACTTAATTACCCAATTAAATTGCAATGGAAAAAACTGTCCCGTGCGATCTGTCCCGTGCGACCGAGCTTAATATTAAATTAAAAAATAAGTGTTAAATATTATTGGGTAAAATAAAAACAATTTAAAAGAAACACCAATGCACAATATCCATAAAATAAACTCTTTGAAATATTCCTTCAGACTTCGCTGAATTCGGCGCTTGAGTTGTTGTCCTCGAAAAAAACTTCCGTTTTTGTCCCGTGCGAACCCCGTTGTTTTTGGCAATTATTTTGAAAAGGAAAAATTACCGATAATCAACCTTAGCACCACTTATAGAGCTTACTATGAGTTATAAGTTAAGACCATTATCAAAATATAAATCCGTGTTATTACTACTTTTTTTTCAATTTAACTGCGTACGACTGTCCCGTGCGACACCATGGAAATGCCCATATAATGATTAATATTATATTAATTATATTAATTAAATTAAATTATATTAATAAATTAAATAAAATACAAAAAGAAAAAGTGATATGTAGAAGACCAAATATCGAATTCAATTATGATTTATTTTCACTTTCATTCGAAAGTGGAATGCAGAACATGCCTGATAATTGTTTTAGTGTCTGATTTTAATTTTTATGTATTAGTTTTACGCACTCCTATTATTTTGACAGCAGTTGTATTTACATTTAGCTGGCAAATTCTTAATTTTGTTCATTATGTTTAAAGTCGTACATATTATTTTTAAACAAATTATAATGATTTCTGTTAAATACAACCTTATGAAATTTTTTGTTTGTGATAAGCGTTTTGCATGAAGAATATGCAATCGAACCTATGTTTCTATGTGTAGTTTTATTTAATTAAATACGTTCAATGTGTTGCTGCGTTCGGTTTTTTTTAATTTGGATGCGTTCATAACACATTCAATATATAACCAGGTGTGAAAAGGGGTGCGGAGATATTTGTGCAAAAATAACATGTAAAAACTGTATGGAAATGAAGTTTTTCGCTAAATATTGATTATAAGTCCTAAAAATTAAAAATTCCCAAAAAATATACCACGTGAATTAAAAAATGCCATGCTGAATTAAAAAATACCATGAGAAATTTTAATTCCCACGGCAATTAAAAATTCCCAAAAAAATCCCACGTGAATTAAAAAATAACATTCTGAATTAAAAAATACCATGGGCATACCCACGGCAATTAAAAATTCCCAAATATGAGATTTTTCTACTAAATTCTACTGAATAATTTTTAATATTTTGAGAGGTTTCCTCACCTCGATAAACTTTTAAGAAACTTGTAAGAACATAAATTTTGTCCTTCAATAAAATTTCGATAGTACTTGTAAGTGTACGTTTAAAATTTTACTGAGCAAACTAGCAGTGCGTGCTTCTTGTAGGTGCATACGAAGCACCTAAACAAGTACCTAACAAGTACTCTAAACTTTGTTTGCAAAACACGAGGCAATAGAATATTGTATAGGAAAAATACTGCCTCTCATGTCTTACTTGTCGTTAGTTTGTGTTTTCGGTATACAAAATAAAGCCGTTCATTTTCGTGTTTAGAACATCTGCGAATCTTTTCTTCGAATATGAAATTTTAATTTTTGTTCCTACAATTTTGGGTTTGTAAAAATTCTATGAAGATGCTGGCAACAATGTTAAAAGCTGACTTTGTTAGTATGACGTATATGCTGGAATGTATGTGTTTATAATAAATGTATGTATACATAGTAAAGAGGTGCAAGAGATGCACACATGGCCAACTGTAAATTTGTGCTCTCCAATTAGATCAATACAATTAAAATGGATTTAAATTACTTACAGTCCAAATGTTTCTTTTTTGGCCCGATGCACTCTTCTGTTGTGGCCTTACACACGGATTTCGCCAGACCTTGACCGGCGAGGCTGTGCCTAGCGGCAAGCAGCCGATCATTAATGGTTTGCCCAGCCATGGTCATGATTGCAGTTGTTGATGTCGATGAATCTTCTACAGTTGAAACGATTTAAAGAAGTTTTGGATATTTGTCTTGCTGTTGCTATTGTTGACAGTGTTGTTTTTGCTGTTGTTGCTGTTGTTGTTGCTGTTATTGTTTTTGTTCTTCTTATTAATTAAAGCAAATTTTTCTTTTATTCTCTGTGTTTTTATTTGTGTTATCGAGCGCTAAGGTTTCTTATTGCTGAGGTGCCAAATATATATGCATTTAATTTGTATTAATTAAATGTCAGAACTCGATATTTTGAGCAAGTTATGCTGCTGTTGTAGTTGCTGTTTGTTAACGCTATGGCTGTTGCCCTTGTTATTTACGTCCAGCTCATGGAAATTAAGCGAAATATTTGTAAAAAGTCAAAGTGCCAGCACTTTAAAAGTTTTTCTTATCTAGACGCAAGGAAAGAAGTGAATTGAAATATTTTCTTTAAAGAAGTCTGTTTTCAATAAAAATATATGTGATTTTTTATCGCTACTTAACGATGTAATGTAAAAAATCTAGAACATCGGAATTGCTATCAAGTGCCGCCCTGCGTTTCCTGACTGGCGCCCACGACCCCCTTATAGTTATAATTTAATTATTGGAAAAACAGTTTGGTCTAATTTGATGCAACACCATCATCATGAAATTTGCTTAAGCCTGAAACGGCAAAAAGATACATATTCAAAAAAAAAAACATCTTAAATTTTGATTGCCAATAAGATGCCTCAAAAGGCAGTTAGTTTCATTGGATTGAAATCCGGTCAAGGTGGGTCGCAGTCTTATTGGCGACACAGCCTTGTAAACGTCACCCTCACAAGACGCACCGCGCCCCTACACAAAACTAAAAAAAATCCTTGCTTTTTTTGAATAAATCGATGCAGCAGCAGTCGGAGCAGCGTAGTTAGTAGCGAACTTTGAAATTTTCTGATTCTGCTTCTCGGTCATCGACTTGGTTGGTCTTAAGCCCGAGCTAAGCCTAAAATATTCTTATTTTCATTTTTAATTAAAACGTTGATACATAATTAATACATTGACTTTTTTCTGTAGTTTTTTTTTCTTTAAGAATTATTGGACATTCTTGCACACACGCTTCAATCTTGTTTCAATCACTTACTGCTTTTTAGCCGTTTCTTAATCACTGTACTTTGTCAATGTATTTGCACAATTCTTCAATAGCTATTTAATTTTTCTTGAAATTTTTCAACAGATTTTCATTGCTTCACCTTTTCTGCGTGGTTTTTATTAAATTTTTTAGTATTTTTCTCGCCTTTCTACTACTTCTAGTGTGTGTCAGTCAGTTGAAAATTTGTCGATTTTCCTTTTTTTCGTAGGACGTTTGCGCGAATATAATACAGAAAGTCGAATGTGGCGTAAAGACGGACGAGAACAACGAAAAACTAGCCACGGCAACGACAACGGCAGCAAAAATTCCAATAACGAAGCACAGGTGCAAAAGAAAATGCAAGAAGAAAAAAGTTCTCGCTGACAGTCGGCTGAAGAACGCAAGCATGGAAAATGTCAAATTTCGAGACTCGGTAGCGATGTTCAGCAAGCTTTAATTCTGTATAAATTTACTAAAGATGCCGGATCTCTATTCTGCCTATTACAGATTAGCGAACGTGTCTGGTGCATAGCGGATATGTTCACACAGGCTCGAAAAGGTTTTCACATCACAGTGGTGCTGTTATGTAACTATTCTCTACCACTTTTTCTCAACTGGTTGGGATTATGAAGTCACAATTACGCCATTCTCAACTAGAGTTGTCATATAATTGTGTTGAGTTGAGTAGAGTATTTTTCACTAGTTGAGAAGTTCTCGACAACATTATAGTAGTTGAGTTTTTAATTTTGCGATTTATTTATATAAAACTGTTTAATAAATAGATACTATAATAGATAACCAATATAGGAAGTCAATGGTATGGAAAAAATAGACTTTTCATTGGAAAAATATGTAAGGTAATCTTTTCACATAAACTATTTTCCGCATATAGACTTGACTTTTTTGTAAAAAAATATAAAAACACGATTTTGAAAAAAAAAATTTCGGGAAAAAGTCATAGTGCACCCTTGTTGTTTTGATGATAAAAATACTAAAACAGTTTTTTCGCAAAACTGGAAGATTTTTTGCTAATGACCTTTATTTTACCTTAGTAAAATATTTATATGTGCACAAAAAAAAAATTTTTTTTCTCCCTGGTTTAAAACAATCCAATTTTTTTTTAATTTGCAAAAAAATTTTTAAAGGATGGAGTTTATTAGTCGAACAGAGAATTGTTCTCTTCCGCGTATTCGTAGTACCGTTAATCGAAAATAGTGTGAAATCTCTCGTGTGCAATAGAAAATATTTATATGTGCACAATTGGTTTTTTTTTTTTTGTTTTAACTGCTATAACGTAAAAAATTACGAAATTTTGTTGATAGCCTTAGTAAGGAAAACCATAAACATAACGGAAACACATTTTTAGAACAAAATGTGAGCATATTTTAGAGTTATTTTATTTTTCAAATAAAAATACCACGTGGAACCTCTTTATCTGGAAAAGATCGTTGAAATATAAAAGGCTTAAATGAAGTCTGTATACAAGTAGGTGATAATCGTCACCGAAACACCATAACAAATTTTTTAAAAGACGCTGGCAATTTAGCTGTAATCAAGCTTTGTGAATGAAAATCCGTGATTAACCAACGACGCAAAAAACGAATTCGACGTCTTGCATTGGAGAAAGGGATGACTTTTGGTGAAATTGCAGCGCATTTGGATCTAAAGGTTATCAAAAGCATAACGTCAGTTATGAATAGCCATCCTCTCAACCCAGGCTTCTACCATGACACATTGCAGCCAGTCTAGCTTGTGGCGAAAAATACAAATTTTGTGAGAAAGAATTTGGGAATTTCATATTAAGTGATGAGAAAAGGGTCAACCTTGACGGGCCCGCTGGTTGATAGAAATACCGGCACAATTTGCGATAGGCACGACAAATTAGGTAGGCGTGTAACCATGGGTGAAAATCTTATTTCGTGCAAATCGAATGCACAAATGTATATTGAGCATTTCAAGCGCACTCGTGCAGAGGTTAAGTATGTATGTATGTATGTCCGTCAAAATTTGCAAACCATTTTTCGCAATTTTGCAAACTTGTTGGTATCCGATTAAGCTGAAATTTAGCATACATATTGCAAGTCCGGTGACAATGCAATATTATAATAAAATTTTCTGTCACACCTCCTTTTACCGCCCACAAATCAATAAAAATGCTATATCTCCATAAGTTTTGAAAATAAAATATTTTAATCTTTAAGACTTAAAAGTAAAAAATAAATAAAAAGTGAAAATTTTTTTTAAAAAATAGGCTTTTATTTAAAAAAGACGTGAATTAAAAAGAAAAAATAAATGTAAGTGACATTTGTCATATATGTATATAGTAGGTATATTCAAGGTGCAGAAGAACACCTCTCTGGGTTACTCATCATCATAATATAAGCGTACGTAAATTGGTAAGTTCTAAGGACTTATATAAATTTAGAATTTTAAAAATACATTTATATTTAAAAGTTTGAGGCACCGATGTCTGCGATCCGTTATACAGGCTTACTATGCATTATCAGTGGCATTGAATCTTTTAGTAAGCTTACCTGTATATAAACTGCGATCCATTATACAGGTGCCTTTAGCTTTTAAATATAAATGTATTTGAAAAATTCTAAATTTATATAAGTCCTTAGAACTTACCAATTAGAACCAAGAGAGGGGTTCTTCTGCACCTAGAATATACTTGCTTTATACATATATGGCAAATGTCACTTAAATTTATATTTTTCTTTTTAGTTCACGTCTTTTTTAGATAAAAGCTTATTTTTAAAAATATTTTTTAGCTTTTTATTTTTATCATAGCTGTTAAATAATTATTACTAATCGTAGTATTAGCAATTCGATTATTTTTTTTAAAATACGAAATAACTGATTAAGTGCAATTCTTTTCTGTTTGTAATCGTACTATAATAATAACAATAAAAAAATTACGATTACTTAGATTACGAAAATAATCAAAAGGAATTTAAAGTAATCAAGAAAAATAATCCGACTACTTTTAGAAATTATTATTGATTCTTTTTGATTATTTCAAAAATTTCAGTTTAGAATACTAAACATTTTGTTAAATTTTATTGATAGACAAACAAAGAGTCTGTTCTCACGCGCCTTATTTTGGCGGCGCATCGGATTAATTTTGACGTATACAGGTAAGTGGGAAGGTGACAAGTTACGTCAGGCAGCATTTTCAAAAATTTTTTAAATTTTGTGATTCATTTTGACGTCTGTTACTTTGAAGTTGGCTGGCAAAAATCCTCCGCCTAACCCTCCTAGTGGGTGCTGGCTGGAAATAACTGCTATAGTGTTCTCAGCTAAGGGGTAGTTAAGCTACTCTGTGGGACGGCGGTTAGCTAAGGGGGGGACGCAATCCACAGCGGTCCAACTCTCAACAGTCCTAGTGCTGCCTGGGGCAGGTCGTTCCCATTGGTATGAGGTAATGGGAAGAGGAGGTGAGGTGTTGGCTATCCTGGACAGGGTGGCGGAGAATTTTGGGATCTCGGCCACGAACTGGAGGCTGGTGGAAGCTAAGCTTGCCGCCGACTATCTTCGGCTCATGGTTGAGATTCTGGGTCCTTCTCCCGACTGTTTTGCAATAGGTTGGCAACGGGGATTTAGGTTGGTACGGTGCGCCGATACAAGGTCTGTCACGTTCTACAAGGCGGGTATCACCAAGTTAGGTGAAGTGTTGCCAGGCACACGTACAGAAGCTGTCTCAAAGGAAGAAATCCCTAGCATCAAATCCCGAGCCATCAGAAGCAGACAAAATTCTATAGACTTTAAGAGTCTCCAACCCCCTTTCCAGTTCAGAACTGGAGGGTTGTCAAAATTTAGGATCCCAGGGATGGCGCTAGGCAGGCTGTCCTTACTTTGGACGAGGCATCTCTGGATCTCATAGGTAAATGTGATGGGTAGGTTCGCTTCGGAGTCACGAGGGTACTCGTGAAAATATATAAAAAAGATAACAGCCAGCGAATAACGCAAGCGTGGAGAAAAGCACTCCTCCAAGGGAAGGGGGGTCACACAAGAGTCAGCGGTTAACGCGATAGTAGATGCTGACCGAGTGTCGACAAGCGCACCTTCGACAGAGGGTGCGGTAGAGGTAAACCGGATGTCGGTAGGGTCGTCGGTGCATGGTATTGTCGACATATTCGATGAGGTTTCAGAGAAGCAGCTTCTGGAATCTGATTCGGATAATAGAGACAATACCATTATTGAAGGCGAGTAGAGTGAACTCCGAACTGGTTAGGTTGCTGCAGATCAACCTACACCATGCTAAGGCGGCCAGCGCCGAATTAGTAGCCCGTCTGAGTAGAGGCGGTGAAGATGTAGTCCTGATTCAGGAGCCTTGGACTCATGGAGGCAAGGTTTGTGGCTTGAAGATGGACGGTTATAAGCTGTTCTTCGATAGTTGCACAGGTATTCCCAGATCGTGTATACTAGCGAAAACTTGTATTAATTCATTTTTATTATCTATTTTGAGTGATCAAGACTTTAGCTCCAAGTCTGGAGCTAGGATCGAGCAGCTGCTGAGTTGCATCGTCGTACCTAGCCCATAACCATCCTGAGCCACCGCCGGCGGGTTATCTGCGGCGTCTGGTCACCGAGGCAGAAAAGAAGAAGCGTGGCCTGGTTATCAGTGCTGACGCGAATGTGCACCATACTGTCTGGCACCATACGGACGTGAATGAAAGAGGTGAGTTCTTGTTTGACTATTTACTGAAAAGTAATTTATATGTTTGTAACGTTGGGAACGAGCCAACTTTTTTTAGATATTATTCTAGTCTCTGACTTCTTTTATGATAGGATTACGGACTGGGAAGTGCTTCAGGAGCACTCCTTCTCTGATCATAGGAATATAACATTAGGTCTTAAGGGCCACGTAAATAACCAAGCTGTCTTTGGGAATCTGAAAAAAACAAATTGGTGTGAATTTAGGGAGATAGTTGTGCCCCATCAAAATCAAAACCATCTTGATGTTCAAGGGAAATTAGTAATCTAAAGGCTCAATGCAGGAAGATTTTTAATAAAGCTAAGAAATCGGGTAGAACTCACTGCTGGGATGAGTATCAATCCAGTTAAAAAATTTTTAAAAAGCACTTCGAAAGGCTCAGCGCAATTAATGGAGGCTTTTCTGCGGCAATATAGATAGAGGAATATTCCAAAGCATCAAGACTCCGTAAGATCCTCGCTTCTAATCCTAGCTGTCCTAGCTACTTAAAGAAATCAGATGATACTTGGACCCTAGATCTTCCCTAGATGGACCCTAGCGAGAGACCCTAGATCTTCTTCTGAGTACCCACTTCCCGGATTGCTTTGTGGATCCCACTCACATAAGGTGTGAGAGAGCTCCGGCGATTAGTAATCCTTCAAAAATCATATCGGAGAACAGAATTATATGGGCTCTGTTTAGTTTCAAACCATATAAGTCTGCTGGGCCTGATGTTATAGTTCCAGCCGCACTACAGCAGATGCCATCCATTAACCGGATGGCTTATTTTCATGTTCAAAGGTTGCCTTGAAATGACATACATACCATTAAAATGGATGGAGGTAAAGGTAGTATTTATCCCTAAGGCGGGTAGAATATCGCAAACGAGTCCGAAGGACCTCAGATCCATTAGTCTCTCATATTTCCTGTTGAAAACACTCGAAAGACTGATTGACGCTCATTTTCGTTGTAGCATAGACACAAATTTGCTTTCAACCTCACAGCACGCTTACAAGAAAGGAGGGTCTGTAGAAACGGCCCTGTACTCCCTGGTAGGCTTTATAGAAAATGCCTTTTTTCATAAGGAGTACACAATGGTAGTTTTTCTGGATATCGAAGGTGTCTTTAGCAATGTTCTTCTGGGGACAGTCATTGGCGCGCTCATGAAGCTTCGGGTGATTGAGTCAATCTGTGCACTGATAAAAAACCTGCTGACCTGCAGAGTCGTCAGTGCATCTGCCTATGCGGATGACGTAGCTATTGCTGCACAGGGAAAGTTTCCTAATACTCTCTCGGAAATGCTTGGGTCAGCGCTCTCCGATCTCAATACTTGGACCAAAAGTTGTGGGCTGGGTCCTTTGTTGGTAAGAAGTTGTAAATCCCCAAAAAACTGAACTGGTCCGTTTTACGAGGAAATATAAAATTCCGTGCATAATTTCTCCACGTCTGGATGGCACTCTGCTTAGCTTCGTGAAAGAGGCAAAATGTTTAGGGGTTATTTTGGATAGAAAGTTAAGCTGGAAACCGAATATTCTTGAGCAAACTAGGAAGGCCAATGTTGCTTTATATGCCTGTAAGAAAGCTATAGATAAAACGTGGGGGCTTACCCCGAATATTGCACGTTGGATTTGCACAGCTATAGTGAGGCCAATCTTGTTATACGGTGTATGTGTGTGGTGAACAGCACTAAAAACACAGTCTAATTGCAAAATTTTAGGGAAAGTACAAAGAACTGCGGCTGTATGTATCAGCGGAGCGCTTAGGTCCACTTCATCGGAAGCGCTAAATGCGGTTCTTTGCTTAATACCCCTTGATATTATGGGAAAAAGGATGACGCAGGAGACAGCCATGCGCCTGAGTGCAACCTCGCAGTGGACTAACACTCATACAGGTCATTCCTCCATTATCTATCTTGCAGGAGAGGTTCCCAGTAACATCGATTACACTATTGCCACGACCTCATTCGAGAACAGCTTTCACACAGTTATCCCAACTAGAGTAGAATGGGACGGGTTACTGCCGCTAATTCAAGTTGGCGCGCATATTTTTACTGACGGCTCAAAACTTGACAGCAAAGTTGGGGAGGCGTCTTCTAAACGGATCTGGACATCAGAATCTCATTAAGACTGCCAGCTCATTCCAGCGTCTTCCAAGCTGAAATAATAGCTATCTATAGAGCTGTGGAATGGCTGAGGTATAGTGAGATATCAACTAAAGATATCTACATTTTTACAGACAGCCAAGCAGCGATTAAATACCTTGCAGGTGTATACGTAATATCACCAACAGCCCTTAAATGTCGCTCGTCTCTTAATGAGATGGCTGATAAGTTCGACATCTATCTGGCCTGGGTTCCAGGGCATAGGAACATTACAGAAAATTGTAGAGCGGATGAGCTCGCTACGGAAGGTACAGCGGCAACGCTGCTGCCGGGCATGGAAACATTAGGCATGCCACTTGCGTCTTGCAAGCTGGCTCTAAGGTAACATGTCACAGAATTGGCTAATTTCAGGTGGAAGCATAGCACCACCTCTAACACAGCTAGACAGATGGGGCGTAATTTTACTGAAATAAGAACGATGAAGCTCACTCAAATGGCGAGGAAAGATCTTTCCATACTGATAGGCGTTATAATAGGACACTGTATTATAGGTAGGCATGCCCTTAGAATGGGGTTTCATGCGAATGACTTCTGCAGGAGTTGCAGGGATGAGGAAGAGGAGGAGTCGGTAGGGCATCTCTTCTGTTCTTGTCCCGCTTTAGCCCGCACAAAACAGAAGCATCTAGGAAGCCTATTTTTTATGATCTTAGTCTGCGGACAGAGTAAACGCTGAAGCAGGCAGGCAGGTTTGCTTACTTGTTCCATTGCGAGAAAACTCGCTTCATACGATTTCATATAAACCTGCTCAAAGTGTTCAGAGTGGAAACAGGCAGGTCAGATCAGGTTGTTGCGAGAAACCTGCGCCAGCCTGGATTTGTTCTTTTTGTGTTGTTTTTTGTAATTTTTCAAGGAAACTGCATTTTTTTATTATCTTTAGAATGCAAAACCAATTACAACAAAAACATTCAACAACAACAAAGCATTGAACGAAACAAATATCAACAGCAGCGACCGCGCACATGGTTGTTTGAGTGTGAGGGTTATTTTTTGGTGGGTATTGACAACCCAACGGGAAAAGAAGCACTCCAAAAGGTCTTTTTGAGTGCTTACAAGTCAGGTGAAAGCGTGAAAGTGCTGACCCTACGTATGACACACCATTGTAATTTTAACATTGTATGTCCTAGGAAAAAAGCACTAAATTGCTTCAAAAGACCTCTTAATTAAAGCTTTGGGTCAGCATTTCGTTTAATTGCTTCAAAAGAGGCTCTTGGAAATCTTTTTATCAGCAGTTCGTTGTTTTGAATACACTTTTCAAGTTTTTTGAACTATTCTTTTTTTTCAGTGAAGTGAAGGAGAGAACAGTTCAAAATAATTGAAAAGTGTATTGAAAACAAAAAGAACTGCTGCCACAAAGATTTCAAAGAGCCTATTTTGAAGCAATTAAACGAAATGCTGACCCAAAGCTTTCCTTGAGAGGTCTTTTGAAGCAATTAAGTGCTTTTTTCCTAGGACATACAATGTTAAAATTACAATGGTGTGTCATACGTAGGGTCAGCACTTTCACGCTAGCAGCTGACTTGTAAGCACGCAAAAAGACCTTTCGAAGTGCTTCTTTTCCCGTTAGTGCTGACATGCCGTCCCGTTGGGTAATTTGTTTGACGTCGATCAAGATTGTATAGTTGTTGGTGATAAGTTCTGCACGCGAAAATGAAAGATTGATAGAATGGGCAATTGTTGGGCATGTAAGAAACAAAAGAAATACATATAAAAAACTAAAACAATAAAAAATTAAATTGCTTGGTTTTGCATTTTTTTAATATTTTTAAAAGTAAAACTAGTGTCTAATATGTTGGAAGCCCTCAAATTCCAAAATATTTGTAATACAGTAATCAAAAATATTTAAAAAGCATAAATTTTAAAGTAATTTTAAATGAGATATAACGTTTTTAAGATTTTTTTTTTGTGTTTGAAATGCCAGAAACAGGCACTTTCCGGGTTTTTGAAAAAAAAGCAAATTTTCCAGCTATAACTTTTTTCTTAGGATTTTGGTTTTTTTAATTTTTTGCACAAAATAGCTTAAGACTATGCTTTAAGCATTATTGTTGTTATTGGTTAACATTTTGCATTTTTGGATTTTTGAGAATTTTTTTCGTAAAAGTACTCAAACTCGACATTTTCAAAAGGGTACACTTCTGATAAAAAATTCCATAACGACCAATTTATTCAAATTAATGACACAATTTTTTGTATTTATATTGAGTGTTGCTTCAGGAAATTCTTTAACAACATTTCATTGCAATTTTTTAAAATTTGGATCTTTACGATTTTTTTATTACAACAAGAAAGAAAATAAAATTTTTCGAAAAGTAAAATATCACAGCTCTAGTAATTTTCATCCGATTTTTCTCACCGATGACACGTTGTTAAGGTATTTGAATCTACTATTGATTAAAATTATAGAATTATTTAATCAGTTTACACAATTTTATTACACATCTTAATGACGAAACACCTCATTTTCGCCCTTTATACCAATATTATGAGAATAAATCGCAATGAGCCTTACTTTATCGGTGTCTGATTTGGATAAAATATCTGGAGAGTTATCTTATCGGCCAATAAAACAATTCTAGCCACCGAAGAAAACGCAAATTTTAGTTTTAAATTCTCAGTGCAATTCTGGGCTGGCCTAGTGGCACAACAAACATATCGCACACCGACTTCAAAAGAGTCACAACTCAAAATGTTTACATATATACCGTTTCGTGTAACACTATTTGTAGTGATCATATACATCGGTTATCTTAATTTCGTACACATATTCTTAGTTTTTAAGTAAAAAAATGGTTTTATCTCTTTTTTTATGGTATTTTCTTCAAGGGACACTCTGCACGGTTTATTTACTGAGCAGGTACCTGCCTGCGCCTGCCTACCTGCCTGCTCGCATCAGCGTGTACTCTGTCCGCAGACTTAGGGATCTTGAGGAGGTAGACGTTAAGCGTCTACTGCTTTTTATTATTAGTTCAGGGTGGTTTCACGACAATTCTTAGGAGAGGAGGAGTAGATCCTGTGGTACCACAACGGACCAAATATCTGGTCTATTTGGGACGGTCTTTGACCGGCAGCCACTTTAACCTAACCTACCTATTCGACTTTGAAGTTTCATTGTTTGTCATTTTCCTCTTGGTTCTCTTATGGTTTGGCGCAAATAAATTTTGCTTTGCCTTGGTTGGGTTTTCACTTTTACTCATTTCTAATTTTTCGAAATTTAACAACAGATTTGATTGACTGTTCTCGGACTTCAAAATAAGGCGGTAAGACCTTGAAAAAATCGGTAGTAAGAACACCTGACCGATGCCAAGTGAGAACAGGGTCATAGATATGTTTAATTATTAAACAAAGATTGTAAAAAAAAAAAACGAGACAAATGCATTGAAACATTTGCTCTGTTACTTTTTTCAAGCACTTTGTTTCTTCTTTCTTGTTTTTTGAGAATCTTTTTTAATAATTATATATGTACATATCTATGTTTATTTATGAATAAAATTTTACAAAATATTCCGTACTTTAAAATAAATTTCTTAAAAGAATAAACAGAATCAAAGTAGTAGTAGTACTTTATTGAGTTTTTAACTAATCAATATTACAAAAGATATATATATAAACAGTTTTTTATTTGTAAACTTAGCGGCTGTAATGTATTAAGTAAATTAATAAATCGAAAGCCACTTGGCTAAAATATTATTACAGAATAATTAACTCCTACTCAAAGAGTATTTTTAACATTTGCTTTTGACGATTGTCCTAAAAATATATGGGTGAAGGAGACAACGACAGCCTGTACATGCCGAGACATATACAAACACTAAAAATACTTTATACAATGACGTGTTACTTTCATATATTCACTAGCCCAGTGTGTAAATGGGAAATATAGATAAATAAATGCATATATTTTGATAAATTACATCAAATGCACATTTTGAGTTTTCATATAGAATTATAAAAATATACAATCACTAAAAAATAAAAGCACAATAATCACTAATAAAATTCAGCTGTTTCGTTGAAGCCAATTGCAACGGCTAGGCAGGAATATATTGTACAGTTCGCTTCAACTCGTTAAGAGTGTCGAAAATTACTCTTATTTTTATAAATTAATGCTATACAAGCCATGTATAGCATTAGCATCGGTAACAAAAAAGGAACCATGAATCCAAAGTTCATACTGTAGCTCCCAACACTTTTGTTAATAAAACTTATTAAGTTTTCGTAAAACTGTTATTCGTAAAACTGTGTTAACTGAAAAAGCTGTATAAGCGTATGGGCAATTTCAGTTAAAAATGACTGATTGCACTTCACAACCTCATCATTGAAACGATGCGAGTCGAACTCAAACAGAATTAAAAATAATTTCTAAAAGTAGTCGGATGATTTCTTCTTGATTACTTTTAATTCTTTTTGATTATTTTCGTTATTTCAAGTAGTTGTAATTATTTTTTGATTATTTGTATCGGACATCTAGGACTGAATTTATTATATTATTCCATATATAATCAAAACGAGAGCATGCTATGATTGCTATGGCAGCTGATGCAAAATGGAAATATCAAAAATGTTTTGTGTCTCACAAAAAAAATAAATAAATAAATTTCATGTAAGTTTAAAAATAAGCTGTTATTGAAAGCTCGTTTTATGTTTTCTTTTGTTTGACTTTCGTTGACCGCAGATCTTGAGAAAATAGGTGTCGTCAAGGCTGCCTGATAAATAATTTTACCATGTATTATTCAAAAACAATGAAAAATTTTTCACGTATGTCAAAATTGCTATAAACTTTACCATATATATTTATCTCAAATGCAATATATTTTATAGCAAAAAATTTGTGATATGGGATGCTGGAGGATATTAAAAGATCATATGGAAACGCGGCTATAAGCAAAGGCGGAAAAGAGCGCATTTCTCTCAAGTGCCACAACCTTATAAATGAACCTTAACCGCGTCAAAAGAAAATAATTAAGCAATGCGTGGCAGCTGGGATCATTTTATAGACATCACCAAAGCTTTTGACACGATCGACCATAAAATTCTTTTAAATAAAATTTATAAATGTGGACTTAAGGGATTGGCTTACAAATGGCTTTGCTCATATTTGCAAAATAGGATGCAGAGAGTAAAAATAAACAAAGTGTTTAGTTTCTTTGTCTCAATTGACACAGGTGTGCCACAAGGCTCGGTTTAAGGACCTGTCCTTTTTCTAATTTATATTAAGTCACTTTTTAAGTAAAAATTTTAAAGCGAATCTGTAGCTTTCGCAGATGATATGGCATGCACGAGAAATTCTCTTCTTGATTTAACAACAAGCATCAACCATGACCTTTGCATTTTAAGAAATTGCTTTTCAATGCATACGCTAGTCCTTAGTGACAAAACGAAAATAATGTATTTCAATGCAGCGGGTAGAAAATTTCAGTGCAATAAGTTTATGCTACATGGGTACACTTGGTCCACATGAAATAATTTGCAAACATTCAATGACCATATAGCCAGCTGTCCTGATTGTTTCAATATTAATTGCGTTACAACTTTTAAATATTTAGGAATTTCGTTAGACTCGAAGATGACTTGGTCAGATCACACGAGCGCACTTAAGAGATACGCGTTGTCAGCTATACGACAAATTTATTAATTAAAGACTTTTAGTTCGTACAAAATTACTGACTTGTGTTTATTATGGTATCTTACACTCAAGACTTGAATATGGACTGGCTTGTTGAGGCGATACACATCGTAATTAAATAATACCATTGCTTATCCTCAAAATCACATCATACGTATTATTTGCAGTGAAAGTTGACTTGAAAATAGCCTTCCACTTTTCAAAAACCTTGAAATTCATCCACTTAAACATTTGTTCTTTTATAAAACCCTTAAGGTATTTTTTTTGTTTCAGTGGTTTTCTAACGAACAGGAACAACCCAACCTACAATTTAAGAATTAATAGACTCAATCAAACCGTTGTTCCACCGCATAGTACACAGATTTTTCTAAAAACACATTCTTCGATAGCTCCAAGATTGTATAATAGTTTACCAAATACTATTCGTTGCATATGTGATAAATTCCTTCCTTAAAAAAGTAAAATCTTGGCTCTTTTTATTTAACTATGAGGAATTAGATTTAATACTTCGTCTGCAAATATGATTACAGAATTTACACATGCTTCTTTTCTTATATTTTCTTTATATTATTATTTTTATTCTGTTTTCTATCAATTTAAATAAAAAAAAAAATATTTACTCAATTAAAAATATGTACAAGTAATTTTTAATATGTAAACACATTAGGGGTATTCTCTATGTCTAGCATAACTGCATGAGAGCACGGATTGTAACAATCCTATACTAAAATATCCAAGGATCGATCGCCCTATTGTACAAGTGTAGAATAGTTAAATCAACAGCTCAAGGAATTCTATAATGAGTTGCACTTCACGCTCACTCCACCTTCTGTTTGGCTGCTCTCTCATTATCTTCCCTCTCATTACAAACACAGGGTTGCATTTCATAAACTATGCTTCATAGCATCGCACACTGCTTCGAAGGTGGACAAAAATCGATATTTTCCAAATTTTTGAACTCTTGTCCCTTTTTAGTATATTTGTTAATCAAACAAACCAACTAAAAGAAATAACATAAAAGTGACCGAGTTTACCGCTTTTTGTATCCGCTAGGGGTGCCGAAGTCAATGGGTTTTTGCTTAAAGTACACGAATTGAAAAACTTATATTTGGTAGAAGTACGGAAATGATTGCAGGGAGCTCATTTTAAAAGGGAATTGAGTCAATTTTTTTTTAAATGCTTTTAAACAATATTTTAAAAAATACAAAATTTCTACTTTTACAAAATTCTGCAATTTTATTTTAAAAAATTTAGTACAAATGTTGTGTTTTTGGATGAAAAACATAAAAATGTTCAAAGTTTCGTGGAAAATAAAATGTTTTTTTTTAAAGCTCCCTAAAATTTTATTTTTTCCAAACAAAGTTTGAAGCCATAGCTGCAAAATAAAAAAAAAAAAACCAAAAAAAAGTGCACAAATGTGCAAAAGCAAATTCTGTAAAAATGTCTAAAATGGATTTTTTCATTTTGGCCTTTTCGGTGCAATGCGAAAAAATTCATAAAAAATTGATTTTTTCAGATAATTGCAAAATATTTTCTGTTTTTAAAATGTTTTATTACTGTTCAAAACATCTATTATTTTATTTTTAAATATCGTGAAAATAACTATTTAAAAGTTGGCTGTAATATTGAGTATTTTTCTTTTAAAAAACCGAAAAATTGAAAAAGTTTAGACGTCCGCCAAAATTTTTTTTCAAAAGCTCCCTAAAATTTTATTAATGAAAAAGAAATAAGAAGCCGTTATCTTTACAATAAAAAAAAAACCAAAGGAAAAAAAAGTGCACAAACTTGAAAAAAAAATTTTTTTTAAAGCCCAAAACATCGGTTTTTGTGTGAGAAATTGTTATTCAATACATATATTTTTCATAAACTATGTTATGATAAGTCGCTAAAAGCTTTAGTATGAAATTGTGTTTTTAATTAAAGTTGTTAGTCGTAATTGTAGGATTTGATTGCAGTATGACTTTTTTTATTAATTTCGAAAATTTGTTATATCTTACAAGTTACACAATCAGTAAAATCTTTATCAGTACAAAAAAATTAATCAGTCAGAAGGAGATTTGAACTCAGCTCGGTTGACGATTAGTGATTTGTTATCAGCAGCACATTAAACCCTTCATCCACTGACCGGTCATTTTAACTGTCTTACTGAATTATGTTTTGTTTCATAAAGTTGTTGTTTTGTCTCATGGATCTAGTTCAGTGGTGCTCATTTGCCACATAACCTACTACTGATTTAGTAACATTGGCTTAACAGGTGTGGTTCTCATTACAAAGTTTGTTTATGTTTTCAAATTCTTTTCTATTTCTTCATTCGTATGCTGCATGTTATGTTATTATGGGTTAGATATGTTTACATTTTGACGTCACGTTATTATTTCAATGCAAAGTTGGTCAGTGCAAGTGAATTTTTGTAAAAATGTTATTAAAAAATTGCAATTTAATTGTTTGCTGGATGTCAGCAAAGAAAAATAAAAAAGTGTCTACTTTACATTCATTTATTGAGCAGAAAGTGGGTAAAGTTACTATTGAAAAAGACAGGCTGGTACTTAAAATACAGCGCTTTCATTGTAAAATGGATAAATACTGGAATGAGTGCAAGAGAAATAAAGTGTATTTTGAACAAAAATATTCCAATTGGTTGAATGAGACTTTTTTGGATTTGGATCATGTAAGTTGACATGAACGTTTAAAGCTGAGTTAATATTTAAAATTAATACTTATTCAATAGCAACCTGCCAACCATGGCACTAGTAAGGTTAATTCACAACCAATGGATATATCCCCAGAAGGCTTAGTCGAACCAACAAACAGTTGTGCAGAAAATACTGACATGACACCTTCACCAACAAAAAGAACCCCAATAACTAAACGCGGCAGGCCAAAAAAAAAATTTGCGAAGTCGTCAAAAAAATCCAAGAATCGTAGAGCTTCCGAGTTAATTGCCAAATATTCTTTAGAGGAGCTGGAATATGCCATTCAAAAACTAAAGCGAGGATGTAGAAAAGAAGAGGAGAATTGCTTAACGCCACCCAAAGCACTCGCCTTATGTTTGGACTTAGATCTCTCTGAAGTTTTCTTTCAAATGCATTGCACTATGATAGATGGTGCAGTCGCTAATGTACTCACAAATACGAATTCGTGCAGTAGGTGTTTCATTTGTAATGCGAAACCAACCGAAATGAACAACCTAAATACGAAATATATTCCAAATGTTGATGCGTACAAATTTGGCCTTTCTTCCCTTCACTGTTGGATACGATTTCTAGAATGCATTTTACATATTGCATATCGGCTTCCCTTTAAAAAATGGCGTGTAGGAAAAGACAATAAAGAAGAATATCTTGCCACCAAAACCAGAATTCAAAGACAGTTTAGGGAAAACACTGGTCTGTTAATAGACATGGTTAAGTCGGGTTGTGGTACTACCAACGATGGAAATACTGCTCGTCGATTTTTTTCTGATAGCCAATTGACGGCAGATATAACTGGTGTCGATAAAGAACTGATTGAATACTTTGGGGTAATACTGAGAGTCCTATCCTGTGGCATGGAAATTAATAAGGATACTTTTAAGGAACTCCTTAGAATAACAAGGAATAAGTATTTGATACTGTACGGATGGTACTACATGCCGAGTAGTGTGCACAAAGTACTAATCCACGGTTCTGATGTAATTAATTATTTTGAATTACCAATAGGTACTTTAAATATTAATTTTTTTTTCCGAAAACAATATTAACGATACTTTCATTACAGGTTCTTTATCTGAGGAAGCACTTGAAGCCAACCATAAAATTATTCGAAAGAATCGTTTGTCCCATACAAGAAAAAATTCACGTGAAAACACCAATAAGGATTTAATGACCCAGCTAATAATAATGTCAGATACATTGATCAGTTCTTACAGGCATAACGCTATTCCCAGTAAAAGGGAAAATATTGTAGATATTTAAAAATTTATATTAAATAGTGATTGTGATGATGAAAATGAGCAATGTCATACATTAGAAGTATCTTCTTCCGAAAAATCTTCCGAAGAGTAGTTCCAATATATGATAATTTTATTAAATGTTGATGAAAGTTTCTTTTTTCAAAGGTGGTACATAAATATGCTCTTGAGTCAATTTTCATTAAGTTTGACGCAATAGTTCAATTTCTACAGCCAAAAATAGTTTCGGTTTGTATGGGCGGTGTGCGATGGGCGTGGCCAATATTGATGAAATGATTTTTTTTTAAAAGGTGTTGCATAAATATGCATTTCAAACGATTTTCATGAAATTTGTGGCAATAGTTCAATTTTTACAGCCATAAATAATTTAGGTTTGTATGGGCGGTGGGCGATGGGCGTGGCCAATATTGATGAAATGATTTTTTTTTAAAAGGTGTTGCATAAATATGCATTTCAAACGATTTTCATGAAATTTGTGGCAATAGTTCAATTTTTACAGCCATAAATAATTTAGGTTTGTATGGGCGGTGGGCGATGGGCGTGGCCAATTTTGTCGATACTTTGAAATTTTCTTAATTCTATTATATTAGGGACTTGTGCCAAATTTTATTACCCTAGGACGACTCCTTCTATTTTTGTCCCATCGATGTACTGGGACGACGCACCGCATCGCCGTGTAGCATGTATAGTAAGGTGGGTCACCAAAAAAAGTTTGCGGAGTCACCACCTAAAATGAAAGTTTATTTTGAGACAAATTTAATGGCTTCAAAAATTTTTTTTTTAGTGGTCCCGAAGTTTTCCCCAAATGGTCATTTTGGTAAAACGTCCATAACTTTACCAGTTTACAACCGATCGCAAAAAAAAGTATATCGTTGAATAGATCTTAGCTAGAGCTTTAAATCTTTCTTATAAGTAATTTACCTCCGATGCCATCTTATACTAGATAATTAAGTTTTTCGTTTTATTTCCCTAGGATGAATATAATTTTTGATTTTTTTTTTAAGAAGATAAAACTTTAGAAAAAAACGCTAAACTTTTCCGAAGAAACTTTTTAATTTCACTCATAGGGAAAAAAGTTACAGCGCATCAAATTTTTGATGAAGCTCATATTTGTTTTTGGTCGTTAGTCTTCGGTTCGGCTCTATTTGCCTTTAGAATTACTTCGTTTATATTCGGCTTTGTTCGTTAATCTTCGTTTTTCATAATAAATTTGTTCACAGTCGGTCTGTTTTTTCAGGCGTTATTGAGCCAAATCAATTTTATTACATTAAGCTACTTTTATACAAATTTTTGAAACTTCTCTAGCAACTGTGTTTGAAACTTCTGATATCATATCTTCTTTTGCTGGATCAGGAAAATCTTTACATTAAATCTCATCAAAATCGCTCCAGTCGTTGAGCCACAAACATATTTTTGCATAAAAATAAACAAGCAAGCAACAACTAAGGGAAAAGGCATACAAACTCACGCACAAGCGACAAAATATTTTCAGTTTTAATATGCTCTACATCATTCAAACAACTTTTATCCAAATATCATTGCAAGAGCTTAATTTTTGACAAATTCGAGGCCGTGCTTTGTGATGTTTGTTTACTAAGGCTAGTCGATCAGCTGTTTGCCATCTGGCTCTCTCAAGTGATCCACATTGCATTCTCTGCTGCAGTTTGTTTAAACTCCGGCAAATAAGACAAATTTTAGTATCCATCAGAGGACACACTAACAAAAAGCATTGAAAAAAATGCAAAAAGATGAAATCAATTGCGAAAAATAATAAAATTTATCATGGTTTAATAATATTTTGATGTTTCGAAATTATTAGAACAATTATTGTTTGTGAGTAACGTTGATTTTAGCACCGAAAATATTTTATTTGCTTGTGCGTGACTTTGTGTGCCTTTTCTCTTTCTTTGTTGCGGATTTTCTTGTTGGTTTCATATATGATGTTGGTTGGTTGATATGGGGAAATAAAACGAAAAACTTGATTATCTAGTATAAGATGGCATCGGAGGTAAATTACTTATAAGAAAGATTTAAAGCTCTAGCTAAGATCTATTCAACGATATACTTTTTTTTGCGATCGGTTGTAAACTGGTAAAGTTATGGACGTTTTACCAAAATGACCATTTGGGGAAAACTTCGGGACCACTAAAAAAAAAATTTTTGAAGCCATTAAATTTGTCTCAAAATAAACTTTCATTTTAGGTGGTGACTCCGCAAACTTTTTTTTTTCACATATGGGTCGACCCGCCTTAATGTATAGTGTAGCATACATAGGAAATATTGTACGGTTTTTTACATGTATTTTGTTTTACTTTTAGGAAATTACACGGATTGTATATTTTCTATTCTTGCACCGTGCAACGGTCATATCCTAGACATAGAGAATACCCCTATTATTGTTTATCTGTTAATCGTATATGTAAATACCCTGCATTCGCCACTAGCTCTTGAGCTACAGGATGCAGATTTATGAAATATTGTTATATTTAAAACAAAACAAATGAAATAATTTATATAAGCTATGTTTCATAATAAAAAATTTTCATTCATTCATTTCTTAAAACACCAACACTAAAAAATAAATTATGGCATATTTAAAGTTCTAAATTGTTTTACAACACTTTAATTAAATATACTTATTACTAAAATTTTGAAACGAAAATACCTTAAAAAATTATGTAGCAAAAAATTGATTTTTTGAAACTTTCTTAAAAAAAAATTAGCCCAATACTTTTCGAGTTAAGTGACAACATAAAATTTGCACTTCAATTTTTTTGTAATAGTATAGAAGTAGCAAAAAGCGTTTGTTTCCCGCTGCTGCCCGTAATTTTCGACAAATTTAGTTTTTTATTTAAATGTAGATAATTACGGTACCGAATAGGCAAAAAATAAATTTAAAAAAACATAGTGAAAAATAAATTAAATAAAATTACGCTCACGCTTATGTTAGAGCAAGAGAGAATGTACGTATGCACATTAAAATCCCAGTAATATGTGATCGCTCCCATGAGGAGCAACAAGAGAGCGCTCTTTTGCTTTTTTATTGGATCAAAAAGTAAGCACTTGTGCCCTTGTGCTCTTTACTGTTTTATAAGATCAATCAATGAAAAAAAAGAACATAACGTAAAGCATGTGCTTTTTAGGAAACTCGTTTATTATTTTCTGTGTCAATGTTTCAAATCGGGATTCGGACATGGTTCTTTTCACTTTCTTTGTTCTTTCATACATTTAAGAATTATGGAAAACTAAAAATCCACAACTAAATTGAGGAAAATATGGAATTAAAGGACAGGAACAACTAAGGCCTGGAAATACTTGCCGAGGTTAAAGCATTGTTATGCTTTAAAAAGTCTCGGTTAAAAGCAGTTCAAAGCATTGCCTTTCACGTTTGTTTCGCTATGATCTTTAAAAAAATATTTTAAATGGTCCTTTGCTGATCCATTTAGATCATTTATTGATAGCTCCTTTTGAGCTTCTCTGGGATGTTAAAGGGAGCGCTACCCTTCCTAGGACTTGCAATGTTAAAAGAGAACACAAAATACGTCTATCTTGGATCAAAAAGGAGCACTCCAAGATAGTTCATAGGATGATCCACTTTCTACTGGGGTGGGTCGGCCTCCATACAAAAAAAAAGTTTGAAAAACCGCCCCCTATTCCAAAGCTTACTTTAAGAGGATTCCAAAAAAACAACAACATTTTTTTGGTCAGCCGGAAAACAGCCCAAATGTTCTTTTTTCCATAATACCATTGAAAAGGGCTTAGCAAGGACTACATTTCTTCTTCAGAACATTTGTACTTCTTTCTCAGTACTATTTTTCAGTCAAAAAATAAAAATCAATTTCGGACTTTTATTTTTTCTGTCTTTTAAAAAAATCTTTTAGGATACTTTTATTTTTTCTGTTGGAAATAAAAATCCTTTTTGTGTTATTTCTTAGATATAGCAGTTAAATGAAATTTTTTTAAATTTGTGTAAATTATGTTGTATATTTTCCCTCCAAATAATTGTTTTTTCCGAAAAACTAAAAAAACTTTATACAGAATACAAAAAACAAGCCCATTTTTCTTGTGCTGGCTTTATAAAGAAAGGATGATTTTTTAAGCGTTTGGTTTTTGAAAATTAGGGAAAAAACAGAAAATTTGCAATAGTGAATGAAATATTTATTTGGAGCAATACATCAATGCCTGCTCAAAATATATTACTTCAGCGTCTTCCCTTAATTAAACATTTTATTTTGTGTGCTGTGTATTCTTTATTAAGTTATTTTGAAGAGCTTTTCAGAAAAAACAATTATATGGAGGGAAAAAATAAAAGTCCGTAAATGATTTTTTTAAAAGAGAGAAAAAATAAAAGTCCGAAACTGATTTTTATTTTTTGACTAAAGAATAAAAGTTGAAAAATAACAGTTAAATTAGCCGAAAAAAATAAAGTCCGGAATAATTGTTATTTTTCCCCTGCAATAAAAATTACTCTCTAAGAGTTAATTTTTTTTTCTGGTGAAAAATAATAATTAAAGTTTGATTTCAGGAATTTTTTGAATATCATAACGATTTCGAAAAAAATATTTCAATGTGATCATTTCTATACAGACCTCATATGTCTGCAATATCTGCAAGACCATGATATTTTTTAAAATTTTTTTTAACAGTTATTTACGGTCCCTGGTATCTACAGAAGTGGCTGGGGTTCGCGAAAGCGAGCTAAAGAAAATGAAAAATTGGTTTGGGCTCGTAAGTGCGAATTTCAGAAATAAAAAAGTAGCTCCAGCCTTCAAGCCAAGAGATAGGAGACGTACAAAGAGTCTCGAGAGAGCGAGCACTTCCGTTCCGTTATGGTATGGTATGACAAGAGAAGGTAGATGCAATTCGGATTGCATTTTCCTTCATAGCCAAAATTGTCAGTCAGGTCTTTTTGGAATGAAGAGAAAATAAAAGAAAATCAATGGCCGTATTCAGCGGAGTCAACAGTTGGTAACTGACTGTTGTGTTAAAATTCGCTGAAGGTTACAACTATGGGAGCGCTCACTAAAACTGATCAGGTAGTGGAAGCCATTTAATCGAGCGAAAAAATTCTATGCTACATCTACAACTGTTGAATGTTCAACTGTCAAATGCTGCTATTGACGCTGAGAAATTAATAAACACAGAAAGAATGCAGCAAATTTGAGTGGAAAACCTTGGTAATTAAATCATTTACATAGTTAAATAATAATTTAATTAAATAGCTTACAATCTTTCTGGCGTTTAGAGTAACAGCTTATTCAGAGAAAAGCATCGCTCAATAAGGCAGGTTTACAATAACAGTTCACAACAGTTGACTCCGCTGAATGCGGCCAATTTTGCCTTTCTCATCGTTTTCAGATTTTCTGTGAGCTGTAAAATTGGTTGAGTCAGTTTCGGCCTCTCCGAAATGCATTTACCTTCTCTTCTGCATGGTATAAATTAAATAAAAAAATATTTATTTTTTTTAGCACTAGTCTGATTATATAATTATTATTTTCTAGTCAGATTTTTGTCTTAAATCGTTTAATATATACATTACATACATACACATCAAAATTTTTGAGTTAATCGAGATTTTGTCCTATTACTACTATTAAGAATAAATAATACAAAAAACTATGTTTCAAATTTAGAAACTGGTACTACCGACATGACATTCACGCAATAAGCTGTTAGCGTCATCCGAGCTGTTAGCGGCTCCCAAAAATTCGAGGTGCAAAGGTTCTTTTGTAACCACTGATGCATAGTCTTCATACGATATAAGCCCATATTTGTCTAAATCAAATTTCTTGAATATAAGATCGACCATGTCCTGCAAATAAATCAGCTAAATTAGTAAACTATTAAATATAAACTAAACAACGCTTCGCAATTCAATGACTTCGTCCTCATCATCTTCGATAAAAATTTTTTCTACAGCATGTGTGATTATTTTACGATTAAATAATCCCATTCCTTGAGTATCGTACACCTCAAGATTATTTTTCATTACAGAACAGTTTGCTCTTTATCCATGCACACAACTAACCCGATATACAAGTCGCATTTTTAGCTCCAATTTCTTTGACATAAATACAGAAAATAGCTTTACACACGCAACTGGATCCACCTTTTTCACCTGGTCAGATGTGGTGATAAGGAGAACGAGTTCAATGATTTGCAAATCATAAATTCTAAAGATCACTTCAAAAAGATGAAAGAATTGCAGCTTGGTCTTTTAGTCCATTTGCAATGACAAATTTATGGTAGATCAACAGAATCTTTTTAACCTCAAGCTCATTGAACTGTGTCTGCTTAGCCACTGCTGAACTTCATCAAGAGAAGCGTCTAGTTTGCTCATATTTGTGGATTAAAAAAAATAGTTTAAGAACCCAGCGGTTAAAATAGGCCTGAAACAATACATTCTCTCAGGCCTGAGAGGTAATGGTAAGGCCTGAGTATTCAACACACCACTTGATTTTCTTTCCCATTAAGATGTCACACTTAAGTAACACCTGATATTGTATAGCGTAAACTCAGGCCTGAATATCTCCAAAAAAGTTCGTCCGAAAACTCAGGCCTCAGGGAACGCTAAAAAATCAGGCCTTCTATCAGGTAGTAAATACTCTGGAGTGAAAAAAGTAGGTAAACCTATTTTTCTTTTAAAAGTCATCTATTATATGTGTTTATAATAATATAATATACATACATATGTATAATATTTTTTCATTTATATATTTTGCATTCAAATATCTTTTTCATAATTTTTTTTAACATTCTCCTTTTTAAAATTTGTAAGAATGAAGGTGGCGACCGTAGCCTAGTGGGTAGAGTGTGTGGCCCCTAAGCTATAGAACCGCGGTAGCCCGGGTTCAATTGCAGCTCAGACAGAAAGTTTTTTCAACTGAAATAATTTTTCTGTTCGGTCGTCACCTTTCTGCAGACAATGGCAAACCTCAGAGAGTAAAAATTGCCATGTAAATCTTCTTGAGAACATAAGCCGTTCGGAGTCGGCATAAAACACGTAGGTCCAGTTCTCGATCATTTGTGATCAAACATCTAATTACACGCACAACACAATTGAACAATAGAAGCTAGGTCAAAGTCCTTCCAAGGGCTGAAATGACCAGTTTATTTTATTTTTTAAGAATGAAAAAATAGGCGTCGACTAGTTCGCATTGTTAGATTTTTAATTTCCCAAAGTTTTTTGTTGACATTACCACTTCGCTTCTAATCTCAACCGTCGCTCAGGTGCGAATACGAAGCAAGTTCAGGCTTCGGCTAACGGAAAGCACTCATAAACGTTTGGCAGCATTACACCTTCGCTTCTAAACTCCGGGGCATCTTCCGATCTGAGATCAAAACAAGACAAAATGTTCACAGTTTGGACAATTTCAGAGAATTTTTCAGAAAGCTTCAATAGAAATGCTTATTCTTAAATCAGTAATGATATCATTCCCGAATTTTCAAAGCAAAATAGATCTTATTACACACCCGATTTCATCAGGTATTACAATTGCTGACCGCTGGGAAATAATTTGATATTTTAAAAAAAATTTTAAAAAAATATGTACGTGTGAAAAGTGAAGAATTAATTGAAGTACTAAATAAAAAATAAATAAATATGAAAGCTGAAGCAAAACAGATGAGTAGAGTTGATGGAGATTGTTTTTGAATAAATAAGGTAGTGGGGTTATCTTAATATATAAAAGGCAAGCACGCTGCTCCGTGCCCAATATCTCTCAAACTGTTCAGCCTGAAAGTATGCACATCTTAATAAATTAAAAGCAAGAATGCTGCTCCGCATTCAGTATTTCTCAAACTGTAATTATTTTTTGACAGTAAAGTACTTTTACAAGACATACTGTTCTCAAAAGTGTTCAGCCTGAAAGTATGCACAGAAAATATAATTGATACTTATCAGTGACAAAACATATTGGGCTTTTACAATAGTACGCTTTTGATATAACTAGTTCTTTTTTTCATCCTTTTATAAAAAGTTGTGACAAATTTAATGAATTTTTTTTTGATGGATTGTACCAAAAAGTATAATTGTATCAGCCGCGAAACGACACCTGAGTTGCTACGTATATGATGGTTGCAAAACCAGTTTGTAAAGTTGTCTATGAATATGATTGTTAGCAAACTCAACTTTTTTCACTTTTACACTCGAACTAATTTTTCAACACTGCTTAGTATTAACTATTAACTAAAAGCGTCATTAAAAGTGATATGTATTTGAATTTTGCAAAAATCAAGTGAATAAAAAATCAAGCCTTAAAAAGATAAAAAAGTGCTTTCGGCAAATTGCTACAAAAAGGAAGTGTGCTGAGGACCTGTCGTAGGACAGGCTTTTATGCTAGTCTTATGCTTATTATAAGAGCAGTGGCGGAACAGAATTTCTTGTTTTTAAAACATTCAAAAATAAAAAAACTGTTTTACGCTTCTGAACTAATCACAAAGAAACCCTTAACTTTGCTATCAAAAAAGCATGACACATAGCATAGTAAAATTAGAGAAGGTAGAAGATTGGCCGCATTCAGCAAAGTGAACTGTAGTGAACTGTTATGGTAGCGATACCGTATTAAATTTGACAATTATTTAATTTAATTATTATAATTATTTAATTATGTAAATAATTTAATTGCAAAGGTTTCTCATTCAAATTTGCAGCGTTCTTTTAGTGTTTCAGCTAATTTTAACACAACAGCCAGCTACCAACTGTTGACTCCGCTGAATGCAGCCATTGATTTCCTTTTATTCTCATTCGCAAAAAGCTAATTTTGACAATTTTGGATATGCGAAATAGCACGCAGTCTGAAATACATCTACTTTCTCTAGTTCTGCCATGACATATAGTGAGTGCCTTTTTCAATTGTCTGAGATTTCAATTACTTGAAGTTGAATGTAATGAACACGATTCCATCCATGGCAGAATAAAAGCCTTTTAGGTCCTATCAAAGCTACTTACCCTGCCTTATAATTCTGCAAGTTTAAGTTTATAAACAAGTTTAAGCGTTTTTTCACATCTCTCAAAAATTTGAGACCTCGATCTGTCAAAAAAACTGAAAGCATATTTGAGCAAAACGAAACAAAAAGAAAGTTTGTTCCATGGTATAACTAGAGAAAGCATGATAGAAGAATAAGGGAAGTTGCATGGCTGAGAGCGAACTACCATTACTGTCAAAAGGCAACTGACAGCTCATACAAAATCTTCAACCGATGAGAATGCGATGAGAAAGGAAAAATTAAAAGAATCTGTCATGGCTGAAACTATTTTGGTTTTTTAATTTTTATTGACCAATAAATTAAAATAGGATTTTGTGCAGCTGTTGAAGTATTTTATACGAGTTTTCAAAAAATCATTTTTGTGGAAGTGTCTATAGCAAACACGAGCATCTCTTTTAAAATTTTTGGCGTATGACATGTTTCATCGTTGTCTTCTAGGCTCGTCAGCTGGAACACGAAAACTCGGCAGATTTCCCTTGCCCAAATACTTTTGGCACAACACGCACTTCATTTTAATTAAAAAAAAAAGAAGCAATTAACTTTTATTTAAGTTTTTAAACACAACACAAAAATATACAATTGAAATAATTTAATTTTCCTCTGTTATCTTTGTTTTCTTTAAAAAAAAATTGATTTTGACAATTCTGGTAGTATTGTCAAAGAGATCACGATTAGCCACGAGACTACCTGTATTATTCTACCATGAGAGAAAGTATATGCATTTCGGAGAAACAGACTGCCTAAACCATGGTATAAGGATAGCGGTAGCTGCAGCGCTGACTGTGCTCTCTTTCCATACTGCCATGTCCGTCAAATTTAGCTGTGTGGCGAATGGAAACAAAAGAAAATAGATAAAAATGTTTGCTTCGTTTTGACATTTAAGGCAGTATGCTCTCATCTGGTGCATCTACCTGTATTCTTCTACCATGGCTTAAACTATCAAAACTAAGTTGACAGTTCATATAAAATCTGAAAACGATGAAAAAGCGAAAATTGGCTGCATTCAGCGGAGTAAACATTCTTGAACTGTTATGGTAGAAATATCTTATGGAAACGCGACAAAATCACGTAATCTGGCCTCGGCCTAATATGACTAGATGAGTCAAAATCCGAAATTACACCGAGCTAAACCGAATTAAACAGATCTTTGTAGCTATTTAAGATGTAAAAGATCACTGCTTTTATTGCATGAAATGCTCCAAAAGTATGGTGGCTGGATCGGTTTTGATGGTTCATTCATGGTTGGAGCATTTATGCCCACAAGCCAGAAGCAATATGCTCAAATCCCAGCCTTGAGACTACTTGAGATATTTAAATAGACAATTTTAATAAAATTTGACAATTTTCAATAATGGAGTTTGTTGAATAATGAGTTTGTGGAATTGTAAGTTTATTGAAACTTTTACACAGCATAACATAAAAAATTTTAATTAATATAACTTAGCACTATTAACGAGAATAATACGATTATTCTATTGCAGACAAATATAAGCAAGTACTTAAACTCATGTTAACTAAACTAAAAGTGACAATACTAAATATTTAAATAAGAATGAAAATTTTTTTTTATATTTAAAATATGATTTATTCAAATTAATTATAAAAATATTTTTATATTTTTTCTATTTTTGACATTATATTGGTACAATAGCCAATAACACTTAATCCAATAAACGATGGTAAGCACACGCCCAAAAACTCAAGGTACATTGGCTCTTTTGTAACAATAGAGCAGTACTCATCGTAAGATATGAAACCATCTTTATCAATGTCAAATTTTCTAAAAATAACATCGACCATATCCTGTAACACATGTTATAATATATTAACATGTTACAATCCAACTCACGAGCAAAAGTAATACAAACCGATCTCAATTCATTAACCTCATCTTCATCTTCACCATTAAAAAACTTATCCACCGCATGCATAACAGTTTCACGTGTCAACCAGGCAACGTCTTTGGTATTGTAAATCTAAGCAAACTTATGTGTTAAATTCGCACAAAACATAAATTCTTGCATGAACATCTTACCTTAAAAACAAAATTTATTTTTGCCTCTAACTTGGGTGACATAAATATCGAAAATAGTTTCACCCATGCGACCGGGTCAACCTCCTTTTTTAAATCGGATGTTAAATCTAAGAGAATACGTTCTACTATTTGCATATCATGTATCTGAAATAGCACTCTAAACAGTAAAAAAAACTGGTGCTTGCTCATGCTTTTTGCTTTTGGTCCATTTTTCAGCACAAACTTATAGTAGACCATTAAAATGTTTTTCACTTCAATTTCACTGAATTGCGTTTGTTTAACCATTTTCTTGATGAGATCATGATAAACATTTAAGAAGCGCGAATTTGCCACTTCATCTAAAGTAGAATCCAGTCGGCTCATTTTCGTTGAATTCGAATTGAAGATGGGTTCTCTAACAAGCGATACAAATGCTTATTTTTTCGACAGAGCGTATTTGGCCGATGTTTGAAGGAATAAATTTTCTTGATAACAATAAAATCAAAGTTGCTTTTTTGATTCTTTTTTTTTCCTTTCTAGTAAAATATTTAATTAAAGTTAACAAGTAGGAACTAGGGACTGTAACGGTTATGATTTCTTTCAAAGAAGTCAACAAATAATCGTTATTTTTTGACCGATTTTATTTCGATAAAAAAAAGTTAAAATTTGACTTTTATTTTTTTGATCAAAAATAAAACTTAAAATAAGACTTTTATATTTTGATCAAAAATAAAAGTTAAAGTTTGACTTATTTTTTCAATCAAAAGTAACAGTTAAAATTTTACTTTATTTCTTCGATCAAAACTAAAGTTAAAATTTTACTTTTATTTTTTCGATCAAAAATAACAGTTAAAATTTGACTTTTATTTCTTCGATAAAAATAAAAGTTAAAATGTTACTTTATCTTACTTTACTTAGCATATCTTTAAAAATAAATATTTAATATTTTACAATGCTATTTTTTATTAACTATAATAATAGTTTAAATTTTTAAATTAATAGAGCAGATTTTTTATCGCAAAAAAAATCATTGCTATCGATCTTAATATCGTAGCATTGCATCTCTTAGTTGCTTATGATAAGGAATTAAAATATGACTTTTACTTTTGATCGAAAAAAAAAGTGAAATTTTAACTGTTATTTTTGATCAAAGAAATAAAAGTCAAATTTTTACTTTTATATTTGATCAAAAAAATTTTAATTTTAACTTTTATATTTGGTCAAAAAAATATAAGTCAAATTTTAACTTCAAATTTAAAAATCAGAAAAATTAAAATCATTAAAGATTATTATTCCTTAGCTAACAAGCATTGCTAACTTATTGAATAGAAATGTCGAAAATAACTGTTATTTTCGGTCCCTGGTAGGAACTTTATTAACTCAGCAAACTAGATAACGATAATTACATCGAGACGATATCACATTTAAGAAACCTTGATATTATTTTTGATACTTTAAATACGTTATAATTATTAGGTCTGTTTTCGTACTCTTAAGTTTTAGTCCAATTTAACAATTTTGCAGGTTTTAGTCCGAAAAGCGTTCCCGTACTTAAAAAAATGGTAAAAAACAGTGTAATCGAGAGAGTAAAAAATTTCCCCTCACTGTCAAAAGTTGCAAGTCTTAATCCGAGAAATTTCTTCTGGTAAAAAAGGTAAATGTGTCCAACTGCTTAAAATCAGCAAAATAAATTATTCAAGAATTCTGCAGTTTTTCCGTTTTTTTCATAAAAAAAAATTGTTGACCTCAAAATAAATCGTATTCTTTTCTCGGAAATGTTGACCGCAAAAGTATAAAATAAAGTATAAAAAAGTATAAAAAAAGTATATAAAATAAAATTCTTTCTCAGCTCAAAAGAGGTCAACATTCTGTAAATTCTGGTCAGAATCTAAAAAATTCTGCATTTTTTCAGAAAGGAATGCGCTGTAAGCATGGCAGATTCCATATCAATTATTGTTAAATGCATGTAAAATATACTTTAAAATCATATTCGATTACTGTTTTGTTTTTATGTAAAGAACTTGTTGGGATATACATAAACGTTCGACAAACTTCTGTGCGACCCTTTTAGGATAACTTTTGGCGATTGAAAGATTATTCTGTTGACAATCGTCCAGACGACTCCTTTATTATTGATTTAGGCGACGCATTATTTTGTATATTGAATGAGACTCTTCAATGCCTCTTTTTGAAGATTTGTTGAAGGCGCTTGAAGATTATAAGCTCTTTAACGATTATTTCAATCTTTTCTCCCATCGCGAGGATGTGTGAGACGCAGGATTGAGTAATTCCAACGCTCCCTGCTTCCAACCAATTCGTGACGACATTTAACTTTCCAAACCATAATAGGGGTATCCAGGATTCAGTGCAATTGAGGACTTGTGCAGTTAGGTTTTCGTGAATGCACCACTATTGCCCATATTACACGATGTCCGCTTGCTCGCCATACAAATAATTTTGTTGTTGTTTCCAATGCGAAACTGTTAAAGATCTCTGAGATTACAACAACAAACATACTGTACGCCCATATGATACAAAGAACTACAGATAAAGTATTGCGCATGTCCGCCATCTTTGCTGTGACGTGCAAGGTGCTCATTGGTTGCAACGTAGTCACAATTTATTTATAGGGTGTAAAGATTTTAAAATGCCTAAATTTTCTTATGAAAACTTGTTTTACTGAAATTAAATAAATATTGTTAAATAAAGCACATGTCCAAAATAAAGTAAATATATTTTTTAGTACTGTTTGTGAAAAAAAATTTGCATATTTTTGGGTGTTTTTCCCTCTTTTTACCGATTTACACAAAAAGCGGCTACGTTGCTTGATGTGCTTGACAGAATTTTGAGTGTTTGTTCATTTTCATTTTGCTATCTTCGTATCTTTTTGACATTTTCCTTTGAATGTATTCATCAAGTGTCACATTTGACAAGCACCAATGACGAGGTGCGCAGTAAATTTTGTTCGTTGCGCCGGGAATACTTTATCTGTAGTTCTTTGTATCATGCTGTGCGCCCATGTCTACGCCGACCAAACTGCCATCACACTTTTTCAAAAGCTGTCAATGTGCACAAGTGCTCAAGCCCTCAAGTATGAGCAGAGATAAAGAGATAGGAAACTTAAATTTTGTGACGTTAAAACATATGTTTTTTCCATTTTTATGTGCTTTGGTGAAAATCATTTATTGTGTACGTGACTTCACCTCAGATCAGTGTTGCCGTGACAATTCTAAAAAAAAGTATCCATGAAAAGGTCACAAATGAATCCACTTCCGAAAAAAGTATTCACATATTACAGTTTGAAACACAATTGTTTAAGCTTCCATACCAATTCTATATATTTAATTTCAAGACTAACAAATAGCTTTGTTAAAATGTAATAGTAAGAAACAAAGCATGTACATTAGGGCGGGTCGATTTATTTTTCGACAATTTCCCTATGATTTCCGTATTCTATGGGTTATTCCATGAAAATTTGCCAAAGGAACCATACCTCTATCGTTAAAATCGAGTCCCCTACTTTTTGTTGGTAGATTTTTTCCCAAATTGACGTTCGTATGAAATATTACCTACACGTTCACATCCATAACTCAAAAACTATCGATCGGGTTTAATCGCCAGTAGGCGCGTTGGGAAGGTGAGCTCATTTTGATCAATTTACAAAAAAAATCTCCAGCGGTTCAAAAGTTACGGGCATTTTTGTCCAAATTTAAAAAATGGATTCAGAGCCTGGTTCATCGCAAAATCCAACAGATACACAACGCAGTAGTTTGCAACATTTGGTCTCTCATGATGTTTTTTCCTTTGGCGTGGCCTGTGAATTACCTGATATTAATCTGTCAACTAAACGAGATATATTGAAGTACTATTTTTTCTTGGCCGAACGTTCAAAAGCCCAAAGCAAAATGTTTTCCTATAAAACATTTACTCCCCAAGTAGCAGACAGATTGTTAGAAATTTGGAATCAACTTAATATTGAACTTATACTCAAAGGTAGCATCATTAGAAAATTGAATAATTTGCTTGACGCATATAGTAATGCAGATAAACAACGAGTAAAACGCGCAACAGAATTCAAAAAATTCGTAGAATCAACAAACCAATTATTCAACATTGGAAAATGAAAATGCAACTTGAAAGAAAACGACTGCTCATGTGGATCTATCCCAGAAAACTTAAAAGATTTTATGCACAATCAATATAATGACAGAATACAAACGATAACGGAACACGATAGTGGAAGTGAAGAGACGATACCAACGACTATACCAACAATCCCAGTGAGAGGAGGTTCAGATTTAGTTCTACCACCACAAACATACACTCCCAGATACAATACTAAAAACTATGCAATGATGTGTGACAGATTTGGTGTGCATGACAGAATGGGATCAGCATTGGCAACAGCTCTGATGGAAGACCTGGGCGTAAAAGATGCTCATGACAATCTTGTCATCATGGATAAAAGTAAACTTCGTAGAGAAAGAGAAAAATGGAGACAAGACCCACTTCGTAAGCGGTATGATGGCTCGAATTTGATATCATTTTCATTCAACGGCAGGAAAAATGATGCTCTAACTGTAGAAAAAATTGATGAGAAGTTGCATCCAAGGATGGTTAAAGAACCTCATCTAGTTGTTTTGAGGGAACCAAAATCTCAATTGATAGGCTACACAAAACTAGAAAGTGAAACTGCGGCAAGCAAAGTCAACAAATTGATCGAATTCTTCCAAGAAAAACAATTGTCTCTCGATTCATTAATTGCCATATGCGCTGATGGTGAACCAACAAATACTGGCGTACACGGTGGAATTTTGCGACTATTCGAAAAACAGTTAAAGAGACCACTGCACTGGTTTGTGTGTCTTCTGCACTTTAACGAGCTTCCGTTTAGACATTTGTTTGACACTTTAGACAAATCAACCACCACTGGACCACGATCAACTACCGGAAAGTTGAGCTCAAAAATTGCTGATTGTGAAAATCTTCCGGTATGTAATTTTTATAGCTGATTCTTTACCATTTTTCATTCTATTTTTTAGCTTTTATGTTTTCTTTTCAGGTGGTAACCGATTTTGAGGAAATCGCTTTGGAAAATATGCCTCCTAGTGATTTAAATCCAGAAGAATTATCTACCGATTCGAGGTACTTGATGTTAATGGCCAATGCAATCTCTAATGGTGTGGTTCCTGCGGATTTGTCTCACATAAAACCAGGGCCACTTGCACATTCTCGTTGGCTGACCAAAGCCAATAGATTATTACGGTTGTATGTGACAACTAATAATCCAACTGAAAATTTAAAAATTCTGGCTAACTATATAATAAAAGTATACACGCCAATGTATTTCAATGTTAAGTATTATAGCTCTGCCGCATACGGTAGTACATTACTTTTTAAATTTATTACTTGGACACGATTTTTACCACCGAATTTACTTGGAGTTGTAAATACAGTAATTCAAGATAATCCATATTTTGCACACTCAGAAAATATCTTGCTATCTATGTTGTTTGATGATAGAATGGAAAAACGAAACATTGCTATAAAGAAGATTTTACATTACCGAAGAGATATTGTCGACCCAACGGAACTTAGAGTTTATAAAAAATCTCTTATAAACTTTAATTGTACGGAATATACAAATATGATTGATTTAAATGACGATACCATTTTATTCGAACCACCGTTTACGCAAAGTTATTCGTATGAACATTTGGAGGGATATTTAAATTACGAATTCGATGATCCACAAATTTCTTTACACATTCAAGGAACGGAAAGACATGTCCAATTGCTGGCTGCCACTGCTAAACGAGTTGCAGGAAAGAATGTAGAAGGCGCTATGGCGACGACATTAGAGAGCCGTACGAAAACACCAAGACTTGAAAGCAAACAAGACTTTCAGAAAAAATAATGTTTTTTTTCACATTTTGTCTTTTACTACACTCAAATTGAATATTTTTTTTTTTTTGTTAATAGGTTGATAGATACTTTATTATCTCTTAATTTGAATTTTTGTAGAAAAAAAAATAAAAAGGGGAAAAAAATCAAAAAGTTGGTTTTATGTGTTATTTTGTTTTAGCAATATCGCATGAATTATTCAGCCGAATTCGATAAATTTGGGCTTAAACTCTTCGTTTTGAATTGTAAATTGAATTAAATAATGGATTGAGCCAAAAAAATGGCCATGAAAGCAATATTCTTGGACAAAATCATGAAAAAAATGGAAAAATGGTCCAAAATTTGGACAAAAATGCCCGTAACTTTTGAACTTTTTACCAACAAAAAGTAGGGGACTCGATTTTAACGATAGAGGTATGGTTCCTGCGGCAAATTTTCATGGAATAACCCATAGAATACGGAAATCATAGGGAAATTGGTGAATTTTTTCACTCCCTACAAATCGACCCGCCTTAATGTACATATATAAAATAATAAATAATAATATTAAAACCTAGTGCTTGAATATTTTAAATATTTTTAGGATTTATTTTTTTGAAAGTTAAAATAATGAACAATAATATTTAAACTTTAAAGGTATATTGCAATAAAATGTTTTTATTATGACGAGCTTTTTAAATTTAAGTCCCAAAACAGGGTTTTTTACTGGTTATTCAGTGTAAAATATACGATTTTTAAAATTTTGATAGCGAAAGCCACTGATGTGAATAACATATTAAAATTTCAGACGATTCGGCTGAATAGCTTTTGTTTTCGATACAACACATTGCCGAAAAAAGTAGTTTTGAGATAATTGAGTGTAAAGAGAGTGAGTATGTATATTTCTGCTGTGCGCTCGATACCTGCTAAAACGGCTGTAGAAGCGGAGATAACGTCAGTATCCTTACAAAAATTTAACAGTAAATTCTCAAAAACTATACTTTTGAAAGTATAAGAAGAAAAAGAAGATACAAATTTAAGACAACCTGCTATTTTTATATTTTTTATGCATTATGTTTATTACATTAACTGTAAAAGTTTGATATTTATACAAAAAATTATATAAAAAACATAACTGTTAATTACGATTACGTTTAATAAACAATTAGATTTTATTTTAAAAATAATTATAATCAGTATATAATCCTTGAAGGAGATAATTTTGATAAGTAATTGATTTCGATTACAAATAATCAAAAAGTAATAACGACTACTTCGAATTACGAAAATAATCAAAAAGAATAAAAAGTAATCAAGAAACAATAATCCGACTACTTTTAGAAATTATTTTTGATTCTGTTTGAGGTCGACTCGCATCGTTTCAACGGTGAGGTTGTGAAGTGCAACCAGTCATTTTTAACTGAAATCGTCCATACGCTGATACGGCTTTTTCAGTTAACACAGTTATACGAAAAACAGTTATACGAAAACTTAATCAAGTTTATTAACCAAAGTGTTGGGAGCTATAGTATGAACTTTGGGTTAATGGTTCCTTCTCTGTTACCGCTGCAGATGCTATACATAATAAAAAAAAGAATCAAACATAATTTCTAAAAGTACTCTTATTATTTTTCTTGATTACTTTTAATTCTTTTTGATTATTTTCGTCATCTAAAGTAGTTGTAACTATTTTGCGATTTTAAAAAAATAGTTGAATTGCTAATGAATACGATTAGTAATAATTATTTAACAGCTATGATACAAAGTAATATATAAATACATAAAAAAGTAATTTAATAGCTTATTCAGTTAAGTGTAATATAAATAAAATGGGTTGCTATTCCTTTAATTATTCCCAAAAAAATCGACTAGTCTTATCGTTTATAGTAAGACTTAAATTAGAAAAACTTCATTCAACAGCAGCTGTGCTATGTAATGTATGACTTAATACATATATTTATTACAAAATTGTAAAGTTCTTCGTAAAGAGTTTGCGTTAATGCATTTTTCGATAAAAAAGTATTGTCCAAAAATGTCTCAATATCATAATTTTTTTAAAGTTTTTGTTGAATTTAAAGAAATGCCTCCTTTTTATATTTTTACAAATAAAACCATATATTCATATATGAGTATAAAAAAAGTATCCATAAATTTTTCCTAACGGCAACACTGCTTGGACTTATTCCTATGGTGTAATTATTCCACGATAATTTCACCATGATGTTTCAGGGATGTTTTCCATTGCTTTTCCGAAGTCTTTTGTGGTATACATTTTGTTACCCATTTTGTTCCAATAATATGCAGTTTTACAGTTATCGGACCTCAAACGTAACTGGTGAAATTCTTAAATCTACCATAAACCAGGGTTGTTTTCCGTTGATTTTACGACCACATATAAATGTTTTGTGCTAATATGGGAGCCATTTTAACGTAAAATCGAGCATAGTGCTATCCCTCTCCAACGGAGTTTCCCATCTCTTTATCTCTGGTATGAGGCTACAGTAGAAAAGAACTTGTGCACATTTTTGACGTTCGTGTAACTTGTGTTTGTAAAGTGTACAAGTCCTTAAATGCACTGGCAAGTGCACTGAATCGTGAATTTCCCTAATGCAGTGGTCGGCAAAATTAAAAATCTGACTGTAAGTGGAAGTGAGACAAAACAATTGCGTATGCTTCGCCACTGTTTTTTTTTGTCGAATGAGCGAAAAAGCATAAGAATTTGTGTGACTCTTGGCAACGCATGTGGGTGCCGACCACTGCCCTTATGTGTTTACATAGTGTGTAAGCAGCACAACAGAAAAAAATTGTTCTAACCAATATGCCCAGTGGACCTCAACGTGTTAAATCGAAATGTACTGTATTGCCACCAGTGCTGCCATATTTTTGTGAGTAAAAAAGTCATTGGTCGATTCAAAATACGTCAATTTCTAATATTTTCGAAAAAACATAAAAAGAAATGCATATTTTTATAAACATTTATTAATAGGTAATAAAAAAAAACAAGTATATTATATAGTAGTACTATTAAGTAACTTGCACTTTGTACTCTTCGTTCGAATTGAACAATGAGGGATTTAATTGGGTTAGTTAGACTTATGTAGGACCTGAATACGTTTCATTAGTTTTTGACGTAGAATAACGTCTTACAACGCCGTTGTATGGGGGTTATTTTAACAAATTTTTTCAAGCACATGTAACGTTTATAGTAAACACTTTGGGGTATACCTACACCCTTTAATTATCATTGTATAAAGATAAAATATATGCCAAAATATTAGTTATGGAGTGAATAAAACAATATTTAACTTTAAATTTTATAATTTCTTCAATAAAGTCATAAAATAGCAAAATATAAAAAAAAAATTCAAAATTTTGTATGAGAAAAATCAAGCACTAAACGCTTCAGTAGCTACTTATGTTGGTGTTCGTTTGGTCCGTGTCGAAATCACGAACGCCACATCGTTTCGTTTGTTGAAGCAAATCGTTCTACATATATGGACAATTTTTGTCAAATCGGTAAACAAGAAGAATCGGTAAAAACAAAGTGTAACGCTTGGCCAAAAATAAATTTCACTTGTTCTGAATAACAATTCAGCTGCATATGAGTTCAGATGTGTTTACTCTTACATGTGTTGAATCATATGCAAGTAAAACAGTGGGTTGGTCACAGCTTAATCACTCAAAGACTACTGAAGAGGAAATGTAGCAATTTCCGAAACAGACTGTCTAGTCAGCTAAGTGATTGACTCTGTACAGAGTTGTTATTGTTGTTATTGCCTTCTTAAAAACTTATTTGATCTAAAGCTCGCAATTGCATGCATGTAATATTTTAATAGATCACAAATTCATTTTAATTAATTTTAAAGGACCCTTTTATTTAAAAAAAACCCTAAACTAACGCTGGCTTCCTTCAGTCTTGATTTTTCTATGTCATTACTTTCTACTGGTTTCAGACTTCACAAATATTATACAAAGGACAAATTTCAAGGTTACCGAAAGGTCATAATGAATAAAACTGTGGAAATTTTGAATATTAATTCTGAGAATATGTCATCACCTTATTTCGATTTTCAAAATTCAAAGTACTTATACATACTTCTCCTATACGTCAAAACATTTCATTCTTGGTTCTTCAGAATTCTGAAAGATATGACAGTTTTTGTGTAAAATTAATGATTACACGCGCGCTTTTTTGTACATTTTTTCCCTGTATTTGATAATTTCATCGTTCTTCAGCAAAATTGTTCCTATTATTCTGAGCAACAACTTTGCTGAACAAATAAACATGAAAAATCGTTTGAAATTGTATTAAAAACTTTTACAAGCCATGTATTTTTGGCCCGCTTTCAACACTTCAAAGCAATTAAAATTATTCATACGCTATACGCTATAACGCTATATATCGATCTCCTTTTTTTCGATGTAACTTATGCTGACTTTAAGCTAGGCTTTTTGTAAAACCCACTCGGTCCATTTGTTCAGCACATAAAATGCTTATAATACTCTGCATCCCATGAGCTAATATTCATTTAAATTGGTAAACGATTGACGGAAATGACAAATTTGAAGCATCTAAACCATCATAAAACTCATACAAAAATATTATCACTTATTGTTTACTCATATGTATGAGATTTCAAAAAAGTTAAGATGCTAAGAAGCCAATAAATCAGATAATTTGTGACCGATTTAAATGAAAAATAGTTTTCATGATTAATATAAGCATAAGGTTTTCAATTTTTTACCTATTTTAATTTTTTTATACCATATATGTATTGAAGAAAAAAGAAAACAAAAGCACAAAACAAAGAAAAATTTTGCAATGTCAATATGTGCAAACAGTGTTACAGAACATGAAAATATGAGTGCAACTTTAATGGTATTTTCACAATGTTGTGTTTTACGTATTTTTATATAAGAAACCTTTTCGTTTATAAATTACTTCATTTTAGCCTTAAAACAGAGAATATAAATTATATAGAGGCCCCAGTTCGACTTCGAATGCTATTTCACTCAAGTTTCGTTGTACAAGCATCCGGAGAATGGAAAATCTAAACAAATATAATTATGCTTTGCCACAGAATTCGTTTTGACGCTTCCTATACTTTTTTATAAGTGCGCATGAAACAACTGCTAAGGCAAAAGCATAATTATTTTTGTTTTGTTTTTCTATTCTACGGACGCTTGTATAACGAAACTTGAGTGAGTTTCGAACTGACATCTCTATATAATTTATACTCTCCCCCAGTATTCCAAGTTTGAAAGAAATCTTAAATGAATCATGCACGATTTTTCTTCCTCTTTGACAAAACATGCTGATTTGTTTATACATTTCATTGACGAAAACCTCATACAAAAGTTCCAAATTCGTCCACTGTTTTAAAGCTTTCTGCTGTCGATGAACGAAAACATGACAGATTTGTTGAGGAATTATCGACAAATGTAACTCACGTAGTAAGTTTCTTTAAGAAATCAGCATGACATATTCGTGCACGATGCTTTGTACTGCAAGGCTGTTTAAAATACGTCAAAAAGACTTATTTAACATCATTCTGGCAACGCTGATTGTCACCAATGCAACAGCTGCGGTTCGAGTCTTGTTTGATAAAAGAAAACAGTCAGAAACAGCTGTCGGCTGTCAAACTGAAAACAGCTGAGTTACTGCTGTTATAAGTTATGGTAATGGCTGGCCGAGTACGTAGTATAATCGGCGAAAAGGTTTGTATTTAAAATAACACTCTTATAACATAAACATTGAATAAGATTGCTTTGACAATGACACCATCTCGTAGATTTCGCAGTATATCAAACAAAACAACGTGTGCCACCGCCTGGAAGTTCAACCGCTCAAGAGCTTAACCAACAATGAAGTGGTTGGTGCAACCCTACAACTACCTCTTGACGACAATGACGCCAGGGAACTGCACAAAGTAATACCGGCTATACAATTCAATTCCGATTTAGTGCAAGCTGTACGATTCCTTCCTGCCGTAGGCAAGCATCCGGCAAACTACGAATTTCAGCTTCATCCTCAAGCTTTTGTGGAAGACGTACTGTTACGATCAAATCATAAAACAGAACTGCAGAAACATAAACAGTCACACATCGTGCTGGAATTCAGTTCACCAAATATAGCAAAGCCCTTCCATGTTGGTCACCTGCGTTCAACCATCATCGGCAATGTCATTGGAAATCTACACCGGCATCTTGGCTATCAGGTGACAAATCTTAACTACCTTGGTGATTGGGGCACTCAGTTTGGTTTGCTACAAATAGGTGTCGAAATGGCAGAGCTAACCGATGAACAAATGCGACAGCAACCAATAGTTTCACTCTATCGCGCCTACGTCACAGCCAATGAGGCGGCAAAGACCGATCCGAGTATTGTTGAGAAGGCGCGTCAGTACTTTACACAACTTGAAAATGGTGCTAGTCCGGAAGTTGCCAAACAATGGCAGAAATATCGTGAATACACCGTCGCAGAGTTGTCGCAAGTGTACGCTCGTTTGGGCGTGCACTTTGACCATTATGACTGGGAGTCGCAATATTCACAGTCGAAAATTGTTGATGTACTGCAACAGCTGTCCGAAAAATCATTGTTAACGAACGATGATCAGGGTCGCAGGGTAGTGCATGTCGATGGACGACGTGTGCCAATTATAAAGAGCGATGGCTCAACGCTGTATCTGGCCAGAGATATTGCTGCGTTGTTGGATCGTTTGCAACGTTTTAATTTCGAACGTATTCTTTATGTCGTAGATAATTCTCAAACAGATCATTTTAAGGCGCTCTTCCACACCACTTCAGCTCTATGCGATCAGCTGCCATTAGCCAAGACATGTCATGTTAAATTTGGGCGCATACGTGGTATGAGCACACGTAGCGGAAGTGCAGTATTTCTGCGTGATGTACTCGATGAAGCTCGAGATATTATGCGGGAGAAGCAAGCGCAAAGCCCAAGTATGGACTTTTAAAATTGGGTCGTAATGGCTTGGAGTATATACTTATTTGTTTTTTTTTAATTTACAGCTACTAAAGTCGAATTTACTACAACTGTTGACACTAGAGAAGTTGCCGACGTCCTAGGAGTAACCGCTGTGATAATAAATGATTTGAAACAACGCCGTCAACGTGATTATAATTTCGATTGGAACAAAGCTTTGCAAATGAATGGTGACACCGGCATAAAGATGCAGTATACACACTGTCGTCTCTCAAGTCTTCTGGAAAAAATGGCTGTTGTGAGCTTGGAAGATGTTCTTCCAAACTTCGAGCACTTAAGAGAGCCCGAGATGCTTGAGTTACTGTTGGTTGTTGCACGCTTCGAACAAGCTGTTTGGCAGTCCAAAGAACAACTCGAGGCTTGCATACTAGTCAATTACTTGTTTACGCTATGGTAAGTGTTAAAACATAGTTACATAACTAAAGACAGGCTAAAAGCTATGTTATGAGCTGCGTCTATAAATTTCGTTTGCTTCTAAACTGACTTTATTTTTCATCATTCACAGTAACACAACTAGTCGCGCCCTGAAACGGATTAATGTTAAAAATGAACCGAATTTAGTCAAGCAACAAAATCGTCTTTTACTCTTCAAAACTGCAAAGAATACACTCAGCAATGGAATGCAAATTTTAGGCTTAAGACCATTAACAAAGATGTAAAAGTATTGAAGTTTAAGCATATTGAGAAATTATGTACACATAAACTAAAAAATTTTACTTTTTTATTTATTATCTATAATAATTACAACTAATTTAATTGCTTGAACAAGTGGCCTTGAAACTTGACGATATTGAAATAGCTTTAAGCTACAGCAGCTACATTTAACGTTTCTTCCAAGTGTATTTTCTACGTGCACCCTCCTGACCATACTTCTTGCGCTCACGTCGTCGATAGTCACGTGTCAGTAAGCCGGCTAATTTCGATAAAAAAATCAACAATTAGAATCAATTGATATTCAATTAAAGATGACAACTTACCCAAGCGCATGCTATCAATCATTTCCTGATCCACAAAACTGCGCAAACACATTGCAATGCCCCAACGTATGGCGCCTGATTGTCCAGATGGACCACCACCAGCTACATTAGCTTCTATATCAACTAAGCCAAGTTTTTCGGCAAAAATTATTGGAAAGAGAACCTGTGCGGTACAACGAAAGAGAAAACAAACAATGTTGAAATGGCATGTTAAAAGATGAATGTTGGGGTAATTTTAAAAATTAAGCAAATTTTAGCGGTAAGATGCTTTTTAATCCTAAATTTTAATATTAGATTAAATTTTTAAAATTAGTGTCAGCGATAACTCATATTTTCCTTTTTATATTACGCTGAAATGTTACATACATTTTTAAAACATCAAACTTTGTTATACTTGTCCATAATAGGTTAATAGATTTAATAGAAAAAAATTAAATAAACTAAACTACAAAATTTTTTAGAGTGTCTATTTTCTATCAGACCCTGCGAGTAATTTTTGGTCATCATAAAAACAAGTTTTGAGCTTTTAAATTTAATTTTATTATACAAAAGCTATTTATTTCGAGGCACAACCGTCAGAGAGCGTCAGCACAAATGCATACGTAAACTAAGTAAACCTATAAAATTAAATTACTAAAACCCTTATTATAGCTTATGTAGATTCAGCGTATCGTGTATGCATCTACAAATAGGTAAATCGTCTAAAATAAAGTTCGGAACTTTTTAACATTTTTTGTTAAAAAAGTCTTTAAATGAGGGGTATTGAAAATTAAAAAGTAAAAGTAAAGTTTATATAATAAGAGTTATTTATAATTTTTACATTTAACCATTATTGTATAACTGCTATTTTTTATTTGAAGTTAAATTTAACTTTTAAAAATACAAATTGAACATAAGTTTAAAAAGTTTAAAAATACAAATTGAACATAAGAGTCTATGAAGACTTTTATTTTTAAATATTGAAAGACGTCACACAATATTTTTATACACATATATAAAATAAAAAAAACATTTTTAGTGGAGTTGTTTTTTTGTAAAATCCCAAAATATGGTAAAACATTTGGTAAAATAAAAATAATGGCCATCTCAAATTTCCAACATACTTTTTTACTTCATTACTATTATGTCCGGTTGTCTTGTTTGAACATGTTTGATGGTCCTAAAAATGTTATTTATTTTAATTTCAAAACCAGGGTTCGACTGTTTCTTATAGTTGTGATATTGAGAAATTTAGATAATTTGAGGTCTAATCCAGGTAATAATTTGATCAGTGATTTAAGTAATTAAATAACATTTTGGGGAATTTGACCATTTTCATCAAGTCACTTTGTATGGAGGGTAGGCGTGGTTATCTATCATATAAAAAAAATATTCAAAATTAAACTGCGTAATTTAAAGCCCTTGTGCGAAATTTCAAAATATTTCAATTCTTTTTTGTGGAATTTTAAAAGATTTTACCGTTTTCATAAAATCACTTTGTATGGGAGGTAGGTGTGATTTTCATCCGAGTTGGCTCATTTTTGAAATTGATCTTCGGATTTTAGATAGAAAATGATACATTAAATTTCATTACAAAAGCTTTAAAATAACGACTAATCGTAACGATAGATTGACAGACGGACATGGCTAAAACGACACAGGAGGTGATGCTGATCAAGAATATACAGAGTGTCCCGCGATAGAGTGCAACTATTTAAAGAGGTGAAAGGTGATGTCAAGTTGAGCAAAAAATTGTATGAGAGGGGGGTATATTTTCACACCCTTAGGAATTACAGGGTTAATTAGTATTTCATGACTTTGACGCACATTTTGTTTTAAGCCGAAATAAATAAAATAAAATAAATAAACTGGCCATTTCAGCCCTTGGAAGGACTTTAACCTAGCTTCTATTGATCAATTGTGTTGTGCGTGTTATTAAATTTTGATCACAAATGACCGAGAACTGGACCTACGTGTTTTATGCCGACTCCGAACGGCTCATGTTCTCAAGAAGCTTTACATGGCAATTTTTACTCTCTGAGGTTTGCCATTGTCTGCAGAGAGGTGACGACCGAACAGAAAAATTAATTCAATTAAAAAAACTTTCTGTCTGAGCTGGAATTGAACCCAGGCTACCGCGGTTCTTTAGCTTAGGGGCCACGCACTATACCCACTAGGCTACGGTCGCCACATACTAATGAAATTAAGCCGAAATACTAATGACAAATTTACCATTCTAACGAAGTACCAACGAACACACATCGATTCCTGAGCTGCGCTCTTTTGAAGATGAAATCCAGTCGTTGGAACTACTAAATTTCAAGTTTGAGGGTAATTTTTTCAGATTTTTTTTAGCATAAGATTTCTGACTTATTTAACCAAACTTTGTACTGTAAAAATATTTTATATCTGGAGCGAAAACGTATATAGGTATAACATAGCATCAACATTTTTTACTTGTCCGCTTCACGTGGAATGCCCCATATATGAAGGACTAATTTTAATAACGTGATAAGCCACATGATCTAAGAAATCAATTTTTTAGGCTGACTATATTACCCAATGCATTGTCAATAATCACTTATTAATAACAATATATGTCACACACATAATTTTGTAAGTTCGTATTTTTAAAAAATTTTCAAAAAAATAATTATTAAAATTTTTCAATATTATGCTTAATGTCACTTTATGTTTATTCTTATGTATATTAATTCAGTGTTCTTTGTTTTTGTTTTAGAACACATTTAATAAAAATCCCTTGAAAATGTTGGAAAATAGCCGAAAACGAAACGTCGGGAAAAAATGAATAAAAGCTGTGTATTAATTGCATATAAACTTACGATCAAAAAGCCTATAAAATAATATTAAAAATATTTTGAACCACTTTGAGATTTTGGCTATTTCTTATTAATTTTCTAACCTATTTGTAAAAGTTTCCGTGTTCAACTTTACAGTCGTTTATTTCAAAATATTTCTTATGTGGCTTATCATGTTCTTTCAATAAGCCCTTCATATGTATAAAATAAGATAAAATAATTTCTTAAAGTTAAAATTTTATATTTGAAATTTTGCTATCGCAGCTTTTCTCATTTCTTAGTTTTGGGTCATTAGTCAAAATAAATAAATAAAATGTGTTTAAGTTGTATGGAAGTTGCCACGCCCATTTTTACAATTGATCCCACATTTTTACACTTTTTAGAAATCACATATTTGACGTCTATGTTTGATTTTGTTATCGTGGTTTATCTCATTTCTAAGATATAGCGCTATATAGGTTGTATGGCAGCTGCCACGCCCACTTCTACAAAATTTTAAATACTTTTTCTTATACTTTCCTATACCTTAAACATCGAAAACTACACAAAAATCACAAAATAATATTTTCCGTCTAACTTGTAGAAATTGCATCACTGTGCGACGCCATAAATCCTTTTTTTATACTTTCTTTATATTTAAATGCGCAAACGTGCTGATGATTCAGAACGGCACTTCTTAAAAGTCGTGCTATTTAAAAACGTATAGTCGCACAAGTGCGTTGTTGCACCGACGACCTGCAGCAACGTGCAGCTAGTACCCCTTTTCCATACGGCAAGTTTTCTTGCCAGCAAGTCGAAAATACAAAGGAAAGAAGAGCAGAACATCAAAGAAAGAACAGCACAGAAGAAAAACTTGCCATTACAAAATGATTACAAAATGAGTACAAAAATATGAACAACAAAATTCAGAAATATACAGGATGAGCCAAAAGTTACGCCTGTGTGTTAAAATTTAATAGCTTTTGTTTATTATTTTTTTATTTTTAATTTCAGATTTTATTCATCGAACCTTGTTACACCAACATGCAAAATTACACGAATGAGCAACGGACCAAAGTGGTAGACCTTTACTTTTCCCATGAGCATTCAACTTTACTGATGCAACGAGCCTATCGAAATTATTTTAATACCAGAAATGCACCTAGCCAAACCGCAGTTTATCGTTTAATTGCACGGTTCCGAAAACAAGGTCCAGTGTCAGACTTGCCACGAACAGGAAGAACAAGAATAGTGCGGATTTTATCCCGGCAATTACTCATTAGATGACCTTTTTGCAAAAAAATTTTGGATCCTCCCCGCCAGGGCAGATTCTTTGAACTGGCATTTAATAAACACAGGTAGGTTGCACAAAAATGTGATTTTGGAGGGTATTTTTTAAGTAGTTTCAAATCGAATTTTTTCAATTCATTGAATCTACTTCAAAATTAACGTTAGTAAATTTCGAAACTAGATTTTTGATTAATATGAAATTAAAGTCAACAGAACGCCCAAACAATAAATTTAGTGCTTTTTACCATCATTTTTTAAATTCATTCGTTTCCCACGTACAAACAATTCAACTTATTTAAAATTAAATGCTCTAGGATTGTTTATAATTTAATGTAGTTTATGAAAAAAACAAAAAAAAAGTTTAAATCGGATCATATTTGCTAAAAAAAAATAATGTCTTCTGTGCAGCCGGATATACAATTTTTTATTATTCCGATGTCTTAAAATTTGTTATCAAGTCTTTTTTCGTTGCTCTGTAAGGAACAAGTTTTTGATGTTCTTCTACGACTTGCAGAACCATCAGCTTTACGCTTTCTATGGTAATAACCTTATCATTAACCTTCACCTAGCATGCTCATCCTGAGTAACATACCTGGACTCGTGGGGTGCATACGAACCCCAGTAATTAACTGCATTATTCTGTATCACGAACAAGCACACCAACGATGAGAAAAACACAAGAAGCAATACAATTTTGTATGAAAAAATGTATTGCTTCTCGTGTCTTTCTCATCGTTGGTGTGCTTGTTCGTGATACAGAATAATGCAGTTAATCTTTGTAAAAATTTAAATATCATTTTGTCTCAAAAAAATTCAGAGAACATCTTTAGATACCACTTTAAACTGTAGAATAGTCCAAGTTAAAAAAAATATAGATCAGAGTTCATAAAAAATCCGGAAAACTAGAAAAAAATTCCAAACAAATCAAAACGAGAAACAACGTGGGGTATGTACGTACCAGAGAACTGCACAAGCCTACTTGAAGTTCAAGTCTTTTCAAGTACTTGAATTCAAGTATGTATCCAAACTTGAAAAAGATACAAGTTGATCAACAGTTGATCTCGTATATAAGTTGGTGTCGGTTGTGTTTTATCGTGTTATGTAAAAGCCTTTGTTTGTTATATTCGTGAGTGTATTAAAATAGTTAAAATAGTTTCAATATAGTAATTATTTAAATATCATATTTACTATACTAACAACATTAATATAAAACTGTTCGCTTAAATAATAATTGTGCATTTAAGTTGTGTAAGTTTAATTCTTGCATTTTAACTTTGTTTAACTTATTTAGTTGTTGTTGTTTTTGCATGCTTGCGGTGTTTTAGTTTCTTCTTTGTGCTGTGATTTGTTTATCTTCAGTTCAGTGAGTGTTGTTGTTTGTTTTTGTTTTCTACTAAACTGTGCACACACTGTCTGAATAAAGTAACCCTGAAAGCACATTTTGCATCTGCTCATTTTTTTAAAAAATTAAAAATGGATTATTTTTCTGCAGAAAATATCGTTGCTTGTTCTTTGGACGAACTTTGCAAAAGCCAAAACATTCTAAACCCCATGTTCAGCTGTTCTGGTCCATGTGAGCAGATGTTTCATGCATCTTGTGCCGGTATATCCAAGTCATGCCTTGACGACTTAAAATCTCAGCGATCAGGCCTTCGCTGGTACTGTGCTTCTTGTAGGGCACTTTCCCCAGATGAACTTTATTCAAAAATTAAGCTTTTTGGGGAAAGTCTTAACTCATTAAACAACAATTTTCGAGAAATTGTAACATTTTTTAGTGAAGTTAGGGCCGCACCCAGTACCAGCGTCTATGATGAAAATTCCATTTCGGAAAATATCCCGCTTTCTTTGTCACAGACTGTTTCTTCAGGGACACAAACAATCCTATCATCAGAAGACCACATTATCGCAAAAAAAAAGAGAAAAAATAAAAAAAATAATAAGAAGCGAAAATCATCTAGATCTACTTCTCAGGCCAAGCAGCCCTCAGCACCGCTTTTGAACAGGAACACTCCAGTTACTTCCTCGTCACCTTCTAACATTCCTTCTTTGACTAATAGTTCAGTTTTGACTCCTATTGAGCCTAGAAATCTATCAAGCTTAAGGGCAGTGTCGAGGAAAAAAAATGTATTTATTTCACGTCTTCAGCCCGACACAACTGTTGAAAATGTATTGACTTTTATCAAACATAATAAATTGTTGAGTCAAAATGCATTTTGTTCATGCAAAAAAATAGGTAATAAACCTTCCCATGCTTCCTTTATTCTCACAGTTCCAGCTGAAGAGTTTGCAACTGTTCTAAACTCTAATTTGTGGAGTGATAATATACTCGTTACAGAGTTTCAGCCTAAGAATAAGCCTAGAGGGACGACTCAAGCCGCTCGTCAATCCCAAAAAAACTGAATAGGTTATCCCTTTACTATCAAAATGTAAGGGGATTACGCTCTAAGACGCGAGACATATTTTTAATGTCTCAGAATTTCTCTGAGGATATTATCGCACTGACTGAAACTTGGTTAAACGGAAGCATTACTGACTTAGAATTGTTTGATAACAGTTTTGAAGTTTATAGAAGAGATAGACATGCTGACAATACTTCTGCTGTCGGTGGAGGTGTCTTATTAGCTGTAAGGAACTCCTTCGTTAGTTCCATTATTGTTATTCCCTGCTCTGCTAACATCGAACTTATATGCGTCAAGGTTGTACATTCCAATTCTAATGTATATCTTATTAATGCATACGTTCCTCCTAAGAGCAGTGTAGAAGTTTATGCAAGCCTTGCGGATTGCATAGAATACGTTATAAGCATAATTGACGTTAATGACGACATTTTATTGTTAGGTGATTTTAATCTGCCTGACTTGAAATGGGAATCTTCTGACGATGATACATATTTTTGTGCATCTAATTCGAAGACTCGCCAAGAGCATATATTTGTTGATAATATATGTTCTGACTTACAACAAGTGAGTTGTATTTATAATAGTCGTGAAAGACTTCTTGACCTGGTCTTAACTACAGATAGTAACAATGTGATTGTTGAGAGGGCCCCTCATGTTTTGACTGCTGTTGATGAATACCATCCACCATTGAGCATATGGTACAAATCAGACAGGGATAATATAGTAAAGTCTAACTCAATAGATAAAGTTTATGAATTCAATTTTAAAAAAGCTGACTTTTTGAAGTTGAATCATTTACTTCAAAGTAAACTTCATGTTATTTTAGAATATGTTAATAATAACACTCTTGATAATTCAATTAATTTTTTTTATATGGAAATCTTTGCTATGTTTTCTCTGTCCGTGCCATATAGCCTCAAATTTACGAAAAATTGTGCTTACCCCTGGTACACAAAGGAGTTAAAGATTCTTCGCAACAGCAGGAATAGGGCATGGAAAAAATATGTCTGTAGCTTAGACTTGAATGACCTAGAAATCTACAAGCGTTTGTTTCTGGATTTTGAAAATTGCTCAGCTACCTTATATCAAAATTATTTAGACAGTACTAAGCTGAGAATATTGTCTGATCCGAAGAAATTCTGGGGTTTCATAAACACCAAAAAAAAATCTGATGGATTCCCTTCATCATTTAAGACCTCTGACGGATTTACTGACGATCCTGTCGTAATTTGTGGTCTATTTGCCAATCTCTTTAAAGAGTCATTTTGTTCAGATTCTTTTAATCCTGATGAAGAGTACTTTGAATATATGAACTCTACACCCAGGGTTTCGTTGGATTCTATATCCTTTACTTCAGAGGATATTTTAAAGTATATTGGGTTGATCGATGAGGATTTTAATGCTGGACCTGACGGAATTCCTGCCGCAGTGTTAACACGATGTGGTTCCGTTCTAAGTCAACCACTGTCCATGTTATTCAATAAATCAATTAGCGAAAGTATTTTTCCACTTTTTTGGAAAAAATCTTTTATAGGTCCTATCTATAAAAAAGGTTGTAAGAACGATATAAACAACTACAGGCCTATCGCGAAACTCTCGTCAATTCCAAAACTTTTTGAGCGCCTCGTGTATGATCGTGTGAAAATTCACTGTGGGAAGGTCATGACAACTCGTCAGCATGGATTTGTTACTGGCAGATCCACTGTGTCTAATCTCCTCGATTTTACAACGTTTTGCTTAAATTCATTTTATTCAGGTAACCAGGTCGACTGTATTTACACTGATTTTAGTAAAGCATTTGATAAACTGCCACATAACTTAATTCTATTTAAACTAAAGTTAATGGGTTTTCCACAATTTTTTGTAAGCTGGATTCAATCGTATCTGACGGAGCGATCTTATCAAATACGATTTCGAGGCGTATTGTCAGCTGAATTTATTGCTGAATCAGGTGTTCCTCAAGGTAGCCACCTTGGTCCACTTCTGTTTATTTTAGCCATTAATGATGTAACCCACATCATCAAACACTCTCTTCTACTTATCTATGCAGATGACATGAAAATATACAGAACAATAGATGCTAAAGACAATTCAGATCTGCTTCAGTCTGATTTGAAATCCTTTGAAATTTGGTGTTCTAAAAACAATATGTTTCTAAATCCAGATAAATGCCAAACTATGACCTTTTCGCGAAAAAGGAATAATTTAATTTTTGATTATACGATAAAAGATACGGCTTTAAATCGTGTAGATTCTGTCAAAGATCTTGGTATATGCATGGATTCTAAGCTATCGTTTAACGTTCATATTGATTACATTTGTAAAAAAGCATCTTCTATGCTCGGGTTTATGAAACGCTGGGCCAAAGAATTTAATAGTATGCTCACAACTACAACGCTGTATTATGCAATTGTGCGACCTCACTTAGAGTATGCAAGTCAAGTTTGGTCCCCAAGTTACAATGTACATGTTGAACGTATAGAGAGAATCCAAAAACGTTTTGTTCGGTTAGCTCTAAGAGGCTTAAGTGCAACTGATACTTTAAACCTTCCTCCTTATGAGGATCGTTTAAAACTTTTAAAAATGCAATCTTTGAATGAGAGAAGGAAGTCTGCAGATATCGTCTATTTACACCAACTCATAACTGGTGTATTCGATTCACCAGAACTTCTAACTCTTATAAATTTTAACACTAACCGTAGAAGCAGTAGAAATGCTAACAATTTAATTTACTTACCTTTTAGTAGAACAAATTATATGGCTACTGCTCCTTTACATCGCATGAGTACATTTGTTAACAACTGTAGCTTTTTTGATGTTAACTTATCGAAAGGTCAACTCAAAAGTAGATTGAAAACTAATGTATGATTAGATCTATGTAAACGCATGGTTAGTTGTTATGTCTTGTGTTGTCCCTGAGCCCAACCCATATTATGGTGGGTAAATTTTTCTCACTTTGGATTGTTTTGGACCGCTCTTATCGATATCGTTGGGGCTATTCACGGTTTGAGCGTACTTTTAACAAATCGTATTTATAGCATTTGTTATTGTTCAAACTGTGAGCACCACGCCATGTGACTGTCGTATAAAAGGATTGTGCAACCCTGTGATGTATGTGATTATGCGGCTGTAGACAGAGCATAAAAATACGAGGTACAAAAAACACCTCCAAGGGCTGCTTTTATTTACGAGTGTCTGCGTATTTGCATTTGTATGCAAAACAACAGCAAAGCAAAATGCGCTTTCGTAAATTGGCGTACAAATAGCGGATCGAACAAATGGCAGACCAGCGTATTCGAACTGTGAATGGCCTTATTGAGATGTTTTGATGTTATTTGGGCTGGTTCTTAAGATGATCCAATGCGGAGAAAGTGCGAAAAAGCTGTAGTAGCTGAACTCTATTGTTATTGCATGTAAAGTCATATTCATGCTTGCTCGTTGGCTTGGCTTGTTTAGACTTACTTCGTCGGGCAGAAACTTGAAAAGTTTGAAACGATCGGCAAAAGCTTGTTAGCTCGCAAGTATCCAATTAATTGAACTTAAAGCAAGTATTCAAAAAATTCAATGAGCTTATGTAGAGAGAGCTTAAGCGTAATAGGACTTAAAAGGATTCTGTGAACTTCGTGGTTGGAAGTTTTGGGGGTAGATGATTTCGAATCTGATGTCAAAATTTAAAATTTAAGATGGCGGGTAGAGTTGCCACCAAGATTTTTTTTTTGTATTTTTGCGAATTCTTGTAATTTTGAAATTCTGACAACGAATTTGATTTCGAATATAATGTCACAGTTTTAAAATTTAAGATGGAGGTTAGTTTTGCCAGGATTTCAAAATTATAAATTTTTTTTTTATTTTAGGGTTGCCACCTAATAATATGTATTTTTAAGAATTTTAAATATCATTTAACAGTGTTAGGGAGTCACTGATTTCGAATCTGAAGTCAGAATTTTAAAATTCAAGATGGTAGATAGGGTTGCCACCTTAATTTTTTGTATTGTTATGAATTCGGGGCTAGCAAAAAAATGGTATGCCAAAAATGGGTCGCTGAATCCGAATCCGTGGTCAGAATTTCAAAATTATAAAATTTTGAAATAATAAGGTTGCCACCTAATAATATGTATTTTTAAGAATTTTAAACATCATTTAACAGTGTTAGGGAATCACTGATTTCAAATCTGAAGTCAGAATTTTAAAATTCAAGATGGTGGATAGGGTTGCCACCTTAATTTTTTGTATTTTTATGAATTCGGGGCTGGCAAAAAATTATATGCCAAAAATGGCTCGCTGAATCCGAATCCGTGTTCAGAATTTCAAAATTATAAAATTTTTAAATAATAGGGTTGCCACCTAATCATATGTATTTTTAAGAATTTTAAACATGATTTAACACTGTTAGGGAGTCACTGATTTCGAATCTGAAGTCAGAATTTTAAATTCAAGATGGTAGATAGGGTTGCCAACTTAATTTTTTGTATTTTTATGAATTCGGGGCTGGCAAAAAATGGTATACCAACAATGGATCGCTGAATCCGAATCCGTGGTCAGAATTTCAAAATTATAAAATTTTTAAATAATATAATTGCCAGCTAATAATATGTATTTTTAAGAGTTTTAAACATCATTTATCAGTGTTAAGGGGTCGCTGATCTCGAATCTAAAGTCAGAATTTTAAAATTCAAGATGATGAATAGGGTTGACAACTTAATTTTTTGTATTTTTATGAATTCAGGGCTGGCAAAAAAAAATTATCACATATTGCGTTTCTTTTTTGCCTCAACCGAGTTTAAACGTACAATTTTGGTAAGCTAAGCTCGGTTTAATTTGACTAGAGCTTAAACTCGCACTGAAAAATTGGACCGTAATAGTCGAGTTATTTATAACTCGAGTTAAAAGTAAGAGTTATTTATAACTTTTATTTTTAACTCTCAATAACTATTAGTTTTAACAGTTATTTTTAACTTTTATAAAATAAAACCACTCTTAAGGGTCGTTGAAGACTTTTAAATTATAAAAATAATTAATTTATTTGTATGGTTCAGCACTTTATTACCAAATTCGTAGCTCAACACAGTTTGGTAGTAAAAAACTATTATAATTTAGATAGCAACAATATATTGGCAGATTTTTCAAAAACGATTGAAATAAAAAAAATCATTTAATTTATTTTTTCATCAAATACTTGCTGAAGTCATTATGCTTCAAATTTTACTCGTTTTATCCGATTTACTCATTTGAGCAAACCAAATAAATGGAATTTTTTAGAAACTCGATTGAGTTAAAACAAATAGTTGGATCAAACGTATGTAGTCGAGTAAATACTTTTTATAAGAGGCTATTCTGTTGTATTCATTCTAAAGTGAGCAAATGGAGTAAAAAGACTACAAGTAAATAGGATACTTGGCAGCTAATCAGGAAGTGAAAATAAATCTCAGTTGAATTCGATATTTGGTGTACTATACATACTTTTTTCGTTAATACAATTAATTATATTAATAAAATAAATAAAATACAAAACGAAAAAAAGTGATATATAGAACACCATATATCGAATTTAATTATGATTTAACTTCATTTCCACTCGGAAGTAGAATGTAGAACGAATGTAGAATGTAGCCAGCTTGCAAAAATACCAAACATATACAAGTCATATTCATGCTTGCTCGTTGGCTTGACTTGTTTAGACTTACTTTGTCGGGCAGAAACTTGAAAAGCTTGACAAAAGCTTTTCAAGTTTTAATCGGCAAAAGCTTGAAAGCTCGCAAGTATCCAATTAATTGAATTTAAAGCAAGTATCCAAAATATTCAATGAGCTTGCGTAGAGAGAGCTTAAGCGTAATAGGACTTTTAAGGATTCTGTGGAGTTCGTGGTTGGAAGTTTCAGGGGTAGATGATTTCGAATCTGATGTCAAAATTTAAGATGGCGGATAGAGTTGCCACCTAGATTTTTTTGTATTTTTGCAAATTCTTTTAATTTTGAAATTCTGACAACGGATTTGATTTTGGATATAATGTCACAGTTTTAAAATTTAGGATGGAGGTTAGGGTTGCCACCTTCATTTTTTTATTTTTACGAATTCTGGGCTGGCGCGAACTAAAGTGTAAAAATGGGTCGCTCAATCTGAATCCGTGGTCAGAATTTCAAAATATTAAAATTTTAAATTCTGACAACGGATTTGATTTTGGATATAATGTCACAGTTTTAAACTTTCGGATGGAGGTTAGGGTTGCCACCTTAATTTTTTTATTTTTACGAATTCTGGGCTGGCGCGAACTAAAGGGTAAAAATGGGTCGCTCAATCTGAATCCGTGGTCAGAATTTCAAAATATTAAAATTTGGAAATTATAGGGTTGCCACCTAATAATATGAATTTTTAAGAGTTTTAATCATCATTAATCAGTGTTAAGGGGTCGCTGATCTCGAATCTAGTCAGAGTTTTAAAATTTAAGATGGTGGATAGGGTTGCCAACTTAATTTTTTGTATTTTTGTGGATTCGGGGCTGGCAAAAAAAATTATATTCCAAAAATGGGTCGCTGAATCCGAATCCGTGGTCAGAATTTCAAAATTATAAAATTTTGAAATAATAGGGTTGCCACCTAATCATATGTATTTTTAAGAATTTTAAACATGATTTAACACTGTTAGGGAGTCACTGATTTCGAATCTGAAGTCAGAATTTTAAATTCAAGATGGTAGATAGGGTTGCCAACTTAATTTTTTGTATTTTTAGGAATTCTCGGGGCTGACAAAAAATGGTATACCAAAAATGGGTCGCTGAATTCGAATCCGTTGTCAGAATTTCAAAATTATAAAATTTTATAATAATAGGGTTGCCACCTAGTAATATGTATTTTCAAAAGTAAAAGCAACCCTATTATTTCAACATTTTATAATTTTGAAAATCTGACCACGGATTCGGATTTCGCGACCCATTTTTGGTGTGTATCATTTTTTTGCCAGCCCCGAATTCATAAAAATACAAAAAATTAAAATGGCAACCCTATTAACCATCTTGCATTTTAAAATTCTGACTTCAGATTCGAAATCAGTGACTCCCTAACACTGTTAAATGATGTTTCAAATTCTTAAAAATACATATTATTAGGTGGCAATTCTGTGGTAAAAATTTAGGTGGTAACCCTAACCCCCATCTTAAATTTTAAAACTGTGACATTATATTCGAAATAAAATTTCGTTGTCAGAATTTCAAAATTAAAAGAATTCACAACAATACCCAAAAATCTAGGTGGCAATTCTATCCACCATCTTGAATTTTAAACTCTGATATCAGATCCGAAATCATCTACACCCTAAAACTGCCAACCACGGAGTTCACAGAACCCTTAAAAGTCATAATAAGCTTAAGCTTTTCCCACACAAGCTCATTGAATTTTTTGGATACTTGCTTTAATTGGATACTTGCCTTCAATTTCAAGCTTTTCAAGCTTTTCGCCGAAGACATCAAGCTTTCCTTTACTTGAAACTTCGTGCCGTTCGCTTGTAAGCTAGCATACTTGTAATTCGCAAGCTGTAGTGAGCTAGAAAAATATTCAACTACAAGCTATACTTGATTCAAAATTATCAATCTCAAGCTTGTTTGAACTTGTATTTTCAGCAGGTACTTGAAATAGACTTCAAGTAGGCTTGTGCAGTGCTCTGGTAAGCACCATCAAATATGAATCGTTTCTCAAAACTTGCTTTTTAAGTATTCAATATTTTAATTTTAAATCGAATTGTGATTTACGTGCTCACGTGGCTTCCTGATTTGAAATTAGACTGAACTCACACTATCACCTGGATTGGTGTGCCATAGTATATCTCTTTTCCACACAAGTTTATGCTTGCGTTGGCCCAAATGCATATTCAACTAATTGGGATTTTGATTTGGCGGATATGAGATTTATCTCTAGGGTTGGTAACTCATTGGGTTGGACAATGGCCGCAAACCAGTTTAAATGAGTACAAATGTTTTGGATTGTTTTTGAACTCAGGATTATTTTTGAACCCAGGATTTTTATTTCAAGTACCTTAAATTAATAATTACTATCATTTAATTCGATATTGCTTTTGCTTATATATATAGAATTAAATATACTTAAATACGCGTTTTATATATATTCAATTTTTAAATTCCTCTGAAAAGCCAACTAATGTGCTTAGTGGAAAATCCTAATTGCCAATAGGGGGTATGTTTTAGTACGAAGGTGCATTCTGTCTGCCCCGGCTGATCCGGGCAGGATCTAGAATGTAAATCGTGCAAGCGTATAGCACGGGTATACGTATCTTAGGAAGATTTCATACATCCGGGCGAATCAAAAAAAATATATTAAATCAGCCTCAAATCACAAAGTTCGTTACTAAAACACACAATTACAAATATAAACAGGTATGGAAAATTTGATTGCTGACATGAACAATAACAATTGCGTTGAGTATAAGACAGAGAAGTTATCAATCTTATTTCACGCTTTATTGAAATCACACAATCTAGCACCTATTTTAATTAAAACACCAGATTTCCAATTTTCACACAAATCAAATAACATTAAATAGTTAAATAAAAAAAAACAACCAAATACCAAGCAAATTAATATATGCAAATTTAAGCTGAAGCAAGCAACAATGAAAAACATCAAAGTAGAATAAAAACTATAAAGCAAAAAAGCAGATGTTTTGAAAAAATTTAAAAATAATTACAAAAATGTAGAAAATCGCAGTTGAAATGCAATACATTTCCTGTTTAAAAACATGTAATAATAAATTCCGTTTTGACAATTTGTCGGTTTAATTAGGCGATAAGTTGTTGGGTCAAACAATTGAATTTTACTCATACGACACACTCCTATTTGTCGTATATAGCTGGAAATTTTCTATCGAGATTTTGCTTAGATAAAAACTAATCATGAAAAAATTAAAATACATCTATGCAAATATTTTGGTTCAAATCTTTAGAATTCTCTATTGAAATAGGAAACTCTTGAAAAAATTAATACCTACTTTAAAAACTTCTTGCAGTACTAGTATTCGCATAGTAAACAAAAAAGCGCCTTATTTCGCAATTGCATAGAAAGAAAAATCACATACAGCTGCGAACGAAATAATAGCAGTACTCTTGTCTTATATATTAATAGGCAAACATCAAATTTTGTCGTACACTTTTTCGATATTAATTTTAGAATAAAGGCAATGAAACCTATATCATTCGAAAGCTACTGCGCCCTATATGTGCAGAAACATTTTAGATTTTAAATTTATGACCTCTGACCCGAAATATTAGCTGCGTTCCTTTCGCCTTAATATAATCGCGATAACAAATTTTCTCAAAGGAACGGCAAGAAAAACGACTCGTAGAGGGCACTACCGTTGCAGTCAAAATTAAATTCAAACAAGCAATCATGATGCAATAACTATTTAGTGTCATGAGAACGTGTGTCGTTCAAAACTGTTGTGAACTGTTATGGTAGCGATACCTTAGTGAACGATGTTTTTCTCTGAATGTGTTTTACTCTAAACGTCAGAGAAATTATAAATTATTTAATACAATTATTAATATTATGGAATTATATAAATAATTAAAGTGCAATTGTTGACTCCGCTGAATGCGTCCAATGTGTGTGACACACGCGGTTTGTGAGGAAATCGGTAGCTGTCATGACTACCTAATAGTCATTGTATCAAACAAACAAATAATTAAAAAAAATGAAATGACAGCTCTTAAAAATATACAGGTGCGACACCCGTGTTTCAAATTTTTTAAAGGCTATATCACAATTTTATATGGATAGCAAAAATAATCCTATTTGTTATAGGATTATTATTTTTGTTTTTGCTTTGCATGAAAAAAAAAATAATCTGGATTATTTTGAAGCGAATGGAACGCAGCTATTGACGTTGAAAGTTTGTATTATTTTTAATAAGGAATCTCAGGGCTAAGAAGAGGTAGAATAGTGAATCAGGGATCAATCAAATGAAAGATCTGGCTGCACAGTATGATTACATTTTAGATTGGTGACCTTCGACCTGCAATATGAGCGTAAAAAGAGCATTTATTAAATAAAAGCTTAACTGTAACAGATGGAAGAATATAATGTAAGAGGGAATTTTAGACAGTGATAAGGTGTGCAAAAAATACTTGCGACATTTTGCGCCATCTCTTACGAAAACCTTACAATAAGCATTTTTTCATACAACAAGAGTGAATATATATTGTGATGGTGAAATTTCTTACAAATAGTAAAGTCTGAAAAATTTCCGTTATTTTGACATAAAAATTATAGCGATATCTCGAAAACTGTAGATGTTCTCAGTACAACGTATTTTTGTACGAAAAGTCGTTGGTTTAGGAATATAACGGTATACGAAAGCTTTCTTCATAATATTTTCCACGGATAGTATGTTAAAAAAATCCCCTTAAAATGACATTAAAATAATTTAGATATCTCGAAAAATGTATATTTTTTCAGTACAACGTATTTCTTTGAAGCAAGGCCATCGCCTCAGATTGAGAAAAAAAAACTATTGAAATTTCAAGTTTTGACTTTGCAAGCAAATATCTCAATCATTTTTTAATCGATTTTCAACAAATTTTCTTTGTCTGCACGATCAGTTAAATGACTTTAAAGAAATAAGATAAATGTACCGTTATCTCTTGAAATCAATGATTTATATTAATTGATGTCAATGTTTTTCCTTAATATAGTGCTCCTTAATTACTACACAAATATAAAAAACTTTTTAAAAAAAGAGACTTTTCCATTCTATTTTTTTAATATTTATTGGTACAAATCAGCCGCAACGTCAGTTTGGAAATGCCCATATATAGATATATGCGTGGGAGAAACAGTTCTTCCGTGTTTCTGAACCGATTTTAATAATTTTTTTTAAATAAATTAAAGTAGGGAGAAGGAGTTCACTGAATATTTCTGTGACCTTTGACCTGAAATATTAGCGTTTAAAGAATATTTTTTTAAGTAAAACCCAACTATAAAAAATTTAAGAACATGGCGTAAAAGGAAATTTTAGACATTAATACAATGTACAAAAACACTTATCGCTATCTCTTACGAATACCCTACAATAAGCATTTATTTATTAAACATAAGTGAATATATATTGTGATGTGGAAATTTCTTACATATAGTAAATTCTGAAAAATTCCCTTTATTTTGACATCAAAGTTATAACGATATCTCAAAAACTCTAGCTTTTCTCAGTACAACATATTTTTGTATAAAAAGCCCTGGTTGAGAAAAATAACGGTGTATGAAAATTTTTTGGGTAATTTTTTTACAGATAATATTTTGAAAAAATGTCGGCTTTTTTGATATCAAAATTATTGCGTAAATTTGAAACTTAAGATTTTCTTAGTAAAACACATTTTCTTAAAGCAAGGTTATAGCCTTAGAATGAGAAAAAAATGGTTGAAATTTCAGAAAGTTGGTCGAATTTCGGCCACAGGCGATACTAGTATAAGGAAATGCATGATTGCAAGGTGGCCATAGTCTACTGAAGGAGTACGTGGCCCGTAAGCTAAAAAATCGTGGTTCAAGCCCCAGCTAAGATAGAATGTTTTTTTTTGTTATTAGTACAGACATTTACTAGCTGTAAAATCTGCATTCATAATCAGAATTTTAAGTACAACTGAATAAATACAATGCATTCAATGAATGCAAAATTGATTTATAAATAAAATTTTTAATTCACATTCATTTTTACAAAAATGATTTATTATTCATTTCAATTATTCATTTTCGTTATTAAGAATAATGAATTAATTTTTTATTCATTTGAATGCTATTCACAAAGAATGCAATTTACAAAGAATTTCAGAATTTTCAATTATTCTTTTTTATTCATTATTCATTTTGTATTCATTATTCTCTTATTAGTCATTATTCTTTTGTCATTCATTACTCATTTTTTATTCATTATTCTTTTATTATTCATTATTCTTTTGTTATTCATTGCTCATTTTTTATTTATTACTCCTTTATTATTCATTACTAGCTGATATACCCGGTGTTACTCGAGAGTCATTTATATAAAAATTTTCATATACACTTTTCGATTTAATGTTTTTGTAAATTTTGAAATTTTGTAAAAACGTGTTAAATTTAAGTTTGAGACGACTATAAAAATATTAGTTAAAAAATTTACCAAGCTTTTTTAACGAAAAAATTATTTTATCACTGTTTTTTACAAATCAAAAACTGTTTTTTAGTTCTAAACTGAATTTACTGGCTACTGGTAAGCATGTTACTTGCACTTCGCTAATGAAAATCAAATTTATAAAAATCTTCCTAAAATTTTTTAGTAGTTTTTCCAGTTGAAATATAACAATTAGATTGTCTCTAAATAAAAAATTAATATAAATTGAGTCAGATAGTCGATGCAATTTCTTAAATCTTCTGAATTCCTATTTTATACGAAAAATTGCACAGTCGTTTTTTAATGTAAATTAGCCAAAAAGGTGTAAGTTAAGAAAGCAGTCGATTTTTCTTCTGAATTCCTATTTTATACGAAAAATTGCACAGTCGTTTTTTAATGTAAATTAGCCAAAAAGGTGTAAGTTAAGAAAGCAGTCGATTTTTAATTTTTATTATAAAATATACAGCAGCCTGTAGCAATAGTATCGACGTTAACAGATCGACATAAATCCAGCTGAAAAATTTGCAAGAACAGTGCAAGAAGTGCTATTATGTTATTTGCTGCAAGTTTACGCTGTGTGCGAAAAGAACTAAATTGGATAACAGTTACCGACTTTTCTAATATATTGGAATCGTGTCGGTAGTGCAGTACATATTCCTAATTTATAATATTTTCCAGCATACTTTTCAGCATACTTTCGGTTAGTATGCAATTGAACCGAAAAATTTGTTCAATGCAGCCAAGCTTACAACCATGATTGGAGAGTTAAAATGTCAAAATTTCGCTGTGTTTAATATGTCGGTACATTTAATTGGCGTGGAAATTTGACTTTCAACAATATAGTTCAAATAACACATTAAACATGAAAAATTAACTCTTACAGCATTCTTATTCACAGTCATCTTTTCGATGATACAATGATATAAATAGAACATTTAAAGTACCATTGATAAAGAACTGAGTTACAACGGTGAAACAATAGTGAGAAAAATGACAAATCACAACAAAACAAATTTAACAGGAGGGGGGCGGGGGGTGGGGAGGCAAAAAGTATAGATTTCTTTAGCCATAACTTTTGATTGGAAAGAGATATTGGGTTAATTTTTTCACATAAATTATTTTTGAGACTTGACTTTTTTGTAAAAAATATAAAAACAACATTTTGGAAAAAATAAATTTCGCGAAAAAAATCAAAGGGGGTACCCTTGTTGTTTTGATGACAAAAACAGTAAAATAATTTTTGCGCTTAGCTGGAAGAATTTTTGCAAATAAATGCTATGTCATATGAAAGGTAGCCAGATGTGCAATTTTTAATTGATTTCATTTTTACAACAACAACAATTTTTGAGTCATTTTTTGAGTAAAAAGTCAATATTTTGGACCTTTTTTGACATAATCATAAAACATATATACACTGACTTAACGGTACAGTTCAACCTATTTTTGTGAAGTGATTTTATTGAACTTTTGAACAAAAAAAATTTGAATGAAATATATTAATGGACAGCGGAGATATTTGCATCGAAAGACCAAACTTTGATTTTCATGTCGTTTTTTTCTCATTCTTAGGTAACGATGTTTTATGAAAAAGTCGTTGTACTGAAAATTTCTCCAATTTTGAAGATATGTGAGTGTTTTTGACGTCAAAATAACAAAAAAATTTTAAAATTAAATACACAAAAATCTCCGATACTAAAAAGTTTTATAATAACAAAATTACCGTTAGTTGAAAAATTTCAGAGGGGGCGTGGCAAAAACTAAGTATGTAACATTTTAAGTTGGGATAAACTTAATATGTGTACTTAGTTTGAGCAAAATCCGTTGAGCCGTTTAGATTTGTATAAAGGCCAAACAAACAAACAAACAGAAAATGAGTTTTATTACTATAGATTTTTTATTTTTTTATTTTATTTTTTTTTTTTTTGTTATTTTGTGCAAGACAACATTTTTCATTATTTCGATTTTAGTCGTTTATTTTATTCCTCTTTTTCGATATTGTTCTTTTATTTAGGTGTTTTCATTGTCAACTTCGGTAATTTTTCAAGAAATGCAGACCTTCCTCGAAAACATGTGTTTACGTTAAGGACCACACATTTTGGCTCCTACAAGTGCAAGACAACATTTTTTTGTTCATTATTTAGATTTTAGTCGTTTACTTGATCCCTCTTCTTTAATATATTCCTTTAATTTAGGTTTTTTCATTCCCAACTTCGCTAATTTTTTTTAAATGCAGATCTACCTCGAAACTCACTTCTAAAAAATGTAACGTTAAAGACCACATAAAACTGGTTATATTTTCGAAACAACAAAAGTTAGAAGAAAAGTTTGTTTACATAAGGACCACACATTTTGGCTCCTACAAGTGCAAGACAACATTTTTTTGTTCATTATTTAGATTTTAGTCGTTTACTTGATCCCTCTTCTTTAATATATTCCTTTAATTTAGGTTTTTTCATTCCCAACTTCGCTAATTTTTTTTAAATGCAGATCTACCTCGAAACTCACTTCTAAAAAATGTAACGTTAAAGACCACATAAAACTGGTTATATTTTCGAAACAACAAAAGTTAGAAGAAAAGTTTGTTTACATAAAATGCAGTCTTGTGTATATATGTATTCGAAAACTTTTGGTGCATAAATCGTCCTTGTAGGATGTATGGTTTGGGAGTTATGACAAAAAAACCACATGTTTTTGGCCAACTACCACTCCAAAAAGTGTTCCACAACTCCTAAACTACAAGAGATAGAGCAAAATGCATTTCGACAAAGAACTAACCCGCCTTAAGGACGAAGACATGGTGCTCATTTCAATGCATGATTCGTCCTTATCTGATATGTAATTTGGATTTTAGGGCGAATTTATGGCAAAAAAATAAAAATTCACAAAAAATGACACATGAAATTAACATGAAATCTAATTTTAATTCTTCCAAGGATGCAGTCTTGTAGGCAGAGGCTTAACAAACATTTTGGTACATAAGTCGTCCTTTTATGATGTATAGTTTAGGAGTTATGGCGAAAAAACCGAAAAAAACTACAAAATCACTAAAAATGACGTAGAAAACTAAGATTCTTGAAAAAAAAATATTTTTTTCTAAAAATGCAGTCTTGTGTATATATGTATTAGAAAAGTTTTGGTGCATAAATCGTCCTTTTAGGATGTATGGTTTGGGAGTTATGACGAAAAAACCACGTGTTTTTGGCCAACTACCACTCCAAAAAGTGTTCTACAACTCCTAAACTACAAGAGATAGAGCAAAATGCATTTGGACAAAGAAGTAACCCGCCTTGAGGACAAAGACATGGTGCTCATTTTAATGCATGAATCGTCCTTATCTGATATGTAGTTAAGATTTTACGGCGAATTTATTTCAAAAAAATAAAAATTCACAAAAAAGGACGTATAAAATTAACATGAAATCTAATTTTTATAATTCTTCCAAGGATGCAGTCTTGTAGGCAGAGGCTTAACAAACATTTTGGTACATAATTTGTCCTTTTAAGATGCATGGTTTAGGAGTTATGGCTAAAAAATGGAAAAAACCTAGAAAATCATCAAAAATGACGTAGAAAAAGACTCTTGAAAAAAAATATTTTTTCTAAAAATGCAGTCTTGTGTAATGATGTATTAGAAAACTTTTGGTGCATAAATCGTCTTTTTAGGATGTATGGTTTGGGAGTTATGATGAAAAAAACACATGAGACCTAGTTTCATATACGCACACATTTTTTGGTTTCATGAAATATTTTCAATATATTTGCAGAAACTGTATTTACCTGCACAAACTAATCCATGGGAAAACTCCTTGTTATCTGCATGCAAAACTTCAGTTTTGTATGTCAAGTAGAAGCCATGTTCTGATAGTTCCGAGGCACAACTCATTAAACTCTTCCCACCTGTTTTTCATTAACGCCATTAGGTATTCATATATATATATATACTAGCTGAAACCCGGCGCGTTGCTGCCCCGCCCCGTTTCCAAACACCCATCAAATGTTAACATTGTACATAGCATGTTTAAATTGTGGTTAAATACTAAATCTGTGCTACCTATAATTCCAAAGCTATTCGATAAATCATAAAGTAACTTAATCATAAAAGCCATTACTTTTGATTGGAAAGAGATATTGGGGTAATTTTTTCACATAAATTACTTTTAAGACTTGAATTTTTTGTAAAAGATATAAAAACAACATTTTGAAAAAAAAAAATTTCGCCAAAAAAATCAAAGGGTGTACCTTGTTGTTTTGATGACAAAAACATTAAAATAATTTTTGCGCTTAGCTGGAAGAATTTTTGCAAATAAATGCTATGTCATATGAAATTTAGTCAGATGTGCAATTTTTAATTGATTTAATTTTTACAACAAAAACAATTTTTGATTAATTTTTTGAGTAGAAAGTCAATATTTTGGACCTTTCTTGACATAATTATAAAACATAGTTTCACTGACTAAAAGGTACAGTTCAACCCATTTTTGTAAAGTATATTTATTGAACTTTTGAACAAAAAAATTTGAATCCAATATATTAATGGACAGAGGAGATATTTGCATCCAAAGACCAAACTTTGATTTTCATGGCGTTTTTTTCTCATTGTTTGGTAACGATGTTTTATGAAAAAGTCGTTGTACTGAAAATTTCTACAATTTTGAGTGTATGTGAGTGTTTTTGATGCCAAAATAACAGAAATTTTTTTAAATTAAAAAAAAAAAACTCCGATAAAAAATTATTATAATAACTAAATTATTATAATTATTATAATAACTAAAATGGCTTACTGCTTTGAAGTGTCATATGATTAGCAGCCATACAATTCATGAGAATGAATTAGAGGATCTACACATTCATATTCTAGTTTAAACAGTGAGTTGATCACAGCTTAATCACTCAAAGACTACTGATGAATCTTTATACAGAGTTGTTGTTGTTGTTGTTGCCTTCTTGAAAACCCATTTGATCTAAAGCTCACAATCTTAATTCAAAATTGCCGTTAGTTGAAAAAGTTCGGAGGGGGCGTGGCAAAAAATAAGTATGTCACATTTTAAGTTAGAATAAATTTAATATGTGCACCTAGTTTGAGCGAAATCCGTTGGGCCGTTTAGATTTGTAAAAAGGCCAAACAAACAAACAAACAGAAAATGATTTTTATTACTATAGATTGTCAATTGTATGAAAAAATAGATTTTTAGTCATAAACTTTGATTATTTGAGATATAGGCTTTGGCAGCAAATGTTGTAAATTTGATTGGAAAGAGATATTGGGGTAATTTTCACATAAATTATTTTTGACTTTTTGTAAAAAATATAAAAACATTTTGGAACAAATAAATTTCGCGAAAAAAATCAGAAAGGGTACCCTTGTTGTTTTGATGACAAAACCAGTAAAATAATTTTTGCGCTTAGCTGGAAGAATTTTTGCAAATAAATGCTATGTCATATGAAAGGTACGCCGATGTGCAATTTTTAATTGATTTCATTGTATGATGCCAGGCATAGTACCCTAAAATTTCCGTTTAAATCGGTCGACCCGCTTTTGCAGTTAGTGGTTACATCAAGAGTGGTTACATAAGACTTGTATTCCTCGGCAGACGTTGTTCGGCCCAAGATCGCCTTAATGCCATATACGAAAATGTCAAGAAATGCCAAAAATATTCACCATTTTCAGTATAACTGCCAAAAGTAACCATATGAATTAAATTACCAAATTTTAGTCAAATACAATCAAAACTGTTTGAAATATAGAATTTTTGTTGTTTTGTAAGCGGTAAAAAGGGGTGCGGCAAAATTATTTCCCTTAAACCATCTCGTACACGAAACAAATCGACTGCCAAAATATTATCTCAATTTAGCTAAAGCCTGGCGCACTTTGCTTCACTCTACGCTGACCCCCCGAAAAGTCAGTTTAACTAAAGTGGGACAGGCCTATTTTTAGTGCACTTGCCGAGAGTAACCATATGAGATAAATTACAAAATTTTTGTCTAATACGACCCAAACCGTTGAAATAAAATGTTTTCATTGGTTTGTGGGCGGTAAAAGGGGACGTGGAAACCAATTTTTAGTACATTTGCTGACAGTAACCGTACAAACTAAGCCAATATTTAAGCTCAATCGACCAGTAGTAAATTTTAATGATTTCTCAAAAAGTGGGTGTGGCTATATAGCGATTACGCCCCTTTTTAGTACAGTTGCCGAAAGTAACCATACGAACTGAGGTATCACATGTTAGTCTCATACGGCCAAAATTGCTTGAAATATAGTATTTACACTGATATGTGGGCGCAAAAAGTGGGCGTGGAAACCAATTTTTTGTACAGTTACTGCCAGTAACTACACAAACCAAAGTACCAAATTTAAGTCTTATACGACCAAAACCGTCTGAAATAAACCATTTTCATTTATTTGTGGGCGGTAAAAGGGGGCGTGGAAACCCATTTTTAGTACAGTTGTCGACAGTAACCCTACATACTAAATTACAAAGTTTTCGCCTTATACGACCAAAACCGACTGAAATATAACATTTTTATTGATTTGGGGGCGGTAAAAGGGGGTGTGGCAAAAATTTTTCCTAAACCATCTCGTACCTGAAACAAATCGACTGCCAAAATTTCAGGTCAATCGGTCCAGTAGTTTTGGAGGCTATAGGCATCAGACACACATCGTTTTGCTTTTTATATATATAGATATTGATTTGTGGGCGGTAAAAGTGGGCGTGAAAACATTTATATATAGTGTTTGCCTTTTGGAGCACCTACACAGCAAGTTTAACTGTAAAAATGTGTAGAACTCCGGAATTGACATGATTTCGAAAAAGTGGGCGTATTTATATGACGACCACGCCCATTTTGTGTCCACTTACCGATAGTAACCATCTGAACAAAATTACCAAATCTTAGTTTTTTACGATTGAAACCGTCTGATATATATCCTTTTTTTGTTTGTGATCGATGGAGCAAATTTGGCTTGTATGGGAGGTACCACGCCCCCTTCTCCAATCGTTACGAAACCTCACAGGAACACTCTCAAGATGTGGCTTTATTTTCCCTGAAAATTTCATAAAGATCGGTTCAGCGGTTTTGGAGTCTATACGTGATATAGCCACATACCCACCCACATACCCACATACATACATCCATTTTTATATATATAGATTAGGGGGTCAATTTGTATGGACGAATTTTTTGGAGGTCTGGCTCAGCGAAATTCGTAAAATACATGTAATTTCAAGACTTTTTCTCCACTACAGCATATACAAATTCTGAAAAAAAGCTGTGCGGACTTTCGTAAATAGATTTTGTTCTCAATTATAAAATATGAATGTATGTGTATGAATCTATTTACGAAAGTCCGCACAGCTTTTTTTCAGAATTTGTATATGCTGTAGTGGAGAAAAAGTCTTGAAATTACATGTATTTTACGAATTTCGCTGAGCCAGAATTTGACCCGCCCTAATATAGATATATTAATATTAATTTTAATTTTAATTAAATTAAATTTAAATTAATTATATTTATGTATTTATGTTTTACTATAAAAGAACATAGCTCTTATTGTACTTATGATTACTTAAATAAATAAATAAATAAAATAAAAAAATAAATCCCTAAGTTTGAGCGCAACATACAATTGCCATTACAATTTAGAAAGTTTTTTGACTCTCCCGTAAAATTTTTTAATTGTAGCTTACGGCTTTTTGATTCAATATGAAGATATTTAAAAAAATGCACTGCCTTGGAGGGGGGAAAGCGCCCCCTTCCTCCTGTGGACGCCCATGTATTCAACTGTTTCAATTTCAACACAAATTTTTAAAATTTTGTCAAGTGTAGGTATTGAATAAATATTGCAATTCATTATTAGTTCTAAGCAAATTAATATTAATCAATTTAACAATCATACGAGTTTTCATGTTGCTTGGTAACTCTTTTCGTCCAAATAAGTTAATGTTAATCAATCATTGTGCAAAAATTGAATGATTTTGGCACTCACGCAGATGACTTTACGCCATGCAAAATGCAAAGAGAATCCAACACAGCTTAGAACAAGATTTTTTTACAAATTTTATGATCAGTAAAATTGATTGGTTGAATAAACAAACATCTAAAAATCTTCAATTCTAAGTATCTATGAAGCTTGTTTGACATAAACATAAGCAAATTATTTGCAAGATCTTTCAAATTTTCAAGCTCATTTTGCAAAATTAGGCATCTAATCATGAGACGGTACAACAACCTGAAGCCAAGTGAACCGCCTTCAAATAAATAAACGCACAAAAAATGCCATCAAATGGCATTTTTAAGTGGCGTCGTCTAGCAGGCGGTTTTTGTGGATATCAGCTGAGCTGTAAGCCGATAGAGCTTGATCAAGAATAAAAAGGCACTAATTTTAATTTGTATAGCATTTATTAGATATCAGAATCGGTGAGTCTATTCTTATTCAGACGGTAGGAGTTCAAAACAAATGAGTACTCAAACTCAAAGTATTGTAAATAGCGAAGAAGATGCGACACTTTTTACATTTTCCTCAACTTGCAATCTATTTATTTTAATTTTCTGACACAAATTAAATTTCTGATAGCAGTTGTTGTCATTGTTGTTGTTGTTGTTGTTGTTGTTGTTGTTGTCGATTAGGTTATGTGAGACGTTGAACAAAACATCTACTGAATAAGAAGAGCAGCCGCCACAGTGATCATCATGATCATAAGTGTCACATGCATTATCAACATCATCAGCCAGAGTAACATATCATAGTTAAGATACAGCTGCTATTCAAAAACAACTAACTTACTAACCAACTAACTAACTATGCGGCAACTAACCTGAGCTAGTCGCGCTCGAGACCGAACTTTGAGCTGTTGTTTCTTGGCATTCGCCGGAGAGCGCAGATCGTCGTCAGTTCGTCAACGCTTAAGCTAGCAAACCCAATTAGTTAAGAATTAATAAGAAAAAAATAAAAATAAAAAAAGAACTTTGTGCCGGCTTTTCGAGTGTTTGTGCCGCAATCGCAACTCCCACTCAAAAGTAGTAGTGAATTTTTATGATTTATGAAAATCAAACAAAATATATAAATAAATATTTGCGTAATTAAAATTGTTATATTCATGTTAAAACACAGTCAGACAAACACGCTGCAGAAATGACAATGCAAGAGTAAGAATTTTAACTCAAGTAGACCAGAAAACTTATGTTTTCCTTTTCCTTAACTATTTAAGCAAATTTCAAAAATCTGTGAGTTCAATTGTGAAACATAAAGTTTAAAATAAGAGTGTCGTCATAAATTGGCAAAAATATTTAAAACAGTCAAAAGAAAGCTAAAAACCTCTAATCAAAACAAAAATAAATAGACCGAAATATCAAAAAAAAAAAAAAAAAAAATAATAGATTGTAACAAAAAAAAAACAACATTTGTACATATTAGCTAAAGACACGACACCTAGAACAGCGCATGCGTGAAAGTGAGCTAAAAGTCAAAACAAAACTAATAAAGTTTTATAATAGCTGATCAGTGTTAAACTAATAACAAAGATAAATATGCGTTTAAACTATAAAGCAAAAAGCACTACCAGAACAAACAGTCATCTTAGCCATGTTATGGCAACGGTTTATTTCTGGAAACTGCACATACATATCTAGTAAAAGGAACCGGCTGATATGATGCGAAATATTGACCACAACAAACATACGTATCTATGAAATTAACAAAAAAAAAACCATGCTAATTTTTGATTAAATTAGCGTTAATTAAGTAGATTAAAATAAATTCAGTTAATATTGTCGCCAGCAAAAAGTTTTTTTATACAATAAGAAAGTAATGTATGTTGAAAGATTGCTGTTGCCAATGTCAATATTGTTTTTTTTTATTTTTTTGAACCAGTTAACAATTTCTAGTGTTTTTTTTTTTTCAAATAGATTAAATCACAGAATTTCACTGAACAGTTTTCGAATTGTGGAAAGCTTTAGACGTAAAGAATAGTGACTACACAGTATGTGACGGTTGTTATCGTCACAATCCAGCAGACGGACAGACAGACGAACAGGCGGACATGACAAAATCGACTCAGGAGGTCATTCTGTCCAAAAATATATATACTTTTCTAAGCCAGCCAAGCCAAGCCTAATCGGCGCACAGTGCGCTTTTTTCGATTTAAGGATGACATTTGCATTATCTCAGAAACTATAAAAGCTAGGTACAAATGAGTTTTAGCCTAAGTTAAGTAACAGCACAAAAAATAAGAATTCTAGGTCAACTGCATCGCCTACTTCCCATACAAACCATATTTTTTTTAATAAAAAAACCCGCATAAAATTGCTTATTTATGTTTTAAAGAGTAAATTTAGTTTATTTAACTTCACTTAAACGTCATGCTAAAAATATTTCAAATCGGATAACTTTTAGATATATCTCCTAAAAAAAATATTACCAAATTACGGAAATTTAAAGAAAATTGTTTTTAAAAAAATGGTTGCTAATACAAAATTAGGTCACAACTTGTTTTAAATTAGGAATTTTATTTTATTTTTCTTTAAATTTAAGAATACCTAGAAATTGTCTTGGAAATGGCAAAATTTGATTTTTAAGACTTTTTTCAAATAAAGTGGTTTTTCTTAACCCCCCGTCAAACACATATTCTGAAACCTTCGAACAAACACCTATGCCTGGCCAGACCCCTATACGTTTTTATGCATTTGCACGGCAAAAAGGGTGCCATAACTTTGAATTTCTAAGTATGCTCATTTATTATTTTTGTCTTTAGACTTTTTTTTTGATTTGTTGATATATGTAGCTACCTAAATGTAAAAAAATGTTTATTCATTTCGTGGAATGCATGAAAAACAAGTATAATCAACTTTAGAATGTTGTTGGCACACAGGATTAGTGCATTTGGTGCAGTAAAAACGTATCTTCCTACGCAGCTTTTCGTCTTGCGTGGCACAAATTCTGCAATCTTTTCTGGAATTCAGTGTACTAGGGCCGCTTTGTTGGTTAGGTAGCATGTTGCTGGGAGTATTCAACGGCCTTCCAAAGAAAGATTTAATGGCCAAACGGGTTGAATGTTGTCCCAAAATATGGTTGTTGTTCATGCGCTTTTCAGTATTAGCAAGCACCAATTGTTTACTCAGCGTATTCAAGAACATTCGTCGCTTCTCTGTTGCAAAAAAATGCTAATGGCCAACGTCTGGTAGACCGTTTTGTGGAGTAATGCGTTACCATTTGGTCCATTGTATCAACGCCGGCTTTTGTTGAATCGTAAAATAATATAGCTTCCGGTTTTTTTGCTACGCCTTCAACTTTCTCGGTGTTGCGCACAGAGGATAGTAGATTTACTGCTTTGTTCTTCTTTGGAACGTATCTGCACAGTGATACAAGGTTATCATAGAAACCGAACACAGATGAAAGCTTTTGTTGGATCTAATGGTGCCAACGTATGCTAGTCCAATCGACGAAATTAGCTGCGTCTAATGTTTTAAAGAAGTTATCAGCAATAATAGTTCTGCCGCTGTTGGCGTTTCGATTAGCCAAACTCATGAGCACATTTTCGCCTTGGTTTAAATCCATGTATATGAATACACGATTTGTTACTTTGATGCGCTGTATTCGATTTGACAATAGTCGTACGCGCGCATTTCGTCAACAAGCCGACAAAGCTGCTCCCATTCGCGACATAAGGAACTTCTTGAATAACAATATTGCTAGTAATTTTGAACCATACGAAAGTGTAACCATCCATGAGCAGCTATTTCCATACCGTGGGCGCACAAAGTTCACCTCTGAAACGCATGATGTTGTGCTGGCGAAATCTCACTGTAGCGGGTTCAACTGTATTCCACTTGGTACCATCTTTTCCAAGCAAAAAACCGTCTGCAGCTTGAGTTGGTGCATTCTCACTTTCTTCTTCGGATTCTTCATCGCTGTCGAATATTTCATTTGCTTCAATTTCCAATTCATATTCAATGTCCGAGGCGTCATCTTCGGGCACAAAATCTGTGTTTTCACCGCTTTGGTCTTCAAATAAATCTAGTTCTTCGTCTGCTTCTGTGTGAAGTGCGAAATCACGCTGTAACGCTGATGATAGTTGTTGTTGTTGGAAATTAGCAGTAAAGCTGCCTGTACGCAAGCGCGTATTGTACAAAAATTCTAAATCCTCTGCCATAACAATAGTAATAATTTCACTTTAGTTTCCGCACAAAAAATTTATATTTCGGACTGTCGATGTTGTATGTTCAGCATTCAATAATAAACTAACTGAACTCAAAACCAAAATCATAAACGAAAGAAAGAAATAAGAGAAAAATGAACCTGGAAATGAAAAACTACCTGGAAGCAAACATCTGCATTGAATTCACATAAAAACAACCCAAAACATAAAAAAAATACCTGGAAACAACAATCTGCATTGTATTTGCAGAAAAATAACCCAAAATGTGTATAACAATAATTTATTTCATACAAATTGTATAGGGCTCTGGCCAGGCATATGTGTTTGTTCGAGGGAGACTTTTTTGCAGTTTTCTTCGTGTTGGAACGATATTTTAAAATTTTTTTTTTAATAGAAAGCCAACAATATTTTAGCCGGCTTCCGGCAAATACAGGTATCTACCTAAACTAGAAGTATGTGTAATTAACACTCGAAAATGAAATATGCCTGGCCAGAACCATGTGTTTCTCCAAAGGTTAATAGCAGCTAGGTGCAGCAGGTTTTTACAGAAACAGAAGGTAGAAGTACGATATTTTATGATAGTTATAGCCTTCGACTTTAATAATGCTTAATTAGCTAGATATTTTCTACTAAATTTTACTTAAATTTTCATTCCGTGAAAAATTTACAGTCATATTTCAACGATTTTTCTATTTTTATTCATTAACATTTTTTATTGTATTTTATATTAAATGCAATGGCAATTAAGACATAAAAAAGTCAAAAAAAGTATAGCAGTGAGGAGACTGCCGACCGAAGCGAAAACCTCTATATAAAATATTAATATTCCTTGGAGGACTTTGTCCTGCCACGGACCGTTTTACTGCTTTATAAAAATTCTCATGCTAATCGCAAAAAATTTTATATTTTCACTCCCTCAGTCTTTGATTATATCTTTCAAAATATTTTTTATTCAGATAGCATTTTTATTTTATAATTACACCAAACTGTATTATTACATTTAAATTTAATATTACTGATATAAAAATAAAATACAGGTAGCACTATTGAATGAAAAATAATCCTTATAAAATAAAATAAATTTTCTATTTTTTATATATGATATTTTGTTTGATTCGTCTTAAAGTCTCTTTCAATGCCTGCATTTGAGATCTTGCTACAAGGAAAACTGAAAACATAGCAAGCAAAGTGCAGTTTATTTTCTTCCCCCCGATTCGGTTCATCATTAATGCACATTATTTTCGTCTTTTATCATTTCATTATATTTTAAATTATGGGTATTAATATAAAAAACAGAGTAACACATAAACAAAAATATAAATTAAACTTATTTAAATAATAAATATACACATAAAATACGTATACATAGAATTTGTATTTACATAAATTTCATTGAATTTCATTTACATTATTTTCACTGTTTGCGTTAATTCTAAAAAAGAAGACACTCGATGGTTGAAACACGAAATGTCACTCCTACCTATTACAGTAAGAATAGATACATAACAAAATAAAAAGTAATAAACAAAAAAAAATATTTAAAAATTTAACTTAATACAATTATTATCATTTAACTAAAAGATCTAATCAAAATAATAATTAATTCAAAACAAAAATTGAAAAATCGACAAAATCAAGAATAACAACATATAAGATTAAGTAATTTTAATTTAAGTAAAGTTTTGAATTGCATAGAATTAGTGAAAGAGAGATATTTAAGAGAAATGTTGGAAAATTACATGCTTAAAGTTGCGTTTAGTTGTAATACTTTTTATACTTAAAGGCAGTGAATTCCACAATCTGATGGCGTTCACGTAAAAGAGTCTGTTAGAGTTAAAAAAAATTATAAGTAGGGATTAAAAGATTCAGATTTCTAGTTGACCTACAAAATTGTAGCTTTTCAAATAAGTAATCAGGAGTGCGAGTGCAGATCAGGTTGTGTAAAAAGATGCAGTTTCTAGCATCCAAATAGTTGAAGATGTTGCAACCGAGTACTTTGTTACTCAAGTGACTAATGCGGTCAAACTTTCTAAGACCAAAAATGTATCTTACAGCATTATTAAACTCAATTTGTAACTTAAGCTTGGATCGGGAATCAAATTTACTATGCATTATATCTGAGTAGGAGATAAATGGCACAATCAGCTGATTACTAATTTTTTTCTAGTCTCTACAGGCACAAATGATGCAGTCCACCTAAGGTTTCGCAGATGTTTTAATGTTTGTCATGAAACTCAAACACATGCTCTTGGATATTGGCTGTCAGGCGCCCAGATTTTTTCGTTTGACATAATTTTGACAGATTTGTAGGCATTGTCGAAAAGGAATCAAAACAAACACAGAATATAAGGGGTACTTTTTAAAGTCTCTCCGTATCGAGCTTACCTGGGGCAGAATTACAGCATCCGTGATTGAGCAAAATTACGAAGAGCACGACGAGACAAGTACCTAACAATCTTGTACAATTTTGCTCGATCACGGATGCTGTAATTCGGCCCCTGGTTAATATGCATTGCTGAGCGCCTGGTAGTCAAGATCCAAAAGCGTCATTTAAAAACCTACTCGCTGTCATGGCAGAATAACCAGGTAGGGCCGACTCGCTCAGTGCCCTCACGCATTAAGGGCAAAATAGACTACACAGACTGTTTGCGCAAACAAGACTTTTTTCTAGTCATAGCGACGACCAGGGATGGTCATGATTACAAATCACGATTACTGATTATGATTACATGGATTCAGATTGCTCAGATTACTTGATTGTACTAAATATTCAGAAAAATCACATTGAAAACCAAATAAAAATACTTTCAATTAAGTAATCATGATAAGGTAATTACAATAGATTATAAAAAATAAAGTAATCATGCAAGGCGATTACATGATTTTTAAAAAAATTGAGTAATCGTAACATGGAATTACATGATTTTTTAATAAATCAAGTAGTCAGTAATCAGACCCAGCTTTCGGTGATTACAGATTACTTTTCGTCAAACAAAAAATTCAAAATTTGTATGTAATTTTATTATTCCAGTAATTTCTATTTACCATAAATACAATATTTTCTTCAGCAGCTATTAGTGAAGCAGATATAAGTGATGTTAATGTTTGTTGGATTGGTTTTGTTAAAGAAGTGGTAACAATAGTGCTCAGAAACTTTTTCTGTATTTTACTTGTCTCAGTTTTACAGTTGAACGACATATATAAAAACAGATATAAAACAATATATTAGCTAAAGAAATCTGCAATCAACGAATGGTTAAGCCTGATTACTGATAAATTTCTTAATCAGAATAATGCATTCATTAGTGGAAAGTCATTGATTACTTAAATTAATCACTGATTACTTTTGCATGATTACTGATTTCTCAAAAAAAATCACTGAATACTTTAAAGTTATTAATGATTTATTTTAAGTAATGAAGTAATATATTTGTGTATGATTAATTGTAATCAGTAATTTTTTGTAATCATTACACGAAAGTAATCATTACTGGCCAACCCTGGCGACGACCATACACTACACAGACTTTGTTTGCGCGGACTTGAGTTTTTAGTTCAAATTCTATTAAATTTTTATGTTCTGCTTTCATTTTTATCTATTTTCCTTCACGCTCGTCTTCACTCTATAAAACTTTCGGGATAATGGCAAGTCGGTGTGATTTTCACTACACACTTAACAGACGGTTTGCGCAAACAGCCAAAAATGAAAATATTTTCATTTTTGCGCAGGCATCTGCAAAAACCTAAAACAGCCAAATACACTGTCGAACAGTCTCCGCAAACACGTGTTTGCGCAAACAGTCTGTGTAGTCTATTTGGCTCTTTAACGAAGAGTGGAAAATGAAAAGGTTGAGTAGTTGTCAAAATGACGAATTTCGTAGAAACGTCAAATGAAATAAGAACATTATAATTTCAAATTGTAAATAGTGTGGACACGTGTGTTAAGTTTCTGTTAATTTGAATGAAAAATATTATAAAAACAGTGTAAATAAAACTATAAAATGCCGAGGAAGTGTTCAATTTTCAAAAAAGCGAAAAAACGAGTTTAACCAAAAATCAACTGCAAAACATGAACATAAAGAAACTTGAGATAAACAGCTAATTTTGACAACTAGCTCGCTTTTCTCTGCTTTCTACTTCATCCCTCTCCGAGTCGGCCCTCCCTGGTTATTCTGCCATGCTCGCTGTCTGTATTGATGACGAGAGTAACTCGGAAAATCACGATGACGCAAACCAAAGATTTACCCTCTACCAAAATCGTTCAACGCGCCTAACGAAGTTTTCACTTCATAAACGAAACCTTGAAAAATACTTTGTGCTCGAATTTATTATTGTTTTTATTGTTTATTTTTGTTAAAAAGTTTCAACTTTGACGAATTTTGTAAAAAAAAATCAAACAATACATCAAGTTTTAATACCACATTCACAATACATGTTTTATAATCTGATGAATAAAAATTTAACAAAAAAAAAAAACACAAATGTCATCCTAAAATTAAAAAAAGCGCACTGTGTGGCGTTACAAACAGCGACAAAGTACATATAATCTTTACGCAGTACGCATGGGTGTACAATAATATATCATGATTTTTTCACTAGTTTCATATTTTTTTTTAGTATTTTTTTATTATTTATTTTTCATTATTGTACATTAAGACTTATCTTTTATAGTACATCAAAGGAGGGAAATCAAATTGATAGATATTTACTTATATACTAACATTTATATGTAGTATTATTTTTTTTTAAATATTAATATTACTAATGAAAAACTCACAAATAATATATATATATACGATGTTTTTGGTAGTTAATGCAATCTTGAGTTGAAATTACTTGTCCTTATAACAAAAGTGATGTTCAAATATGTCGCGAGATAAATGTCGTGTGCTAAATTATACTAAAGCTTAAAACAAAAAAAAAAGAATACAAGTTTTTCAACATGACAACTATTACTAGGAAGCAACATTGATCTATTTTAGTTTAAAATAAGTCGTATTAAAATTTTTTGTTGTGTTTTGCAGATTTCTGCATTTTTCTAGAAAACGAGTTTCATTTTTTGTCGCGTGCTAGATCCCATGGTTATTGCTTGTGTTGATTCTGAATTATTGATTCTTAAAGAAAAACACTTCGACCTTTCATTAAGAACGTTTATTGTGGACTAAAAAACTTAAAATATAAAGTCAAGATGTATTAATGCTAACGTATTAAGTATATAAGAAAAATAAAAAGTTAATATGAGGAAAAGAGGAAAATATATTTAACACATATTCGGATTGATATTTTAAACTACTTTTCCAACAGCTTATATACATATTGGAAACATAAATTTTACAGAACCTACTTCTTTTACTAGTCACAATGCTACTAAAATGCTATCGAAAAATAAAAAAATAATTAAAAATTTTTGTTGAGTTTTCTTTACGTTTTTGCATTTTAAAGGTGTACGAATGTTGCGTGCTCGACTGTGGAAATTTCCATACGCAATTATTTTTTCGGGACACCTCTAGTTTAGTTTTAGCAGAACTTTGAAATTATAAGAAGTTTATTTCTTAAAAGAATTGTTTAATGTAAAAAATTTTATGCTATCATATTACAAATTTGGTATCAAATTAAAGAGAAAAAAATCTTTAAAAAATACTAAGTAAAAAAGAATATGAAAAATGTCCTTTTTATTGGAAAATCTATAATATTCTTGAAGTTTTTAGTCCAATTTAAACAGAAAAAATTTGTTAATAAAATCTTATTGTTAAAAATGTTTCTAAATTTTGTTTTTAAATGCTGTTCTTAAGATTAAGTAAATTTTCCTTAACTGAAGTACAATTTTTTTGAGTGTATTACAGTCGATCATTTCAGGGGATGTTGTGCTGCTGTAGTTGATGTTTGGTTGGTTGTTGGGTTCACGAAATTACCGAATTCAGTCAGCTCGAAAATTGTTTATGATCTAAAAGTGCAGAGCTGGGTCAAAAAGTATACATTACAATTCAATTCCAGTTTCTTGGAATTAGGAATTGGTAATTACATTCCTCTCAATTCCTCAGGAATGTAATTGGAACAAAATCGGCAATTCCATTACAGTAATTGTAACTGGTAATTGAATACCTCAATGCCTTGAAATTTAATTGGAAAGAACGGTCAATTCCATTACAGGAATTCTAATTGGTAATTGAACATCTCAATTCCTAGGGAATGGAATTGTAAAAAATCGTCAATTTCATTACAGGTATTGTAATTGGTAATTGAACATCTCAATTCCTCAGGGGGAAAAATTAATTGGAAAAAATCGTCAATTCCATTACAGGAATAGTAATTGATAATTGAACACCTCAATTTCTTGAAATTGAATTAAAAAAAATGGTAAATTCCATTACAGGAATTGTAATTGGTCATTGAAAACTTTGATTCCTCATAAATTGAAGTGGAAAAAATCGTCAATTCTATTGCAGGAACTGTAATTTGAAGTTAAAATTTCAATTGCTTTTTCATTTACTCAAAACTACTTCATTATGTATTAGAAAACTTTATTTGACTCCCACTGTTAGTCAGTTAATGAAACCGTTACAAACTGTTACAAATATATGTATTATCGAAGATACCAATTATTTGATTTAATACCATATTTTGGGTTAGAACAAAATATACAGCTGCTACGCTACCTGGTTCAATCCCGCCGACTTTTTGTAAGGTGCTCGGTACAAAACTTGCTCACCCCTGCACAAAATTCAATTAATCTGCCTAACAAAGCGATGTTTTCCAATTCCATTCCTAGGGAATTGAGGCGTTCAATTACCAATTACAATTCTCGTTATGGAATTTACAATTTTTTTCAATTCGATTCCTAAGGAATTGAAGTGTTCAGTTACCCATTACAATTCCTGTAATAGAATTGGGAAAAAAATGGTCCGAACAAATGAGGTGTTCATTTACCAATTACAATTCCTGTTATGGAATTGACAATTTTTTCCAATTCCATTTCTGAGGAATTGAGATGTCCAATAAATAAAAAAAAATAAACTGGCCATTTCAGCCCTTGGAAGGACTTTGACTTTGGCTTCTATTGATCTATTGTGTTGTGCGTGTTATTGAATGTTTGATCACAAATGACCGAGAACTTGACCTACGTGTTTTATGCCGACTCCGAACGGCTTATGTTCTGAAGAAGCTTTACATGGCAGTTTTTACTCTCTGAGGCTTGCCATTGCCTGCAGAGAGGTGACGACCGAACAGAAAAATGAATTCAATTGAAAAAACTTTCTGTCTGAGCTGGAATTGAACCCAGGCAACCCCGGTTCTTTAGCTTAGGGGCCACGCACTCTACCCACTAGGCTGCGGCCGCCACATGAAATCAATTCCAATCAATTCCAATTCCAAAAGAGATGTCCAATCACCAATTACAATTCCTGTAATGTAATTGAGAAGTTTTTGCAATTACATTCCAGAGGAATTAAAATGTACAATTACCAATTCCTAATTACAAGGAATTGAAGTTGAGGTGTAATTAAATTAATTGAGGTGCAATTGAAATAAAAAGGAATCATTAGAACCCAGCTCTGAAAAGTGTTATTCTTTGCATAGAATTGGTTGGAAATCTTCAAAAATCAATTATATCATTTTCTTTTGTTCTCACGGTTTTAATGATTTTTCGTGATCTTTCGTTTTTTGTCATTTTAAAAATAATTATTATATGGTAGGAACTCAGAAAGTTTGGGTAATTAGTCGAGAAAAAATAATTTGAGGTAAAAAATAAAAAAAAAATCGCAAAAGATTAGCAAACCCACACATATATAATTTTTCAGGATCGAACAAGAAACACCAAAGATATAACGAAAACATAAAAAAAGCACCATAGGGAAAATATAAAAAAATTTTTTCTTCGAAAATGTCATTTAAATGTCTAACGATTGAGACGGCATCAAAAGTAGGTTTATTTTTCTTCCATACAAAGTTATACGGTCTTGTGACCAATCCAGTTAACATTTAAGCAAAGTAGTAAAAAAAAGAATATCTATGTAGAAATATGCAATAGATTCTAAACCAGCCATCTGGTTAGCATTGGGATTTGTAAAAAGGGGTTTCTGGGCACGGTGGCTTATTTGGATGTATCTATTTGTATCTATATTGGCAATATATTGATCACAAGAGGGCACGTAGTACAATTATTTATTCATTGGGAGGCGTAGCAACGCAACACAATGAATTTTATTTTATTTTTAGAATGACATTTGCATAATGTCATTTGCATTTCCAGAAGCTATAATAGCTAGGGTCATGAAATTTTGTATCAATGATTTTTATACCAAATTTAGTAATAACACAAAAAATTAGAAATTTAGGTAAACTGAAACGTCTATCTCCCATACAAACCAATTTTTTTCATTAAGAAAAACCCGCATTTAATTGCTTATTTTGTGATTTTAAAGAATATATTTAGTGTTTTTTGCTACATTTAAACGTTATGCCAAACATTTTTAAAATCAGTTAACTTTCGGATATATCTCCCATACAAATAGATTACCAAATTCACGAAATATAAAAAAAAATTCCAAAAAATAGGGTTGTTAAAAAAAGAATTAGGTCACAATTTGTTTTAAGTTGTGAACTTAAGAGTACCTACATTTGTCTTGGAAAACAGTGCATTTTAAGGCAAAATATGATTTTTAAGCGTTTTTCAAATGAACAATTTTTTTATACGCAAGTAAACGTACTCAAAGTACTATATTGTATGATAGTTATAGATTTAAAGTGATATATGGTGATATATGGTGATATAAGCAAGATATTTTCTACTAAACTTTAGCTTAATTCAAACTCCTTCATGAATTTATAGGCGCACTCTTTTACAATTTTTTTATTTTTTCAGTAATTATTCATTTTTTTGTAATACAAAGGCTAACCACCTTAATAATTAACAAAAAAATAATATCAAAAAATACCTTTTGCTTAAAGTTTTAAATAATTCAAATTGTGCTTCAAATTTTTTGCTTAAAATATGCTACTTTTTGTTTGAAAAAGTTTCAACTTTCACGAATTTAAAAAAAAAAACTAATGAGAGAATGATGTTTTCAGTATTTTTTTTATAATGTTGAACTAATTACCTGTCGAAACACATTTTTTTTTATGAGATTTAAAAAAAACCCTTTGTCATCCTAAAATTGGAAAAAAGGCACTGTGTGCAGGCCAGACAAAGATAGTACATAATAATAATATAAATTTTTTGAAATGATATAAAATGAAATTATTAAATAAAAAAGTCAAATTTAATATCTGAAGAAGAGTCACAGGTTTGCCTTTTCGTTTTGAGATAAGAAAAAAGAAATACTTATTCTATTGTAGTTCGATGCTTTTTTATATAATTTAATTTTACATGCATTTAACCTTCTACTGCACACGAAGCCACCCAGTAGCGGATGGAATATATTCCGAATATATGAAGCATCAATTACCTTGTAATGACCACTACTTCCGACTATATTACCTTACTATGCATAAAAGGCCTTACATTTAACATTGAATGAGACAGAAGGTAAGTGATCGCCTCCCTTCAGCATTACCTAGAAGTTATGGAGTAACATACTACTTGTATTAAGTTATAAAAATCACTGCATTACTTTTCCTTGTATGCTACATTACAGGTAATGAGGTATGAGTTAATTACTTCTGCTATATGCAGACGCATTACTTTTTGAAAAAAGTAATGCTTCCTTACCTGGTAATTTATTCTGTATTAGTTCTATGGTAGCCACTGGCAAATCCGCTGCTGGGCATATATGGCTTTTCATTTTTAAATTAGAATTTCCAACGGATATTAGAAGCTACGAAAAAGAACAGTTATTAATATTCATAAGTAGACGCTTGTTAATTTGTGGTGAAAGTTGTCGTCTCTTTTTTACTCAGCTGCTTAAAAAAATCTCAGTTTAGTTTATCAGTGCGTGTTTTTTTTTTTCTTTTTTAATTCCAGAAAAACAGAGCCCAGTGAACCAAAACTACCGTTTTCGAATTCAATTTATGAACCTTTTCGGGTAGAAACTTTTAATTTCGGCACTCATAAAAGAACCCTTTTTGTATCATTCGCCGAACTAAAATGCCTCTCACAACTGAACCTTATTTTGTTCGGAAATGAGTTAAAAAAGAACCTGAAATTGTACTTTTTTTGTTCAAAAATTAGTTAAAAAAAGAACTATTGAAAAGTTATTTTTCGGCACTTGGAAATGAACCCTTTTGAATTAATCGCCGGACGATAGTGCCTTTCAGAAACGAACCTTTTTTCTTCGTAAATGAGTTAAAAAATTAACCATAGAAACGTCTAGCAGTACATTCATCTCTCTTCTTATGGCGAGCATCAATTTGCACTGGTGAAAAAGTTTATATGACGTTTGTATGAAGGTTAACATTTTAATTTACTAATATAAAAATATCAACAAAGGTTTAAATTATTCCTTTTTTTACTCATTTCAGTATATAAAAAAAAAATATTTATGATTAATCTCTGAACTTATTTATACAAAAAATGGTTCGTTTATGAGATATTGTTTCTACTGATATGAAAAAAAATTATTATTTTTTTAACTCGTTTAAAAATGCAAAAACGAAACATTAATATTCATTTCTGAACTCATTTATGGACAAAAATGGTTCATTTACGAGGAATTTTTATCTTCTAAAATGATTCTTTTTCGACTTAAAATAAGCTTTTTATGAATTTTGCAAAAAAAATTCAGTTTTAACTTATGGGAAAAGTTTTTACGAATTTAATCTTCTATAGAGCACTTTTAAGCGACAAAATAAAAAATCAAAAATTTAAAAAAAATTCTAACCAAAAACGTTCGCAACACTCTCACATTACGCAAAACCTTCGCTTATGGTTCAGTGGTAGAATTCAGAAAATGAAACATTGTTTTTACTCAGTTAAGCCTAGTACTCTGTTCGTTTTCGTGAAATTTCGCTGGCAACGTGAAATTTATTTGTTGCGTGAAATGTCTGGCTTAAAGTTTGTTGCGAGGAATTTCTATGGCAACGTTTCTCAGAGAGACTCAGAGAATAAGTTGGGAGATTTCATATGATATCTCTCTGTTCACTTCAAAATAAATAGGCAAATTGTCGTCAAAAAATGTTGCTCAGAAACATGTTGCGATAATTTCACGCAGCAGAACAGAGTACTGCTCTGACGAACATGTTGTGAAAATTTCCACGCTTGTTTCGCAGCTGTCACTTTTTATATGGAGATTTGAGTGGAATTTCACATGAAACTGAGCAGAGTACTATGTTTAACGTGTAAGCAGAGCTGGGTTGTAATGATTACTTTTTAATTTAATTCCACACCAATTCCTAATTCCAAGGAATTGGAATTGGTAATTGTTCGTCTTAATTTCTCAGGAATGTAATTGGAAAAACTTTTCAAGTGCATTAAAAGAATTGTAATTGGTAACTGAATTGAAGTGTTCAATTACCAATTACAATTCCTGTAATGGAATTGACAACTTTTTCAATTCCATTTCAATGAATTGAGGTGTTCAATTGCCAATTAAAATTCCTGTAATGGAATTGGCGATATTTTCCAATTCCATTCCTAAGGAATTGAGGTGCTCAATTACAAGTCCTGTAATGGAATTGTCCTTTTTTTAAATTTCATTCCAAGAAATTGAGGTGCTCAATTACCAATTACAATTCCTGTAATGGAATTGACGATTTTCTTCCAATTACATTCCTTAGGAATTGAAAGGAACAATTACCAATTCCTAATTCCAAGGAATTGGAATTGAATTGTAATGAGTACTTTTTGACCCAGCTCTGCGTCTAAGTAAATGTTCAAACGTGTTAATGCATTATTATAATGCACATGTGTTATTATTAATCACGCATTCCTTTGAACAGCCATATTTGACTTCTAACGGAAACGGTACTACTTTTTTGAAAAGATTTTGTTTGCATATCTAATTGACGACGTTGGAGCCAGACTGATCTACTGCACAAAAGTAAGTTTCTGAGAAAATTAAGGAAACGCGTTACGCGGTGTTGCGAGATACCTATGGGGTTTTTTATTATTTTATTTTAGGTAAATGTACTTCTGATGAGTATGAAATATATTATGACCAAGTTTTATCTATATAGTTTATTTAATAAAGCAAATATTCTTATTTTTGCGAAGAACAAATTACTTAGATCACTGTGGCATTACACAAATTTGAAAAATATATTAAAAATGTAGGTACAGGAAAAACAATGTACTTTGACATCATAAGATAAACTACATCTTAATCATCACCTATCACGGCAGGCCAAAAGTTTTCATCACCTAGTGCTTCCTGATTGCCACTTCTTTTAGGAGCATGTGCATGGTAATGCCAAGTAAAACTGATGATGGATGGGAGGCACGAATTTTATAATTTTTCTTATATCTTGCATTTTTTGATACGATATTAGTCTGGTTGAGGGGGCTTTTTTCGGTGTATAATTCTTCGGGTTTAAAAAAAGTTTCGGCATCCATATCATTTGGTTTCAGATCAACCGTTTCATATTTTTCCGTGTAATTATCATTGTAATTGATTAAACTTGAATCTTCACAAAACTTTATCTTTCGCATCTTGGAAATTTTTGCGTCTTCTCTTAATATAATGTGATACCCTTTAAAAAGTCCTGTGAGGCTTTCAAAATCAAGGAATATCGTTTCTAGATATGGCGATTTATTAACCAGAAACATCATAAAGTGCAAAACTTTCCAGTTTCTGTTTTGACCAGAGCAACGGTCGCTAAAAAACATAGAGATTTGACGGTGTCTGGCACGGAATCTGCAAGAAAGTAGCGTAGTGAGGACAAATTTCTTGAGAGCCTCTAGCCCCACAATGTTCTGGCCACATATTCATTAAGATGTTTTCTCCTTCCTTTGTATAAGTATGAATCCTAAAGTTAAGCATTTGCAGTTGTCTTAAATAATAAACTTCTCTAGTGTTCAAATAAGGAAGAGGCAGGGTTCGTTCTAGGTCAAAAGTAGCTAGTAATAAGGATTCATCAGTTTTCACTTTACCTTTACAGTCATTTAATATGTTGCGTACTTTGCCGGCAAGTTTAATATGCTCATCTTTTTGCTTTCTTAAAGCTATGCATTTTTGTAGGTCTTCTTCAGATTGTATTAAGATATCGAGCATATCACAGGTTTTACAAGTATCTGCTTTAGGTATATAAAAGTGTAAATTAAACTCGGTTGTAAATGTTTTGACGTAGGTACTTTTTTTAATATTGGTTTTCCTTCTGACTCGCATTTTGCTTTAAAAAGTTCATACATTTTGTTGATTGAAAGGTCTGGGCGTAAATATTAGCGGGTTGATCGTCTTTCTCCATAGTGACTTACATATTTTGGGAAGCTGTCAATATGGTTCCTAATCCATGTCAACTTTTCATCAGATAGCTTATTAGAAGGTACATGTCGTCCTCTCTTGTCCCTTTCCGCAATTTCAGAAACAGATTTTTTATACCTTAATGCATAAACTAATCTCTTGTTAGATATTTGCATGACTTTTAAAAAGAAACTTTTGCGTACTCTTTTATGAAATGGCATGAATTGGCGTAAATAATTTATGCGGCTAAGAGCAGGTTGTTTTTCTTTACGGCGTTTTGGTTTTAGAACTTTTACGACGCTGCCCAGCCATGTTGTTTGAGCGTCCCATGAAGTGAGCCGGTAAAATATTTCGTGTGCTGCTTTTTGGTTTTCAGATGAAACCTGCTCACTGCATTTGAACCTACAGTTACATAAAACTGGTGTAAATTGTTTGGCCGGCACAACATTTCCTCGTACATTGGTATATTCTTTGCCTGCTGTTCTATTTCGCTTCCTTATATTTTTGGCCCAATTGTCGAAATTTCGAACTTTTTTTCTTCCTCTGACACGATCATCGAAATCTGGATTGTCTATTTCCCCCAAATTACCAATAAAACCATCTGGATTTGCTGTGACTTCTTCATTATCTGTAAATAATAGCATCAGCTGTAACCCACACCAGAAGCACAAAAGGAGAACATACATACCGTCATTGCTTTCTAATTCTGTCGAACTTTCTTGATTTTTGTCTGGATGGTTAGAAAAATGATCACTTGAAAAATCTCCATTCGTAGATGAAGTTGATGGAGATAACCGAGGTGAAGATTGTAATGTCATAATATTCACAATTCCAGCGTAACACTTTTTCAATTAAAATATTTATGAATAAGACAATAGATAGTCGCAAGCCTAACCTAGCGTTTACACATGCCACATGCGTAAATGTGCAGTTTGACAGTTCTGTTAGGGTTTCTTTGTGTTATGTAAAAATTGTAGTATCTGCAGCAGTTGAAAAAGTATTAAGGGAATACCCTAAGTATATAAACATAGATATGATATAAAGCAAATTGGTAATAACACGATAATGTATTGTTTCTTTATTGCACTTAGAATCACTTTGGTTTTCCATAAACGGTAACAACTCTGATAAAATTGGGACCATAATGATCTAAGTGCACTTCCTTTCTTAGATCAGTATGGCACGCCTTTACTTTGCAGACCGCACTAATTCTATAGTGAGATGTTGCGATTTCTCAAGAAGGAAACCGTTGAGGAGCAATTACATAAGTGTGGCATGGAAATATTATGAGATTTTTATGCCATTGTGTTATAATATCATTTTTGATAAAAATGCCGCTTAGATCAGTCTGGCTCCAACGTCGTCAATTATTCCATTTAAAATATAAATCCAACAAAAAAAAATTCTAGCTAGATCATAGTGCGTGCAGTAGAGGGTTAATGATTGTGTTATGGAAGAATTTTCTTTTAAAAGCTAAAACTGAAATATTGACAAAACAATTTTGTGAAGTTTTGAATGAAAGCATACATTTTTGCTAATCAATCAATTGCCTCTACAGTTTATTTCCAACGGACATAAATTAAGGGGTCAGTGGTCTGCATCAAAAATAATAGATGGGTGCTATTAAACGACAACAATTATATAAGAATAAAGCAGCATTTCTTTTCTTTTTTAATGCAAAAAACATTAATTTTTATAAGCTTCAATTTTGGCAAGAATTATTAAGTTTTTTATATGAACTCAAGCACATGAGGTCATTTTAAGAAAAACTCTTTATTTTTAGTAATAAAGTAATGCCGCGCGACTCACTCGTTGATACTCTGAACACACAAGAGCAAAAAAACCAAAATGATTGACCTATTTTAAAGATCATCAGTAAATCTTGACTTTATGCTTGAATGCAAAAGAGCATCTTTTGAATAGCTGTAGCAACAATTCGAAGAAATAAACAACGCAAAAAATGTAAATATATTGTCTGCACAAAATATTAAGCCAATATAAATGAATACTTGACGCAATGCGAATAACAAATACAGTAATTGAATTTGTGAATTTGTTGTACGTACGTAAATATATTATTGCTGCATTATCCTTTAATTTAACATCTGACAAATGAAATAAATTCATTTAGACTAAAAGAAGACACACTGACTGCATAGGAAAAAGCAAGAACGCAATAATAATAATAACGAGCAACAACTATTGAAAATTTAATCTAAATACAATAAAGAATTAACAAAATAAAAAACGACAAAAAATCTAAAGGAACAAGAGTCAATCTCAGAGAAGTAGGTATGTGTTGCTCAGGTTCAAGGCCAGAGAATTGCACAGCGGGCACAGGCGCTGTGGAGATCAATTGGCTTAAATTATAATTGAATCAACAAACAGCGACAACAACAACAAAAAGAGTGAATAAAATAATAAGTATAAAAAGTAGTCACATTCTTTATTGTGCAAACAAGCGAAAATTAAATAAACAAAATAGCATCTTCAAATCTCGATTCACTTGAATGGCTTGAAATGGCCAGTTATGATATCTTCAAGATGCCAGTCTGTCTGTCTGTCTGTCTGTGTATCTGTCACTCAAAGATAAGATAAATAACAACTAGAAATTGAAGAAAACTCATAGCGAATTGCTTAACGCTAAACACATGAACTGCCGAAATGGAAGGACGTAGTACATCTTTAATGCGTACCTCAAAAGTTAAACGGTCCACACGTTAAATGGTCATTGGCCAATCATCTCAGTTTATCTCTTTGATCGTATCTCGAAGACATAAGCCAAAATACACTTACACACTCTCAGTACTCAACAATGGGATAGTTACGATCTTTTTTTTTAAAATAAAGTTAAGTTTTACGTTTCTTTAAGTATTAAAGAAAAAAAAATGGAATATTTTATTTAATGAAATATTTGTGCATTCGGCGTTGCCTGAATCACGTTCGTTGCATTTGATCACACAATAAAATAATTATATTCGAACTTGTTTTTTTTTTTTTTTGTTAAATCAATGAAGGTATATCGTATAGTTTATTTGTCAACAACGGAGATGCAGTCAATTTGTTTACAAAGCTAAAAATTCTTTGAAAACTATGCTACAGTAGCGAGTAAAATATTCATTTCAGAATATCAGAAAGTATGTATATACCAGGGCATCCAATTTCGGGACGCTTCGGCAATCCCGTGATTCCGGGATTTGAAAAACACAATCCCGGGTTTAACAAACGAATTTTTTGGAAGACGTAAAATGAAGTTTCAAAGTATTTATGCCACAAAACATTGCAGAAGATTTAAAAAAACTGAAAAACATAGTATCGATTAAATGTTGGGATAGTATTTATTGTTTATTTCTGAAAAACAAAGATCAATTCTTTAAAGAAAATTAGCTAAATGAGATCATTCAGAAGGTTCATAAAATTACTTAAATAAAATAATATAGTTTAATAATTTAAGTATTTGGGCATTTCCATAGTAACGGGTGTGACAGATTTAAGCGAATTGTTTGCATTTATTGAAAACCCTGAATGCCCATCGACAATAGTTTTGCACATTTTTGAAGCTTCGAGTGTTGACATATTGATAGTATTTTAAAGAACTCCTCAAAATGTTCTTTATAATACCTTAAATACCTTGAGAAGCAGGTAACGGGTGTGACGTTAGAAAAGGACGGTTTTTATATTTTTGAGTTTACTAGTGAATTCTGTAAAATACTGCAAGAAACATTGAAAATAAGGACTTCTGAATAATTCTTAACCGTATTTTGAATGAGAATTGTGATCTACGTACAAAGTAGCGGTATTTAGAAGTTTTTTACAACGATTTTTAAAGGCAACGGGTGTGACAGCAGAAAGTAACGGGTGTGACAATATAATTAAAAATTAAACGTATATATAAAAAAGGAACAAAGGAAACAAACGAAGTTGTTAATATACACGGAACGGAAAATGTGCATAAAATTAGTAATTTTGTTCGTTGTTTTAATGAAAATATTCGTTCTTTTTGAACCAACGCACACGTTCGTTAAAATTTAATGAACGGTATTCATAAACTTAAAATTTAATGAACAGAATTAACGATAACGTATAATTTAATGAAAAATTTCATTAAAATTTAATGAATACAATCATTAAAATAAATGAAAAATCATTAAACTTTATGAATATGTTCGTTAAAGTTTAATGAAGAATTTGAAGAATAAAGTTTAATGAAGAATTTCATTAAACTGATGGAAAAATTCAAAAAATTTAATGTACAATTTCATTAAAATTAATGAAAAGGTCATAAAATTAATGAAGAAGTTCATTCAAATTTTATTAAATTTTAATGGAAATTTGAGTAAATTTTTTATTTTTTTTTAATTTTTTTTATTTGAGTAAACATTACATTATAATGTTTTAAAAAATACACAAAAAATAAAAAACATAAAGAATTCATGGAAGTTCTGTTAATGAATCAGCTTCTGCGACTAGAAAGCGTTTTAGCGATACAATCCTTCCTTAACTTGGACAAATCACTTAGCCCAAATAGAAGAGAATTATTACCGGCAAACTTGAAATAATGCATTTTCTAAATATTTTTTATTGGTGGAAAGTTTTCCCATCTTTGCTGCAGAAAAGCTGTATTACTTGCAATGATATTTTTTTCACCATAGAGAATATCAATTCCATTTAACTTTTTATTTTTCATTATAAAATTGTATGCTTCCAACGGAGTATTTATTGTAACTTGTCGGGCCTTTATTGCTGTCCACAAAGTTCTTTTTACAGTCGCTCCAATTCCATCTACAGCTCCCTTTTCGTGTCCAGATGCAAAAAAAGACCAGGTGATATCTAGGCCAAAGTCTTCTTTAGGATAGCACAAGATGAACAAGTTATATCTATTTTTAAACTGTGCAGCACGCACACCCGTCTGAAAACACATGTATGGTATCGATTTTTAGCTTAGTCTTGAGTTCTTCGATAATTCTTTTTAAGAAATACCAGACGCATGATTTAGTGTGAGTCAAAGCATCACTACAGATTTCATAGGAAATCGGAGTCAGATCTTTCTCATTTTGAATTCACGCGCATGCAGTAAAAATTGTAGCTTGAGGATGATTCCAGTGTGCGCCTTGCACTTCATCCTGACACTGTAAAGAAAAATTTTCCTCAAAATCATTAGAGGTAAGAATGTCTTTCACTTGATGAAAGAACCTGCTTTGAGATTGCTGTATAGAATAATAGAGCTTAAAATTATGATATTGGGACTTAAGTTTTTCAAGAAGTATTTGTAAGGACCCTCTTTCAGCCTTAATTTGAACGCACCCTTCACTTTTTATGCACTGCTTCTAAGACATGAGTGCAGTTAGATTATATTTAAGTGACAAAATATCAAAAATATTATAACATTTGTCACGTCAAAAGGTTGTTATGCAGTCTTTATTTTCAAGATAGCAGCACAACTTATTCCAAAGATCTTTAATATTTTTAGTTAAAAGGGGAAGTGCTTCCGAAGCTGCTTTGAGAAGATAGGTAAAATTAGCATGATATATGCAGACGCATAGTTCAGCTAGAGTTTGAGAAATGAGACGTATATGCTTTGGCCTATTTTCATAAAATAATAACCTTTCATATATTTATGCCAGGATTTTCCTCTTTAAAATGCTGGTAGCACTCACCAACAGTCATTACCAGATATCTCAGCTGAATTTGTTTACCGTTTATTCGCTTAAAATCTTTTCTGCCCGGTGTTTGATAACTAATATCGTTCCTAAGATAAAAAGTTTCTACTTTTTGTAGTTCTTTCTTCGAGAAAATTTCATTCCTTTTTTAGTTTTGAGTTGAATCCCAACATCTATTGCAAGTTGGTTAACAGCTGCAATTGTTTTCGATGGACTTTTGGAAAGATCTCGTTTGATTCTTGTGACAGTCTTTTTCAAAGAACGTTCTGATTTAAAACTTCCGAGCCGTGATGACGAGACAGTCGAAGAAATACGTTCTGCCACCTGTCTCTTTTTTTCACGTGACCTCCTTGTTGTGATTAGGTGGAGTGAAAGACCAAATTGGGTTTAGGTTTAGTTCATGAAGTTATTTATTTAATTAATAATACTTATGATTAATGATTACAAATTATGAAATGAAACTTAGACGTGTTGCTTGCTTGGCTGTTGAGTACAAAGAAAATAACGACATCAAGCGAGTGTCAAGCTCAGCAAGATTTGACATTTTACTTTATATTAATATAGTGTTGGTAGACATAAAACTTAAAAGTATAGTAAGAGACTTAACACTCCTTTGGCGCTCGCGGGCCTTTCTGCGTTCGTCTTCTAAGCACTCTTTATTCATTGCATTATTTTTCTCAAGTCTTCGTTTCTTGTCTCTTTCTGAGCCTGATACTTTATTACGTCCTCCCTTAATTCTTTTGTATATTTCTGCATCTTACTTGCGACCTCCATACCTGTTTTATACAATTACAAAACGAAACAAGAAGTACTATTTCTCAAAAATAACTCTAGAAAGTAAACACCTAACGGGTATGACATCCCAGCAAACCATATCTTGGTAGAAAAATTTTGTGATAGTCTGCCGATATCGTTACGATATCTTAACACACAAATACGCGATATCGTTCCGATAGTACAGTTAACAATAGCATTTCGATATCATAACGGTATCTAAACAACAAATTTTGGGTATCATCATTATGGTATAATAACGATAGCATTTCGATATCGTAAAGTTATCTATATTAAAAAATACTAGATATCATTACAATATTATAATAACGATAGCATCGCGACAAAGTAACAATATCAATAAAAAATACATACTCGATATCATCACGATAGTATAAATACGATAGCACTGCGATATCGCAACAATATCTAGATTAAAAAAATGTTCGATATAATTTCGCTGTTACCGATATTCAGATAAAATAAACGTAACTAAGACTTGCCTATTTACGTACGCTAATATTATTATTATGAGTAAACAAGAAAAAAAATTTGCATAAAAACAAGAAATTTTTATATGAAAAAATTCCAAGTGTTTCATATAATTTCGTATAGATCCCAGATCTCGTATTCGTTTCGAGCATGTTTGCGAGCCCGACTTTTTTTCATGAAAATATTTTATTTTAATAAAAACTATTTTGTCATTGTTTGCTGCTAAAAATACGTCAATTAAAATAAAAAAATGTTCATAACTTTTATATGAAAAATTTCAAGTCTTTTCATATCATTTTCTATGAAGAAATTTATATGAAAAAATTGTAATCTTTATATATTTTTGTATGAATCCGAGATCTTGGTTTCGTTACGAGTCTGATATCTCGTTTTCAGTTTTTAATTTCTTTGCAAAACATTTTTTTAAAAACATTTTTAAAAATAAATCATTAATTTTAAGTTCGCTGTTATTACTACATGTTTTGAACAAACAAATTTTTTTTATCTATAAAATAAAAAAAAAATTATAAAAAGATAACATTTCGTACTTTCGTAAAAAAATTTTGTATAAAATATCTAAATTTTAAAACAGCAAAACAAAAATAAAATTATTTTTGTCCCGGTTGGGGTTTGAACTCACGACCGAAGGCTAGCTTTCATTCTTAATTAATCACAGCTTTCATTCTTAAATTAAGCGACGATTAATTAACAATTGCGATGGTCGAATGGATTAGCTGATGGACTTACACGCACGCAGCCGAAATTCAAATCTCTGCATGATTATATTTGCAATATTGTTTCGATATCAAGGATTGATATGCTTTCGATATCGTTAATGATATGTCCATTTTTATCGAGAACTGCCTTTTTTCGATATCATAACGATATCGTCTTGTGAAGTGTTAACTATAGAAGTTATCACCTTCATGATATCATCTTGATATCGAAGCGACATTGAAATTTCGATATCGTAATTAATATGTTTTCGATATAATTTACTTTTTCGATATCATAACGATATCGTCTCGTGTTTCGCTACCGATAGAAATTATCACCTTTACGATATCATTTAGTCTGCTGGGATTGTGTTTAACAGAAAAAAAATACCAACTTCGTCGCGCCAGCTCTATTTAAGTTACACTAAATTATTATATACAATTCTTACTTCTTCTGTCTGCAGCTTAAATTTTTATTTAACTTTTCCGTTAAGAGATAATTTAACTTTTTCTATTTAAATTGTGACGGGTGTGACACTTTCAGATTAACTTCGGAAAAGTATGTCGGAAGTTGCAAAGATAACCTGCAGACTTTCAACTCGTTTGAACGATAGTTCAAATCACATGTTATCAGTTGATGAATGCTTTCGTCGCCAGCTATTGTAAAACAGGGTGTAACACAAGTTCAAAAAAGGTTAAATTTATGCATATGATACCGTGTAAAAAAATGTCCACTTCAAAATTTATTTTTAAGGAAACCGATTTTTTTTAATCTTACTCGGCGTGGTCTTGAGAACACTTCTATATATTATAAAAAAAGACACAATATGATACGAAAGTATAAAATATTTTTTACAACCGACCGGTGGAAATGCCCATTCCTAAGTAGTAATTTTGTGATATTTTGTACAGCTTGTTTAAGGAAGTTTTTTTAATTTTTTTTTAGGTAACATTTTAGTTTTTATAAATTAGTATTTCGTAATATTTTGTACAGTTAGTTCAAGAAAGGTTTATATTTTTATTTTTTACGTCATATTTTGTACAACTAGTTAAAAAAGATTTTTATTTTAGTATTATTATAAAATCACATTTCAGTATTTCTACGGAAGTATCATGCTTTTAAAATATTGTGTTATTTTGTACAGCTAGTTTAAGAAAGGTTTTTATTTTAAAATCACATTCAGGTTTTTCTTGGTAGTAGCTTCATTTAATTTTTTGTATATGTTCATAAAATTATTTAAAAAAAAAATTAATAGTATAATAATTTTAGTATTTCTAAGGGCCAATTTTTCAGTGCGAGCTTAAACTCTAGTCAAATAAAATTAACCAATTTTAATACTCACCAAAATTGGACGTTTAAACTCGGTTTAGGCAAAAAAAAAACACATTATATGATAATTTAAGTCAATTTAACTTAAAAAAATGCTAAAACATCTAGTTAAACCGAGTTTAAAAGTCCAATTTTGGTGAGTTAACCTCAGTTTAATTTGACTAGAGTTTAAGCTCGCACTGAAAAATTGGCCCTAAGTGAGAATTTTTAACTTGTTATTTTTTTTTAGTTTTTAAGGTCACATTTTGGTATTTCTAAGTAATATTTTGTACAGCTAGTAAAAAAATATTTTTTTTTTTTGTATTATTAAAATCACATTTCAGTATTTCTTAGGAAGTATCAAAACTCAAACGTCAAATAAAAGTGTAGTACAACAGCAACCCAAACGTCCAATTAAAGTGTTGTTGAACGCTTAATATCATCAATCAATTAATATTTGTGCGTTAGATCAAAGCATTGCAATTTTATTATGCACTATCTAAAAGCTAAGAAGTGCAGTGGAGACAATCCCGAAAATCCCGGGATTTTAGGCCTTGCAATCCCGGGACTAAAAAAAGTCCGGGATCCCGGGTTCCCGGGATTGGATGCCCTAGTATATACGCACATATCGTCGGCTTACTGAAAAAAGTTGGTAACTTATAAAAATATGTTTCCAAGGTAATGACAATTTGAGTTTCAAATGTCTATGATAATGAATATTAATGAACTTGGTATTTTCTTTATTAATCTATATATTTATTGAACAGAAGATTTGACAATGAATAGAACTTATGGCAATAAGCCAGTTTATCATTATAATACCAGGACCCTATTTCTCAAATCGAAAAAAGCTACTACCATAGTTTTGTTTTCAACTTATATGATGCAGTTTGGATAATGTCTGGCATCAATTCTTTTTCGAGGCAACTATTCCTAAAACATAAGTGCAATTAGTGATCGATCGACCAGATTTTTACTCATTATGTGTTCCTTTACTTAATACGAGCTCTATGAACTTCAATATTTTGTATTCTTTTTTGAATACTACATAATTCCGGACACGGAAATTTTTCAGATGGTCTGAGAAACTTGCTCAAACCTGTACAGAATTTCACTACTACTCACAACCTCTATACTAACACACATCACCTATATTACCATTCAGTTTCATGCAAGGCAGAAAAAGCATCCTTTGGCGCTTGATCCTCAGGTGAGGTTAGGTTAGGGTGGCGGTAGGCTCACTTGGACCATATTATTGGTCCATTGTGATACCAGAATGGAAGAAGGTAGTAATCAAGTGAAGCTTTTGTGTAGGATGTTCTTAATGTGGCAGAATGTGTAGAAACAAGTGTTATGCCTTGACCTCAGTCAAAGTAGGTTACTAAGCGTTCCTCTCCACAAACTTTTTCTACCACCACCAACTATAATTTCGTCGTAAATTTATGTGTTTTAAAGTTCCCTTGATTAGAAATAAGGAAAGAAAGGTTATAGCGTAAGACTATGGCTTGGCCAGGATTCGAACCGGGACCCCTGAGTGACAGTCAAGTGTGCTGCCACTAGACTATGGAGGCTGCCCTTGTCGAGGAGGTTCCCATGTCTGATTCTTGCCATATTAGGTTTGATATGGGGAAACCCACGGAGACTTTCTTTCAAAAACCCGATAATTACAAATTAGGAAATATTACGGCATAGACTAGACCTTGACCTAAATCACTCAAATCGACCCATTGTCACTAGGGAAGAATTTGAATTTGAGATCAAAAAACTCAAAACCATCTGCCACGAAAGCTGCCCGCTGAGGACTATCAAGTCCCGTAGGGAAGTGCCTTGGTGAAATAAAGAGCTTGGTAAGCTCAGTAAAAACACTATAAATCTTTACAATAAAGCTAAGCTACGGGAGAGTGGACCCAATATGAGCAACCTTTAACCAAATACAACACTGAGCTGAGAAGATCAAAGGAGGCCATGTGGAGGGTTCTGGAAGATCGAAAGTCTACCAGCAATTACCAGTCTACAGAAGGCACTGTAAAAAGATCAAACGACATTAGTACACTTTTAAAACCTAATGATAGCTACACTGTAAGCTCGGATGAAAAAAATCGTCTTTTCCTACAGACGCATTTTCCGGGATGTGTATTTGAAGAGGACACCCCATCGGACACTGGGACATAATACTCAGTGATAGGTGGTCAAAGAGAACTTCCAGGCAAACGTTTTACGTCCGATAGTGTACGTTGGGCCCAATATGAGCAACCCAATACAACAAAATACCCAATACAAAAAAATTTAGCCTACACAAATCTCCGGGACCTGATGGAATCTAACCGTGCCTATTACAGAAAGGCATTGATTCCATTGTCTTTCCACTCACTCAGATTTTTAAATCCAGTTCTTCATTAGGCCATATTCCTCGCGAATGGACTGAGGGTCGTTTTATACCGTAGGTGGGTAAAAAGCTCGAACAATTGCCTACATCGTATAGACCGATCAGCTTAAGTTCCTTCTTTTTAAAGACAATGTAAAAAATACTGGAACTTAACATTAGGCAGACTAGCTTGAAGAGCATCCTTATTAACTGGTTTCAGTTTACTTGCAAAGCTGGCAAATACACAGCCACCGCAATACACAGCCTAACCGGCAAAATCGAAAAGGCTTTTGAGGTGAAGCAAACAGCGCTTTGTGCCTTCATTGATATTCAAGGAGCCTTTGACAACATGTCGTACAATGCGATCAAAGCAGCTATGCAGATTAAAAATATTCCTTCTTTAATCATGCACTGGATTCTAATCATGCTTAAAAGCAGAATCATAACGTTAGAGCTTGGAGGAATTTGCACAATCAGTGCCACTAAAGGATACCTTCAAGAAGGGGTACTTTCACCTCTTTTGTGGGCTTTAGTTGTGGACGAACTTCTCGCAAGTCTCAACAAGCAGGGGCCGAATTACAGCATCCGTGATCGAGCAAAATTGTACAAGATTAATAGGCACTTGTCTCGTCGTTCCATTCGTAATTTTGCTCGATCACGGATGCTGTAATTCGGCCCCAGGGTCTTGACACTAAAGGATATTTGAATGATCTGGTTATCTCGGCCATGGGCAGTCATGAACCGACAATATCGGATAGAATGCAGAGTGCCCTCCATATAACTTTCAATTGGTGTAAGGAAAAAGGGTTAAGCATAACTCCGGACAAAACAATTCTAGTACCCTTCTCTAGGAAAAGGACCCTAAATCTGATAAGCCTACTCCATGGCAAAATGTGGGTCCTCACACCGAAAATGATATATTGGACGTTTACAACCATTGTAAGATCTATGGTTATGTATGCGGCACTTGCATGGTCCAACAACTTACAGCAGCTAAACAGCTGACAAAGCTGCAAAGAATGACGTGCATTAGTATCACTGGGGCAATGAGAACATGCACATCTGAAGCTCTGTGTGTAATAATTGGGCTGCCCCCCTTATCGATAATTATCGAAAAAGAGGCATGTCTAAGTGCACTAGGAATGGAGGAAATAGGTGATTTACGGGTCACATGGAGATACTTAAAACTTTCGAAAATAGCCCCTTTCTAAAAATCCTAGACAGGATATTGCCGAAGGTAAACTTTTCGAAACGCTACAGGGTCGTTATTCACGCTTGATTCCGCCTCACAGATATGGTATACTGATGGGTCAAACTTGAAAATGGAGTATTAGGAGCGCTCCAAAAAGCTCTTCCAATGGTATACACACGCCGACCATATTCCAGGCGGAGGTATATGCCATTAAAGTATGTGTAAGGGAATGTCTCCGTAGAAAATCCAAGGGAGCACATATCTACATACTTTCAGATAGTCAAGCAGCCTTAAAGACAGTGCAAGCTTACGAGCTTGAATCAAGACTAGTTTCCTATTGCGTCGAAATTTTGAATACGCTGGGACAAAATAGTAAAGTATAATTGTGGTGGGTTTCAGGTCAAGAAGGATTCGAAGGCAACAAAAGGGCGGAGTGCTTTGCCAAAAGAGAGCATCTCGAACTCATACTGAACCCGAACCATTATGTGGCCTGCCTAAAGGCTACATTCTAGAAAAAAATTAAAAAAAAAAACATGGTAAAACAAAAACTTTCAGTGCCACTGGAACGACACTGGATAGACAGAGGCAAGCCAAAAAATTTTTAATTGTCAGTAAAGCTAAATATAAAGATTTACTCAAGCTAACCAAAGCAGACCTTAGAACCAGCTATTTCACAGGGTAGTGCCTCCATCAACAACTGGGAACACCAAGCCAGAAACAGGGCTCAAATTTATTAAAAGCCTAGATCTGGAGAGTTAATCAAGGGCATGCACAATAAATCCTATGGGGCGCGGTGCACATGGGCCCACTACAAGCTGACTAACTTGTTGGCGCTATAATCGTATTTCGATCTTATTCTCATCTAAGAACATCCGCCAGCCATTTCTGTCCCTCGCAAATAAAAGTTAAGGCCAATTCCATGCCTCGTCAGGTTGTCCTTTACTTGGTTTTTCCAACGAAGATGCGATCGTCCTCTTCTGCGTTCACCGCCGTTGCGTACCGAATCGAATATTTATTTCACTCGAGCATCATCTTCCATGCGCTGAACATGATCAAGCCAGCGAAGCAGCTCGTTCGTCTTTTTAAACTGCCTACTGAGCCAAAAGTAACACCTGTTGGCAATAGTTGTCCTTTCTTTGATCTCAATATCGTTGGTTGAGTTACTGCTGGATCCTAGACAGACGAAGTCCTTCACAAACTCGAAGTAGGTATTGTCAACTGTAGCGTGGATTTCAAGAAGCTGGGGCTTTTTTTTTTTTTTTTGTTGACATCAAGTATTTCATCTTATCTGGATTTACTGCAAGACCCATGCGACTTGACTCTCTTTCTAATCTGGAGAACGTTGCACTGACTTCGCGCGTATTATGGCCAATGATATCGATGTCATCAGCATACGCAAGCAGCATAACACTCTTGTAAAATATTGTGCCACTACGTCTCAGATCAGCAGCTCGTATGATCTTCTCCGATAAAGTCGCACGATAAGGAATCACCTTGTCTGAAACCTCGTTTGGTAGCAAATGGTGGGGAGAGGTCCTTCCCGATTTTAGCTGCGCTGCTGATGTTGCTCAGTGTCATTCTGCAAAGTCGGATTAGTTTTGCAGGAACACAAAATTTTGACATGGTGGAGTAAAAGTGATTCCTTATTGGGCTGTCGAAGACGGCTTTGTGGTCGAGAAAAAAATGGTGGGTGTCAATTTATTTTTCTTGGGTCTTCTCCAAGATTTGTCGTAGCAGGAAGATCTGGTTGAAGGTAGACTTTCCAGGTTTGAAGCCATACTGATAAAGTCCAATCAGTTGGTTTAAAATGGTCTTCAATCTTTCACATAAAACGGTCGACAGGACCTTAAATGCGATATTAAGAAGGCTTCCCTCACGGTAATTAGCATAAATAGTGGGATCGCCTTTGTTGTGGGTTGGGCAGAGCACACTGAGATTCCAATCGTTTGGAATGCATTCCTCCGGCCATACTAGGGCAATCAATATGCTGCCGGCCCAACAAAAAAAACACATGATTTTTGCCAAAATTAATGTTTATTCTTCCATATAACCCTTTCAGCTCGATATACTTGTTCTAACGACTTTTTAACATTGCAATGCCTTTTTAATAGTAAGATTTCTCAAGATATCCGAAATACGCTTCAGTTTCCAATTCGACCAGTTCATTCGTCGCAAATCTTTTTCCCTGTAGCCACCTTTTTAAAATTGGGAACAGATATTAGTCGCTGGGGACCAAATCTGGAGAATATGGGAGATGAGGAAGCAGTTCGAAGCGTAAGGGCCCGAACAGAACCAAAGCGGATGTCGGATGGCGGGCCTCTCTCGGATAATTCCGCTAAGAACACGTCCAGAATAGGAGCGGTTGTCGGTTGTCGGATCACGGTTGCATTTCATATTGGGAATGATACAAATTATTTTATATTTGGCTTTGAATTCACATGAATGCAACACAGGCACAAAAACAGAATGTCAGATCATAGTAAAAACTAAGAAAATAACACTGAACGTACCCAATCTTTAGCAAAAATATGGCAACATTTAAGTCACTCAGAGGGAGATCCGCCACTCGTCAGAGAGAAATTAGAATAGATTCTATTCTGGCGTTTTCCCGTCACGCATTTCTACGGCGATTTCATTTTTGGCGGCTGCATATATTTTCATGTATTTTGTAGCACGGCGAATCCGACAACCGACATCCTCTTTGGTTCTGTTCGGGCACTGACTCGTGCAATTTGTCCATGGTTTCGATCGACATCGACATGGTTTCGTGAGCTGCAAAAATATTACTTCCTCTTCGATAAATGCGGCCATTTGTTTGCGATTTCGTTCTGTAATCGGTCCAATAATTTGCAGTAATAGTCGCTGTTGATTGTTGGTTTTTTTCTTTTCTCAAATAGTCGATGAACAAAATGCCACTTAAACCCTAAAAAACAGACGCCAACACCTTTCCGGCCGTTTGTTGAGTCTTCGCTCACTTTGGTGCATTTTAAACGGGACCTACTTACTTTTTTGCTGATTTCTTAGATTTGGTGTATAGTGGTGGATCCACGTTTCATCCAAGGTCACAATATTACGTTAAAAGTCAGCTGGATTTTGTTTAAACATGTCCAAACATTGTTGGGAAGTGCGAACACTTTCATGTTTTTGATTGATTGTTAACGAAAGCGGCTTTTTCATACCCAAATGTTCATGTAAAATTGAAACCACCGACCCACTTGATATGCCTACGGCTGTAGCTATCTCACGCACATTCACTTTCGGATTTACCAATACGAAATCGCAGATTTTTAAAATACATTCTGGAGTGGTGACTGTTTTTGGTGATTTCCCGGCTTGTTCATGTTTAGTGCTGATTCGACCTTTTTATGAACTCTGCAATCTAATATTTAACGGGTGAATACGACAGAGCAGATTCAGAAATGTCATGCATTTGAAAAGTGGTGGTGCCGTTACCTAGAGACCGGCAGCATCTTGAACGCCCTAGTATTCTGCATAGAAGCTCGTGAATCAGTGTTGCCAGGATAGGGGATTTCCCCCTAGATTTAGGGGTTTTTCAACTGTTTTGAGGGATTCTAGGGGTAATAAATCTTTAGGGGTATTTGAAAAATTTACATTTGGAAATAAAATTTTCTTGCTTTTCCTTGAAACTATGCTAAAAATTTAAGAAAATTGGCTCTATTTGGCTCCCGATTTGGCTCCTTGGGCATTTCAACAACACTTTATAAAAAGAGCTGAATTGGCAGCACTTCAAATAAATTACTAATCATTTCACTTCATTCCACTTCACTTCAAACTTTACTTGCAATTGATTGATTCCGTGCAAAAACTAAAAACAGAGCAAGTATGGGAAAAACTATAGCCAAATAGATATGCCCAAAAATATATGAAAAGGTGAGAGAAGGAGCCTCCTTTCAAAAGTAAGACTTCATATTAAGGTCAATTTCACATTAGACAATTGAGAACTATGAAGCAACTTTCTGCACTTGTTAAAGACGCCCAACAGCTCAGTCCTTTAAATACATAGGCTTGCATTGCAGTTGCACTACTTTTCAGTTGCAGACAATTTTTGCATGTCTTTCGTAAAACATTTTTAGGGGAATTATAGAGGGATTTGAAATCCAATCTAGGGGTAAATGGAAAGGCACCTGGCAGCACTGTCGTGAATGCATTTAAATAGAGCTTTGCCACCGTTCTTAAACAGTTCAGCAGGTAAGCCATCAGCACCCGCGGCTTTGTTATTTTTAAGCCGAGCTGTAATTGTCAGAACTTCATTATATTTGGGCAGCGGAATCTCGAAACTATCATCCGTAAATGGGGGTTTCCGCGAAAACATTTCTATTAGCAGGATTGTTGTAAGCGTCGCCATTTCGAAGCTTAGAGAAGTCTTCCCTCCATAACGTGTATATCCAGTGTACTCTGGATATCTGTCATTCTTACAAGAAGAGAACCCGGTTTTAAAACCATCGTCTTATCGTTTCGAAAATTTTGTAAGTAAAAAGAAGCAAAATAAAATTTGTTCGCGAGGTACTCGGAAGAACTAATTTTTAAGGGACAACCTACCCAACGTATACTATAGAAAGTAAAAAGTTTGCCTGGAAGCCCTTTTTGCCCACCGGTCACAGAGTGGTTTTCCTCAGTGTCCGATGGGGTGTCCTCTGCAAATACACATCCCACAAAATGCGTCCTGAATAAAAGTTGATTGGCTGCATCTGAGTTTCCAGTGTAGCTTTCGTCAGGTTTTAATAGTTTTTCTGTTACGTTACGAACCTACTGAAACAAGTGTACGCTACAAAAGCAAACAAACAAGCAAAGTACAGATAAGGATTAGCGCAGAGCGATGTCAACTGATATGAATGACAAAAGTTCTGCAACCGTGGCAAAAGGAGGCCGTGAGTAAGTAACTTATCTCTTCCAAAAGGTATTTTATCAGTATCATTATCAACAGCATCGTCAGCGTCAACAGCAGCAACTGGAAAAGATTAGCAAGCGGCTAAGAACGACATACAAAAGCTAGTAACCAGAACAATTTTGTCACAAAGATGCTCGAAGAGTCTGAAATAGTTTGCTTAGCGCCGCAACAAAAAAAATAAATTTCAATTAAATTGAAAGCAGAAGACTTTGTTAACATAGCTAATCATCAGGAGACAGTGGAATATTTAGGACAACAATAGAAAACACGTTTCGTATGACGACACAAAAAAAATTCGACTAATTTTGAAAAATAAATTTCATTTTAAACGTTTTTACGATTTGAGCACTAGTCGTCTGAGTTAAGCGGTCGACAGTGGCGGTTTGCTGCGACATAAAGCGATCTTGTATAGTTTAGCTTCATACATATATATAATTTACTAACTTCCGTTTAAATTTTAATATAAGCAACAATTGCAACCAAAAAAAAAAAACATAAGTAATTCTTTTCATTGTTTCTATTATTTATTTTTCATTCCAGATTAAATAGATCAAACTCATTATTCAAAATTGAAGCATACAACAAAAGCGAGGCAATCAAACATGACGAATACCTTTGAATGCTCAAGTCCAGTTTATGTCAGTCAGAGTACCATGCTGTAGTAATCAACTAAAAACTGAAACAACAACTAAAGATCGTTGATCAATTTAGAAGATATTCTTTTTGATGTATTGCTTAGCAGAGTCAACGATACTCGCGTTGTTGTCGTCGATATCGAATAATATTCCAAATAGTTCTTAAATGTTTTTCAAGCACAAGCAAACAAGCAGTGAAAATCTATCAAGCCAGTCAAACGCTATGGAAAATCTAGGATATAAAGAAGGTACCGCCAAACCGCGTCGCATAACGCGCTCGATCAGTGTTGTCACCAAGAATGAAATCGAACAACCGCTGTCTGAGAATAATAATACTAACAGGTTGGTACCAAAAAATAAAAATAGTAAAACCAAAAAAAAAAAACAAAAAAAAAACAACGGTATGAAAAAGATTTCAAATCGAATGGAGAGGAAAAAATATAGAACAGTCGTAATATTAGAATGTAAAGTTTTGCCTCATCACATCGATTATATACGTATGTGTCGCTCTCGAAAAAAGTTGCAAACAAAAAACTTTTTGTACAAAGATTTAATTAAGCAAAACCAAAACAATACAAAAAAAAAATTAAATACAAAACATAGTAATAATAGTATGTACAAAACGACACGGACAGGTAATTTTGTATTGTTCCCAGCTGGATGTTTTTACTTGCTATTATTACATTCGACTGAATTGTATGACGACGATCTGAGCTTTAGAGTTGCACACTCAATCAATCAAAATTGTCATGTCTCGTTTGGCTTAAACGCCGGTAATTTTTTGGAATGTCCAAACAGTTCGATTTAGCGCAGCTAACAAATCGGTTGTCGGTAATGCAGTCTTGTGAAAAACAATGCATGTTGTTGTAGTTGTATTAAAAACGTTAAAGGCGTATTCTTGCTGTGGAAACTACAAGAAATGAAGTTAGAAAATTTACTTAAATATTGGCAGCATCCGTGCGCTTGTATTGACAAAGTGTACATATATTAAAGATTTTATTGTATTTATAGGAATTTTAAAAAAGTTTTTCAAATTTTAATTAATAAAATTAGAGCAAGTTCTAAAGAACTTTGAATTGTTTAATATAACGTTTGGTTAACGAATTAAAATAGTTAATGAAACAAGTGTTTTTTGTGGAAAAAATTTTGAACTAGCTGAAATTAAGGTTCAGCTTCAGATTAAGATTGTAGTAATGATGTGGGGAAAAGCTTACTCAATTAGATTAAAAAAAAATCTAAAAATAGATGTGAATATTCCCTACGGAGGTAGCAGAGTCAATTGCTCATAAGTGGCAGCTCAAATTTAACCAATCACAGAACAGGTTCGATATAACTCGTCACGGAACAGGCCTTTTGTGCCTGTCATGGGACAGATGTCATTTAAGTCAGCATGAGACCAATTTTATATGTTACAAGCCAAGACAGTTCGATTAAATCTCAAAGCTGTATTTTGTGTTGTGTTCAAAATTCAAAGTTTAAAAGAAAAACATGCATCTGTCACAGAATAATTATTTGACAAGCTGGTGGCACTATCGAATGTATCGAAAGCGATAGTTTTTATTCGATATTTCATATCACTATAAAATGTACTCTCTAAAAATAACACTATACAAATTTTAGCTGCAAGCTATAAAGTGTCAAGAAAAAGTGATAATTAAGATGTGAGGTTCAAACACAAGTGGTATTCTATTATAATAATATAATTAGCCATTTGTATTAAAATGTTTGGTCAAGGTATCAGCAAAAGAAACCTCAAAAGATTGATCAGCAAATTGATCATTAAATGTTCATTCTTTACAGGAAATTTCTTTGCCTAGTGCAAGCATTCCAAACATATCCAATATTTCTGATTAGGAAAACTTTATTGAACATTTAACAGAAAATTGCACGACTTTGCAAGGGTGCAGTGTAGCCAGGGCTCAATCGAATATTTAAAAAAAACCTAGGGATTGGTGCATCCGATATACATAAGCCATTTAGAAAGATTTTTGATGAGTACTTTCAATTCCTTAAAGATTAAGGTTTGGATGTGCCAATAAACGGAATGACATTGCTTCCTAAAAGAGAAAAGGCCGCTTTAATTTGTGTTTCTCCAGGCGTTTATTGTTATTTGGGTATCGCAAAACAATTTCTTTCCATCCTAAGTATAATCTCTGAGCATTGATGGTCAATTATTTAAAAATAAACGAGCTCAATTGAGACCAATACTACTACGAACTGCAAGCGTCAGAATTATTTTACCAAGTTTGTTACGAATGTTCCTATTCTTGTGCACATCACTGTATATGAAAAAGCAAAGTTATGAACCCATTAATGACAACGTATGATATATCATACGTGATTAAGGCATTTTTCAAAAATACCTCAAAAATCCTCAGCCACTGTAAAACTTTTGCTTTCAACAGTGTGAAAAAGCCAAAAGTATGCTTTTTCCAAAAAAAAAAATACATTTTAATGCTTTTTGTTTACTTCTTCGCGCCTGTTAATGCAGTATTAAAAAAAGTGAAAAATGCTACTCAGGTGAGTTACTTTGTTTTATAAGCATCAAGAAAAAAGTAAATATAATTAAAAAAGTGCATTACGTTAAAATTGAACGCCTACGCTACGAAATGAAAATTTTCCAATTTATCATTTTTCTATTTTTTTTTATTTCTCTACTTAATTGCATTTATGATCATACGCTTATACGTTTATGATCATACGCTTATACGTTTATGATCATACGCTTCGCCACACCCAAATCCATTGAAATTTTTTTTTTTTAAAAAACTTGAGTTTTCCGCCTTATACATAATAATACAAATTTGTGCTGAAAATTGTAAAAGCTAAACCCAACGGATTCTGGCAGTGAGCATTAATGGGTTAAGTCGCAATAAAAAAACTTTTTTTGACGTGCTGGAAAAGAAGTGCATTAAATCAACTATCAAAACTCTTGCACTAATTTTATGTAAATTCTAGTCTGTCAATTAACCCATTAATGCTCACCACCAGAACCCGTTGAGTTTAGTTTTTGAAATTTTCTACATAAATTTGTATTAATATTAGACGGAAAAATCTGAAGTTTATACAAAAATTCAAAGGATTTGGGCGTGGCGAAGCGTATGATCATAAACGTCTGCAAGTAGAGAAATAAAAAATATAAAATTAGAAAAATTAAAAATTAGAAAATATGCATTTCATAGCATAGGCGTTCAAATTTAACGTAATGTAATTTTTAATTATATTTTCTTTTTCTTGATGTTTATAAAAAAAAAATAATTCACCTAAGTACAGGGACCGAAAATAACTGTTATTTTACAATTTTCAGATGAAAAAGCCATAACTAAAAAGTTGTCGGTGTATTTTTTTAAATAAACCAGTATGATCGTAGTGGCTGCAGCCTCGCGAATATTAAACACCTTTTAAATTTTTGAATGTAACTTTAAAAGTTAAAATTAACTGTTATTTTTGCCTTTTATTTTTCGGACAAAAATAACTGTTACTTTTGACTTTTATTTTTTAGGTGAAAAATAACAGTTGTCTTGTGCCTTTTATTTTTCGGTCAAAAATAACAGTTATTTTGTGCCTTTTCTTTTTCGGTCAAAAATAACAGTTATTTTGTGCCTTTTATTTTTTCGATCAAAAATATCACGCAATTTGTATTTTTTCAAAGGCCGCTTGACCGAATAAAAAACCATTAAAACTACAAAAAGTTTTATAGCTCAAAATGTGCGCGCTGATGAGATGAAAAAATTGCATCAAAATTTCTTATGTTGGTCAAGCGGCCTTTAAAAAATTCAAATTGCCAGATATTTTTGACCGAAAAATAAAAGGCACAAAATAACTGCTACTTTTGATTTATAAAATAAGAGTCAAAAGCAACCGCTATTTTTGCCCGAAAAATAAAAGGCATAAAATAACTAGCATTTTTGTCGAGAATAATAAAAGTTAAATGATAACTTTTAATATCTGAATTTTTTGATAAAAACCATAACCGGTATGGTCCCTGCCTGAGTGGCATTTTTCACTCTTTCATTTCATTTCATTTATTTTTTTTAATCAATGAATTAATCCTTACTGATTATACAATTAATTTATTCAAGACTAGGTTTGAATAGTTGTCACAAAATACAGTTAGTTACTTATAAATTGACAAAAACATATTATTAAAAATTTTTCTAGATGCAGTGAAATCTAAATTATACATTACTGATATTTTATTAAATTCACGCAAGGCTCTTGTTTTGGAGAATTTGAAGCATAATTTGTCCTATGAACTCCTAAATAGAATAAGTGATTGTGTCTTAATATTCTAGATGGTATATTAAAGTTTATTTGACTAAGCAAGTGTGAGCAATCCGTAATGCCGGAAACAACATCTAATTTATAAAAATCACGTGTCACGGTGTTTGTTACCGAACTCCTTCGAAACGGCTCGACCGATTTTCATGAAATTTAGTATGTATATTTGGTAGGCAGGCCTGTAGCCAGACCAAGAAGACAAAGGGGACAGGCATGAATCTTAGAGGGGAAATTTTTTTGTTTTTTCATTTAAATAAAAAAAAACAATTTTTTAACGTTTGAAATGAATACATGGATATGTAGATCTTTTTATACATGAGATTAATACATAAAAAAATTATATAAAAATTAATTTAGGACTTTGTAATAAAATGAAGGTAAAAATACAAGATTTATTTAAAGTGGCTAGAAATAAAAGAAAGAGTAGCGAAATGGGCTAACATATTTATAAGACATTTTTTAAGTAAAACAAATAAAAAAATTTAATTAACCCGCATCCGTCGTTTGCATCAAATTGATGCACATTTTTTATTCAGATTTATATATTAAGAACAAACATGCATGTTTTGATTTAAATATTTTGCTTCTTTAAATTTTTGCTAGAATTAAGATTTGCAGAGTTTTTTTTCTTATTTTAAAATTAATAAACATTCATCGTGCGTAAAAAAAAATTTTAAAATTAAAAACATTTCAATGAATTATATATATTCTTTTTGTATCTGCATCAAATTGGTGCACAACGTGCTTTTCATTACTAGAAAAGTCCTATGGATGCGGGTTAAAAAAATATTAAAATTAAAATTTAATTTTTTGGTAGCAAATGTTGGCGACCCAGTAGAAATTTGAAAAATTGTAACAATTTGTCTGAAAGGTTTTGTTAAACAAATTTCATATACATTTTCAAGTCATGAGTAAGGTGAATGTGTATATTTTTTGTTATTTTAAACTAAACTAATTTTAAAGCAATAAACAAATATATCAACAAAATGCATATTAATTATTCAGTTAGGGTTTTTCATTTGGCCAGGGGGCAAACGGTTGTAGTAGAGGGGCAATGCCCCCTTCCCTCCTGGCTACAGGCCTGTTGGCAGGTATGAGAATAGGTCGTAAAGTATATTTCACCCTCCTACCCGCAGTGGGGGTGACACCTCCCATACAACTCAAATTTTCGATACCGAATATCTTTGGAGTTATAAGCCCTTAGCCTCGGAATTCGATATTCGACCACAATTTACACGTGTCGCTTTGCTGATAACATTTTATGGGCGTTAAACAAGGGGGAGTGGCACCTCCCATACAACCCAAATTTGCGATATCGAATAGCTTTGGAGTTATAGGCCGCACTGATAACATTTTATGGCGCAATGATAACATTTTATGGGAGTTGGACAAAGGCGCGTGGCATCTTTCATGCAACTCAAATTTGCGATATCGAATATCTTTTGAGTTATAAGCCGCACAGCCTCGGAATTCAGCATTTGAACTCAATTTACACAAGAAGTTTTACTGATCATTTTGTATAGCGTTGGAAAAGGTTAAATTTGAGAAATACAACAACTTTTGTGTTCTAGGTCGCACCGCCATGGAATTTAGCATTCGACCACAATTTACATATACAGTTTAACTGATAACATTTTATTCGCGTTGGCAACGGAGCCGCGGCAGCAACGCGCCGGGTTTAAGCTAGTTGTATATAAAAAACTGGGGCACAATAATCCCAGTGAATCATCAAAAGTGATTTCTATAGATGGGATTCTTATGGATAGATGGGATAGAGATGGCATCTTAAAAGTATACGGATCATTAAACTCTTTACTGTTTCGCCTAATAAAAGCTAAAAGAGAGTATGCCTTAGGAATTACATAGTTAAGATGATGTACAAAAGTAAATATGGAATCAAAAATGACACCAAGATCTTTAATAATCACAACCTTTTTTAATGTATGATCATTAAGCTAAATTTTGCTTGAAGAGGATTATTCAATTTTGAAAAGCTCACATGGTAATATTTATTCAAATTTAACGATAAACTGTTCTTACAGCACCAGTTATATACATAATATATTTCATTTTGAATAGCAAGCATATCATTTACGCTTGCAATACGTGAGAAAAATTTCAAGTCATCTGCAAATAACAGACAATTTGAACTTGTGAAACAGTTACTAATATCATTTATAATGAAAAAAAGAGGACCGAGGTACCGAGATACCGAGGAAGCAATATATGATCGTGAAATTATATTTTCTATTGCCACCATACAAAGTCTATAAGATAGATAAGACTTTAACCCATGTCATGAAGTTCGAATGAAATCCTTACTTCGAAAGTTTATTCAATAGCAAACTATGTGAAACCTTAGTAAAAGCTTTTGAGAAATACATGTACATGGCACCAACTTGCAAGCCCTGTTCAAAAGTAGTAATACAATAATCCGTAAAAATTAATAAGTTCGTTGTTGTAGAACAATTTGGCATGAAACCATGTTGATACGGGGAAATTATACTTTTAAGTTCAAAAGACAGCTTCAATTTCACAATAACTTCGAATAATTTTGAGATGTGTGAGAGTTTAGATATAGGCCTATAGTTTGAAATATCATTTTTAGAATTACTTTTATAAACGAGAGTAATAAACCCAATCTTCCAAGCATCCAAGAAGACACTAGATTGCAAGGACTTATTGAAAATTCTTCGTAGCGTAGCTGAAAGTGTAGAATGGCATTTTTTTAATAAAAACTCCAAAAAACCATCAATATCATTTTTTTTTTAATTTTTTAAACTAGCGATAGGAGTTAACACATCTAAATCTGAATATTGTAGGAAGCCAAAGTTAATATTCAGCCCTATTCCAGAATCCGTCGTAATGAATTTCCGAATGTAAAGCTACGCTACGAATACGACAAATTTGCTAATCCAAAATCCGAACGAAACTTCCCCTTTTCGAACTTACTTTCGGGAGTTCGAAAACAACTGGTTTCAACAGCAGACAAATAAATAAAAAGAAAAATTGAAAAACTGAAGTGTTTTTGATCAAAGTTGTATTTTTTAGCTTTGATTTTTAATGGATTTCATTGCAATTGCAATTTTCGCACAATAAAAGGAAGATTTCTCACATAGAGAATCGATGTAAATTCGTCGAAGAATATTGCGAGATTCCATCAACCCTTTGGAAATGGATAACGAAACGTAGTAAATGCACTAAATAAATTTCAACTAACATATTCACAGGTTTAAATAAAAATAATTTAAGTTTATTAACCAAAAATTAATTATAAGTTTTATTTTACGACCTAATTCTATAAAAATGTAATTGTTTTCTTTTGTCGTAAACAAATCCGTCGAGGCAAGGCTTTCGTGAAAAAATCCGAAAAACAGCTGTCAAAAGTTGATACGTTCGGAATGTGTAGTTGCAATGCTACGAATGTAAGAATGTTCGAATTCGATTCGGATTGTAGAATACTTCATTACGAATCCGAAAGAAAATTTACGCTACGACGGATTCTGGAGTAGGGCTGATTAACGGATATGTCATCTTTGTCGGAATGCAAAGTTTTTTGAGGCTATATGGAATCTTTGATAAAAACAAAACAATATAAAAAAATTATATTATTACAGAAAAATACTGAAAAAATAGATCCAATTAGAGCCTATTTATCAAAACACCATATTTTTGTCTAAGCTGTCCAAAAACCCAAAAAGGTGGCAATAAATCACCTTGTTCCATAGAAAGTCCCTGTAAAACCTTTTTGTCATAAAATTCTAAGTTGTTGTCCAAGGAGTTTACATAACCTAAAAAAGTGTCAATATCTCAACTATTTCCCTGATAATTCAAGTGGAACCAATTTGTCTAAAAGACATGACTCAACTACGTCCACAGATAATCCAAGTGGAACCTTTTGGCTATAGAACCATCTTCCCATCGCCCCATTTGCGTATTAAACAAGCTGGTACGTTTTTGAAGGCACACGGAATCAAATCTCATTTCAAAGTCTCAAGTTTAAAATTTAATACAATCAAAATTAAGCACTTCTAATATAAATGCATTTTCTCTTTCAACAGATTCAAATCGATTCCACCGAATTTAATGGTTAGATGGCGAAACAATACCGACGCCATGCTCGAAGCCCAATACCCAACACCTGGTGAATTCGAATACATGGAGTGTGGACCCTCACCGCCCGCCGAGAGCGCACCCAGTATGTACGACAGCTTCGAAGAACCCACCAGCGAACTGAGTGTTCAAATATGTAACGACACGCTACGCATCAGTCTGATTGATCAGATGAAGAGCGCCGCTGGACGTGTGCGTTTACTAGAGGACATCGAACAAGGCAATGTCTTAGCCAGCAACATAGTGACATACTTTGAGTCGGCCTCAAAGGTTGAAAAGAATTTAAGTTATTTGTGGGCAGCATTTCTGCAACGTCATGATCTGCTTGAGGGTCTTATTGAAATAGGTGCCGACTTGAACTTCTGTGATCAGAATGGAATTAGTGCGTTGCATCTCGGTGCTTTTAGCGGCTGCTTGGAGACGCTAAATTTTCTCGTTGGCAAGGAGTTGAATGTGAACATGCAACCGAAATGTTATACGCCGCTGCACTGTGCTGCCTTCGGCAATGCGGTGGAGACAGCAAAGTTTCTGATTAACAATGGTGCGCTGATAACCATCGATACGAACAAACCGAATTGCGAAGAAAGTCTGCTTCACTGCGCAGTGCGTGCAAACGCACTCGAGTGTCTGGTGCTGTTTATAACCGAAGGCGCCGATGTCAATTCGCTCAAGCCAAATGGCACGAATGCAATACACCTGGCAGCTGATCTGGGTAATGCACAATGTTTGAAGGCTTTGCTGAATGCACCAGGCGCAGATCCAAATGTACGCATCTGTATACGTGAAAAGGAATCGACGGCGCTGCACTTGGCGGCCGATGAGGGCAACGTGGAATGTGTGGATTTGCTGCTGGCCAAGGGAGCCGATGCAAAGTTAAAGAATCACCGTGGCTTTACAGCGCTGCACTTGGCTGCGCGCACCTCAAGTCTAGAATGTGTGGAGTCGCTGCTGCGCAATGGCTCTGCCGATCCCAATGCAGAGGATTTCGATCATCGAACACCGCTACATGCAGCTATTGGCAAGTCAGAGAATGCCTTTGACATATTGGAAATGCTGATACAGTGGGGCGCCAATGTGAACCACAAGGATATCTATGGCTTTACCGCCTTGCATTTGGCCGCTCTGGATGGTTTGGCGCAGTGCGTGGAGATGCTTATTTTTCATGGCGCTGATGTGACAACAAAGTCCAAGAAAGGCACATCTGCCTTAAATGTGATTACCAGAAAAACGCCCGCATCGGTTGCCATGATACGGCAGAAACTGGATGCTGCCATAACACTTCACCACTCACAGGATCCGGTAAATCGTGAAGTCGAACTAGAGCTGGACTTTCGTCAGCTGTTGCAACACTGTCATCCACGTGAAATCAGCTACTTGAACACCTTCGTGGACGAGGGTCAAAAAGAGATACTGGAGCATCCGCTCTGCTCCTCATTTCTCTACATCAAATGGGGCAAAATACGTAAATACTACATCGGACGCTTGATCTTCTGTTTCACTTTTGTGCTATTCCTTACGCTTTACGTGCTGACGGCGCTCGCGCACAACTGTTACAACGGCAGCAAAGATGACAATACTACGATACAGGCGCAAGAGCTGTGTCAGAAGCAATCCATACTCGGTGATATGCTACGCAATAACCCTTTCGTCATGGAAATGCAGTGGTGGGTGCTGGTGGCCATAACAATTGTTGAAATATTTCGCAAACTTTATGGCATCACCGGCTACTCCTCCTTCAAGCACTATGTGATACAGGTGGAGAACATAATGGAGTGGTTCGTGATCACAAGCGTCTTCGTTATCTCTTATATCTACACCAACAAAACGTATACCTTTCAGAATCACATTGGCGCCTTTGCAGTCTTGCTGGGTTGGACTAATCTCATGCTAATGATAGGGCAGTTGCCAGTTTTCGATGTTTACGTCGCCATGTATACACGTGTACAGGGTGAATTCGCCAAACTCTTTATGGCCTACTCCTGCATGCTGATAGGTTTTACTATAAGTTTTTGCGTAATATTTCCCTCATCCTCGTCCTTTGCCAACCCATTCATGGGTTTCATATCTGTGCTAGTTATGATGATTGGCGAACAAGATTTGTCGTTGCTGATAAACGATCCCGATGGCAAGGATCCGCCATTTCTGCTCGAAGTGAGTGCCCAAATAACATTCGTGCTATTTCTGCTCTTTGTCACAATTATCCTTATGAATCTGTTGGTCGGTATAGCTGTACACGACATACAGGGTCTTAAGAAAACAGCTGGCCTCTCAAAGCTAGTGCGTCAAACTAAACTGATATCCTACATAGAATCGGCGCTCTTTAATGGTTATCTGCCGACTTGGCTGCGAAATTTACTGCACTATACTGCGTTAGTCTCGCCGCAAGCATATCGTGTGGTCCTGTGTGTCAAGCCTCTAAATCCCAGTGAAAAGCGTCTGCCGCGAGATATACTAATGAAAGCTTACGAAATTGGCAAAATGCGTAAACATTTCGGACACACAATATCGGCGAAAAATTCAGCGGCCACCTATATGTCATACAAAAACAAATATAACAACAATAAAAGTCAAACCTACAGCTCCACCGAAGGACTCGATACAGTTCAGCTTGCAACGGTGACCTCGAAGCTGGACGACAATGCCGAGCGCATCGAATTTCTCACACAAGAGATACAGGAACTGAAGCAGGCTCTCATATCACAGCAACAACAAGCAAGCAAAGTAATAGATAAGCTATTGATTGTGATTTCTAATCAACAGAAAAATAATTTAAGAAAGTAATGTTTAGTTTAACCTAACCTAATGCACGATAAACTATATAGTATAGTCAAAGATATAGATAATCATTCATAAAAATTGAACACAGATTTAGGAGTAATTAGGAGCTCATAAGTATTCAATAAGGAAAATCAAGAAATAAATTAAAAGTGTATCAGTGAGAAATGGATCATTTGGAGGAGCCAATATATATGCTTGCTTGGCCAACCCAAAATTTCAAATGGGAAAGAGAAGTGTTTCGCTCTACTAAAAAATGATGTCAGTGATAATAAAAGTAGATTAACTTAAGGTTACTTCAAAGTATTCATCAAATGTTTTTTTGTTTAAGTAAATTTGGAAAAAAGTGAATATGTTTAATTAAAAGTATTATATAAAACAGAAATTGGTTTATATTGATAATGAAAATAGATTAACTTAAGGTTACTTCAAAGTATTCATCAAATGCCTTTTTGGTTAAGTAAATTTGGAAAAAAGAGAAAGTTTTTTTTAATTAGAAGTATTATATAAATCAAAAACTGGTTTAAATATTCAAAAATTGCCAGTGAACCAAACGTATCTGTTATATACTTTTTTGTGTGAGAGTACTTTTGCGGCAATCGCAAGTGAGTCACTTTTTTATAATGAGTAGGACTGGATGCTTTTGAAGAACAAAGTTTTTTGCTTGCAGAATAATTTGTAAAAGAATCCAACATGATATTTTTTTGTTGAGTTTAGTAGGTAAAAAAATTTTAAAACGACACTTATTTTGTTCGCAAACAAGTTATGATAGATGATATTTTTGTTAACACTTTTTAACTCATTAACCTCTTTCACCGTAGTCAAGATGTGAGTTGGGTATAAAAATACCCAAACGTCGCAAAGTGGGATATTGAACCCTGAAAGTGGATATCAATTCACCGAGAAGACGGAGGGAACTTTTGACTTTTTTTTCCGTCCGCCCGACAAAATTTTGACAAAATTTTCCGTCCGTCTGTCTGTCTGTCGACATGATTATAGCCGTAATTTTGAAGCTGTATTAATGAAATTTGGTATTTACTCTTGTTTCTAAAATATAAAGATCAAAATCAAAAATTAACCATATCGGATGAAAAACACGCTCACCTCTCTATCTACGCCTACAAAATGACTTTATCAAAACGGTAAAATCTCTTTAAATTCCACAAAACTTAATATATGCACTTGAAATATTGTAACTTGAAATATAATTAATATCCGCTTTAAGTATGAAATTCAACCAAATCGGATGAAAACCACGTCTACCTCCCATACAAAGTGACTTTATCAAAATAGTAAAATCTCTTAAAATTGCACAAAAATTAATATTTGGACTTCAATTTCTTCACATAAGTTTTGATTTTTATTATGCATTCTAAGTTTGAAATTTCTTACAGTCAAATGAAACCTCCCATATCAAATGACGTGCTTAATTTGATGATAGCGACTGCAGTTCTTTTGCAAAAAGTTTAATAGTTTCCAAAACGCACATAATTGCAAAACAAAATTTTAAACACTTAATAATAACCAGGGCTAGGATTTCAATGACATGTCATCTTTTTTCTGCTGTTTCTAAGACATTTCTTGCTTATTATGAAAAGTTTTTGGGTAATTTTTCATCGTTTATCGGTTTTAGTTTTCAGGTAATTTTTACTAAATTTGGGGCATTTTTTGGTAATTTTAGCGATTTTAAGTTATTTTATTATAAATTGAGAATATTTTGAATTTTTAGAGCATTTTTCGTTTTTTTTTTTTATGTCCTTTTAGTGAAATTTTAAAAGAATTTTTCGTTTTTTTGTTTGTACTAAAAAATGTAAAAACGAAAATTTTTAAACATATTCCTTTAACACTAGAGTCCCTTCAATCAAAAAACAATACCTCTCGACAAAAGAGTAGCTTTGTTTGTAGACTTCGATGAAAAAAGATCTGCGCGTGGTGAAACTGACGAAAGGGTAAGTAGAAAGATGAAACAAGTGTTAGATAAAGACTCAGAATATGCTAGTTTTTATTAACTCTATTTTGATGCTCTATTGCTGAAATAGTAGTAGTGTCCGACCGAAACCGGAATTTTGGCCGAAACCGAATATTTTATAATATTCGGACGAAACCGAAACTGGTTATTAATATGAAAATTTAAGTTTTTACAAATAATTTTTTTTATTAAAAGGAATCAAAATTACTGTTATACACAAAAGAAAAAAATTTAAATAAAAAGTATTATTTGAATATTGAAGTTTATAATAACACTATGCATGAATCGGTCACTTTTTTTTGCAAACAAGCTAAGGACATATCATTTTAGCATAATTCGAGGACGCTGAATTTAATGGCGTTTACCGTGTTCATCGGCTCATTTTCGAGAAATCGAAGGTTCAAGGTCAAGTACATGTTGATGCAGTTTTTGTAAGAAAAACGTTTTTCTCGTTAAATTTATCGACTTCATGTCAATGAGTGAATTAAGAATTACCTGGAGAATAATTTCTTAAAACAGTTTTACCCTCGAAACCCAACTCTTATGGTCCAAATTGACCTCATAAATAAAAAAAAAACTTTTTTTTCATATAAAAGCTTTGTTCAAACAAAATCAAGTAAGCTTTTTGACGGAAAAATATTCCCCTGATATAGTGGCGCTAAATGAAATTACAAATTAAACCAAACTAACCATCCTTCTGTTTCCCGAAATCGACCTGAAAGGTATTAAAACTAAGTTTTTCTTACATATTTTTCTTTATTTTCTCAGATAGTTCATCTGTTTCTTCTGCTTCATGTAAATTCCAACAAATGTCTCCTAAGAGAGCATCTACTTTTTTACCACTGTACAAGTGCTTGAGACTCACCGTCACCTGATGGAAACCATGCTCATGAAATAGGAGTCGACTCGCATCGTTTCAACGGTGAGGTTTTGAAGTGCAACCAGTCATAAATAATTAAAATCGCCCATGTGAGGCTTTTTTAGTTTATACAGTTATCTTAATAACAGTTATAGGAAAACTTAGTAAGTTTTTTCTAACTAAAAGTGTTGAGAGCTACAGTATAAATTTTGGGTTCATGGTTCATTTTTGACGCTGCTGATGCTATACATGGCTTGTATAGCATTTTATCAAAATAAGTTACTTGACGACACGCAAAACGAGTTGAAGCGAATTGGTAATACATATGTGGTTCACATTATTGTGAAATGTAATATTAAATATTTAATATTTTGTCTACATAGTGATTGTGCTTTTTAAAAGATTCAATTCATGATCGTAAAATGGTATGATGCAATATGTATGCATTTATTTATCTTTATTTCCCACTTATACACTGCGCTATTGTATATATGAAAGTGACAAGTATTGTATATAGTAATTTAAGTGCCTGTATATGGCTCGCCATGTACAAGTGTTCGTTGTTTCTTTCACTCTTATAGCTTAGGACAATCGTCAAAAGTAACTGTTGTAATACTCTTAGAGCAGGAGTAAAATTAGTCTGTAATAATATTGTTGCCATGAGGCATTCGATTTATCAATTTACTTGTAATATCGTTTTATTAAAGACTCAATAAAGTACTACTACTACTACTACTGCTCATGAAATATTGAGTCGAATAGCCGAAACTAACCGAAACCGAATATTCGGTCGGACACTTAATATTAGGGGTTAAAAATTTTAATGCTATGAAATTAGATGAAAAATTTACATCCAATGACATATCGTCTTTTAAATATTTTCCTCTCGTCAGTGCAAAAGTAGACAGAAGTTTTTATTTTTACAAAAACATTTTGCCCGACAATCGAAGTTCTTTTAATTTTAATAACTTAAAAGTGTACCTTGTAATATACTGTAACGCTATGTACAAACATTATATAAAATACATTTTAAGTTAAGTAATATTTCATTTTGAAAGTTTTATTTTTGTTTATTTTTTAAGTAACTGTTTGCGTTTTTGAGGTACAATAATTTTTGTCAGTTTTTAGGTTATTTTTCTAATTTTTTTCAGGTAATTTTTTGCAGTTTTTTAGGTCATCAAAATCCGAGACCTGGTAATAACAGTCCATATTCAAAGAAAATCATAATAAGATGATAACAGAGCACAACAAAATAAACTTTGCTTATCACAAATCATAGTAAAATTAGAGAAGGTAGATGCATTTCGGAGAGACAGACTGCCGGAACTGTCAAAACGAAGCTGACAGGCCATACAAAATCTGAAAACGATGAGAATGCGAGAATAGCAAAATGCTTGAGTTTGGCAATTCTGGCTATGAGAAAAAGAGAGCAGTCTGAAATGCATATACCTTCACTAGTTCTATCATGTCACAAATTATCAGCTTTTGACGTTCGCGTACGCAAAAAACTTGCAAACTAAGAGAAATTGAGAGAGCAAAGTGACAGTTGACTTGGAGGGGAAGTTGCAAATTCCTGCTGTAAAAATTTTTATTGTCGAGAATTTGCAAGCTTGAAAACACGGGATTTAAGACAGTTGCAATTTGAACAATCAAACAAAATTTAGTAAAACTGATATTTACAAACTAGAGGATTGACTGCTGCAGTCGTCAAAATATGAAAAGTATCTTAAATTTCAGAACACTTCACGCCCAATTTTCTTTTGTTTGCCATTCCACTTGAAATGTAAGCAAGACGTTAATCAGCTGTTATCGAGGCTTGCAAGTTTTTGCAAATTTTGCGTTCGCGTACTGTTTTGAATATTGCTCTATTCAAGAGAGAATTGTGCGTTATTCTCTTGCAAGTTTCTGCTGGATATTTTTCACTAGAGAAGTACGCAAGCAGACCTAATGGCCGCACTCAGCGCAGACAACAGTTGGCAACTGTTCTATGAAAAAATTCTATGCTACATGAACACAACTGTTGAATTAATTGTCAGATGCTGCTACTGACGCTGTCAAAGTAAAAAAACATAGAAAGAACGAAGCAAATTTAAGTGAGAAACCTTTGCAATTGAATTAAATTTACATAAAAATTATATATAATTGAATTAAATCTAATTTCTGACGTGTAGAGTAGAATCACATTCAGATAAAAACATCGCTTACTATGGTAGCGCTATCATTACAGTTCACAGCAGTTGTCTGCGCTGAATGCGGCCAATGTGCACGGAAACACACCTACTGTTTACATTTGATAGGTAATCAGCTGTTTTTGTGCTTGAAACTAGCTTGAAGTCGTTTCCGTTCTTTTGACATTATTCTCAAATTTAATTTTACTCTCTCATCTTGAACTTTACTCGACTTTTACTCGACAATGTGTACGGAAACACACCTATTAGATCTGTGAGGTACTTGATTGTAGTAACTTGCAATATGCTAGAACGTGTTTCAGTACTTTTTCTAGCTCAAAAATAGCTAGAAGAACAAGCATAAAATCGGTCTCTTGAGCTCGAAAGTTGCTCGAATTGTGATGGAAAAATTTCTTCCAGCATTAGGTCTGTTTCCGCACTCGATTCAAGTAGCTTGAAGTTGCTTGAAAGCGTTATTTTACAAATTTTTAAAACTCGAGAGATCTTCAACAACACTCTATTGTATTACAATTACTTGAAGTTAGTACGGGAACAGACCTATTATTAGAACAAGCATAAATAAGAATAGGCATGGCAAAATTACACAAGGTAGTGTTAGGGCGGAGAGCCGGTGACCAAAAGTGTCAAAATGAAGTTGGCATTTCATACAAAATCTGCAACCAATGAGAATGCAATATGAAAGCAAAAATTGCCAAAAATACCAAAATGGCTGAATTTGACAGTTATGGTCACTAAGAAAGAACACATTCAGCACTAACACTGCCTTGTCTAGTTCTACTATGAGAATAGGCATCAAGAACATGGTAGAAGAATACAGGTAGATGCACCAGATGAGAGCATACTGCCGGAAATGTCAAAACGAAGCAAACCTTTTTATTTATTTTCTTTTTTTTTCTATTCGCCACACAGCTGTATTTGACATAAGTTCAAATTATATTGGAAAAAAGTTCTGTGAAGATCATGATGAATAAGTTTTGTGTTTGTGTTAAGCAAGAGTTATAAAAAACGTATAAAAACGTAAAAATTTAAATGTGAGCTTCATACAAAATTTGAGGAGTATTGAGTGAAAAAAATATCGTTCCACCTAGTATTACGAGAATGAGCGTGATTTGAAAAATTTCATAATATGGGTTCTGTTCTGCTATAAACAAAAAATGTCATTTATATTCAAGGGTTTTAGATAACAAAAATTGTTATAGAACACGCCTTCTGTCCTTCAACGCCAACTGACACAGTTGCGTTTACACAAATCAAAAGGAAACACTGACATATTTCATGTGCACCTGGCCGGCCCCAGCCAGGTCTACAATCTTCTAGCATTCATCAACCTCACTGAATGGTTATAAACTAGCAGTGCGCTATACACTCTACTTACAGAAACACGAGGTTATGGTATTAAAACGGCTTACTAGAGTTTCTTGTATCCTACTAGTATGTGATCACCATCTTAACCAACATCCCAACTCATACAGAAAGGGTAAATCATACACATATAGAATTATAGTAGATATAGTATAGATGATATTGTTTTGGTTTTGTGCACGCTATTTAAGCTTGTAAGCAAAATTTTGTATTTGTCTCACATACATAGAAATTTAATTTTTATTTAATAAAATTAAAGATCTGCAATATTAAGATGCGATTGAAATTACTTTTAGGCTTTTTGCTTTCTAAGGTTGCAACTTTGCCCTACTCTTAAATGTGTGATATGGAAACTTTATTCTCCTATAAAATTCGCATTCGCTTCACTTTACATTTTAATAATTTGACTCACCTGCTCACGCGATTGAATATCATCAAAATAGGTTATATCCTTCCCATTAATCCATATTTTACCGGTTCCTGGGGAACGTACTGTGACATCAGCGCGTGCAGTTTTTCGCAGGCATTCTGAAAAAATGGAACATTAATGAATACTGATGGTATTCGTACAGATTCTAAATGATCATAAAGTAAAAAAATTACACCACAAAACATAAACTATCTGTGCTAAACTCACCATACGTCGTTATATACTGACGACCCTCTTCGTCTATTTTCGGTTCAGGAATTTCCAACTGCATAGATCTATCTATTAATGGTTTTCTTAATTTATCGATGAATTCTTTGCATTTATAAGAAAACGGAATTGAAATTAGCCGGTCCATGGCATTAGTGAAGTTCATATATTCAATATCGGCTATTCTCTCCACCAACATTAGCTGCAACTGATCCTTTGATATCCACTGATAACCATCCAGATCGCTTAGCATATGAAACATGGAAAACACAAGGTGCTTTAAATAATATTAGCAACTTTAAAATAAACCTTCGTACAGTCTTTGATTTTGATCCGCTTTTTGTCCACTTCTCATTAAACGTTCTTCCAGGGCATATAACTTATTAGTTTCCTCTACTATGTCATAAAGTAACTTGAAAAAGTTCGGTTTTCCTGTATAGAACATGGTATGAAATGGACGTCCGGTTTCATCAAATTCTGCTGCTTTTCTTGCGGGAAAAATTTTTTCCGGACTCTTCATGGCTGGGCGAGCGCGTGGATCGAATAAACCCGATGGGAACAGATATGCAATAGCATTCTAAGAAAATTTTCAAAAGTCAGAAAAGTTGCAATAAAATAAGCAACAAGAAAAGAACTAACATCAACATCCTCTTGCGTAAACGTTTCCGGATCTTCGCCCATCATGTTGGCCAAGTGTCTCTTTCCGAGTTGAAATTCCAGATGCTGGGTCTTCATAAATTTTTCGTGTTCCTCGGCACGCTCAAGATAAGCTTTCATTGCTTTGCTTACTTTTTGATTCTTAACAACCACTGGAGCCGCATGCACAGTAACTGCCGTGCCGTATGGATACTGTAGCAAATAGCAGGGAAAAAAGCGAGGTTATGCAAGCATATATTATGATATACATAAATGACAAAATTATGAATTCCTTTATTAACCATACCACGTTTGTGGCTGTTGCACCATTTATTTTACATGCATTTTGTAGAATAGTTTTGTTATTTTTTAGCAAATTTAAACCGAAATACCGCAGCGCCATTGCGACCTAATGCAGCTAAACACAATTTTTTTTTAAGGAAAAACAAAATAACTTGCAATCAGCTGTTTACTTTGACAGTTTGTACGTCAATCGTTTAGAGAAGATTTTAGTAAGCACAGATTTTTAGTTTAGGTGGGTGATATATAAATTTTAAAAAATAAAAAATATTGGGGGTATTCACGGGTTGATGCAAAACGCAGTTGTGACGATGCGAAAAGGCAAGATTGCGAACTTTCGCATCACTCCAACAACAAACACATTAGAAGTAATTTTTCAACTCTTTTTGAATTACGCACTGCCCAAACCTATTGCGAGAACGCACAAGCAGTGATTCTAAACTGCTGATTCATGTTTTGGTTGTTCTCAAACATAGTTGCCACCTGGGTAAATTTGTAAAAAGCTAAAGTTTGTACGTTGATTCTAACATCTTTTTGTGATTTTGAAATGAGGTGACAATATATTTACTGTTCTTTGGGCATATAATTTTTATTGCATAATTAAGTTGCAATGTTGATGTTCACGCGTTAGTGCGCAAAATATCTTGCATTTACACACTCTTGCAATTCGCAACAACCCGTGAATACCCCTATAATAAATTAAATTTTTTGCACAGAGGCGAGTTCGGGAATTTATTTTGGCATAATTTTACTTTAAGGCCCTGGCCCAAATATTTTTTCTTATTTCTATTAAATGTATTTGAGCCTCTTAAACCAAAATATGAGAATTTAATTTAAAGAAATTGATCTTTAATTTACCGAAGACCTTCCCTACAAGCAGCTCTACTCTACGCGGTTCAAATCACTGCTTTCTGTAGTGGAGTTATATAAATTTCAACTTCTACATGTCACTGTGCAGGGCGAATGGCTTATAATGAATTACCTGTGGAACTTAGAAACCAAGGTGCGATGTATCTCTTTAAAATCAGACTCAAACAATTGGGCCCATTCTGCCAGATCTGGTATGAATTTTCTGTTATGAATCATAAAAGATGCCGACCATAAAAGATCTATTAGAAGTACTATTCTGCCTTTCGATCTTTTATGGTACCCTGTTATCAATCTTTGAAAACAAAAATCTATTACAATTCTGTTAACATCTGTTATGAGACAGCTGGGGCCGAATTACAGCATCCGTGATCGAGCAAAATTGTACAAGATTGATAGGCACTTGTCTCGCCATGCCCTTCGTAATTTTGCTCGATCACGGATGCTGTAATTCGGCCCCTGATTGGTGTCAATAAAATTAAATTATTGGACATGCATACAATATGTATATAAAATGTATATAAAATGCATATAAAATGTCCAATGTAACCTAAAAAGCTGCACGAAACGCAGAAAAAGCGGAAGATCGAAAGGTTTGCTATTTAGGCGTTACTTCAGCAAAGTGGCCCGATGGTTTCTTCTATTTAAAACTTCTCTTTAAAACATACACATTTATTAATTCTATAATCTTACATTTGCCTCCTTTTGTGAGCCATTAATAATGAAATTCGTAAATAAACATCAATTTTTTAGACCAAAGTGTTCATTTTCTAAAAATTTACGATAAAAGACAGAAAAATATATTTAACATTTTTTTTTTGTTCTCTACCAGAAAACACTTCCAACCCGCGGCGCCCCGGAAATCGTAATCGTGATCAAATTTTGAAGTATGTGGAAGATGGTTTCCTATTTAACATACCTTATGGTAGGTGGTCTTGTAAATTTTATTAACCCTTAACTGGTACACCTGGTCTGTGGGACCATAACAAAAAATAAAAGAGTATATTTCTATTATTCAATTAAAAATTAAATTCCATTCAATTCAATTATTCAAAATAATTCACAAAAATAAATAAATAAATAAATAAAAACCCGGTTTTATTCGACGTATCCGCGTTAGTGGTTTGTTTTGGTTAATTTGTATACCAAATTTTTTTCCGGTATAAAACAGTTAGGTGCTAAATTTTACTGATCCAGATTGCCGTTTTCGGTTATATGGCAAGTGGGTGTGTTATTTAATCGATTTGAACAATTTAGTTAAATTTCATTATTCCACTCGCTGTATGGGCTCGTTACATTTTGAGTCAGAGCCAACAAAATATATTAGAAATCGCCACTAAGTATATGATTGAAATAATAAAAAAAAAATTATTAAAAAACGATTCGATTTTTCTTATTTTCTAAGAAATACACTAATTTATTTATGGCCATAATGCCATTTGCCGTAATGTACCAGATTTTCATTTAAAATTAATTTATTTTTCGTTAAATGATATGCAATCGCAGCAGTTTTTAATAAAAAATTTTCATAATTCAGTGTCGACAAGGAATAACGACTAAACTCAAAATATCGCAAAAAAGCGATATGGCATTTTCTTCATAGCCAATCTTTAATTGGAAACACTTTTTGGACAGAATAGATTAACACTTACTTCTACACCTATTACCGTTTGTAACGTTTCATATATTTCAGGAAAAAGGTCGGAATTAGTACAACAAAAATATCGTTTTGTACGATAATTTGAGTTTACTCGTTATTCCTTGTCGACACAGAATTATGAAAAATTTTTATTAAAAACTTTATTATTAATTTTAAATGAAAATCTGGTACATTATGGCCATAAATAAATTGGTGCATTTGTTAGAAAATAAGAAAAATCGACCCGTTTTTTAATAATTTTTTTTTATTATTTCAATCATATACTTAGTGGCAATTTCTAATATATTTTGTTGGCTCTGACTCACAATGTAACGAGCCCATACAGCGAGTGGAATAATGAAATTTAACTAAATTGTTAAAATCGGTTAAATAACACACCCACTTGCCATATAACCGAAAACGGCAATCTGGATCAATATAATTTAGCACTTAACTGTTTTATACCGGAAAAAATTTGGTGTACAAAATAACCAAAACAAACCACTATCGCGCATACGTCAAATAAAACCGATATCGGTAATCTGTTATATTTCGCTAAAAAAATTATCACAGATCAATAAATTTTAACATACATTGCTTTTTTGTTCCGAAGAAAATTAACTAAATGAACCTACAAACGCCCTGCCCTCACTTCACATTTAACCAATATCGCTAATCTCTTCATTAAATAAATTAAAAAATAAATTCAATATATATATGAATTTTTTATTCATATATATTTGAATATATCACACGCTTTATATTTTTGGAAATACAGATCAAGTTTGAAACTTAGCCAAATCGAATAAAACCTCACCTACCTCCCATACAAAGTGAATTCACCAAAACAGTTAAATCTCTTTAAATTCAACAAAAAATATTCTAATGACTTCAAGTTTTGCACATAAGCTTTGAGTATGACATTTGTAAAAATTTAATGAAAACCACGGCTACCTTCCGTAAAAAGTGAATTTATGAAATAATTAAAATCTCCTTAAATTCCATAAAAATGAGAACAATGGCTTAAAATTTGTTTAAGTCTTAACTATGCACTCGATGTTTAGAATCTTGATAAAAAAAAAACTGCAAATTCCGCCGACCTCCTATAAAAAGTGACCACCTCCTATCATCATAATAGTATCCTTTATAGGGGGTTGGAATTAGTTTTAAAGGTTTTCTAAGAGATGGCGTAACTATCAATAGATCGCATTGGGCACACCTGTGACTATATATTAATTTCAAAGCACATTGTCTAAGCTTCATTTTTTAGTATGTGTCATTCCACTGAAGTGTAAACAACATATATTTTTTTCTCTGTGAACATGTCGACTTTCGTTCCAACAAAACGCAATTTGCGGGAAGGTTTACTTTTGTGCTTCCATTTGAAGAAAAAAGCGGTTGAAGCACAACGCACGCTTACTGAGGCTTACGGGGACTATGCTCCATCGATTTCTACTTGTGAGTACTGGTTCCGTCGGTTTAAAAGTGGTGATTTTGATACGGAAGACAAAGAGCGTCCGGGCCAGCCGAAAAAGTTTGAAGATGAGGAATTGGAGGCTTTGCTCGATGAAGACCCGTGTCAAACCCTTCAAGAATTGTCAGAATCATTGGGAGTGGACTTATCAACGGTCGGCAAACGCTTGAAGGCCATGGGAATGATTCAAAAGCAAGGAAATTGGGTGCCGTACCAGTTGAAGCCGAGAGACGTTGAGCGGCGATTTTGCATGTGCGAACAACTGCTTCAACGGCATAAAAGGAAGAGTTTTTTGCATCGTATTGTCACTGGCGATGAAAAGTGGATCCATTACGATAATCCTAAGCGAAAAAAATCGTGGGGACCACCCTGCCATGCATCAACATCGAGGGCCAAGCTTATGCTGTGTATTTGGTGGGATCAGAAGGGTGTCGTGTACTATGAGCTGCTAAAACCTAACGAAACCATCACTGGGGAACGCTACCAACAACAATTGTTGCAATTGAGCCGAGCATTAAAGGTTAAACGGCCGGAATATGCCAAAAGACACGACAAAGTGGTTTTTCAACATGACAACGCACGGCCACATGTTGCAAGAACCGTCAAGGAAACGTTGGAGGCGCTGAATTGGGATGTGCTACCCCACCCGCCTTATAGCCCAGACATAGCCCCTTCCGACTACCACCTATTCAGATCGATGACGCATGGCTTGGCTGAGCAGCGCTTCACTTCTTACGAGGATACCAAAAAATGGGTCGATTCGTGGATTGCCTCAAAAGACGAATCGTTCTTCCGGCGCGGAATCCATATGCTGCCAGAAAGATGGGAAAATGTTGTAGCTAACGATGGACAATACTTTGAATAATATACATTGTACCGTTGTTTCTAAATAAATGCTCAAAAACCGAAAAAAACCTTTAAAATTAATTCCAACCCCCAATAAATTCAAAAAATAAATTCATGTTTAAACTTGATATTATGCACATAAGCTTTAATAAATAAAAAGGACCGAGTTTCAAATGTTAAATATTTGGATAAAAAACACATCCTATGAAAGTGATGTCACCAAAATAGTACAACATTCAAAACTTCGAATAAACTAAAATACGGCCGAGGGGATATTTTAACTTTGGTCCAGGCGAAGATAATCCTCAGCAACTCAGCGGGCATTTCGAGCAGATGCTTATATTTTATTTATTTTAAAGTTCATTTCAGGTTTTCACAGCTTTCCATCTGCGAAAAAGGTGAAGTATATGAAGGCGGACATGAATGAAGGCACGAGCCACGAGCCACACTTATATGCATCGCAAAAATAAGTTTATATATAAAAGAAAATTTTATATTATAGAAAATCTATAATTTTATTGTTTATCTCCCATTTCACATACATTAATTTATTATTAAATAATATTTTAATTTATGTTTAATTAGTTTAACACGTTAGAACATAAAGAAAAGAGCAATCTTTTTGAAGAAACAATTTTTAATATTTATAAGGAAACACCTTCAAAAACAAAAGCAATTTATTTTCATTCATCTGCAATGAACGATAATTTTTTAAATACATTCTCTATACGTTAATAGGTAAATAGATTAATGCAACTAGATTTGGTTTGTTTTAAAACACATACGCTCGAATTTAAGCAAGAGTTTCTTTATTTCCAGGCCTGCTTTAATAGTTTACGTGATGCTAAATTCTTAACAACCAGTGATCCCGTTGTTAAGGCAACAAGAACAACTGAAATCAGAATATAATCAAAGTCCTCTTTGAGCAAATCGAATGTTTTAGAGGGAGCAACGCGTGTGACAAACATATCTATGGGCACCAAAAATTTTTAGTTAAATTTTTATTCGATTCTTTGTTATACTAACCCAAGCCAGTTGCTACCACTAGACACGTGCTTTCCAGACCACTTGGTGCTGTGAAAATATTACTTAAACGTGCCACGGTTTGGTTATAATTAATTATGTTCTCTGTATGGAGAGGTAATTCTGGAATGTATGGCATTACACCCTCTTCGCGCCCTTGGCCTTGGGCAGTAACTGGACGACGCGGATCCAGAAGAGCCCAGGGCATTTCCAGTATAGCACCGCTGGCGGTACCAACTGCAAATATTTTAAAATTTTAATGTTAAAAGTTATAAGAAGAATTAAGTTATATACTAACTCAAAACATGCTTGTTTGTTATGCCACGCTCTGTAATGGTCTCCTCCATAGTCTCTACAATTGTGGGAATTATATAGGATTGGCGCTCGACCAATGGCATAGGTGGCGCATTCAAAGAACTCCAAACAGTGCTGTTTGCTTGTATTTTTCCCTCATACAACTCAATTGTAGCTTGAGGTGAAAAAGAAAGTAGAAAAAAGGTTCATGGGAGAATAAATGCAATACATATTCTATGTTATCATTAAAAAATAAAACTTACTTATTTCACTACGGCGCACTTTGTCATTGTAATAAGAATAGACAAGCCAATTCTCCGAGTGTACAATATGCACTGGACCGCGAACTTTGCGATGAGACATTGAAAATACAATTGAACCAGATACAACATCGACCAGGTAAACATTCAAAATATCTAAGCATGAGAAACATTATAAAACTGCTTTTAATAAAAAAATTATTTATAATATACACACATTTGTGAAAACTATCAGGACCCTGTGTAACGACAGCTACCAAATTGGGATTTATATACTTGTACAGTACAGAACGATCGCCCAATACACGACCTTGCGAATGGACACGTTCTATTGGATTCTTAGAAGCTAATGCAATTATTTCTTGATCGCTATTGTGTCCACTTAAGCGCACATTCCAAATAGCATTTGTGATGAGTTTCTAAAGAAAAATAAAGCAAATAGGCTTATTTCATTAAAAAAAGTCCTTATTTTGATTGCATTGTAATGCTTACATCATTCTTGTATGTTATGTAGTAGCCATTGAGTGTAGCTAAAGTCTTGTCAGCAGTAAAGATATACATGCCATTAGCCTAAAGGAGACAAAATAAAGCCCAAATTATTTTAAAGCCATTTCATTTCGTCTTACGTCTAAACTCACCATTTCTTTAGCTGTTTCTGGATAAACTTGTACATCATTATTGGCATCAAGCAGCAGCACACCCTTTACAAAGTCGTTATCTGTTTCCGGCAGCAGTGACATTTGTCTGATTTTGTAGCTTAGCTGCAGGAGGCCTCCTTCGGATGGCTTGCCGGTGATGGGATTGAAGCGATATAAAACACCGTTATTGGAAACCTAAGTTGGTTAAAAATTAAACTCTTTAATATTTGCGAAAACTATATTTCTAGTACACACCTTGTCTTTCGCTACAATTGCACATAGCGGCTGCAGCGGAAAGTGTTTCGAAGTACGCTGCACAATTAGACGCATATTTTGATCATTTGCAAAATTGTCAACTTTCGGTAAATATTGCATCCAATGATGTTTGCCACTAATGTTATCGATACCGAAAACTTTACCACTTTTTGTTAGAATAACCAACATTTTGTGCAGACCAAAAGAATCGCGCACTAAACCAGCCTTTTGTGTGTCTGTTGGTGGTGCACCCAAGCCAATTACATGTAGGAAAATTATCTTGATCTGTAGCATTTGTGCAGAAACTCGACGTAAGAATGCACTAACGATGTCACCTTATAAATTATAAAACAGAATTAATAATATTTTATATTTTATATAAATTTTGCCAATGTTAACATTTGAAGCACAGCCGCGAATAACGTTGTCAGCGACAAAATTGTAATTGTTCACTTTTATTAATTTTTGTATTTAATTTTTTTTTTTTTGGTATGCGATAAAAATACCCCAAACTGCTCAACTCCTTACTCAGTTCTGTTTTTATATAATATAAGAGAGTAATTTTAACAGGTATTCGCCAAAAAAAAAAACACTTTAAAAAAGTGTCACAACGTTATTCGAGGCTGTGCTTCATTTGTAAAAGAGTAAAAAGGAACACAACATTTGTGGCGCAAGCGCCAATTAAAGAAACAATTAAAGAATAATGAAGACTCGAATTTTGAAATTTTTAATCATATGTTTTAAAGCCTTCCAAGTCCATTTCTGAATAAATTTCTCTCAAGTGGTTTAGAAGTTATAGAGGTTCAAAGTTGCAACAAATTACCATTTCAAGAATGTATATGAAAACTAAAAATGTTTTTTAATGTTACTTATCTTGTGGGGTTCTTCAAGGCTCAGTTCTTGGTCCGTTGTTATTTTCAATGTTTATAAATGATATCTTCAGCAAATGCCGTCATGTAACCATGCATGCATATGCTGATGATCTTCAATTGTACTTGGCCAGTCCTATTGGTCTTGTTGATAATTTATGTCTCAGGATGAACAAGGATTTGAGCAAAATAACTTAGTGGGCTAGAGCTAATAACCTTAATCTAAATCCACTGAAGTCATTTGTTTTACCGATCTTTAAATCTAGTTACTCTTTGTGTGATATACCAACGATTTATCTTAATGGTGTAGGGCTAAGATTTGTTGATAAAGTTAAAAATCTTGGATACCACATTCATTCCTCACTTTCTTGTGAGAATCACATTAATTCGGTTGTTTCTAAGATTTATTATGCCCTTCGGAACCTGAGGTGGACAGCATCATTTGTACCCGTCGACACTAGGATAAATTTGGTGCTCCAGCTTATAATGCCATTCATTACGTACTCAGATGTTGTGTATAGTAAACTTGATTCGAGGTCCAAACTTAAGTTACAACAAGCTTTTAATAACGCTGTCAGATATGTTTATGGCCTCAGAAAGTTTGACCGCGTTAGTCATTTGAGCAATCAAATACTTGGTTGCAAAATGTTCAATTATCTGGATGCCAGGAACTGCATATTTTTGCATAATTTGATTTACACAAAAACACCTAAATATTTATTTGATAAGTTACAATTTTGCAGATCGAATAGAAACATAAACCTTATTATCCCGAGATACAATTTTTTAAACTCAAACAGACTTTTCTTTGTAAACGCTATCAGAATTTGGAACTCGTTACCTCTAAGAATTAAAATTATTCAAAACAAACGCAACTTTAAGCATGATATTTTCGAATACTTTTCCTAATACTACTACTTATCTATCTAAACTTACTATTTCTTCATCTAATAGAATAAAAATAATTTAAGTTTTTTTCTTTTTTATCTAATAATGTAATAATGTTTTTTTGTTCATTCATGATTTGTTGTTATTTATGACTTGCTGTTGCTATAATATTTATTATTATTTATTATTTTTGTTAAATCACTAAATGTTAGTTTTAAGTTCTATTTATTTTTCTCTTTTTTATCTAGTTGTTATTCGAATCTAGTTGTTATTCTAAACTGCTTGATGCATTCAAAAGACTCTGTCTTATATGTAAACATTTCTATTTTTAAATAAAAAAATAAATAAAAAAAAATTTAAAAAAATAAAATAAAATGTGAAATGAAATGCACAAAAAATGTTTACTTTTTAAAAAGCTTAATTGTGATCTATTAAATGAGATATCAATAAATTAAATCCTTTGAGTACTTTAAGAGATACGAAGTGTAACTCGTTGCTCCAAATGTGAAAATTTGTTTTTCTATATATGAATATATACATGTTGCTGGAAGTCCAAATTAATTCTCTTTTTAACTGGCGGATGTCGGCCGCTGCTCAGGGACTACAGCCCTCAGTAAGTCAAACACCGGCTACGCTGTCTACAGTACTTCTGGATAAAATTATCTTTATAATGAAATATAAACATAATTTGTGTAAGCAGTGCATAATACGTAAAATAATATATCTTTAAAAGTAATTTATGGATTTTTATGATAAATGGCTCGTTGAATAGGTAACAGAATAACCTTTCTTTTGATACCCATACCTATTAGTTTTGTAGGAAAATAAAAAATTATCACAAGTTTTTCAGGCCAATTTTTACAATTTTGGAACCCTATAACTTCAAAACCACTTGAGAGCGGCCTGAAATTTAAAATGAAATATAAAATTGTAAAACTTGAGTTTTCACTATTCCAATAAGGCCCCAAACTTAAATATGCCAGTTTTTTAAAAGGCTGCGCAAAAATGCACCCCAAAATAAAAGGCCTCAAATCTTAAAACGGAATCAAACCCCAATATTAAGGAAATAGCACCCCAAAATTTATGAAGAATGACCCCACAATAAATAAAAACACCCTTTAATTGCTATTATTTTTATTTGTAAACATGAATGAATTAATATATTCAAGAATTCATTAATCTTATCAAGAATTTGAAAAATAGTATTCCACTGTACGAAATATTTTTATAAATTTTTAATTCAAATCGTTTGAGCTGATATAATTATAGTTTTGTAAATCTATCTTAATTTACAAATATGTAATATAAAGAAAACTTTGTTAGTTCTCTTTGTTATCTCGTTCCTAAAGTTTAATTTCAATAGAGTCCAATTTAAGTTCAAAGAATTGTTTTCCTACTCGCACTTCCTATCTTGTGAAGTGCGAACGTCGCAAAATTTTCCTTCCGACAAAAGGTTAACTCTTGCTTTAGAGGTCTTATGCCGACGTTCATATTTTTTTATAGTTTTATAAGTGGATTTTTTTCTATATATCGTTTTTTGATCGAGGACATAGAGAGAGAAGGTCCTTCTGGTCCATGAAATTTTTCCCAATTCATTTAATTTTTTTATTTTTTATGGCAATTTTTTTTTTTTTTGGCAAAAATATCAAAACTTAACATATTTTTTAAAACTTTTTCAATTGATTTTAACTAACAAAAATCGAAAAGCTATTATAACACCCGTTTCCAAGTCTGACCTTCCAGGAGTGGTGAAATTTTTGGTGGCCTATTTTACAATGGAATAAAAACCTAATGAAATAAGGCCACAAAAATCGAAATAACACCCCAAATATTCATGCTTTTAATTCTTAATATAATTTTTGAGTCCTTATTGCATTTTACTCTTGGGGCCTTATTTCATTATGAAATAAAGCCCCATTTTTTGCAAAATTAAACAAAGCCCCAAAATAGGAAATAACATCCCAATTATTTGTGTTGTTGTTTTGTAAAGAATTGTTTGGGGCCTTATTTCATTTGTAGTTTGGGGCCTTATATCCTAGGGCCTTATTTCCTGGGGCCTTATAGAGCCTTAATGAGATACTAAAGTTTGTGAATTGCAGAAATCTGATGAGACTTTTGATGAATCGATCCACCAAACAGCTGTGTGGTCTGCTAGTGATTCTTTTCATTTAGCAATGTTGTTATTGTGATTTGCTTTTTCAAAAACAGTTGGCCTCAAGCTTTTTTGAAAATTGTACAATTGTTTTTTATAAATGCACCATAAATTAGCAATATTAGAAGATTGTTAAAGCATGTACCGGCAAAATTAAAGTAGCTCTTATTTGTTTTCCAAGTATTTTTGGGTTACATTAATCCAGAAAACTTTTGTAATAAAATTTCAGCTCGATTGGTTAGGGATTAACTGACCCATTTTTTCTAAAAAAAAAACCATAAACACTAGAGAACAATTTTAAAAAAAACTAGTAAGGAATAATATTCGACTAGGTCGATGTTAAAAGACCGCCACATTAATGAATTTTTTTGGAATTTTTTGAGACTTGACCGTTTTCATATTGTAGTTACTTTGTAAAGGAGGTTAGCGTGGTTTTTATACTATTTTGACAAATTTCAAATATATGGTAAATTTTTGAGACCAAAGCCTATCTGCAAAATTTAAAGTCATTACACTAATCATTGTGGCATTTAAAGATATTTACCATTTTATTAAAGACACTTTATATAGGAGGTAGGCGTGGTTTTCATCCGATTTTAATAAATATCAATTATAGGGTGAATTTGGCGGCCAAAGCTTACGTGCAAAATTTCAAGTTATTACATAAAGTTTTATGACATTTCCAGAAATTTTACCGATATGTTAAAGTAACTTTGTATGGAAGGTAGGCGTGGTTTTCATCTAATTTTTTATATAAGTACATATGCCAAACTGCAATACGATAGCTTCAAAATTGCGGCTGTAATCGTGTCGATAGACAGATGGACATGGCAAAATCGACTCAGGAACAAAAGCGATTTCCAATAAAAATTTAACGGAAAACTAAGACGGAAATTTTCCAGATTCGTTAGTCTACTGTTGCAACGACGATATATACTTTTCTATACCTGACACGCCTCTTTCTCAGCGTTACAAGCGGAGTGACAAAGTTAATATACCCCTTAAGCAGTACGTGTAGAGGTATAAAGATTAACAATATCATATAAAGTTAAAAGTTCGTTTGCATTCTTTTTATAGCGGATTATCGATTTTTTTTAAACTGTTTTCAAATATCTCTTTAGTTAAAACAATTTAAACCTTAAAATTACTTCATATTACAAATTATACATGGAACGTTTTTTGTTAAAACGGTCAACAAAAATATCGACGGACGCAAATCGTACTGATATGAAGATCTTTAGTTCTCTGATTTTTTTAAATTGTTTCCAATAATTTTTAGTGGAGAAGTAAAAAAGGTTTATAATAATTAAAGTTTTTTCCTAAATGACCTCTATGTTTATTATGTTGACTTTATATGATTTAAATACAAATTCTAAATGTTTGATAGTTTAAATCATACTTGATTTTAAATACAAACTGTCAAACAACTAGAATTTGTATTTAAAATCAAGTATGATTTAAACTATCAAACATTTAGAATTTGTATTTAAATCATATAAAGTTTATAATAATTTTAAATCAAAAAGGAATCTCGATTCCAACGCGAATTGGTTTATTCTTAACAATCTGCATCTTAATATTCCAAAGTGTCACATTCTCACATTTTCAAGATCGTCTTTAACTACTTTTCGGAAGTACTCCATTTACTCAAATTCTCTTGAAAGAGCTGCAATGAAGAAGGATTTGGGAGTTCTTCTTAATCCAAAGCTTAATTTCAGGGATCACATTGACTTTATTTTGGCCAAAGCTAATTCGAAGCTTGGTTTTTTAAAAATAAACATAAAAGATTTCTCTGACCTTTATGCCCTTAAAACTACATAAAGACATCACTTGTAAAGCCTCAATTAGAATATTGCTAAACGAGTTGAAATCCTTTTTATCTTATTCACTCTAACAGAATTGAATGAAATCAAAGAAACTTTACAAGGTTTACGTGGAACAAGCTAAATTTGAGTCTGCCTTCAATTCCTTCTTATGCTACTAGCTGTTGTTTTATTGGCCTTCATCCGCTTGTCATAAGACGGAAGGTTTTTTCTGTTATGTCTATACGGGATATGATTCATCACGATATAAATTGTCCTAAGCTTTTAGTCATGCTCGATTTTTATACACTATCTCGTGATCTCCGTAGCCGTTTTCGTTTCCAAGAGCCAGTTCATAGGAGAAACTACAATGAAAATAAGCCTTTAGCTCGTTGCATCAATAACACTAACTCAATTTTACATATCTCAGATTTATTTTTTAATGCTTCACGAAAATCCTTTAAAAATCTCCTTGTTCTCAACATAATGGCACGTGAGGTTTAATTTGTATTTTACGATAACAAATTAAGTCTTATATTTGTTTTAACATGTTATTGTTATTTGTTTGAGATATTTTAATATGTTAATTCTTTTTAAAATCCTTTAAAAGATCTCCTGTTGTCAACATAAGGGCACGTGATGCTTAAACATAATTTAATGTTAACAAATTTTGTCTTATTATTGTTTTATTATGTTATATGGTTTGAGTTGTTTCAATATGTAAATTATTTCTATACTAAGATCAATATTTTGTAAATCTTGATTTATATTACTATACTTAATAATTCTGTCAGTTATAATTAGTTGTAAGTACATTTAAAAATATATATATATGAATGGTAGTTTGATAGAGTAACTCTCAAATTGATGAATAAATTAATAAATAAATACATAAAAAAAAATTAAATAAATAAAAAATAAATAAATAAGTAAATAAATAAATAAATAAATAAATAAATAAATAAATAAATAAATAAATAAATAAATAAATAAATAAATAAATAAATAAATAAATAAATAAATAAATAAATAAATAAATAAATAAACAAATAAATAAGTAAATAAATAAATAAATAAATTAATTAATTAATTACATAATTATTAAGGAGTTTTAATTAAAAACACCGTAAACTAACACTGGTTTTGTTCAGTCTTAAGTTATTCTATGAAAATACTATCTACTGGCGTTAGACTATACAAAGATTACATAAGTCAAAGATCAAGGTCACCGAAGGTCATCATGAATAAAAACTGTAGGAAGTTTTTAAAATTCATTCTGAGAACAGTTCATTGCCGATTTTCGATTTTTAAAATTCAGAGTACTTGAACCTGCTTCTACTATATGCCAACAATATTTAATCCATGGTTCTTTGTAATTTTCAAAGATATGACTGTTTGTATGTAAAATTAATGATTACACTGTGCGCTTTCTTGTACACTTTTTTCCCTGTATTTCATAATTTCATAGTTCTTCGGCAAAGTTGTAAAGAATACTAGGAACAACTTTGACACATAAATATGTATGAAAAAATCGTTTGAAATTTTCTTAAAAACTTTTACAAGCCACCCATTTCTGGCCCGCTTTCAACGCTTCAAAGCAAATTAAATTAATCATACGCCATGGAGGATCAGATTTTGTTTTTGTTGCAACTTATGCTGGCTTTAAGCTAGACCTTTTGCAAGACCCACTAGGTCTATGAACCAAGAAACGTCAAACGCCATTTTTCACGCGTGCTCCACAGGTAAAATCAAAAGGAGTTTTGCATCGGATAATAACGGGTACGAAAAGCGCAACCGCTGCAAAACCCAAATCGCTATTTAGAGTAAGACCGGCCATACATTCACTTCAAACGGTCTAACCGAACGGCATGAAGCTAATGCGCTGGAATCAACTTGGAGTGATATACTATGAGCCATACCAGCCTAACGAAACCATCACTGGGGAACGTTACTAGTAAGAATTGATACAAAAAGACATGACAAAGTGATGCTTTTGCACGTTGTTCACGTCAAAATGGAAGCTCTATTGAAAAGTTTAAGTTTAGTTAGTCAAATTGATAAAATAAAAAATAAAATCTTATCATTTTCAAAGCTACAATTTAGAAATTAAAAAGAATTGCATTAAATCTTTTTAAAGAAAAAATAACTAAATATCACTTTTTTACAACATTAAAGACAACCACTAAAGTAAAAATTACTCACTCTCAAATCCTGTTGATTCCTCTTTATAATTTTAAGACAGAGTAGTAAAAAATAAATGCAAATTATGTTTTTACAACAATCATTATAAAATGTCAAGCGGTATAAAAATACTTCTTCTCTTCTCTGTAATATTAGAATTTATATTTTTTAACTTGTTTACCTGACTTGCCCTTCATTTCATTTTCCAATGCACCCTCAGTATCAGCCAGTGGTAAATCAATAAATTCAGTAGCTACAATATTGGCCAATGCTTCTTCACGTACCCAACGGAATTTATTTTGTTGCACAGCCAAGATAGCCTCATCTGTGGTACTTAGTATGAACAAACAACTTTTGCCATCATTGTTGCGTTTGTTTTTGCAATCAAATGCTTGCAATTCTGGGCGTCCGTGATGTGCTGGATAATCAACTTTGTTTGTTAGATCTTCGACTTGTTCGCAAGTGTCGACATAGTAAGACATTATTTGTAGAACCTAAAATTTATAATAAGCAAATTTAATAAATGCGATTATACCGACTTTGATTTTCCTATATTCCTCGCCATTAATAGCTTCATGAAAACATACCTCATTCGACACGTATGCTTGCAAAATGACTTTTCGCTGGTTATATGTACCCATTAAGAAGCTGTCTCCTTTTAATTTAGAGCAAGCCTTGAGTTCATCATTGACACTAGCAATGCTTTCATCTAACACAACAGCACCATTCAGACCCTGAATATAAGTTTGAAATATACTAAATAATTGAATTCTTACAGAATAAATAGAATTATTTTACATGTAAAGCTGTAGGCTTATTTTTTGGCACTGACGGGAAAGATTTCTTTAGAACCTGTGGATGAGCTGCTGTCACATCAAAGCTAATCAACTGATTACCTTCAACGCAGCTATAAAAGTTGCCACTAAGCAAACAATTTCTTGGATTAATCCATGGAGCACTTATTCTGCCAGTCAGTCCAGTAGCTTGTCCTGTAGCTGCAAAGTATTGCGTTACTTCCAAGTGACTGCCCCACACCGGGATTACATGATAAAGTATAGCATTCGAGTAAAACCATTCAGCAGCCTCTGCTTTGTCCGTTTGTATTGGCATTAGCGACCATTCCCACTCAATGTTACCCGTATTCGAGTTCCAGCCTCTTACTAGAGCTGGCGCATGCCCTTGCACCGTAAGTATATCGAATCCAAGATTTGAAAAACGATGTGCAGCAGCAGTATTGCTGGCATCTCCACTCGCAGAACCAAAATGCAAAATTTTTATATCACCACGAGGATCTTTTTCAAGTACTTGCCGCCACAGTAGTTCACCGGACTTGGGACACACTGAGGCGATCACATTTTTGCGAGTGCTTATTAGTAGCCGGGGTTGATATGCGTTTAGCTCAAGTTGAGCATGTTTAAGAGCACCAATTTGCAATCTACGCCTTCACGAATAGTAAGTACAAAATATTAAAGCCATGCGGGCTTGTTTCTAAGTAATCCACTCACCAATCAAATTTTTTTATTTGATCCTCGTATAGCGAATGTCCAAAGTCAACACAGAGCGCGGCTAGCAGAGAGAAAATTAATACAATACGTAAGTTCATCACTAAGACTAGAAAAACTAATCACGGTATATAAATTAAGATATTTATTAAATTTAAAGCTAATTTTCTTTTATATTTGATTTAAAAATTTTTATCGATGCCAGCCGCTTTTTTATAATGAAAAAATTAATAATGGAATGATGAAAAAAAAAATCGTCTTACTGTCAAAATGACAGCCGGCCCTCTACAGGGACAAATACAAACTAACATATATGTCACCGCCAGCATTGCCAGACCCATCATCTCGCATCTTATTTTGGATAATAAGAGCTTTCAGACCATCGTACATGTGCGATGACTTGGACATGCTCAACGACATGTACGATCATTCGAAAGCAAATAGGGGCTTTCAGACCATCGTACATGTGCGATGACTTGGGCATGCTCGACGACATGTACGATCATTCGAAAGCAAATGAGACCGTCGGACCGACATGTCGGACGAAAATCAAAAATTTTTGATTTTTCTGCCGGTCGGACCGACATGTACGATGTTATGAACGCATGTCGGTCCGACTCGGTGCATTTTTTCATTTAATTAAAAGCGTCAGCGGGTGAACAGCAACGAAGCGGAAAAAATATTAGAGAAAATTAATATGAAAAACGTTTGAAACATTTTATAATTGTTTATAATTAATTAAAATTGATAAACAATTCTCTAAATATGAAAAATCACTGCTAAATCATAAGGTCATCAAAAAATTGTTTAGTCATTACGCCGATGTGTTCTATTTGAGAGGCAGCAATGAAATGAAGTCGTCGCACATGTACGATTGTTTGAAAGCTCAACAAAATATTCCCGTTAGTTTGTCGTCGTACATGTCAGCGTACAAGTACGTTCGTCTGAAACCCCCTAATGAGACAGTCGGACGAAAATAAAAAATTTTTGATTTTTCTGCCGGTCGGACCGACATGTTGGCCGTGTGAACGCAAGTCGGTCCGACTTACTGCATTTTTTTCATTTCATTACCCGGCTGGGTAATGAAGCTCTAACGCATTCACAAACATATCTAAACAAAATTTTGTTTTCACTAATACATTCATACGTTCTGATGTTATGATAAAAAAAAAAGTTATAAATGCTTGTATAGCTTGCTCTTTTGCGGCCAAAAATATACTGAACTAGCAAAAAAAAACAACCAAACAAAATAAGCAGTGCAATCGGAACGAAGAATACAAAAAATTTAATTTAACAGCCCTATTCTGGCAGCTTAACTAAGCTCACCACATTAACAAAATAGTTAATATTAACAATTTGTTAAGGTTTCGTATTCTGCTGCAAATTTAAAAGCTCTTTTCCTTACAATTTTGTTAATAACAAAAAGAGTCTTAACAACGAATGAAATGTATGTGCTTAGATAGAAAATTGTTGTGAAAATAATAAAAAAATACAAATTATAATATAATATTGAGTTTAAATACATTAAACTGAAAAATGGAAGAATTTTTTACTTATTTTAAGTGTTGATAATGAAATCTTTCAGTAGCCGTGGCAAATTTTTCAAGCGCTTGCAAAGTCACAAGCTGCACTCGAAGCATCTGTTTATATAGCGCATCTCTTCTTTCAATAGGCATATCGATTTTCACCATGCATGGTGAACTTTAAAAGCTTTTTAAGCTTTTATGTTGTTAATGATTTTAAAGAATACCAACATTTACATAACATAACAAGCAGCTTAACAAGAGCTCCTTAACTATTTCTTGTTAAGCTAACAACCAGAATAGGGCTGAAAATCAAATTAACAAATTCTTATTTTCAGAAAACCAAGCAGATTCCCGGGAAACATTTGCGGTTAACTGGATAATTAATATAAAACTGGATTTCAACTATAAACATTTTCAAGCAACTGCTGTTGTCGCTGGTGGCATTTTTGATTTATATAAAAACATGTATTTTATAATAATTGTGTGTGATGATACATATGTACATTAATTTCTACGCCATAATCTAAAGGTAAATTGTTTATTTAAAAAATAAAAGAAATTAATTTACAAATTGGCTTTTGTTATTTGGAAATCAAATGTCAGAGTTTCAACCTCTTGGGAAGGGGATGGTCATGACAACGGCATGGGGGGAGAAGAATGCACAGCTGAATTTGTTATTGGTGTGAGCAGTTCAGCTAAACCTTTTTTTTATGGCTAAAACATGTGTGTCAGACAAAGATGCCAGATCACACAGATGAGCGTCTGTCCATATATATAGTATTTTGGTAGAACAAATTTAACGTACAATGTATGGAGAATTTTATATGACTTTAATGTCAAGGTCGCTACGTATATGCCATATATACGGAATATTTAACAGTTAGCTGTCTAGCTGGGTTCATGTTGTCACGCATTGTAGGACAAGCCTCGTATTTGACCTTTCGAACGCTTGATACAGCCGACTGACAACATGTTATCTTGAATTTGAAATATTTCAAATTCAAGGCCATCACGCCAGGCGTGACAACATGTAGGATCATGTGAACCCCGCTATTAAAAGCGTCAGCGGGTGAACAGCAACGAAGCGGGAAAAATATTAGAGATTGTTTATAATTAATTAAAATCGATAAAAATTCTCTAAATATGAAAAATGACTGCTAAATCATAAGGTCATCAAAAAATTGTTTAGCCATTACGCCGATGTGTTCTATTTGAGAGGCAGCAATGAAATGAAGTCGTCGCACATGTACGATTGTTTGAAAGCCCAACAAAATATTCCCGTTAGTTTGTCGTCGTACATGTCAGCGTACAAGTACGTTCGTCTGAAACCCCCTAATTGAAGGCAGAAATGGGCAAGGCTATAGGCTGGATTACCCAAGCGTAAGGTAACATAGCGCGACGTTGCCAATTGTTAAGCTAAAGTCTGTTTAATGATAAATGTGTACAAGTCGTTACCGAAATCGTAACGTGGCGTGACGCAGCGTAGAAGTCTGTAGAAAATAGATTTCTACGCAACATTACGATTTTTGACAGTTCGACAGCTGTGTTACAAGCGAAAAAATTTGTTTAATTTCACATTATTGTAAATTTTAATACTATATAAGAAAAGATGCAATCTTTTATTGACGAGGAGAAGTAAATAAGCCTACTAGAATAAAATGAGTGCCCTGCACTACGGCTCCTGTGCAGGCGCCGTCACTACGTTGGATTACGATTTCGGTAATCGCTTATCCTCAAGGCAACGTAACACTACGCTACATCCCGCTGCGCCACCTCACGTTACGCTTGGGTAATCAAACCTTAAAGGCCCAGTTACAATAGACGTAACGTAATGTAGCGAAATGCCACTGCAGCAGTGTGTTCTGTCACTTACTGTTTCAATCAATACTTTTCTTATACAAGTGATTATAATAGAAGTAACGTAATGTAACGGGACGTAAAGATCTGTTGGATTTCAATTTCTACGTTACTTTACATTACGTCTGTTCATAGGACAACTAAACATTGAGGTTAGATTCGATTATTGCGCTATTTTATATTGTTGAACTACGCTTTTTATTGAGTTTTTGTTATTAATGTGATAGTTTTATGTATCCACAACTATGGATGATGAAGATTTAGTTGTATTTGTACAGGAGCGTGCAATTATTTACGACAAACAACTGCCTGGCTACTGCCTATTATAATTGCTACAACGTTTTCTTACATTACGTCCCGCCACGATGACAGTTGACAACATTACGTTACTTTACATTACGTCTATTATAACTGGGCCTTAAGTTGGATAGCCGTGCACGCAAACGGAACTACATGTCGGACGTACTTAGCAAAAAGACAAACATTTTTTTCTTCCATCAGACGTGTCCATCCGCATTGATTTCTTGCAGACGAACGATACTACATGTGTGATGACTTGACAGGTCGGATGGACATGTAGTATCGTTTGAGGGGCCCTATCCTTATGAAATCGGTTTTATATTAATTATCGAAGTTTTTCACATCAATACGTTCAGATCAAATTGTTTTTAATGATTGAATTGTAATGTTTGAAAAGAAAACTGATAAAGTAAAACATGAGACAAAGCCCCGTGACGATGGTGTGGAGCTTGAAAATCAATTCATCTTACGTATTCCTGAGGTAAGGGCAGATCCGTACTTAAATATAATTTACACAAATACAAAAAAAATTTAGGAACCTGCTAAACTACTACATGAAGCTCTCCAAACTGGCAACTTGAAGGATCGTTTAACTATTAAAATGGAAAATGATCTACGCTATGGCGAAGTAAGATTTGACCATTGGCTGCTGCATGCAAAGATTGTTGATTTACCAACAATAATTGAGTGCCTGAAGACAATCGACAATAAGAGTTTCTACAAATCTGCGGATATATGCCAGCTTATGATATGCAAAGAGGAACTGGATGCACCAGAAGCTGAAAAAGAATCACCAAACAAAGGTAAAAAGAAAGATCCAAATAAAGTCGACAAGAAGTATCTCTGGCCACATGGTGTAACCGCACCTTGCAAAAACATTCGTAAGCGACGATTTCGTAAGACTCTCAAGAAAAAGAACGTCGAAGCACCAGAAATAGAAAAAGAGGTAAAACGTCTATTTCGCATAGATAACGATGCGGTTAATGTTCGCTACGATATCATAAATGAAGATGAAGACGAAATCCTAATCAACCAACAAGCAAAAGACCATGATATCGAGGACAATGACGAAACACTTAACGATGAGAAACAACTAAATGACTCCAACTCCAATAAAGAAGATATCAATGTGGAATCGGACGTAGAGGAGGAGCTCACGTCATCTGCACCTATAAGAGGTGTGGGTGAACACGACATTTTCGGCGAGGAAGTTTCGTCATCGGACGATGATGAAGATCGTCACAATTCCTCGCGTTTACGAGACATCGAAGAAACTTCGCGCTTGTCTGCAGATGATTCGCACATGTCTGACTTTTCCGTTGGTGGTGGGGGCGGCGGCGATGGTGGTGAACAGAGTTCCAAGTCTGTTGTTACTGAATTCAGTAAATCAATGTTTACTAATAGTCCCAAAGGAGGCGATGGTGTTGACGATAGTACATCCAAATTCGGCGGCTCCAATTCAAATCTAGAAGCAGCATCTAGCTATTTTGACTTACAAAAACGTCTTGATTGCGACGATGACTATTCAATTGACGGTCCACAATTGACAAGCGAACAAATAGTTGGAAAAATTGCCGAGTTGCGCAAACAGTACGAAGAACTTAAGGTGCAGCAAGCTCAAAAAGCTCAAGAAATATCATCCATTCAAAATCCGACACTAAAGCAGCGCATGCAAGAAACTTTGGACAATTTATTAAGTCAAATGCTGGAAAAAGAAATGGAAATTAAGAGCAATGAAAATATGTTATATGGCTGAAAAATTTCAATTAAATCTTTTAATTCAACAGTACTTATTTATTAATAATCTGATATATTAAATGTTATGTTACACTACAGCAATGCTTTAAACAATAATTTAACAATTTCTACATAATATGTATGCTTATATCCGATCTTTTTATACCCATTCTGGACTAGTTACAGAATTCGAAAAATAGTTTTTTAAAGTGTTTGAAAAATTTGTTAAGTACCATTAATTATAAGCTGTACATTTAAATATACATATAAGCACGATTACAAAAAAGAAATCATGCATTAAGTTATTTCGTAATCTGTGTAAAATTGAACTAAGAACTTTGAAGCTTGTCCTCTTTTCTTCATTTTTAGGAGCCGTTTTTCGAAAGTGATGTGCAGCCATTCTGCGCTTTGCTATGACTATTTTTGTCAATGTTGTTCTGTTTGTTGCCATTGTTATTACATTCCTTGAAGAATTTGGAATCCTTAAGTTTTCTGCTTTCATCATCGGCATCTAAAAGATACTTGGCCTGTTCTATGTCATTGTTGATTGCAGCTATCAGATCATCCAATGATTTAAAATTTTGCTCAGGCCTTATGTAACCAACGACACATACTTTAAGTAGCTGTCCGTACAAGTCTCTGTTGAATTGGTGTATAATATGAGTTTCCTGAAACGTAATAAGTAATTATAGTGATTATTTGTTTTTAGATTAGATATTTTTGTGTAGATAGATAAAATTAAAGCTAGTTTGTCGCGTGTCAGCACTTGGAAATGTATAATTTCAGTCAATAAATGTGGCCAATAAAGCACGAAAACCTGATGCCTTGAGGCGCCAGTTTAAGGCAGTATTCTAGTGTAGAAAATTTAAAAAATCAAACACTTTATTTTTCGAGAGTTTCATCGAAAATATTTCATTATTTTTTATTTATTTATCATCAATGGAACAGAGATTTCTTGCTGACTACAAAATAATTGGCTAAGCCACTTAAGCAAATTTACAATTTTGCTAAAGTTAAAATATTAAAGAGCTTGTTTTGTTAACGAAAAATCAATATCAATATAATTACAGAGCATGTTATACTCAATTAAAGCTCTATTTAAAGGTGCATTAATGGCATAGTTGGTTCTAAGATTCTGATTGAAAAAAGATCAAAATAACGCAAACATCTTGTTGGGATGTTAAAATTTATAATTTCTAAAAGTCTGAGACAGTCAACTTCCCCTTTAATTATATCTGAAACAAATAGAAGTGATAAGATAGTTCTTCTACATTTAAGTGACATTAATAAATAAGCAACGAGCATTATATGAGGGGGTCGGCTCTACGACCAGAGCATATCGTGTAAATCTTTTTTGAATACTTTCAAGACGAACTATATGAGAGCTGTAATAGGGACTCCAAATAAACGAGGCATATTCCAACTTGGATCTAACAAAGGCAATATAAAGTGCTTTATGCGTATAAAGGTCAACAAAAGCTGAGCTATTGCGTCGAACAAATGCAGACATGGCATAAGCTTTAGGTACGATATAGTTAATGTGGCTAACAAAAGAAAACTTCGAATCAAAAATCACTCCTAAATCAGATGTTTTATCGACAGATTTCAAAGTGAAACTATCAATAGAATATGAGGTAGTGAGAACATTTTGGGATTTTGTATAAGTAAAATGAAAACATTTATTAATGTTTAATGAGAGGCAATTTTTACAGCACCATGCATAGACACTAGATAACTGATGTTATAAACCATACACATCTGTTGTGTTTTTGATAGTAGCATACATTTTTTAGTCATCAGCATACAGCAGATATCTTGCATTTGAAAAACAACTACTTATATCATTGATGAATAATATGAAAAGCAGGGGCCAAGAATACTGCTTTGGGGTACACCTGAAGAAGTCACAAATGGAGCAGATATTTCATTGTCTAGCACAACAAAGCAGATTCTGCTGGTTAAGTATGACTTAATACATTTCAAAAAGATGGAATGAAATCCCGCATTCGATAGTTTTGAAATCAAGATTCCATGGGAGACCTTATCAAAAGCCTTGGAAAAGTCGGTATAGATTGTATCTACCTGGAAACTACCATGGAAGGCAGCAATGCTATCTTCAGTAAAGACTGCAAAGTTAGATACAGTAGAGCGTCCCGAAACCAACCCATGTTGATTTGGACAAATGAATCTTTTTGACTTTAAAGTAAATTTTATTTTGTACAATAATCTCGACGAGTCTTGAGATAAAAGATAATTTTGAAATTGGTCTATAATTTGAAATATAATTTTTATTTCCACTTTTAAATATTGCAGTTATTAACGCAATTTTCCAATCTGCAATAAATACACCCGAAGCAAGTGATTTGTTGAAAAACATTTTTATAGGTTCGACTAAAGACAGGCATATTTTTAACAATATAGACTGCAAGCCGTCAATATCAGTCTGCATCGATGGTTTCAAATGAAAAATTTTTTTTATGCATAAAAGTGTAATGTGAAGAGTCAATATGCCGTCAAAGGTCACAAAAGGTACCCAAACGGTCTCCATCCCACAGCACGATCTTGTCATATGATATAAAAAAACCAAGCAATTTTATAGAGTAAATTATATTTATTGGAGCTTGAACCTATAATCTTATATACTATATTACGCAAACGCCAATTTTGTACGGCCTAAGGCTTTTTATGTACAAGTCCAATCTTAAAAAATTTAGTGTAGTTTGGTTGGTTTAGACCTGTAGATGTGCAAACTGGACTTTTTATTTCTTAAAAATTTATATTTTTCAAGTTATAGCGGGTTAAAGTTTGTATATAATTGTTGTTGTTATGCTCCTTTTTCTCTAAATTTCAGCGTATGCCTAAAAATATGTGAGGTATTTAGCGCCACCGCTATGAAACTGAAATAGAGTGTCGATTGAAAAAAAATATGTCCGCCGCCCAAGGTCAAAGGAGTTCGACAACCCAAGTACACCCGAGCTACACTGAAGCATGGAGGAGAAAGCATTATGCTGGGGTCCTATGTCATGGCGTGGACAATGTGATGCTGCTGAAATATTCGGATGAAAATATGCCCGTAACTTGCATATTTCAGTAGGACAATGATCCGAAGCACACCGCGCTGCTGGTCAAGCAGTGGTTTTCCGACAATCAAATTACTCTTTTGGACTGGCCATTTTGCAGTCCTGATCTCAATCCAATTGAAAACTTATGGCAGGTTGTAAAAAAAGAAGTGAGCTTGCTCAAGATAGGCCACTTTGATAAGCTGTACAATGAAACAAAAAAGTTTGGGAAGCGCTTCCTGACAGTGTTTGTGAACATTTTGTGGAGTATATACCTCGCAGATGCCAAGCAGTAATTGACAACAATGGTTTTGTTAAAAAATATTGAAAAAATAATAATAATAATAATAAACTATATCAAACATAAAAAACTCAAGTGTACTTAATAATATGCACGACTTATTTGATTATGCATTTATGATTTTTTTCCAGATTTTCAAAAATACTGTTGAATAATTAAAAACATGCTTTTACATAAAGTTAATGACCAATTCAATTTAATTTAGACCAAAACTCAGGGTTTTTCGTAAACAAAATTACGAATTTTGCTAAAGTTTCTATAGTATCCCTAATTCGTTGCACGGAACTGTAGTTTGTCTTCGTTGTAGGCGTTCAGAGTAGCGCATTGGCGACCGCTCTTCCGGTGGCACAGGCTGTTCTACCTGTGTCCTTGCCAGCAGCTCAGCAGGCAAAGCCGGTTAAGACATGGTCCTCAGCTGTGCGCAGCAAGACAGCTGGTGCAAAATCAAGGAGGTTGTTGAAGCGGTGGTTAAGGAGTGTGGTCACACTCTTAGAGTAACATGGTGAGGCTAAATGCAAAAATGCATTACATTGCCGAAATTGCTCTTACAGGGGATTGCCATTGGCGCATTTATTGTTATCGATGGATTGTCCAATTTATAGAAGCATAGTTAAGCGTCAGAATTCTAGACATTAATGACCATACAAATTATGCAATTAAATTGTCAGGGAGCATATGCAGTCAGATGCCATATGCAAACCAAGGTTGTATTAGACCTTCCTGGGGGGCGATGGGGTGACGATATATACTAAAACGTAGTGCTCCCTGTATTTTATTTTTATATCAGCAATATTAAATTTAAATGTAATAATATAGTTTGGTATAATTTTAAAATAAAAACACTACCTTGAAATAAAATATTTTGAAAGAAATAATCAAACGGGAAGAGGGCGAAAATATGAAATTTTTCGGTTAGCAATAAAATTCGTATGCAGCAGTAAGGCAGTCCATGGCAGGACAATTTCTACCTGGGAATACTAGTATTTTATATATAGGTTTTCACTTCGGTCGGCAGTCCCCTCACTGCTACACTTTTTTAAGTTATTTTAACTAAAATTAAAATTAGTTTATTATTTTGAATGCGAACCTCACTTTCAAGATATAGTTTGAAAGGATTTAAGTACTTGCATTGATTCCTGGTCAGAATTGCTTAAATTGATATATATTAAAGCTAAAATATTAATTATAAAATTAACAGCTACTGGAAAAATATTGTAAGAAGTTAAAAAAAATTATTGAAATGGTTTACACGTGAAGTTGAGCAAACGATTAAAATTAGAAATATAAACTACAACTTCTGGAAACGTTATCCGTCTGAAATAAATTGCAACACTTTTCGTAGTTCAAGAAATAATGTCACTCGAATTTTACGAGAAAGCGAAAATACTTCGCCATTAAGCTTAAGCAATGTTCATTTACCTGCAAAAACTTCATGGAATAATTTAAAATCTGTTGGTGTAAAAAGGGAAATTCTGACTGCATTTTGAAGATGTAAATGACTTATTTTTACAATCAAATAAGTTTATGGACGGTTCTTCGTTTACAGTTGACCATACATTTCTGTATTCACATAAAGAAATGTTCTAGTTCAAAACTGTCACAGAGGTAGATGGTATCAAGTCCATTTTGTTAACCCATTAATGACTAATGGGTATTTAAATACCCATAAAACAGTGTTAACAGAAGGCCATATTTCGAAAGTGGTAGGATATCAAAAGAATTTTTTTTTTAAACATTACGGAAAAATGAAACTATTTATTGTTTTTACAATGTGAAACGAAATTCATACAATTAAAAGTTCCTTTTCGAGATATAAGGTGTGTGATTTTCAAAAATTACAAAATCCATATATAAAGCTATGTAGAAAATTATAAAATGGAAAGATCGAGTGAAAAATTCGTGGTCAGTTTGCCTCTAGTATCGTCTATTTATCAGATGTTCATTATGACAAAAGAATGTTGCCATATATGCAAATTTTTATTAACACCAAAAACCCGATTGGGTATTTAAATACCCAATGCAGATCTCAAATACGGTGACAGTTACAAACCTGAAATTTTGCAAAGCAACTTCTATGGCCTATATAAGCTTCCTGATAAATTTTGAAAAAATCGTACTGCGAAATCTATGAGCAGTCTTTAATGGGTTAATAAAATCAAATGGAATTGGAAATGATAACATAAACATAAAATTCTTAAAGCTTATCCTACCTTTTATAGGTCAGATTTTGACCCATGTATTTAATTTTGCAATAGTGTCTTCAACATTTCCTAGAGAATAGAAAATCGCGGATGTTTCAATTTCCAAACAAGGAAGTCCAAAATTTTAGAAGACTTTAAGAGGCTTCTACACAATACAACGATTATACCAATATCGACTGCTATTTGACGGTTGCGTGCGATTATTGTATTGTGTGGATGCAAGCATGCGACGACTTGGTTGAAATATTGCACGGTTTGAATGGTTGACTCTGCCAACTTTGCTTGATTTTTTGAAAAGCATTTGACACGGTCGACCATCAGATTCTTTTGTCAAAATTAGGGAACTATTATGGTTTCGGAACCAGTGCGTCAAAGCTTGTGGAAACATATCTAAATGATCGGTCGCAGCGTGTTTTAAATACATATGTCTCATCTCATGACATTGTCTCTTGCTGTCATAATACTTCAATGCATCTTTATGCAGACGACGCGCAAATGTACCACTCACAGCCAATTAGATTATTCAAAGATCTTAAGAGTCTTGGATTCAAAATCAAATGGAATTGGAGCTGGTTAATTTCACCATATGCAAAATATATTCTCTGCTTAGAAAACTATGGCATACGACGGATTGTATACCGCAGGAAACTAAATTAAAGCTTGTGCGCGCTTTAGTTATTCCTCACATGTCATATGGAGAGAAGTGTATGAAAATTTCAAAGCCGCTTCCAAAAGGAAGCTGTCGTTAGTAATAATGCAGCCAGATATGTTAGCAAAACTATGTATGCAGTTTCTTTTGGACACAGTCCTCACTTTTAGCCTCAAATGTACAATATATACTCTATTAATAAATAAAATAAATAAATAAATAAAATAAAATACCTGGAAATCATAATTAATATAAACCAGATCCACAATACGGTTAAGTTTATTCGGCATGTTACTGATTTGAATAAGATTATATTGACCAAAAAATTCAATCAAATTGGCTTCGACTTCATTTTTATTTTTAAATATAAAGCTTATATATCGAATTTTGTTACGATAGCTCACCAATTTCGGCTGTTATCGTGATGGACGGACAGGCGGACATGGCTTAATCGACTCAGGAGATGATGATTATCAATGATGTATATACTTTTCTATACCTTTACCTTTGTAAACGGAGTGACAAAGTTAATATTTCCTTTAGGCATTTTTTGCATGCGGGTATAAACAAATCAATATAAAAAAGATATATAGATATTAAGAAAGATATAGACAAAAAACTATTATAATACTTTACATATCCTTATATTACAACGAAACTATTCAAGAACTTCAATATATTCTTCATAAAATCTGTTAAAAAAGATGTTATGAAAAATGTAATTTAAAATTCAAAAGTATTCACTCTTAAATTGATAAGGTATTTATATTATAATATGGTTTTGGTATTTTGTTTTCCATTTAATTGCGGCCTTTGATTTAAAAAAAAAATATTTTCACCAATTTTTTTTGCATAAATTGTGTTTGTAAAAACAAAGGAATCTGCGGGAAAAGAATGTTAACCCATAAAAACGATTTAATTTTAACAAATAAATAATTTTATCATTTTAAGATTATTTTGTAGTACTTATTACAAGTTTTAAGGAAGTTCTTACTAACACTTCAATTAGTGCCACGTCGCATGTTTTCGTACGAATATGAAATAAATTTCGCACGAACTTTTTCATTTGTTAAAATTTTTATTCCGAAAAAAATGTCCGTTTTCGGAAATTGAAAATTTCATTTGTCACCTAACCATTTTAACAGCTATTCACAGTTAACAAGTAAAACTCGATTGAGTCCAAAGGGCTATTTTAAAACATTAACTTTTACACGTCTTAACGCGGAAATAAATGCTCGTAGCAATTAAAATTCGCGATGTGCCAAATTGAAAACAATTTAATGTTTACTATTGAATATGTGTGCGTACAATTTGCTGTTCGAATTGAGTCGCCTCTCTAAAAAGCATTTACCAACCGTGACTAGATGTTATTTATTAATAATGTGATAACAATTGAACCTTCAACCCTCTTTCCCCCTTTTTGTTTACTTACCATGCTCTTTTCTTTATTATCATAAAAGGGATTCATTCCGATGCTCATAACCATTTTGTACACCACTCCATTGTCCACATTGGCCCAGCCATAGTAGATTCCAGTTTGCAACGACGATGGCAGTGATTTCACAACTTCCAACGAATAATTCGCTAAAAGGTTTTGTTATATAAAATATATAAATTTTGCACTTCGTATAGAGATGCACTAACAAACCTGTCGGTATTCCTAACTCTTTGGATCCACGTCCTAATCCTCGTACAATTTCTCCGGATGCAAAAAATGGCAAACTGTTGAGCATGTCGTCTGTGTCGGTAGAAGCGACACTACGCCTGTATGGTGATTTCGACTGAGAGTTTGTAAAGTAACTATTACAACGCAGTAGAGACACGATCTCTCGGACTGTTGGTGAAATCGATAATTGCTGACGACACGCAACACCAATTTTTTTAGCTTTGGTTATTGATTTATGCCTCGTTGCAATTAGAGCTGGTCGTAGTCTTAAACTATATAAATAAAGCTCGTTGAAACTCTGATTTGATTGGGAAGCGTGTCGGCGTTGTCTTATATTTCATACCCAAACAAACAGAGCATCGCTTAAGTTAACAAGATTTCGCTCAGCGCTAAATTACTAATTCTGCTCGTTTTATAACTACGAACAACTGTCAAAACCGTATGTTTTTCCAGTGGTACCAAGTCATACTTTTCCTTTTTTAAATCTCAAAGCTTTCATACACGGAAAAAATAAAGTTTATCACACCTTAATACATTATAGCTTGAACACATTGACGACGTTAGCAACTTTGCAACGACATGAAGAGAGAGTCAACAATCTGGATATAAACTATTAAGGGCTTTCAGACGATCGTACATGTGCGATGACTTGGGCATGCTCGACGACATGTACGATCATTCGAAAGCAAATGAGACAGTCGGACCGACATGTCGGACGAAAATCAAAAATTGTTTTATTTTTCTGCCGGTCCGACCGACATATTGGCCATGTGAACGCAAGTCGGTCCGACTTACTGCATTTTTTCATTTCATTAAAAGCGTCAGCGGGTGAACAGCAACGAAGCGGAAAAAATATTAGATAAAATTAGTATGAAACATTTTATAATTGTTTATAATTAATTAAAATTGATATAAATTCTCTAAATATGGAAAATGACTGCAAAATCATAAGGTCATCAAAAAATTGTTCAGCCATAACGCCGATGTATTCTATTTGAGAGCCAGCAATGAAATGAAGTCGTCGCACATGTACGATTGTTTGAAAGCTCAACAAAATATTTCCGTTAGCTTGTCATCGTACATGTCAGCGTACAAGCACGTTCGTCTGAAACCCCCTATTGCTTCATTCACACATACATAAGCCCTTATATTCGCACAGTTGTCGCACGTCAAATTAGAAATAATTCTGAACTGACATTTTCACAACATTTACCTCCAGAAAAAGAGAATGTAAAAAAAATTTCACAGATGACGCAATGTTGCAGACGTCGCCAAAGGGGTATTCACAATTTAGTGCACTGACCAGTGCTGTTGAGGACTAGTGCACTTTACAAAGACAATATAATCGTACGTCAAAAATTTGTGCATATGGTCATTTCCACCAAAAGGTCTACCGCGAAAGAAATATTATATATTGCTTAAATTTTTTTAAAACTCCATAATGGAAAAATGTAAAAAATTTATATTGTGAGAGTACTAAGAACTGATCTCAATTTTATTTTTTTTTAAATGGCAAAAACATTTAAAAATTGAAAATTTGAACGAAAGTTGGATTATTATAAGTAAAATTCCTGTATAATAGGTATGTTTTTTGCATCGCTATATCCGCTTGTCCAAAAAAACGTTCATCGAAGCTTAGTATTTCGCTTACCATTTTTCTTCACAACTTGGCAGCATTACGTTTACCTTGTCTTTCACCATGATGCAATAATTATTAGGTAGCCTTGATAGCAACCTATTATCTCACAAGCTGCGACCATCGAATGTCAAAATAAAGAAAACACAATGGAAATCGTGTTTTGCACACATTGGCCGCATTCAGCAGTGTCAACAGTTGTGTTTAAATTTGAGTGAGAAACGAACTGTCACTCCTACCTTTACGTTATTGTATCATGTTTATTTAAACATGGTTGTTTTTCACAAAATGATGCCAATAAATTTAGGACTTTATCATTTTCTTGATCTGGCAATATTATTTCTTCGCCAACTACAAGCTAAGCGGATATAATAACCTTGTCTGAGCTTAGCAATTTTTTGTATAAAAATAGTATTAAGCGGATATAGCGATGCCAAAAAAAAAACACACCTCATACCTCGCTTAATTAAAACCCAGCTAGACACGTAACTGTTAGATAACGTGTTATTTAACACGAGCGCTAACACGTTTCGTGTTATTTCCCCTTAAAAAATCCATACAAAACTTGTTACATTTGTTCTAGCGGTAGGTAAAAGTATAACAAGGTTTGCATCTCTGATTATCATACGTGTGATCTGGCATCTCTGTCTGCCACTCATGTTTTATCCATAAGAAAAAGTATACCTGAACTGCTCACACCAATTACAAATTCAGCTTTGCTCACTTTTCCCCCCAATCCGTTGTAACATGCCCACCCCCTGACCAAAACTCTGGCAGAGTTTTTTCAATTTCAAAACACAATATTTGAATTACTTTCTTTTATATTTTTAATGAAACAATTATCTTCAAATAACGACGGTATATAAATTAAGCCAATAAAAACAAGAACACACACATTTCTAACATAAATTCATATTTTTTCATTAACACTTTGCTGCAATGGTGCCAGCGACAACAGCAGTTTAGTTGGTTTATCGGTTTTCTTGATATTCTTGGTTTTCTTGATACTTTTTTTTTCAGACAACCGAAAATTCTTCTCAGCAATAAACTATTTGGTTTTCTGAAAAGAAAATCTGTTTACTTTTTTTAATTTGATTAATATAATTTTAAACTTCCTTTCGATTGCAGCACAGCTTACTTTTTTGGTTTGTTTATTATTTTGCTCGTTCAGTAAATATTTGGCCGTAAAAGAGCAAGATATGCGAACATATACAACTTTCCTTGTTTAATACAACATCAGAACATATGATTGTATTAGTAAAACGAAATTGTGTACCATTGTGTTAGTAAAGTTGTTAGAGCTGTCCAGCTGGGAATATTTTCAGTTTTTACACTTTAAACTTTACATAATTACATTTTATATGTTCTTCTATTTCAATTAAATAAATAAGACTATAAAAGAGTGTACTTATTTGAAGGGAAAAATCTGTATAGTAACGTATCGTATGGTTTGTATAAAAATAATTAAAAAAGATTTTTCAATGAAACAATTATGAACATATAGCAACAATACTTCAGATCATATGCAATTTGTAAAGTTTAAAATTTTTTAAATTAAAAACAAAAAAATACGGGAACAGGATTTTCGCAAAAAATTGCAATTTTTGAAGTCAAAAACATATGTTTACTTCTTTTGTAAAAATTTCAATAGAATAAATTGACTGTTGTTTTGTTTTTGTGTTGTTTTAATGGATGGTACTCTAATTTAACATCAGCCCTCAAAACATAGCAGCTTGCGAATTTCTGCTTCGCCAAATTTGTGTAGCAGTAAAAAGCATCATTTGACAAGGACTGGATTACTTATTCGCTCTCTTTTGGGTACGGAACAGAAAATAGCACGAATATTCAAGTACGGGAACAGACCTACTAAAATAACTTTAAAAAAAAACTCGTGCACACTCGCAGATTTTTTGTTTATATCGATGCAGACAAAAACCACTTCTAATCTTGTACCGCAATGCAACTTTTTTATTTTTTTATATCTTTGGACAATATTTTAGATCGCTTCCACCTTTTACACTACATATGGTACTACTGGTGTTATCCAAAAATCAGAAGAAGACAAAAAGTTTTAATTTTTCTTTGCTTTTTTCAATTTTTAACAACAAAAAAGACGTACGAACGATACGTGCGCAACCATGGAAATGTCCATATGAACTTCGAAATTAGCCTTGAACTTAAGCAGTTGTGTACACTGAAAAATGCTACTGCTTTAAAATAGTGATACGACATTTGCCAATTTATGTACCAATTACTTGATAAATATATTAAGTGAATTACTTGAAGACATACTTCAATAAATTTCTCAATTAAAAGTGTGGTGAGTTCACAAAAACTTAACTGCACAAGTCCTCACCTGTAGTTCGTTCTTGTAACTCGTAACGAACGCAGTTACCGACCCATTCTACCGTTTCAACGTCACTCTGACGTAATTCCCAACTTCACTGTTTGCGTAATAATCTGATTCGATTTTTTAGAATTTATTTTCGATTTATTCGTTCCAAATCGATAAGTTGTCACATGTTCCGATTTCACTTCAGTAGAATCTTTCAAAAAAGTGTTTGTGTAAGAAAAGTGAATCCATAAAAATCCATACTTTTCTCACTCACTCTGTGGAAAGTGAGAGTTCCACCTATTTGTATAAATGACAGTAATGTTGTGCATAAATAAAATAACAAGGACTCGCAATTTATATTCTAAAACGGGTACTTTCGCTTAAGTTACATTTTTCACTGATTATAATAGGTTTGTTTCTTTAAAATAGTTTTAGTTTTCAAGGTAATGTGATTTAAAACGAATGCACATTTACATAAAAGAAGGAAATTTAAGCAAACAAAATATTTGTTAGAGCAAAGTTGGAAAAATTTGCTAAGTTTTTGTTACACATCAATTAGTGTCAAATTATTTACATTCATATTTGTTGATTATTTCCGTAAACATTATTACAAATCAATATTACATAATTAATTTACTTAAACTTAAAATAATCGCTTTTTAAAAACATCATCACTTTTTTCTTCTCGATTTATGTTCTTTTTCATCACGGACCGGATTTTTACTGAACTCAACGTACATAAACATTAGTTGTCACGAAATCGGTAACTAGGGATCGATAACGAGTGATGTCACAAAAATCGGTAACTTGCCGATTTTTTTTACAGGAACGCGCTACAGGGCACTATTCTGCAACGAAGAGTTTTAAAGTGTACGGGCTGTCAAAAAAACTGACTGGTTCTCAGTCGGTGAAGTTCAGTCAAGAAAAGTGTACACTTTAAAACTCACAGTTAGACAATAGGGCCCCTGCATTGTCAAGTGCACTTATTCATGAATATCCCTAATGTGTATCGGACATAAGCCATACCACTTCGACATTTTCACCTACATAAGAAATGCATGAAAAACAATCTTACAGATCGTCGTCCGTGGATTTATGGGCTTTATACGCCATTTGAGTTAATAATACGGATAATGGGACAAGAGATCACCAAAAATTTCTGTAGAAAGGAATATATAGTATTGTGGACACGAAATATCTCAGTAATAATAGCTGCGTTCATTTCGCCTTAATATAATCGCTATAACAAATTTTCTCAAAGGAACGACAAGAAAAACAACTCGTAGAGGGCACTACCGTTGCAGTCAAAATTAAATTCAAACAAGCAATCATGATACAATAACGCTTAGGTGTCATGAGAACGTGTGTCGTTCAAAACTGTTGTGAACTGTTATGGTAGCGATACCTTAGTAAGCGATGTTTTTCTCTGAATGTTTCTTTCTTTTAACGTCAGAAAAATTGTAAATTATTTAATTTAATTATTAATATTATGCAATTATATTAATAATTTAAGTGCAATTGTTGGCTCCGCTGAATGCGTTCAATGTGTGTGACACACGCGGTTTGTTTTGTTTTCTTTTGTTTAACATTCGATGGTCGCAGCTCGTGAGATAATAGGTAGCTGTCAGGCTACCTAATAGTCATTGTATAAAGCAAACAAATAATTCAAAAAATGAAATGACAGCTCATAAAATTATACAGGTGCGGTACCTGTGTTTCAAATTTGTTAAAGGCTATATCACAGTTTTATATGGATATCAAAAATAATCCTATTTGTTATAGGATTATTATTTTTGTTTTTGCTTTGCATGTAAAAAAAATAATCTGGATTATTTTGAAGCGAATGGAACGCAGCTAATATTTAATAACTATTCTCAATGGACCATTATCATTAACAAAATAAAATTAGACTCTAAATTTTGTGCAAACTTTTTGACAATATATTGTATTAAAAAAATGCCAAAAATGCTTATACTAAATTTAAGGTCGACTTTTATCTTGTTTATGATAATGGGCCAATAATATTATATTAAATAAAAAAATTGTCGAAATGGCGTATGGAGCACATGAAAGCCCGGACAAGATGTCCGTGTTGTCGTCTCCAATGTGTGCCGAGCATTAAGTAAATTATTTGCATGGATCTGGCACCTATAGTTGTCAGTTTTGTTTATTTTTTTTTTACTTCATCACTTCGCCATTGCATGTTTTTTAAAAATTGTCTTGGAACTTTTAACCAAAATAAACCGGAATTTCAACTTGATAAAAATATCAACAAGTGCCTTAGAGCTTATCCTAGATGTATAAATTAGGTGCATTTCGATAAAAAACTATTAAGAACAAATTAAACTGAGGTTTGTGTATTTCCGTGAACCAAAGCGGATGACTCAGTTGGGAATTTTCGACGATGCTGCATTCAAATCACTATGGCAGCAGCAGCAGCGGACAAGGCAAGGATATGTTTATATATGAAATTCCAAGATCACAATTACAGCTGCTGTGCGATCATTTGGATGAGTTGAATGTTTGGAATCAGTTGGCCGTATTTATGAGCCTTAAACCGACCGAAGTCCAGGTAAGTAAAAACAAATATTTATTGCCTTAATCATTTTTATAATTAAATGCAATTTGTATGCTATAATCAGAGTATTCGACGACAACAAATCATGGGCAATTCGGCAACAGAAGAGTTGCTCAAAATATGGGGTGGTCAATACAATCACTCAGTGACGGAATTATTTTTTGTGCTAAATAAGTTAGTTTTTGGTTTTATACATGTTATTTCTTTCATAAAAATGTATTTGCTTTTAATAGGCATAAGCTCTACCAAGCTATGAGAATACTCAAGGATTTTGTGGAACGCAAGTATCTCATTCTAATACCGAATAGTCAGCCAGTGATAAGCGAACTTCTGGCTGCAGACAATGAAAATCGAAATATTAAATCGCAAAAACTTCTCAACCGCAGCACCTCGTCCGGGGTCAGCGACTCAAATAATTATGAGACAACAGACAACAACAATTCGAGTGACAGTTCTATGGCAATGCCATCGGAGGCAGTTTTGCCTCAAGCAATAAGCTCAATACCAGAAATTAATTACATTGAACTAGCTGATGCCACAAAGAATTGGAGCGATGAATTCATACTGGGTAAGGGTGGTTTTGGTACAGTCTATAAGGGCAAATGGAAACATACGCATGTAGCCATAAAGCAGATACACTACCGTGGTGCCAATGGGCGTGAAAGTGCCAAGGTGCAATTACAACAAAGTTTAAATGAATTGAAATACCTTAACTCATGTAGACACGACAACATTTTGCCACTATACGGATATAGCATTAAAGGCGAAAAGCCCTGCTTAGTATATCAACTTATGAAAGGCGGATCGTTGGAGCAGCGCTTGAATGCCAAGCAAATGGAACCGCTTAATTGGCAGAACAGAATTAATATTTGTCTGGGGACAGCAAGGTATAATTTGTTTAAACACATAATAATGTTGGCTGTGGAATTTCAGATTCATAAAAAAATTGTGCTGCGATGTTCCCGATGCTACATGTGCCACATACAAACAAAAATATATTCTAATGGTATGATTTCTATGTGGTGATGCATCTTAAATGCGAAGTAGCTCCACCACTATTTTTTCAGAAAATTTAAAATTCATATTTTCTTATTCATCCAAATAGCACTCATGGAGGTTACCATGACATAACCCCAATTTTTAAGTTTGGGATTCAGCCCAATCATGAAACATTTTCTGCCGGGAGTTGTAAAAGCTAGTTTCCGTTTTTAGGATACAGTTTGAAAACTTTTTGGAAATTTTTAATGCAATTTTGTTTATCAACCGCCAATATTCATAAGTGTAAAATAAAATATGAGATGTTTTTATCTGCTATCTTAAAAACTGAAACTCCCTTTTACAACTCCCGGGAGAAATGTTTCATGATTGGGCTAATTATGTCCCTCCTTATACAGTGACAAAAACCCAATTAATTTACTTGGGGTTATGTCACTTCTTATAAAGTGCCATAGAAAATTTAGATAAACATTTTGGATTAATTTACTTTTCGCTACAATTATTTTGTTCATTTTTTTTAGGCAAATACAGTGGTGGTCACGAATTTAGCACACACTGTGTTAGTGACTCTAATTTAAAAGTTTTAACATCTTAGCTTAAGAATTGTAAACAAATATTGTTTGCCGAGTGTTGTTTATGAAGTTAACTCAGAGAACCGTTAGTTGGTTTTTCAGTTATTCTTACGTTTTCTTACTTATTTCAAGTTGTTGCAATCAATGTGGTTTAAATGCTGGACACGAATTTAGCACAGTTTAGAATTACTGTTCCATTTCCAGGTTGATTAAATTTTACTGGTTAAATTTGCTAAATTTATTAAGTTTGTATTTGAGTTCTAACAAAAAATTGCAAAAAGGTATGACGAAAGACAACTGGTGTTCAGAGGCTCAGCGCCAGTTGATTCAGCAAATGAAAAATGATGGAAGCACAGTTTCAGAGATTGTTCTGCTTCTAAGATGTTCCAGGAAGGTAGTATATAACGCATTTCAACATGTAGAGCCATATGGTATCATTAAAATTGTATCAGGACAGAATAGGCATAGCCAATATGTAGCGAGCTGTCGAAAACATAGCCAACGAAATGTTGTGCACAGAATCGAATTTGTGTTGATAACGCAGATAGAACTTTATGCTTACAATATTTTGTTATTTTTTACTAAATTAGTAGATACAGCCTTGCATATAATAATTTGTTTGTTTTTTTACTAATTTGGACTAATATGTTTCAGTCAATTTTAAGTGTTCTAATTTGAACAATGTATTTTGACATTTCGCTACCGTTGGGTGCGGAAAAAGTTAAAAGTTCGTCAACGTTTTTGTGTCAGCTGCGTTCGCATCGTGTTGGTTATTTTCATTATGTTCATTTTATAGGGTTGCAAGGCAACCAACTTCTATGTTGACATTTCTTCTGTTGGCTGCGTGTTGGCTATGCTTATTCTGTTTGGGCTATAAGACAGCGACCTAGAGCGCGAAAAACAACAGCAAGAGAGGACCATTTTATTTGTATTTCTCAAATGAAATGAGATCCATTTTATTTCTCAAATGAAATGAAATTTCATCAAAATATCGCATAAATGTGTTATCAAAAACCATAAGAAGACGCTTGAATGAAAACAATTTGCGTGTGTTTAGCCCAACATAAACCACATGTGTTGCAAAAAAATATTAAATGTAGTCTTGCGTTTGCAGAAGAACATTTAAAAAAGCTAATGAGTTTTTGGAAAATGTACTTTGGAGTGATGAATCAAAGTTCGGATCTGACGGCAAACAATATGTGTGGCATCCTCAAGACATGCAACACAATCCAAGGTACAAGCTTAAGACTTTTTAAGACGGTTGTTTAAATGTCATGATATGTCACGGAGTTGGTCCGATTGTTAAAATTTATAAAAAAATGGCTTAGAACATTAACATAATCATATTTGTCAATACCATGATACCGTTTGCAGAGGATAATTTGCCGCTTTTATGGCGTTTTATGCAGGATAATGATCTAAATCACACTGTTCGAACAGTTGCGAGTTGCTTATAAGACTCGTGTTAATGCCATGTAAATATTTTGAAGTGGCCAGCGCAATCACCGGACCTCAACCCGATTGAGAATCTGTGAAGGGATGTCAAGCAGCAAATACTAACAGTAAAACCCAAAAATTTTCCAGATTTGTGAACCCAAATCCAAAGGATTTGGTATAGTATTCCAAAGTACCGTTGTGAAGCTTTGGTCAAAAGTTTTCCAAATAGATGCGATGCAGTAATTAGGAATAAGGGATTTCCTAAGAAATATTGAGTTTTATGCAATAAATTTTGATTTTATTTTTTATCCTAGACATTTTTTTGCTCGTGTGCTAATTCATGACCAAGTGTAAATGTTTATTTTTATTTTCTACCTGACTTAAAGTACTTAAAAAAAATTTTAAATAAAAAAGTGTACATAAGAAATAAATAGGATCAAATATATATATTTAATAAAAGTTCATTAAAAATTTCAAACGAATAAATAGAAAACTTAAATATTAATTATAATTTTTCAAGTGTGCTAAATTTTGTGACCACCACTGTATATGTACTAAAAGTTTACAATTCAAAATCCTAAAAAAATTAATGGCCGCTCTGATCTGGTTAAGAAGTTAAAGGGATCCAAAGTTAAAAAAATGGAAAATGGTAAATCGAAAACTTCCTATTTTTATAAGCTTTAATTTAATTTACTTCATTCGTATGTATGTCCGTCAAAACTTGCAAGCCATTTTTCGACAACTTGTTAGTATCGGATTAAGCTGTGAGTCCGGTGACAGTGCGATATTATGATAAAATTTTTTGCCACACCCCCTTTTACCGCCCAAAACCAATAAAAATGCTATATCTCTAAAACTACTAGGCCGATTCAGCTGAAATTTTTGCAGTAAATTTCCTTCGAGTAGAGGATAGTAAGAAAAATTTTTTATACACCCCCTTTTACCGCCCACAAATCCATTAAAATGTAATATCTCTAAAACTACGGGGCTGATTCAACTGAAATTTAAACAGTAAAGTTTCATCAAATAAAGCATCGAGTTTCTGAAAAACATTTGGCCACACCCCCTTTTACCGCCCACAAATCAATAAAAATGCTGTATCTCCAAAACTACGGGGCTGATTCAGCTAAAATTTTGGCAGTTAATTTCCTTCAAGTAGAGGATGGTTCAGGAAAAAAGTGGTGCCACATCCCTCTTACCGCCCACAGATAAATAAAAATCCTATGTCTTCAAAACTACTAAGAATGGTCTAAAAAATTGTATTGCTAAGTTTTGCTAAGGCTGTAGTATTTGCTAAGTTTTGAAAATAAAAGATGTTAATAATTAACCTTTCAGACTAAAAAGTAAAAAAAGTAAAATTTTTTTAAAAATAAGCTTTTATTTAAAAAAGACGTGAACTAAAAAGAAAAAAGAAATTTAAGTGACATTTGTCATATATTTTTATAGTAGGTATATTCTAGGTGCAGAAGAAACCCTCTCTTGGTTACTCATCATCATAATATAAGTGTACGTAAATTGGTAAGTTCTAAGAACTTATTTAAATTTAGAATTTTTCAAATGCATTTATATTTAAATGCTTGAGGCACCGATTTTTGCGATCCGTTATACAGGTTTACTACACATTATCAGTGGCATTGAATCTTTTAGTAAGATTACCTGTATATAAACTGCGATCCATTATACAGGTTTATTACACAATATCAGTGCCTTAAGCTTAGGTGAAATCATATGCGACTTTAAACATTGAATTGATCACAGCCTAATCACTCAAAGACTACTAAAGAGAAAATGTAGTTATTTCCGAAACAGACTGCCTAGTCATCTAAGTGATTGACTCTATACGAAGTTTTTGTTGTTGCCTTCTTAAAAACTTACTTGATCTAAAGCTCGCAATTAAATTCATGTAATAATTTAATAAATCACAAATTAATTAGGAGTCTTTTAACTTAGCAAAACATTTTTCAATAAAAATAAAATAAAAACAAAGGAAAAATCGATTTTTATATGGCCGAATTTCAATCACAGGCGATACTAGTCATAACTAATTTACAAAAAAATGTTAGTGGCAGAACGAAATTCACATTAAAAAAGCACATCATAAAAACGTGGTATAATAATACTTTTTATTTCCGAAGTGGCCAAAATAGCACACTACGGCACATCGCACCACTTTTTGTTTCAATAATAAATTAAAAATGGCTGAGCTAACTTTATGTATCCTTATACCTTCCTATGTATTTTTAATTAGTCTTTTTCTAATCTTTTTTTTAGGGGCATTAATTATTTGCATACATTTAGAGAAAAACCACTCATACACGGTGACATAAAGCCAGCTAATGTTTTACTCGATGAATGCCTTACACCAAAAATAGGCGATTTCGGTCTGGCGCGCGAAGGCCCCAACGCCATAAATTCAGCTGTAGAAGTTACACAAGTTTTTGGTACCAAACCATATTTACCACCAGAATTTCTCAATTCAAAAAAGCTCAGCACACAGGTTGACACTTACAGCTTTGGTGTGGTTTTGCTCGAAACCTTTACCGGCATGCGTGCTTACGACAGAAATCGCTCTAACCTGCTACTCACGAAGCACATTCTTAAAATGTGTAACACCATGTCGAACTACAAAAGCGAGGACTTAATTGATAAAAACATTCCACTGCTACCAGGCGAAAAAGAAATGTGCAGACGTTCAATTGAGTTGGGTTTGCAATGCATTGCTCCTAGCCCACAGGAAAGACCATCAATGGAGCATGTTTTAAAGACAATGGACAATTATTAACATACATATGTATACATGTACATATAACAAAGAAAATAAGTTTCCAGAACAATGATTTTCCGTTAAAAACTATTTTTACAGCATTTTTGCGGACTTTCATTAACTGCATTCCGTTATAACGATTAGAAGAATTAAACTTGCTTTAAAATTTCATATAAAGTGTGCTCAGAGCACAAATTCCAATATATTTTTTGTAAAATAATTTTTATACTTTAATAATTAATACTTTTAAAATAGTTATATTTTTATGTTTAACGATTGCTATCGTAGATTGCACAACTTTGGGAAACTCACTATTTTGTAATATATAATATTTTGTAAGAGAAAAGTTGTTACAATAAAAAATTTAAGGGCTTATTGCAATAACATTACAGCCACATGATCTAATAAACCAAATTTTTAAGGGCTGAATAAAATGCTCAATGCATTAATTTTCTAACCTATTTGTAAAAGATTCCCTGTTCAATTCAATTTCTTTATACAAAAATAAATTTTTTCCGAACTGTAGAGTCGATTATTTCAAAATATTTTTTAGGCTTATTATGTTTTTGAAATAAGCTCTTCAATTATAATACGTTACTTCTGTCTACTAATTAAAAAAGTATGCGACGATAGAACGATCGGTTGGATTGTAAAACTTCAAAATTTATCTTTAATAGTTTTTTTACTTTTTTTTGTAGCAAAGATATGTTATAAAATTTTAGCATTTTTTTATTTCTAAACAATTTAATTAATTCCCAAAAATGAATCTAAAAAATTCCAAATTCTATAAACGCATTCAAGAATTGCGCAGAGTTTCAAGGGAAAAATTACGTAAGGAAAAAGATAAACGTGCACGAATTGATTTTGAATTGGAGGACGCATTAAAAGAACGCAGTGGTAATATTTGTACGGAAATAACAGAGAATGCTGAAGAAAAAAATAAAGATATAACTAACAATAGCAATAATAATAAATCAAATGGCTTAATTCAACTAAATAATGTTTGTTTTCGTCTTAAGTGTGGAACAGTACAAAAAAAACGAAGTCAGGATGACGTGCCGTCAATATCGTAATTTAAAATTGAGTAACTGAAGAAAAAAAGAAAAAAATACATGTATATAATTTGTTGTAGCGCTACCAAAGGCAGCATTTGTGTATCCAATTCACGATATGCTATGATTGGTAAAATTTCGAAAAGTCTCGGCTACAGGGTGGTTAAAGAAGCTAAATTATGGAATATACTGTGGACTGATTCGCTGCCAGGTGTCGAACTCTACAAGAATATGAAGCGTTTTCAACAAATTAATCATTTTCCCGGAATGATGGAAATCTGTCGCAAGGATTTACTCTCGCGTAATTTAAATCGCATGTTGAAACTGTTTCCAAGAGATTATAAAATATTTCCAAAGACTTGGATATTTCCAGCGGAGTAAGTATGGGGATATGCATGTTTGGGATACTCATTATTTAATGCGTTTCTGTCTAGCTATGGTGATGCACTGAACTACAGCAGTAATTTTGCTAAGGCACGCACATTCATTATAAAGCCTGATGCAGGCGCTCAGGGGCGTGGCATATGGTTGACGAATGACTTAAAGACAATTAATCCTACGGAGCGCATGATATGCCAGACCTATATAACTAAGGTACATAAAAATGGGCCGCTCCGTAGAAGTGATGACTCAAAATTTAATTTTTTAAAAATTGTTCCATAGAAAAAAATGACTAGCAAACCTGTGTCAAAAACAATTTTTTTCTGTCCGCCTACAATATTTGCTATGCATTCGACTCGTGTCGTTTCATCACCGAGGTCGTGAAGTGCGACTAGCCAACGGTAATTGTGTTTTTGGTCCATCCGCTGATGCGACCGACACAATTAAAGTACAGTTTTAAATAGAATCAAAAAGATTCGTAATTTGTGATGGCGTTATAAATCTACGATTTGGCCAAATAATTTGCTCTTCAGTGAGGATTCTTCTTGAGCTAGGGAAGCCTAGTTTTCGGAGTAACTTAAATAAAAAAAATATTTGCTGTGCTATCTAAAAACATACTTATGTGCGCGCTAAATAATACTTCATTGAGCTGGTCGTCTCCGCCTACGACATTAACGATGGGCTGAGTTTATAGTGCGCACTGAAAGTGATACTGGCTTGCGCTTGCAGTTGAAAGCAACTTTATTGAGTTTGAAGTGCTTGTATTGCGCGCTTGCTGCTTGCTGATAGAAGCAGTATTGAGATAGTTGTGGTAAAAGTAGGTGCTTGTTACTTTTGTTTTTATTTTGTCTCTTATGTATTAAATAAAATTTTAGACAGGGAAAAGGGTGGAGAAGAGAAAGCAGTAAAGTCAACCCACTGACATTTATTTTCAGCAAAAAAAAATTACTTTTCGAGATTATTTTTGGTTCTTTTTGATTATTTTAAGAATTTCAGTCTTAGGTACAAAAATTTTGTTAAATTTTAAAGAAATGGTTCCTTTAACAAGCCATACTTTTGCCAAACCATTTCATCACTTGAATTGTCATTTAAGTAGCAGAAGAGTTGGTGTGTCAATTGAGATCACTCATCGGGCTTATCGGTGTCCTGTGAAGACCCAGTTGTGTCAATTTCATCATCTGCAAAATCAAAAGTCTTAAAAGCTTTACTGAGATAAAATAATCCGAAAGATTGCCTTCCATCAAAATCGAAATCAAAATGTTTCGGTAAAGTCGATAGTTGGTAGAATTTGGTTTTGTCAGTATTGAATGCATTTCAAAAAATTCTTAAATAATATGAGTATGGTTATCATGGGAACTAAAGTTTTTATGTTTGAAAAACAAAAAAAAAAAAATATTTTTGAAGATTTAAAAAAAAAAATCGTAAGAAACGCAAGATTTCTGGATTTTGTGCAACAAACTATAGAAAAAAGAAAATTTTTTGCAATATTTTAGTTCACACGGAAACTATTCATGTGGAAAATATACAGTCGTATATCAAGCGCGCCAAGTAGTAACCTGCCTTGAGGTTGTTGGCTGTTCAGTTGTATTAAAAACTATTTCTGGACTCTTGAAGAAAAAAGAAAGAAAAAAACCCACCATGTTTGCCTAGCATACTAATGGCATAAGACGGAATTTCTTAAAATATTCATAAAAGAATCATAAATAATCTTGTTAAATAATCGGACTATTTTTTGATTACTTTTGATTCTTATTGATTATTTTGCGTAATCTCAAGTAATCGTTGTTATTTTTTGATTATTTGTCATCTTAATCAATTACTAACCATATAAACTTCTATATAATCATTACACTTCTTTTTAAAAAGTAATCTAATTGATTACTAATCGTAATCGCAATTTAACAGCTATGATTTTCTATGATTTTAAATTAAAAAATGCTTCGAGTTAAATGCTATTTAATTAACTGCTTGATTGTAATTTAATAATTGAAAAAAATATTCTAACTTTGTCTTAATGAAAATAAAATAACTCCAAAGCCAAAAATGAAATAACTCCTAATATTTCGACAGTAGGAGTTATATTCCTTTATAGTCTGAGATCCGAAGAGAAAACGACCTTCACCAATCCGTTTAATTGATGAAAAGTATTTTATATCCCACTTAAAAAGGTTAAATAATATATCGCTAGAGGGCTGTCTAAAAAACTTCTGTCAAGTCTATAATTAATCAAAAATTAAAAAATTGCAATTTTTTTAAAAATTGTACTCATTTGTTTACGATACAAACTATATACTAATCGAAAGTTTGAATTCTATTTCAACCTATACAACCTATTACAACCTATATACGTTAGGTTGCCTATTTTTCCGTCAGAACTACTGGGTTGCCAGTTATAAACAGGTAAGTCAATACTACTAATATGCGCTTTTCTGATTACTCAATAAACCTTAAATCAGAATAAAGATAATTTTATTACAAACATGGTGAATTCCGTTTCTGTTTTGAATTCCGGTCAATTGCCAAGCTTTAAAAAGCGAAATATTGATGCTAATGATTATGTGTGAGACAGAGAGGTCTCAGCGAACTATTCGGTGCGATAGAAGACGCAGCACTGCAGCTGCGCGTATTTAAATAGCATTAATTATATTTGCATAATACATTATCTCCATCGGAAATTTTAAAGGGCTTTAGGGCTTTATTAAAAAGCAAGTAAAACGGGCTTCACTCTGCCTATGAATAGTGATTTTCTCTCGCTACGAATTGAGCTTAGCAAAAGCTTTCGAGATTTTTTAGTTCTTTTTCGTTATCAACTCTGCTGACTACTCGTACTCGCATTACTACCATATCTTGTACTTTTCTCGTCGTTACTCATCACTAGTATACGCAAATATTTAATTCGTGAAAAAGTGTTTCAGCAAAATTGTGAAAAATAAGTGGCAATTGGTTTGGATATTAAAAACGTAAATGTAAAAAATTAGTTCGTGCAAAAATATACACCATCAAAAATGAAGTTGCGCAATCAGAAGAAGAAGAACGAAGAAGGCGCTCTTTTCGAAGGGAGAGCAAAGCGCTTTTTGAAAATTTTTTCGGAACGACATCAAACCACTTTTTTGAATCACTTTACATAGCGAGAACAAAGATCTGCTTTCCAATGATATATAAATGTTAAAAAACGCTATTTAAAGCAAGAACAGAGCGCTTTTAAGGTTTTGTAAAGTGCTTTGAAAGTGGTTTCGAAGCGCTTAGTTTTCTAAAGGGATATAATAAATTTACATTATATTATATTTTAAAAATATATTTTGTAAGTTTTTTTTTTAATTAACTAATTATATATGGTATGTATTATATATCATCTTTGTCAAAATGGTAAGCAAAAAGATCGACCCGAAAGCGGTGATATGAATTTTTTAGTTCCCATACGGCAATTTAACAAAAAAAAAAAAAATATGCAATGGGAAAAAACTGAGTAATTGACACTTCAAATCTCATCGCCTCTGTGGTGCAGTGAGCTAGTGCGCGCTTGCACGGGTATCACAAAGATTTATGTCGAAGCCTTTAGCAGGGCCAAAATTGCAATAAAAAGTGATTTTTTCCTTTTCATATTGAAAAAACGTCATTGTTGTTGTTTCTTTCGTAAGGTTCGTTAGAACAATTAATTGTTCTAACTTTGACCTAAACCTCAATAAACGATTTAAAACTATCAAACAACTAGAATATGTATTTAAAATCAAGTATGATTTAAACTATCAAACATTTAGAATTTGTATTTTAAATCATATAAAAAATTATTCCGATAATAATTTTTAGTGGAGAAGTAACAAATGTTTATGATTTAATTAATTGTTAAGGATTTTTAATAAAAAAAACCGTAAACTAACGCTGGTTTCGTTTAGTCTAGACTTACTCTATGTAAATACTATCTACGGGTGTGAGACTACACAAATAGTACACAACAGTCAAAGTTCAAGGTCACCCAAAGGTCATAATAGATAAAAACTAAAAAATTTTGGAAATTCATTCTGAAAATACGTCCGTCGATTTTCGATTTTTATAATTCATAGTACTTGAACATACTCTACTACTACATACTAGCTGCATTTTTTTCATGGGAGATTAGGATCATATCATCGCATTTGCAAGCAAAGCAAAAATAACAAATGATCCAGCAAATGAGTGAAAAAAGTACATCAGCTATTTATCTGTATGAAGAAAATAGCGCCATCTGTCTGGGAGCAGAAAACATCCCAAAAATAGATCTGAAGCGTTTTTTTTTACAAATGATCTTATCTCCCATGTTAAAAACGCAGCTACTATATTTAGATTTTATTTAGATTTACTTACTTATTTAATTACTTAGTTGGCGCTACAACCGTATGTCGGTCTTGGCCTCATCTAAGAATTTGCGCCAGCCATTTCTGTCTCTCGCTTGCTGGCGTCAGTTAGAAATTCCAAGCTTCGTCAGGTTGTTCTCTACTTGGTCTTTCCAACGAAGATGCGGTCGTCCAATTCTGCGTTGACCGCCGCTGGGTACCGAATCGAAGGTTTTCTTCACTGTAGCATCGTCTTTCATGCGCTGAACATGACCAAGCCAGCGAAGACGATCGATTTTAATGCGCTTGACAATGTCGACGTCAGCGTACAGCTCATACAGTTCATCATTCCACCGTATTCGGTACTCGACATTGACGCAGATTGGTCCGTAGATCTTACGAAGAATCTGTCTCTCGAATGCTCCTAAAGTCTTTTCATCTAAACTGCTCAGCGTCCAGGTTTCTGATGCGTAAAGTAGGACGGGCATGAAGAGCGATTTATAGAGCGTGATTTTCGTTCGTCGAGAGAGGGCTCTGCTTCTCAATTGCCTACTGAGCCCAAAGTAACACCTGTTGGCAAGAGTTATTCTTCGTTTGATCTCAATGCTGATGTCGTTGGTTGAATTAATGCTGGATCCCAGATAAACGAAGTTCTTCACAACCTCGAATGAGGTATTGTCAACGGTAACGTGGGTTCCAAGACGCTGGGACTGATTGTTTGTTGACACTAAGTATTTCGTCTTATCTGCATTCACTGACAGACCCATTCGACTTGACTCTCTTTCTAATCTGGAAAATGCTGCACTGACTTCGCGCGTATTATGGCCAATGATATCTATGTCATCAGCATACGCAAGCAGCATAACACTCTTGTAGAATATTGTGCCACTACGTCTCAGATCAGCAGCTCGGATGATCTTTTCCATCATTAGGTTGAAAAAGTCGCACGATAAGGAATCACCTTGTCTGAAACCTCGTTTGGTAATAAATGGTGGGGAGAGGTCCTTCCCGATTTTAACTGCGCCGCTGGTGTTGCTCAGTGTCATCCTGCAAAGTCGTATTAGTTTTGCAGGAATACTAAATTCAGACATGGTGGAGTACAGGTGCTTCCTTATTGGGCTGTCGAAGGCGGCTTTGTAGTCGACAAAAAGATGGTGGGTGTCGACTTGTTTTTCTTGAGTCTTCTCCAAGATTTGTCGTAGCGTGAAAATCTGGTCGATGGTGGACTTTCCAGGTCTGAAGCCACGCTGATAAGGTCCGATCAGTTCGTTTACAATGGTCTTCAATCTTTCACATAAAACGCTCGACAGGACCTTATATGCCATATTAAGAAGGCTTATCCCACGGTAATTGGCACAGATAGTGGGATCGCCTTTCTTGTGGATTGGGCAGAGCACACTGAGATTCCAATCGTTCGGAATGCATTCTTCCGACCATATTCTGCATAGAAGCTCGTGAATGCATTTAAGTAGAGCTTCGCCTCCGTTCTTAAACAGCTCAGCAGGTAAGCCATCAGCTCCTGCGGCTTTGTTATTTTTAAGCCGAGCTATAGCTGTCAGAACTTCATCATAGTCGGGCAGCGGAACCTCAACGCTGTCATCCAAAATTGGGGTTTCCGGAATATCATCTCTATTGGCGGGATTGTTGTCAGCGTCGCCATTTAGAAGCTTAGAGAAGTGTTCCCTCCATAACGTCAGTGTACTCTGGACATCTGTCACTAGATTCCCGTTTTCATCCTTGCAGGAAGAGGTCCCGGTTTTAAAACCATCGGCAAGGCGTCTTATTTTTTAAAAAAATTTTCGGGCCTCATTCCTGTCACCAAACATCTCAATCTTCTCTTGCTCGCGCTTTTCTGCCTCTCTTTTTTTCCGACTGAAAATATGTCTCTCTTCCCTCCTCTTCTCTTTGTATCGCTCCTTAGCAGCGCGCGTTACAACCGACTGCAGGGTGGCTTTGTAGGCGGCGTCTTTCTCTGCAGTGGCATCGCGACACTCCTGGTCGTACCACTGGTTTCGGCGAGGGCGCAGGAGTGAGAGTCGAGTGGCGAAAGCATCGGCTCTCTGTTTCGATTGCAGCTTGTCGACGTCTAGCTTTCTCTGTGTAGGGTTGCGTGTAATCTTAGCTACGCACAGACGTGTACGGATCTTGGCTGCAACAAGATAGTGATCGGAGTCAATGTTTGCACCACGGATCGTGCGTACATCCAATACACTGGAAGAGTGCCTTCCGTCGATCAAAACGTGATCAATTTGATTCTTGGTTTTTTGATCAGGGGACATCCAGGTGGCTTTATGAATATTGAGATGATTGAATCAAGTGCTACTTACGACCATGTTTCGTGCTGCGGCGAAGTCAATCAGCCTCATTCCGTTATCGGAGGTGTTGTCATGGAGGCTGAACTTTCCGACTGTTGGACCAAAAATATTTTCCTTGCCCACCTTAGCGTTGAAGTCACCAAGCACGATTTTTACGTCGTGACGGGGGCAGCGCTCGTTAGCATTTTCAAGGCGCTCGTAGAAAATTTCCTTGATCTCATCGTCCTTGTCTTCTGTCGGAGCGTGCGCACATATTAGGCTTATATTGAAAAATCTAACCTTGATGCGGATTATGGCAAGTCGTTCGTTCACAGGTGTGAATTTATTTAGATTTAGATTTATTTAATTAATATTTAAAATTAGTACAGTAAGATTATAAGAGATCTTTTAGCGTACATAAGAGAGTTATTTATCATCAACAAAAAACATTAAAAATATTAAAAAAAGCAAATTGCTTAGGACTTATAAATAATATTATAACAAAACTAAGGACATTACATATTTAAAACTCAAAAGTAAATAATTATTAATGAAAATTACATTAACACTTAACTTAACATTTTTGCTTAACTAGGGGGAAAGAAGAGAGAGAAAAAAGAAAAATAAAGTAAAAGGTGAAGGCAAAATAACAAATACATGTAAGTTGAAAAGAATGACATAACAGAGAGATTAAATTTGTTCGTATTAATAATAGATTTAATATTTCGAGGAAGTGAATTTCATAGTCTGAGGGCGCTAATGAAAAAGAATCATTTTGAGTTTAAACAAAAATATTTCGGCTTAATTAAATTAGGTGCTCTATTTGAGACACTGAAGCGCTGTTTTTCAAAAAGGTACGACGGAGTCTTGGTTAATATTAGCTTGTACAGAAATATGCAGTTTATGGCATTTATGTAGCTTATAATGCTACAAACCTAAAACTACTTTGCTTCTAGAAGAAACATAGTCAAAACGTCTTAAGTCATATATATCTTGCCGCATCATTAAAAGCAACAAGGATTTTGTGCTCAGAGTGAGAGTCCAGGTTGCAGTAAACAAGATCGGAATAAGTTATTAATGGAATAATGAATGATATACCAAAAATTTCATTCATGGTTCGTTGTAATTTTTAAAAATACGACTGTTTGTATGTAAACTGAATGATAATACTGTGTGCTTTTTGTACACTTTTTTCGTGTATTTGATATTTTCATCGTTCTTCAGCAAAGTTGTTCCTATTATTCTGACCCACAACTTTGCCGAACAAATTAATATGAAATAATCGTTTGAAATTATCTTTAAAACTTTTTAGTCATATATTTATGGCCCGCTTTCTAAACTTCAAAGCAATTAAAGGAATTCATACGCCCTGGTGTATCTAATTTTTTGGTTGCAACTTATGCTGACTCTAATTTAGACTTTTTACAAGACCCACTAGGTACATACCCACTAGGTATTTGTACAATAAAGTTGTTCCTATTATTCTGACCAACAACTTTACAACAAAATATATATCAAAAATCGTTTGAAATTGTCTTAAAAACGTTTACAAGCCACATTTTTCTGGCCCGCTTTCAACGCTTTAAAGCAATTACAATTAATTATACGCCATGTGGGATCTAATTTTTTTTGTTGCAACTTATGCTGACTTTAAGCTAGATTTTTTGAAAGACCCACTCGGTTATTTGTTATCGTAACAGCCAAAATATTTTGGGAATCACAAAATAGATCAAGGTTCATTTATTAGAGGGGTACAAATTAAACTTTTTTCCTCCCCATACAAGTCGAGGCACCTTAATGGTAATACTCATCTCGAAAATTTTATGTGATCCATAAGGAGGCTTACAGCCCTATTCTGGCAAATTAGCAATTGTTAACCAGTATCTTGAATATTTCTATGTGTTTGTTGAAATTTTTTGATTTCAAAACAAAATTTAAAGCTCAAAAATAATAAATTTTGATAAACATTGTCAACTGCTTTTCAGTTATTGACAATTTCATCAAACAATTTTGTTTTTGAGCTTCAAATTTTGTTTTAAAAACAACAAACATATAGAAATATAAAAAATATTGGTTAACAATTGTTAATTTGTCAGAATAGGGCAGTAAATAAAATAAAACGAAGTAAAAAGTCTTCAATTCTTTAAAAAAATACACTCGCGCTCAAAAAAAAAAGCAGAGTTAATAATTTCGTAGCTTATATTATTTTTCTTGAATTATAACACAGTGTGCCTAAACCATAAATAAATAAGCACATCCAAACTTTATAGAAATTCTTAAAAAAGGACATGTTGAGAGTCCATCGCACTTGATTTGACCTCAAGGTCAAGGTCATAAATTTTTTTTTACTTATTTTCAAAGTTGAAGTGTTATAATTTTATTGTGCCAACATTAATTGAATTTTAACAGCCATTTGACCTATTGGAAATGAAAAATAAAATGCACTTTTTTCAATAGAATTTAACGTAAAATTCGGCTACATAAAAAGATTTTATGAAATAGGAGCGCTTGTATGGTAGCAAACACTAATTATATAGGAATCAGTTTTTGACAAAAAAAAAACGTTAAAATTGTCGCCATTTAGCAAATTCTTAACCGATTCCGATGTTCTTAAGTTAAATGGAAAGGCAATTCAACGTGCAGTTAAGTTTTGTGAAAATTCAAATGGCATTTAGGTCAAATCAAGTGCGATGGACTCTCAACATGTCCTTCTTTAGGAATTTCTATAAACTTTGGATGTGCTTGTTTATTTATGGTTTTGGCACACTGTGTTATAATTCAAGAAAAATAATATTAGTTATCAAATTATTAACTCGACATTTTTTTAGAGCGCGAGTGTATATAATGGGGATCTAGGGTTTTGGGCACTAAGGCGCCTCACGAAAAAAAGTTGTTCGGCACAGTTGCTCAAGATAATTCTTGGCTTATGATTGGATGATTCCCCAAATATTTCGACTCTAGCGATAGCCATCCGTTAGCTGGAATGTTTTGAAATAACCTCTAAAAATCGAGTTTTTAGTAACCATATTGGCTAGTGTAATAGTTTTAAAAAATAAACTATTAAATAGAAATTACAGCCTGGAAAAAGCTCTTCCAATCTGCATAAATAAATTCAAATTTTTGCATTCGGATTAAAGATTAGTCTGTTTTTCATGCATTTTTTTAAAAAAAATTTTTCACTAAAATTAAAAAAAACTCAATTATTTCTAATGCGATCCTCTCATTCAAGATATCATTGGAAAGGTTTTGAGTACTCGCATTGATTCTAGTTAGAATTGCTTCAATTTATATATATTAAAACTAAAATATTTATTATAAAATAAACACATATTGAAAAAGTTTTGTAAGAAATTAAAAAAGAAAGTAATGAAGATATTTGAATTTTGAAAGTTTTTGTATGGAAATAAAATAAAAAAAAAATATAAAAAATATGCATGAAAAACAGCGTTATCTTTAATCTGATTGCAAACATTAACAACTTTTTGAATCAACTTCCAATCAGTAGGAAGAGCGTTTTCCGGCTTATAGTTTCTGATAGTTAATTTTTTACAATTATTACATCAGCCAATATTTTTTACACAAAAATTGGATTTTTAGAGGTTATTTCAAACCATTCCAGCTCACGGATGGCTATCGCTAGAGTCGAAATATTTAGGGAATCATCATAACATAAGCCAAGGATTATTTTGAGCATTTGTGCCCAATAACTTTTTTTTTCTATGGAGCGTGAGACGCCTTAATGTACACATATTATAATAGACAAAAATTAATTTTTTAATTTAAATTTTTTTCATGTAATTAACATTATTCAGGATCCGATTCATGGAAAGTAAAATTTCCATCTTCAAATTGTGAAGATTCGTCTTCATTTTCTTCTTCTGTCATTTCTACAATATCTTGTATTTTTAAGGTGTTTGTTCCCCGATAAATCCTGTTGGTGTAAAATTATTATCTATAAACAAACAACATTTTTCAGCCTGAACTTTTAAGCATTCAAGTTCCGCTGCATTAAACCACATGGGATTGATAAATATAGTACGTAAATTTTTTGTTGTAGTGATAGCAAAACTGTTAACAGTATTCTTTTGAAGAGTATTTTTTCAAAAAAATGCAATGTCTCGCTCGCATCATTCACTCTGGTACAGTACTTTATGCCATCTAGCAGTAAACGCTTGAACTGTGTCCATTTTTTCGTCAATGAAAATATCGGCCTCAACCAATAATGACGCAAAAACTGTTTGCTAAGTTTCATTGTTGGAAAGTAGTTTAAAACAGAGAGCGTACTAAGTATGCACTTTATAATAAAAAGCACAAAATAATAATTATCTTTTGACTTTTTAAATTTTGAGCAATAAATAATCATTATTTCTGCTTTTTATTTTTTTAAACCAAACATAAAAAGCAAAATATGCCCGACATATTTCTGAGGTCAAAAAAACTGGTAAATTTTGATTTTTATGTTTTAAGGCAAAAATTAAAAGCAAAATAATGAAAAACCCTAATTTGGCTATTCATCAGTTACGGTTTTAGTTCTACAGTACACTTAAATCCTTAAAAAATAAAAATCAAAACTTACCAGTTATTTTGCACTGAAAAAATATCGAACAAATTTTAGCCCCAAATAAAAAGCAGAAATAATTATTATGCTTAAATTTTTAAAAGTAAAAATTTTAAAAATCAATAGGAAATCAAGTTCTACAATGTGATAGGATTCTAATCGTACCTAAAAAACGCCGGTACGACAATATTTTCACAATGCTTTATTGGTTTTAAAATCTACAAATAATTATTATTTACAGTTTCTGGTTTAAAGGGCTTCAGATAGATAGACAGTTAAGTGAGGAGGGAGCTAGTCACCTAGTTACTGCGTCCTCAAGGGCCTATTGTAACAAACCTCTATAAGTTATAGGTCATCCTTAATCGTTAAGTTCGTTAGGAACAGAGCGATGTCCTTGGGATAGCTATCCGCTATTTGGTGCGGTTCTAGGTACATAAAACAATGCAATCAAACGAGATACAAGCCTTGAAAACCATCATACAAGTAGCTCAGAACTAGTCCACACTACAAGCATTTTCTATACGATTGATTGTCGATGAGTGATTGCCAGTTTTAGCGCGCACTGTCAACGCAGTCTTAGATTTTGACATTGCTTTTCTTGTTTGTGGCGACCGTAGCCTAGTGGGTAGACTGCGTGGCCCCTAAGCTAAAGAACCGCCGTAGCCCGGGTTCAATTCCAGCTCAGACAGAAAGTTTTTTCAATTGAATTAATTTTTCTGTTTGGTCGTTACCTCTCTGCAGACAATGGCAAGCCTCAGAGAGTAAAAATTGCCATGTAAAGCGTCTTGAGAACATAAGCCGGCGTAAAACACGTAGGTGTACTTCTCGGTCATTTGTGATCAAACATTTAATAACACGCAGAACACGATTGATCAATAGAAGCTAGGTCAAAGTCCTTCTAAGGGCTGAAATGGCCAGTAAATTTTTTATTTTTTCTTGTTTTGATTGGGGGTTAAAAAAAACAAGTTTTTATTTTTTAAAAAGATTTCAGAATGTTATGCACTAGCTAAATGGGGCGGCCCCACTGGGCGTCAATGCATATAATCTCATGCATATATTTGTAGCCTTTGCTCATCGATGGCTATAAGTTTGATTTGCGCGTTTACACACTCATCACATCGGTGGATCCGCTGCGTATTTTTGTCTATAACGAGGGTCTAGCTCGCTTTGCTACCAATAAATACACTGAACCAAATGCCGATAATAGCACCGACCTGTTTATGCACCTCACCAACTATTCAGTCAATAAACGCAGTTCACAGTACGATCTCTGTGATAACGATGAGTGCGGCAGTAAGCGCAAATTTAGTGCCATCAACAACTGGATGATGCGTCGCAACTATGACGTCGACGAATTCTGGGCTAAAATCGATGATATTATCATCAAGACAGTGCTCAGTGCTTGGCCCATGTTGAAGCATAATTATCATGCTTGTTTTCCGGGTCATGATACGATTCAGGCTTGCTTCGAGATACTAGGTTTTGATATACTAGTGGATTCAAAACTAAAACCATATATTTTGGAGGTGAATCACTCGCCAAGTTTTCACACAAATGAAACTGTTGATCGTCAGGTGAAGCGTGGGTTGATACGGGATACATTGTCCTTGGTTAGCACGGTATTGGCGGATAAGCGCGAAATATTACGTGAGGATCGCAAACGCGTTAAGCAGCGACTGCTGAAAATAAAACAAGGAGACACGTAACTAATTTTTATTTATACTTTATTTTATTTTCTATTTTCTATATTCTTATCGACTCTTTAAAAAACTTTCTTTGTGTTCTTACAGCACGCAGCGTTCTTTAAACGGCCATACAGCGGCGGCTAATAATACAAACAATAATAGTAACAATAACGAAACTGCCAAAAAACACGAAACAACTGATGCCGAAGATGATGTGCCAAACCCACTTAGCCCACTCTCCCAACAAATCGCCTGGGAAGAAAGCCACTTGGGTGATTTTCGGCGTATCATGCCACCATGTGATTCCAGCAAGTTAAACTACTATTGCCAGTTTTTCGCCTTGCAGAACCAAGCATCAATTTATGGTGATACTGCGGCGAGCAAGAAACGTGAAGAAGTCTCTAAAAAGTTGCGTCTCAAATTGGAGGAGAAACGTGCTAAGCAACAGGAACAATTGAAGAACATCGGAAAGTTGAAATTGGATGAATTGCGCTCGCGTAGCAGACGCACAAATGTTACAAGGGCTGCGCTGGAAAAGCAGCGCCTACTTAGGTTTAAAACGCAAGCACAATGGACACCTGGTTTCATATCGGAAGCAGAGGAGCGGCTGCGCCGGACATGGATGCAAATGCGCATGGATATGTTGAAAGGAATGAAGATAGTGCAATTGGTGAGGTGTTTTTATTAATCGTAATTTAAGCTTTTATTTAATGACTTTGCTACGAACATAATTTTTCTAGGAGTTTTAACAGGACAATATATTTTTTATTCTGGGGACCTACTTGAATCTTTAGGGGAATATAGGAATCAGTGATTTTATTAAAGAAAATTTATTTGGAATACAGAAGTTATTCTAAAAGAATTAAAAGGTGTCTTCGTATAAGCTGATTTAATGTCGCTGATTACAAATATTGCAAGATTTTAAATAATCAGCGCGATTCTCAATAATTTTCCCCGGGGAATCGGAAGTTTTCATTTGTAAGATAAAATGCAAGAACATTTTAGAAATATTTAATGCAAATTTGTTCACCAACCGTCAATACTCAAGAGTGTAAGTAAAAAAATTGTCTTTATATGCTATCTTTAAAATTAAAACTCCCATTTCCGATTCCCCGGGAAAAATTATTAAGAATCGGACTGAATATGTTTGGTTCTCTTTAATCTGCTTTACATTATTCAGCATCACACACTATTGTTTTAATATATGTAGTCATAAATGAAATAATTTTTATAGAATGGTTAGGTTAAGGTGGCGGCAGGTCTTAAGACCAGCCCACTAAGACCATTATTGGTCCGTTGTGATACCACGGAATGGAAGAAGGGAGTAATCAAGTGGAACTTTTATGTAGGATGTTCTTAATGTGGCAGAAGCTGTAGAAACATGTGTACTAACAACATCAAGTTCCTCTTCACAAACTTTTCCTACCACCACCAACTACAACAATTCGTCGTAAATTTACGTGTTTTAAAGTTTATTTGATTAGAAATAAGGAAAGAAAGGTTTTATATAGCGTAGGACCATGGCATTTATAACTCTGTGAAGATTAATTTTGATAAAAGTTATCCTTGTTAAGAATGTGAAGATTTTCACTTTTATACGAAAAGTTTCCATGGAGCTGTATGGGAGGTGCCATAATCCGTTGTAGTAGCGAGAAATTCTTGTTGCATGCATAAGTTTTATAAACAGTCACTTCTGTTCACAATTTATAGACTCCAATAGTGGAATACGCGTTAACGACGATTTTCGATATCGTTAGTTAGCGAAAACTGTAATTTTCTATGAAAGTGGCACGCACAATGACCGATAACGACAACGATTATTATCGTTAAATTTTTGGGAATTCCACTATAGTTTTCATAAGGGCAAAGTAGTTGGATTTAAGACACGATTAAAGGCTGCCACAGTGTTCCTAAATCAGTGATTGCCAAATTCACACAACGATGCTAATGATTCGTATTTTAATGTAACGATGTGCTTACACTGAGCCAGATTACACTTTGAAAACCAAACATTCGTGCCGCTCAATTCATCGATATAAAAAAAACAAGTGAGAAGTTATAGTCAGGTCAACATGATTATCGCGTTTTCAGTTTTATTGAGAATCGCCACATTAGGTGCTAAAAGGGTGTTCAAACTATTTTTTACGGACGCCGTTTTGTACAAATTCATATCTCACCATGCTCTTTATTATTAAAAAAAATATATTATTCGCAAATGTTAATATTTTCTGATAATTATTTTTTATATGTACGCATCAGAGATCTGCAACTTAAAAATAAGTAGTACTTGACTACTATTCGTTCACAACTCAGTGATTCAAATCAGAGATTTGAAGCCACTTACACAAAAATTAGAATGAATAAGTATAAGTAGTTTCGAAAGTAGTACTCATATGTGCTTGATTCAAAACAAAGTGAATCACATTTTTGAATCATGAGCCACTTACACAAAAATGAGTATGAATGAGTATAAGTAGCTTGCAAAGTAGTACTCATATGTGATTGTTACAAAAAAATGAATGAAATAAGTATAGAATGAATTAAATATTAAAGTTTGCCACCTAATATGTATTTTTAAGAATTTTAAATATAATTTAACAGTGTTAGAGGGTCGCAGTTTTTGAATCTGAAGTCAGAATTTTAAAATAAACTGTTATTTTACAATTTTCAGATGAAAAAGGCATAACGAAAAAGTTCTCGGTGAACTTTTTTAAATAAACCATTATAATCGTAATGGTAGCAGCTTCGAGAATATACAACGCCTTTTAAATTTTCGACTCTTACTATAAAAGTTAAATTTAACTGTTGTTTTTTTACTTTTATGTTTTCCGGCAAAAATAACTGTTACTTTTAATTTTTATTTTTAGGTCAAAAATAACAGTTATTGTGTGCCTTTTATTTTTTTCGGTCTGAAATATCAGGCAATTTATATTTTTTCAAAGACCGCTTGACTATAAAAAATACTATTTGACTATAAAAACTATAAAAGTGTTATAGCTCAAAATCTGTGCGATGCTGAGACAATGCAAATTGCATTAAACTTTTTTGTCGTTCAAGCGGCCTTTAAAAAATTCTAATTGCCTGATATTTTTGACCGAAAAAAATAAAAGGCACATAATAACAGTTGTTTTTGACCTAAAAAATAAAAGTCAAAACTAACAGTTATTTTTGCACGAAAAAATAAAACGCATACAATAACTAGTATTTTTGTCGTAAAAGATAAAAGTTAAATGATAACTGTTAACATCTGATTTTTTTCGATAAAAACCATAACCGGTACGATCCCTGAAAATGGGTCGCTGAACCCAAATCCGTTGTCAGAATTTAAAAATTATGTAATTTTTTTATAATAGGGTTGCCACCTTATATGTATTTTAAGAATTTTAACCATCATTTGACAGTGTTAGGGGGTCGCTGTTTTCGAATCTGAAATCAGAATTTTAAAATTCAATATGGTTAATAGGGTTGCCACATTAGTTTTTTATTTTTACGAATTCGGTGCTGGCGCGAACACTAGGTAAAATGGGCAGGGACCGAAAATAACTGTTATTTTACAATTTTCAGATGAAAAAGGCATAACGAAAAAGTTCCCGGTGAACTGGCGCTGTCAGAATTTAAAAATTTAATATGGTTAATAGGGTTGCCACCTTAATTTTTTTATTTTTACGAATTCGGTGCTGGCGCGAACAATAGGTAAAAATAGGTTGCTGAATCCGAATCCGTTATCAGAATTTAAAAAATTATATAATTTTTTTATAATAGAGTTGTCGCCGAATATGTATTTTTAAGAATTTTAACCATCATTTAATAGTGTTAAGGAGTCGCTGATTTCGAATCTGAATTCTGAATTTAATAAAATTCATACTAATTTTTGTGTAAGTGGGTCATGATTCAAAAATGTGATTAAATTTTTTTCGAATAAATCCCATATGAGAACTACTTTGGAAACTACTTATATTTATTCATACCTATTTTTGAGTACGTGACTCATGATTCAAAAATGTGATTCATTTTTTTTCGAATCAATAACATATGAGTACTACTTTGGAAACTACTTATACATATTCATACTCATTTTCGAGTAAGTGGCTCATTGATTCAAAAATGTGATTCGTTGCAGATCTCTGGTCTCAGCATCAATATCAACGACTTAAAGGTTGGTTTGTTTTAGTGTAATAACAGCTTGTGTATGACTGAATGGAAATAAATATGCAAACTGACTGGATCAAAATAAAAATTTCATGAAAGCATGCGACACGAATCTACACACTCGACAGTTGGCATAAGACAGACTGATGTTAGTTTTTTTAGCTTCGGCTTCACATGCATAAGGGCACTTATACTGATACGTTGCCCGCGGGCGTACTGCTGAGAATCAGTTCTAAATTCTTAGTAAAATTCTAGTTTCTCATCGTAAAAATCAATTTAATAAATTAAATATTTTATTTTTGGTTATTTTTTTTAATGTTAAAAATGATGCTTAGTTTCTTGAAAGAAAAAAAAAAGAATTTAGTACATATAAATGACTAAAATTCCACTTATTCAGGAATATCTAACTAAATAAATCCCAGTTAAAGCGTTTGTCTAGTGCATATTGTCTTGCTTTATAATGCTTTGGTATTTATTCTTTGAAATTCAGGAAAGCTTCTACTCAAACAGAAAACGCCTAATTACTCAGGTAATGTGACAAGAAAAAATTATTAACAGCCATGATAGCCAAAAAGAAAATTAGTTTTACATAAATGTTTTAATATTTTATTATTTCTGAAAACTCATTGAATCAATGAATAAATGGTCACATTGAATGCTTTTTGAATTTTTAGCACCTAATAAATTCTTCTTTTAATTCGTAGGTTTTTTTTCTGCTGTACAATGCCAGAAATTTGACGAATGCCGATATTGTAAACTACCCGGATTTGTATAGATCCCTCGAAAATGGTTATGATATTTTTGAGGATTGAAGTTGTTTATGTAGATATGTGATAACTATAATAAAATGTATTTTTCTATTTGTAGTGCATATGTGCGAAATACTATTCGAACAAATCTAAATACTTTTTCGATGTAACTATTGTTGTTTGTAGTGCATAATGTAACTTTGAATATATTTTTGAATGTTAGAAAAAATAAATTGATTAATATTTATTTAATTTATATGTTGAATAAGTTTTATTAAACTTTTAAAATGAGGTAGATTTTTTTAGGTCACACAATCATCTTCTACAAAACAAACAAACTGCAGAAACATATATGTTCCCAAAAATGGAAAAATTCAATTCAAAGGAAGATTAAAGAATTTAATTTATGGAATTTGTGAAAAACAAGAAAGATGCAGTTGGAAAATCTTTGGAATAAAGGATTTTAAAAGCAATGCTTGACCTAGAAAGATTTATTGGCTTAAGCTCAGAAAGAGTTATAAAGGTAATTCATGAAATTTAAAGTTTGCGAATAAATTTAAGCGTTAAAGAAAAAAATGTTAACAGTTTGTCGGGCCAAACAAATTTTTTTCACAAAATCTGTTTTACGTTGCGGCTCTTTTCAGGCTGAGCGTCATATTAAATTGGGGGCAAACAACTTTTTTTAATCTTGTAACATGTAAGTATTTATAATGAACAAAAATTTGTTTTAAAAACCACAACTTACGTGGCCATAAGAGGAACCCTTGGCCGGTATACGGCCGACTCTATTCGCTCTCGCCAGGCGACTCTGCTTAGCACGCGCCTTCTCCAATTGGTAACATCATGCACTGCAAAGATTTCTATGTTCTTCCTCTTCGTCCAATGTCTTATACGCTAAACTAGGTTCATTCACATGTGATAGTCGTCGTCAAATTGAATAGGACCGACAATTGTTTGATAACCTTTCTCCATCCAAGGCGACCGCGCCTGTTTGCGATACTATTCATGCCTTAGCGATATATTGAAGCACAGGTTATACCTGTCAGGTATAACGAGCGTCTTGAAGAGTTTGAATTTCGGACTAATAGCAATTGTAATCTTCGCTTCATCTCCAGTCTGACATCATTGCTTATATTTTCGGCTTTCATACTTATCTAGGGAAAAAATACAATATATTATTATCTGTCCTGGAAGCAAATGTTTTAAATTAAAAGTTACATGTTCATTTAGCCGTATCGCTCTATAAGGAGGAAACATTTTAAATGTTACCAACTTATTAACGTCGTTATGTCGAGAAAATATTGGAAGTGGAGAAATTTTTTTGCGGGCGATGCAAAAGCAGCGGAATCGTCCCATACCAATTTTTACCCATAATTATTTGTTGTCAGAAACAGACTCAGTTGATTTGTTCTTCAAGCTTCGAGTCAACGACAGAGATTTCAGCTTGCCAATTTCCTACTTACCCCAAAGTAAGAACTATTGCTAAGAATTTTCATTCATTTGATATCGATGCTAATATTCTTGGAAACTCAAAGCCTTTACCAAACTCAAAGGTCGATTTATCACAATATGGATGATACAGATTTCAAGAGTGGGAATGTTTGTCGACACTATACTCTTATTTACATTGACATCAAGACCTCGAATCTCTTTACTAACGTTGAGAGAACGGTGCCGATTACGATATTATCAACACATTTTATGTTTTACGTAAATCGTGGCATTCGTCTCAGATTTCCAAAGAGGCGAACTAGCTTCGTAGATGTATTGAAGGTATACCAAATCCAGACATCGTAGCATTTAGATAGATGGTTGCATATTATACTGTCAAAGGTAGATTGTAATTGACACTAAGGTGATAGACGTTAATTTATTTTTAAAAATCTATAAGGTCTAAAGCCACACATACAAGGTTCAGAAAATCCAATAGTGTTTAAAGTAAGAACACCTGTTCAGGTGCCTAAAATAGACAAGTACCTTTGATGTCTCAAACGTATCAAAATAGCTCCATGTTGTGATGACATGTCGGTACCCTTGATTGAAAAATACAAATGCACACCAAACCATGTAGCTTTACACACAAGGTTGGAATAGTTTACGGTGGGCTTTAACTGATGTAAGATGTTTCTATTGTAGCTTATCCTACGATGGGAATGGCGGCAACCGGACTGATTTTTGGAATACATTCTGTTTACTTTTTCGGTTGTCAATTGCGATTTAATTGTTTTTAAGTCGAGTTAAAGTTGTTTAGATTTTATTTAAGCCGAGCTGAGAAGTAAATAAATTAAAAATAAAAACCATTGATTTATATAATTAATTTGTGACCTTCGATGATTTTACAAGGATATAATTTAGAGGTCAAGTAATTTATGAAAGAAGGCAACAACAACGACAACGGTTGGTCACAGCTAAATCACTCAAGACTACTGGAGATGGAAATGGGTAGCTCCTTCCGAAACAGTCTGTCTAGTCGTCTGTGTGATTGAATTTTTATAGTTATTGTTGTTGCCTTCTTTCACAATTTACTTGGCCAAAAGCGTTAAAATATTACCTTGAAAAATCATAGATGATTATACAAAATTAACTAAAATAAATAAAACCAGTAAATAATTAAAATAAAATAAATCACTAAATTAAATTATTGAAGTCGAATGACACGCCCAGTTTTTTAACACTTACGATTACAAAATCACCTCAAAAGCACCGGATTTAAAACATACCGAAACTGTTTTATTCTATAGCTCGTTGGCGGCGTTTTTAGATCTAAAATAGAAAACAATTAAATGTTATTAATATTTGTTTATTTAAATACAAAATATTTACATTTTATCTCCAAAAACAAATTAATCTTGTTTACATGCTTCCTTTTTGAAATTGCATCTTTAATTTTTATTAAACACTTAAATAAAATGTTGTTTTGTTTGCTGATTTTTTATATTTATTTTATTTAGTTATAAATAACTTATAGTTTAATAATCTGTATAATGGTTTTAAACTTTATTTTTAATCTTAAAATACTATTTTCTTTTTGTTTTGTTTCTTTTTTTAAATTTTCTTTTTATTTATTTTTGCTTAGATAACATTTTAAAAGAAGTCCTTTGATGTATATTTAATAAATTTAATTTTTCATACATTTTCGATTTATTTTAACATATTTCATGAAAGGAAATTTTTTATATTTTCAAATATGCGTTGTCAAATAAAAAAAAAAATAAAAAATAGTTTCACAAAAAAAAAAAAATAAAAACACAAAATAAATAAACAAATTGCAACACACACAATGCAACAGGTTCACAAATTAGTTTAGTTTTAAATTTTAAACATTTGCATTAAGCAGGATTTCTTACATCATTGATTAATTTTTGTTTTCTTTTACTTTATATTTAACTAGATTGTTTTCGTGCAGTTAGCAAAGTTCTTTCATATCTATTCGTTTTGTTTTTTCTTTCCTTTTTACAATAAATGAATTATTCATTTAATTTTATTTTTTATTTATAAAACGTTAAGTAGTTGTGGTAGTTTTTGTTGTAAACATTAAACTAAATTTAAATTTTTTATATTTTTTGTCAACTGAGTACAAAGAAATAACACAAATAAATAATTTACACAAATATATTGCTGAAGCTGAATAATAATGAACATTAACACGAACGTGTTGGGTCATAATACAAAATGGTGTAGTTCGAAAACGCGTTGTTTTTGACTAAGTTAAGTGTGGCTTCGAAAAAGTGCAGTTGCAGACCTAAAGACTCGTGCTTCCATTAGCAGCTTTCAGAGCAGCTATGCTTGACTAAATAATAGAAATTATCTGCTTTTAAGTGAGTTTGCAGAGTAGTGAGAGCACCTTGAGAATATCTTGCCACCAGAACAATTTGCGGGCCTTTTTAGTGGGCGTTCTTTTCTCCGTCTTTTGACTATTGCTAAATGCTATTTGCAATTATTAGTTCTTAACTTTATGATTTTATTTTAACGTTTATACAATTGTGTGGGATCTGTTTGTTGGTTGGTTGGTTGGTAGATTGATTTGTAATTGCTGTGGGAACTGTTACATTCAAAACAATCACAGTACATCCATCAGCTCCATTTTTAAACTTGTGGGCCAATTAATTCTATTGCGAGTGCTTGTTCTAAACATTTGTTTAGCTTTCCCCTACTTGGCATGGCAGGCTTAACTTCAACATTTGAATTTAACCATCGGTATATGCTTGGAAGACAGACACTTGTCACAGCACCATTCCGCATACACTTCTTTTGCAATCATTTGGAAGGCGGCCTCTGTCATGCCACAACACGTTCTGAAATGTTTAAAATTTTTATGACTTTGTTGTATAGAAGAAGAAAGATTTATTTATTTACCTATGAAAGAAAAAATTACAACCGGATTCACAGAATACTGCCTCGTCGTTGTCGTTGACTTCTTTGTGACACAAGCCGCATGGATAAATTGGTGGCGCATTGGGATTTTGTGGATTGAATACCATGGGTTGACCGGGTGGGTACATTTTGCCTGCACTAACTGACATTGGCTTAGGACCACCACCCATGGGGCCTCCCATTGGACCACCCATAGGACCGCCCATTGGTCCGCCCATGGGACCGCCGGGGCCCATCGGGCCTCCAGCAAACATGTTGTGCGGACCACCCATTAAATTGTGGTGTAAGTGCGAGTGTGGGTGCGGGTGTTGATGTGGATGCGGTGGGCCATTCATGCCGCCAGGTCCACCACTGCCCGGTCCGGGTATGCCGCCCATATGACCCATATGTGGTCCACCACCGGGACCACCCATCATGTGATGCGCTTGATGTGGATGATTTGGACCACCAGGACCCATTTGTGGCATACCGCCGGGACCGCCGTGCATTTGTGGATTGTTGCCCATCATGTGCGGATGTCCACCGGGGTGATGAGGGTGATTAGGATGATTCATAAGATGTGGGTGTGGGTGTGCATGTGGATGTGGTGGTCCATGATGCGATTGCTGTTGAGGTGGATGCATCTGATTGGGCATACTCATGCCACCTGGACCTGGTCCTCCACCTGGACCACCATGCATATGTGCAGGATTGCCACCGCCTCCTAGCGCATGAGGATGATGTTGTTGTTGCTGTTGTTGTTGCTGCTGCTGCTGCTGTTGTTGTTGTTGTTGCTGCTGCTGCTGTTGCTGTTGTTGCTGCTGCTGTTGTTGTTGGTGCATAGGAACATTTGGGTTCATTTGTGGCTGCATTGGTCCACCCAATGGCCCGTTTGGTCCCATTGGACCACTATTTGAGCCCATATGCATGGCCACACTTACGGGTACTCCCAGGGGACTAGCACCCATATTTCCCATCATACTGCCTCCCATACTTAAACCAGGCGATGGCATTGCATTTGAACCCTGAGAACCTGGACCCATGCCGCCAGGTCCATTATTGCTCATTTGGTGATGTGGTGACATCGACGGTGGATGTCCACCAGCAGCTGGTGAGGACGTAGGCACGGATGCAGTTGCTGATGTGGACGTCGCTGTTGATGATGGAGGCATCGGCCCATTATGCATAGCATTCATGCGCGAATTTGACGCCGACGTCTGACCAGAGGATGTTGGCGGTTGGTGATGATTCTGATTATTGTTGTTGCTGTTATTATTAGAGTTGCTGCCGTTGTTACTATTATTATTGCTATTGCTCGTATTCGATCCACTCGCAGGAGAATTACCACCAGAATGGGGTCCACCTGGCCCAGGACCAGGACCCGGACCGCCTAGTCCTGATGTCATGTGATTCGTTGGACCATTTCCCAGCGGACTGTGCATTGGTGGCGGCCCCATCTGTCCGTTGTTCATGTGTGGAGGCGGTTGTGGCTGCGATTGTTGTTGCTGCTGCGGGTGTTGCTGCGTTGGAGGTGGCCCCAGCGGACTTCCCATTGCATTTCCCATTGGCGAGCCCATAGGCAGTGAGTTCATAGGAGAACCCTGGCCGGGTCCACCTGGCATGCCAGGACCCCCGGCTGCACTCATCGGCGAACTTATTGAACGAGGTCCATTTGGACCAATCATATGCGAGTTCGGTCCACCACCACCACCACCACCCATTGGTGATAGTCCACCCATTGCCATGTGATGTGGTGATATACTTGGACCCATGCCACCCATGGGACTCATTCCGCCCATAGCAGCCATACCGCCCATTGGACTGCCCATTGGTCCGCCAGCTCGACCGTGATTCATATGCGGTGGCAGTCCTCCTGGACCCATAGAGTGCACTCCTGGACCACCCATCGGGCTGTTCATTCCCATCGGACTCATGCCACGCATCGAGGGTGGTCCGCCCATGTGATGCGGATGTGGTGGTCCACCTGGATGATGAGGATGCATGTGTGGATGCATATGCGGAGGTCCATGCGGTCCACCCATGCCGCTATGTGGCATGCCGCCCATTCCGCCTGGACCAAAGTGTCCCGCCGCACCCATGTGACCCATGGCAGACATAGAGTTGGACATTGTGGGCGGACTGTCGTCAAAAGGATTCGATGCTATGATCGTGTCGCCAAATCCACCCATCGGCGGTGGCGGTAGCAGATCTTGCGGTGTTGGTGGAGGCTGTGATTGCATTGAATTAGCAGCGGCGGCCGCAGCTGCAGCAGCCGCCGCTGCTGCTGCCGCTGAGTTGGCATTCGATGTTTTTCTTCGTTTCTTGGGATTGCTAGGCGCTGAAATAATATCAGTCGGCGGTGGTGGTTTAAAATCTGGGGGACATAGACCTCCAGCTGGACCCGGCAAACGATATGGTGCCATACCGAGATTGTGGGTCATATTTGTGGTATTTTTCTTCCTAATGGTGGCTGTTTTTTATTCACACGTCTCAAAATAAATGTTCAATCGCTAGCTGTATACGTCGATAGATATATATCAGCAGATTTGGGCTATTTCTAAAGTTATAGTTTAAGCAGATTTCTTCTCATGGGGAAGCTAGTTGTAGGAGCTTCTAAACGGTTTCTTAGTTATTGACGTTATTGAAGTGCACTAGTATGGTTTTGTAGCTCAGAATTCTTGTTTGGTTTTGTTATGTTTGTTTTTGTTTGCGGCAATTAATGCGGTGCAGCTACGTCTACGGATGTGCTTCTCTAGTGGCTACTTCAAAGGTGCTGGGATGATTGCGTTATATTCCAGGAATTTTCTATAGAGCTTAAGCTCCGTGATTTGTACAACCTGCAAGAAACAAACAAAAGATTTTAATTTATATAAATCAAAAGAGTTGGCGGAAAAAAGAGTAATTTTCGCCAAATTTCGTTGCAATTTTAGTTATTATTGAATTTTTGACTGCATTGACTACATTAATTATGAAATGTATGAATTGAATTGAATTTAAGAGTTGCCTCATTTATATGGGAATATGCGACTAAACAACTGTATGGTTATAATTTAAGGGGGTTATTTGATTCCGAATGCAAAAAAGTGTGTTTTTCTCGAAAAATTTTGTTTGGCCTTGCGCTAACTAGTTTTTTAACCTTCTTTTACCCGCGTCAAATAGTGTAACACGAATTAAGAAACCAAAAGTGCTAGTACTAAGTTTAAGTAAGTTTTTTAAGTATTTGATTGACAACAACACAGTGAAAAAATCACAGGCAGGTTTTCGAAGCTATAGATTGGGTACGAAATCTCCAAGATAAAACATTCAAACCAAAGTCTCTATATCAAAATATTAATTAATTAATTTATTTATTTAGTTATTTCATCAATCAGAGACTTAACTCTTACAGACTACTTAACAATTATTACAATTAGGAATAGTCTTAAGAAATTAATAAGAATAAAATACAGTAAGTTTATTTACATTAAATAAGATGTTCTGAATACGAAAATATACAGGAATAGAATATAATTTGTAACTTATAGTAACAGCTTTATACATAACTAAAATAAAAAATGAGGTGGAAGAGAAGGATTACGCATCCTGGCTCATGAGAACATTGTAGGGTATTCTTGAAGCACTCACGAGACCCCGCCATAAATATATCAAATAAGGAAATAATTTCATTAGCAGCTCTAATGCAGCCGGAAAGAGGTTCGCTCTGTTCATATACAGTTTTGTGGAGAGATTCATGGAAATGGAACTGATCCCGAAGCCGCCTCGAGGGTATATGAAATTGGGCAATCGATGTCGTGATGATCCTTCATCTCTTCATCCTTCTTCTCTGAGAAAAATGATTGATGACCTTGATGACTTCTTCTGCAATTCAGAGAACTTAATCCAATAAGGGCACACCTGGTTTTATAAGGAGGGGGTAGGTTCCAATTTAATTGGTAAAACATAAATCTTGTGAATTTTCTCTCAATTTTTTCGATTCTTACAGAATGCAGGTCAGTAGATGAGTTCCAAATAATGGAACAGTAATCAAGGTGAGGTTTGACCAGCGATGCATAAAGAGACTTCAGGGTGTTCGGGTCGTGAAAATCTTTGCTATTACGCATTAGAAAACCGAGCATAGCATTTGATTTATTAACAATGAAGTCGATATGATCTCCAAAGTTTAGTTGGGGGTCAAGAATAATTCTTAGGTCTTTTTTAGAAAAAATTCTCTCAAGTGGTCGAGCATCGATATGATAGTTTCCCACTATAGGAAACGTTATTCTAGCAAAGATTAAATAGTGACATTTGGAGATATTGAGAGGCAAATGGTTAGATTCGCACCGAGTGAAAATGGAATTCAGATCCTCCTGGAGAAGAGAACAATCATGTACAAAATTAATTTGACGAAATAGTTTTAGATCGTCCGCGAATAAGAGACACTTGGAAAATTTTATTACTTGGGGGAGGTCGTTGATGTATAAGACCGTGTTACACACATTCTGTCCTATGAACCAAATTTACTTTTTCGGAAAGGGGATAAAAAATAAAAATACACGTGTATCGGCGATTTTCATGTACACGTCAGAATTTTTTTTTTTAAGTTTGAAGTATATATTTTTTTTTAATGGTTATCGTTTTTTTTAAGGTTTCAGTTCGTTAAAAAAACAATTTTTTTTATTAATTTTGTTTTATAAAAATAAAGAATTGTTACATTAAAAATTTTAATGTTTTTAAAGAAATTTAGGCCTTTTATTTTTGCGGTTGTAAGCATTTGCTTCAGTATAGCGACAAATAGACCAACAGTATTCGCCAAGCATATGCGTAATGTCTTTTCCTTTAAAGCGTTTTTCAATAGCCGCAATGTCCTGATGGAACCTTTCGCCATGCTCATCGCTACAAGCTCCTAAATCATCAGGGAAAAAATCTAAATGATTGTGAAGAAAATGGATCTTTAGCGACATTAAAATGCCCATTTCGCCATATGCCGAAATCATTTTTGCGACAATATTTTTATAATTGGCAGCTCGTTTGTTGCCAAGAAACTGCTCAATAACGGCAACTGTACCTTTCCATGCACGTTGTTCGATAGCATTTAATTTTGATGAAAATTCAGAACTTGCAATTATTTGTTTTATCTGCGGACCATTGAAAACACCATAAATCAAAAAAAATATTTTTGAAATTTTTACTTGGTGCGAATAAGCCACAAACGTAACAAAAGTTATTTCGCGTCGGACACTGCATTTTTTTCAGATGAAATATATAGAAATACGTTTTCGCACAACAGAACTTAAAACAATATTGCAATTCCTTATTTCATCTGTCAGAAGGGGCCCTCAAACGATACTACATGTCCATCCGACCTGTCAAGTATCCGACACATGTAGTATCGTTCGTGTGCAAGAAATCAAGGCGGATGGACATGTCCGTTGGAAGTTGGATGGTCAAAAACTGTTTAGTGTTAGAAGGTTACTATTGATTAACTACAACTATATCGAGTAGGATGGGTCAAAAAACATTTTTTTTCCTAACGCTTTAGTAGTTTAAAAATTTGGAGTCCCTTCAAGTTATGCTAAGAAAAGTGAAAAAAATATTTTTTTTTCAAAAATAATAAAAATGGGGAAAAATCTGAGAATTGATAAAAATAGTTTTTAAAAAATTTGACGTGCACAGACATTTCCACGAGTCTGCCTGCAAAAAATCAGCTCGATTAGATCACTGAAAAAGGGTTAAAAATCGGTCCAAAGGCTTCCACAGAGGCCACTATGAGCTTTATACTTCAAACTTAAAAAAAAACTCTGATGTGTACATGAAAATCGACGATATACGTGTATTTTTATTTTTTCCCCTCTTTCCGAATATGTGCATTTGGTTCATAGGACAGGAAAAAATTCATTTTTTGTAACACCGTGTAATAAGAATAGTAATGATCCGAGGTGACTCCCTTTATTAACAAAACGAATAAGATTGGTAGTAGTGGACTTATCACACAAGAAACCATGTTGCTCAGGGGACATGATCCTTTTAACAGAAAACATTAATTTTCCGATTTTAACGATTTTTTCGAACAGTTTCGGAATTGAGGCTATTTTGCAATAGGTCTGTAATTTATGAATCAGGCTTGGGACCAGATTTATGAATTGGAATTATATGGGATAGTTTCCAAGTGTCCAAGAATACTCCTGTTGATAAAGAATCGATGAAAATCAGAGATTGAGGTAGGGAGATATATAAAGCACAATTTTTAAGAGAAATGGCAGCAATCCCATCCGGGTATTCTTTCGAATTACTTTTAAGGCTAACTAGAGCAGAAGCAACATCCGATTCGTCTAGATATACACAGCCAATGTCTAAAACAGGGCTAAGAGGAGGTGAAACTGGTGCATGGGTTCCAGAGGTATAGACAGATTTAAAATACTGGGCAAATAAATTACAGATCGTCATCCGAAGTTTCATTGAGGAAATAGTTAGCAGAGCATCCTACCCAGTAATATAGTTTATATAAATTTTTTTTAACAAGGCAACAATAGTTTTTATAATAAAAACAAATTATTCGAAGCTCAACAATCACTATCGTTATCAATTTAAATTATACTTTTCGAAAAAAAGCACTTGCTCTATAAAGGGTTAAGCGTTCATTTTTTTTTTAGTTTATGAAGGTTTTGCTATTATGATGACGTCACTTTGTATAGGAGGTTGGCGCAGTTTTCAGTTCTTTTTACTAAATTCCAAACATCGAATGCATAGTTAAGATCAAAACTTATGTGCAAAATTTGAAGCCATTGTACTCATTGGATTTTAAGGAGATTTTACCACTTCCATAAAGTTTTTTGTATGGAAGGTAGGCTGTGGTTCGATTTTAACTAATTTTAAACTCAGAGCGCAAATTAAGTCTTAAGGATGTAGTCTGGTGCTGAGTTTTAAAAAATTAATTTTTTAAAACTAATATTGGGAGTATTAGTGCGAAAATTTGAAACTAAACTTCAAAATGTTAACGAAGTTATAGCACATAGTGACAGCGCCTCATATTGCGCGCTGTGTGTTGTCAAAACTTTAAGTGTTTTTCTCGAAACAACGTTTCTTTTATCATCCCGGGTGTTTTGAAAAATTCTATTGAGCCGGTTGAATTGAAATTTTAATACGCTATTCTACACGCCAATGGCTCTAGCAGAAAGAAATGTTCAGCCTGAACATGATATAACCGAATTTAAATATTGGTTTCGTTGAGTAAATATTTTTTTTAAAAATCTATAACTCTATAGCTAATCGAAAAATCCTTCAGTGAATTTTCTCAATGAGCTCTTCAAAACTGCATATTCAGATCTTGGGGCCACGAAAATCGTAATCGTGCCGTGAAAATAAATTATCGCTGAAAGAAATTTGTTCAAAAATAAGAGCAGGAGATCCATTTGAGTGAATGTATAAAAATTCGACATTTTACTGTTTTTTACATTTTTGGTCATATCATACATAGACAGGTCGATCCAAAAATATCTGTTTTTTTAAGATAGGTTTCATCTCTGAGAGAAGGCCCGTATTTCAGTTTTTGTTTCTTGTGACAGTTAGGGCCAGTCTTTCAGTGCTAGTTTGACTCTGTGTTTCGAGTACACGGGTTCACTCGTTCACGTTTATTTTTTTTAATGAGAAAAAATGGAATCTAAATGGCCCTGATGGTCACAGACAATATTGGCGTGACTTAAGAAAAGAACCACAATATTTTTCTCAGAGAAATTTCGGAGGCTGTTCGTTGATGGTATGTGGTGCGTTTTCAGCGGATGGTGTGTTGGAGCTGCCAAACCAAGGAGCTTCAATGTACTCTACTTTCATTTTTGAGGCAGAATTTTGAAAAAAACTACACATTTCAACAAGATAATGCAAAACAATGCAATGGCTTCGAGCAAAAAATATCTCGATTCTGGAATGGCCAGCCTGCTCACCTGATCTTAACCCGATAACTCATTACTAAATTTTTTTAATAAAATTAAACAAGAAAAACCTATTTTTGAGAGTGTTTACAAAAGTGTGCTATAGTTATGAAACGAAAAAAAGAGGTGCAAATATAAAATCACTTTGCTTTTTTAACGGTTCCTTTCAGACAGCAGGATTTAAGAAAAAAAATTTGTGAAAAGAAGTAGAATAGAGTGAGTAGGTTTTATATAAAAATCGTTTTTTATACAGGTTGTTTCATTTAATTTTTATGAGCAGTTAAAAATTTTTTTAAAAAGTGTGCTATGGTTATGAGACGGAGTGTAGTACGTGTTTAACATTCACATGTAGTTTGAGTACGTGTTTTCAGAAACAAACTTCACGGAGTTCGATTACACGTTTACACGGTGAACACGTGCTTAAGTTGGAGCTCTGCACATAGTATTAATCGCCATTGGGCATGATTTTTCTTCTGACGACACATTAAATTTGTCAAACCAATGATATGGAGAGATCCGCAGTGCAATGTCACTGATTGCTACTTTTGTTTCAGCACAAAGAGCGGATTCGGAAAAACCCGGAGAAATCAAGAGGTGGATTTGACCTTCCAGTTCCCGTTTCAAATTAAAATTCATATCTATCATGTTCTAAAAAAAGAATGCTATCTCAAGGCACTCCAACTTCAAACGAAAGCAGTTCTTCTGAGAGTGAACTTGAAATCGCAGAAAAGTCAAAAGCCCTTACGCAAGAAGAAGAAGAAAATAAATATTACCAAAGAAAAGGTTCAATTACTTTTGAAAGAACGACATTTGGTAGATAGAGATGTCAACTCATCGTTCTACTGAGACCGGCATAAGTTATATGTAAAATATTATACGGTCAAAGAAGACATATGCTATTGCTGTGTTATTCCCGGAATATTCAAAGAGTTAGGTCAACCATATGATCCAAAAGAGTGGAGATTGTTTATTGGCAGTAACAAACAAAGTGTGAAAGTAGTTTTATTGCACAACGGCAACAAATCGCTACCCATTGCACATGCTGTCGATATGAAGGAAATTTATGAGACAATGTCAAAATAAAGAGCATGAGTGGAAAGTTCGTTCGGATTTGAAAGAGGTCACCATTTCGTGTGGATTGGCAAGGTGGTTACGCAAAATTTTGTTGTTTTCTGTGCCTTTGGGGCAGTCGAGCTCGTTCCGAGCATTATGTCAATAAGGAATGGCCAAAAAGAGAGGACTTGCAAGTTGGAAGACACAACGTCACATATGTTGTTCTGGTTAAAATGGAAAACATAAGTTTGCCAGTTTTCCATATCAAATTGGGACTAATAAAAAACTTTATTTAAACTCTAAAGAAGGAAGGAGAAGCATTTATTTTCTTAGAACGATTTTTTCAAAGCTGTCATTGGGATAGGGATAAATCACGGAAGGTGTGTTTGATGGCCCACAAATTAAAAAATTGCTCTGTAGTGAAGAATTCCAAGCGTTCTTGTCTTCTGAAAAAAAAACTGTTTCGAATTCGCTTCGGTTGGTTGTTTCTGGCTTTTTGGGAAACAATAGTTGTCCGGAATACTCAGAAATTATTCGTGACATGCTTATAAATTATGCAAAAATTGGTACTTTTCAAAAAAATTTTTTTTTAACATCAGGTGCAAACATGTCATTAAAAATGCATTTCCTGCATTCATACATATTTGGATTTCTTTTCCCCAAATCTTGGCCGAAGTGATGAACACGGCGAACGTTTTCATCGGCAAATTAAAAACATGGAGCAACGCTATCAAGGAACCTGGAATGAAAAAATTATGGGGGATTATATTTGGTTTTTAATAAGAGAAATAAATCACGAAAACTATAGAAGGCAAAAGAGAACCATGAACAAGAATAAGCATGAACAAGAAATTTTTAACTCTTTATAAGGCAGAGCTGATATTTTACCACCAAAATTTTCGGTGAAATACGCTGTGAGAATGTTATTTATATTGTATACTTGAAATGTACTACTTATGTTTGTGGGAAAAATAGTCCCTCTGCCTTATAAAGGGTTAAAAAAATTCATTGAAAGAAAAAAATTTGAAAAAAAAATGTAAAAAACAGTAAAATGTCGAACATTCACTCAAAATGGATCTCCTATCCTTAATTTTAAACGAATTACTTTCATCGATAGCTTATTTTTTTTTATTAATAATATATTTTTAAGATCAAAATAACAAATTTACCATTTTTGCAGTTTTCGAATTTTATGAATTTTTTAAAAAAAATTTTACTCGCATTTTTACGTGGAAAAGTATTTTTTTCAAAATATTTATATTTATAGCGCAAAAATTTCTCATTCAAATGAAAAAATTTGTTCAACAAACATGTAGGAAATTTTATTGGGCTTAATTTTAAAGGCTAAACTATACAAATTGGATAAGTGGTATCCAAGATATGTTTAAATATATGCAACTATATTCGAAAAAAAAGTTTAAACATTTTTTAATAAAAAGCTATCCAAAAATTTTTGTGTTTAAAGACTATAAATCTGTAAGAAAAATATAGTGGGATGCCGAGTACAAAACATTTTTCTGATTTTGGAGCATAGTGTAATTTACCTCCGAACAGCTCTCTTGATCTCTATAACATACATATTGAAAACTGCCGTTAATTTCTTGAAAACTCAACCCAAGCACAGCATTTTGCTATTGCCGGTGATTTTAACTTGAGCAACCTGTGCGACGCTTTTATCTCCTGCCCTTTAACTTTAACACTGAAATTGAAGCACTGAATAATCTGGCAACTCTGTTCTCTTGCTAAGACGTCTTGCTAACTTTGTCTGTTAGTTAAATTCTTTTATTTAATCTTAAATTGTACTAATTAAAGTAATTATTAGTGTTAACTATATAACTACGGCTTGTTATCAGTCTCAAGATAAAATTTCCTGTTTTTGCTGTTTTTTTTGCTATCAACTTGATGGTTACTGCTTTGTGTGCTACATAACCTCACTTTCATTTGCCAGTATGGTCGATTGCTGCTGTATTTGCAAGTCGGAGTGGAACACTTATGGTGCTTTTATTTCCTGTAAGGGTTGCTCTGAAAAGTATCACGCTAATTGTGCTGGGCTGCCTGTTAAAATTGGGGATGCCTTGTCTGACTCTAAGAATAATGGTTTAGTGTGGAAATGCTTCAGCTGTCGCAGTGTGCCGGCTAGTGATCTGCTCGGCTTATTATCAGTTTTGAAGAAGTCGACGGCGGGAATTGCGGATGACGTGGCGCGCCTCCAGAGCATGGTGTCTCTTCATGCAGAATACTGCAACAAACCATATGATAATTCCATCTCTGATACTGGTTCTAAGAATAATGTTCAATCAGGCAGGAGGGTTACTAGAGCTAATCAGAAGTCTAGAAAGGCAAATTGCATTACATCTGATACGGATTCCAGTGTTGTTGTTGCCAGTGTCTTTGCTGCGCCATCCTTAGTTAACCGATCATTGCAAAGTGATGCTATTATTTCTAATTCGGTTATCGAAAAAACTCCTACTGATACTCAATCATCTGCTACTACGCTGGCTCCCATTTCGGAAACTGCGGCCGTGACTCAATTTGTAGCTGCTGATCAAATCATGGTTAATGCTCTTCCGTGTGCTGGTACTGTTGTTATGCAAACACTCCCTACTGCTGCTGCTGCTTTGCAAATTGATGTTGATGCGCAAATCACTGTAAATCATAATGCTGCTGCTCAATCTATTGCTGCTGCTCAATCTATTGCTGCTGTGAGATCTGCAGATGGTGGTCATATTGTCAATGCAGAGCAACTCTCTGCTGTTCAATCGGAACCTGAATCGCAATCTGCTGCTGTGAAATCTCTTTCTGATGCTCAATTTATTGTTTCGGTTCAACCGAAACCTCAATCTCATCCTACTGTTGCGAATTCTCAATCGATTGGATACTCTACAATTACAACTGAAATGGTATCTCGGCCTATTTGTTCTACATTATTAAATATTGCTCCTAGTTATGCCACGGCACTCCGAATGAATGGTTCACAAGCGGCTGACATCGCTTCTACGTCATCTATAGTCGATCTACAGCCGAATAATGATCCGAATTGTGAACTGGTTGTTGTTCATCGTGCTCCACGGAAATCTTTATTCATTTCTCGCTTAGCTTCATCCACTACTGAGGAAAATGTGTTAAATTACATTAAGAATAAAGTTGGATTTTCACCTCTAGCCCTTGAGTCGCTGTGGTGTCACAAGTTTGTTTTACCTGAATCTAGGAATTTTTCATCGTTCAAATTATCGGTTGTAGCCAGTGATTTTGAATCGTTACTAAGCAAGGATGTTTGGCCTACGGGAGCCATCGTTCATGAATTCGTACCACGAAGTAGTCTAAATCATCGAAATAAGACTCAGGCTATTTCTGTCCGTGCAAAAAACTATTATTAACACCTGGATGTGAAAACTCTGCATCAGTTTCAACGCCTTCAAATTATAATCTTTCAAGTTCCTACTCTAAAAACCAGCATGGATCTAGTCATAGGTATTCTTTATATTATCAGAATATTGGTGGCATGAGATCTAAAATTAATAACTTTTTTGTATCCTCTTGTGGTTTAGATTTTGATATTATAATTTTTACAGAAACATGGCTGTCTAGCAGTCATCTAACTTCTGAAATATTCAATGGCTCTTCGTACAATGTGTTTCGTAAGGATCGCTGCTCTTTAACTTCTGGGCTTTCTCGTGGAGGAGGGGTTCTTATTGCGATTAAACACTCATTCTCCTGTACCCAGATTGAGCTTCCTTATAACAAAGTTGTTCTGCCGGCTGTTTTTGACATTGATCAGATTATCATTAAACTCTTTGTGGATCGTTTATTTGAACTTTTTATTATTGCAAGTTATATTCCACCTAGAAGCTCCCAGGAGCTCTATAATGCTCATTTCGATAACTGCCGTTCTGTTCTTGATAATCTCTCTAACTCTCAACATGTAGTATTTGTTGGGGACTTCAATCTGGGGAATATTATTTGGAAGCCTGACTGGGATGAATCTTACCTTCTCCCATTCAACGCACACGGTACAGTTGAAAACCTTTTAGTTGACTTTTTCACTCGTCATGACTTGGCCCAAATAAATGATATTTCCAATGATCTTAATCGAATTCTTGATCTTGTTTTTGTTGATAAAGAATTTGATTTTTCCTTAGAATCTCCTATCTCACCTTTGTTCCATGGTACCATCCATCATAAGCCAATTTTAATTGAATTTACATCTTATCAATACAAAAAAGCGGTCACTAGTGTGAACTTTTCGTTAAATTTTAAAAATGCGGATTTTAATGCGATGAATGCATTGTTGTCTTCAATTTCGTGGAATTCGGTCCTTGATAACTCGGACCTGTCTGTGGCTTATGAAAATTTTTTATCAATTTTAAAGGATTCGGTGAATAGATTTGTTCCCCGTTCTCAGATATCGAAAAATAACAACCCTCCTTGGTTTAATAAAAGACTTACCAACCTCAAGAACAAAAAAAACAAAGCTTTCAAACATTATAGATGCAGTAATTCTAATAGTGATCTGAAGTCCGTTTACCTATCTCTCCAGCTTCAATTTGACACTCTTAACAAATTTCTTTATAACTCTTACATCAGTTCTACTGAACTGACCATCAAACAAAATAGCAAACATTTTTGGATTTTCATTAACAATAAAAGGAAAACTAATGGTCTACCCAATTCTATGTGCTATCTTAGGTCCTCCTCTGATAGTACTCCATCTATCTGTAATTTTTTTGCCGATTACTTTAAATCCGTTTACTCTCCTGTAACTATATCTAATTCTGTGAATCCTGGTACACCTTTTGATTCTATTTTGGATCTAGGCGACCTATCATTTTCCCTTTCGGACATAAAATCCGGTCTAGAAAACCTCAAAAGTAGTTCATCGGCGGGTCCTGACGGTGTGGCTCAAATTGTTTTAAAGAATTGCGCATCTTCATTAGCTAATCCTCTTTTTATGATTTTTAAAAAATCAATTTCTGAGGGATATTTTATTAACAGTTGGAAAATATCTCACATTATTCCTATCTTTAAGTCTGGTGCAAAACAAGAAGTTAAAAATTATAGGCCTATTTCTAAATTATCGTGCATCCCCAAAGTCTTTGATAAAATTGTGTATGATAAATTATCTTTTCATGTCAAAAACATAATGTCACCGGTTCAGCATGGTTTCATAACTGGAAAGTCTACTGTATCCAATTTAACCCTTTTTTGTAACTCTGTGATGCGTAATTTTGAAGCCGGCTTACAAACTGATGTTATTTATACCGACTTTGCTAAAGCGTTCGACAAAGTTGACCATAATCAACTTATTCTCAAACTTTCATCTCTTGGTGTTCACTCAAATCTCCTCAATTGGTTCAAATCCTACCTGTCAAATCGCATTCAACTAGTAAAAGTTAACGACTGCCTATCTTGCCCCTTTGTCGCTACATCTGGGGTTCCGCAAGGCAGCCACCTTGGGCCTCTCCTGTTTCTGCTGTTTATTAATGACCTGCCATTAGTAGTTAAATATTCTCATTGTCTTTTATTCGCTGACGACCTCAAACTTTTCCGCTCTATAAATTCTTTTGCTGACGCCATTTTTCTTCAAAAGGACATTGAGTCTATCTTTGCATGGTGCGAGTTGAATAAACTGCCCCTTAATATCTCTAAATGCCAATGTCTTTCATTTTATAGAGCTTCATTGCCTTTAATTAATAGTTATTTTATAAACTCTTGTGAACTAGAAAGAGTTTCCTGTAAGAAAGACCTCGGAATTTTGTTTGATACTCGTTTAAATTTTAAAGAACATATTAATCTCGTCATTAACAAGTCTAATTCTATGTTAGCCTTTTTAATCAGAAACGCAAAAGAATTTAAAGATCCCTACACCCTCAAACTTCTCTATACTTCTCTGGTTAGACCTCATCTGGATTATTGCTCAGTTGTCTGGAATCCTTACTCGTCTACCCAAGCTCTAAGAATCGAAAGGGTTCAAAAGAAATTTACGAGATTTATGGTGTTCCAATTAAACTGGAATCTTCCTGAGCCTCTTTCCTATAGTACAAGGTGTGCCCTGATTAATATTACTTCATTGAAGTCTAGGCGCCGAATTCAATCTATTATTTTTGTTCATGACTTGGTCCACTATCATATTCAAGACCCTACGCTACTTGCAATGCTGGACTTTATTTCACCATCTCGGCATCTTCGTAGTCAGTTTAATTTCCGTGTTCCTTTCCATAGATGTGTTTATGCTCGGAACGAACCGATTACTCGTTGCATTATTGAGACGAATCAAATCTTGCCATTCATTGACATTTTTAACTCTACCACAAGAATGTGTTTTAAATCTCATCTCATGCTTCTACCAACATTTTATTCTAGTTAATCATATTCTTTTTGGCATTATTTACTCTATTCATCACTTTATATTTAATTGTGCTTTATTTATTTTAATGTCATTTAATTCTTTGTTAAGTTTTGTATTCAATCTTGTGATAAATCTTTATTTCATTAAAGTTAAGTAACATTTTACTTATTTCTTTTTCTCTTGTCATTATATTTATTAAATAAATTTTGTTAGTGTAATTTAGTGAATTTTTAATGTATATATCTTGTTCATAAGTAGTCTGTAAGAGTTGTCTCTGTTTGATGAAAATACAAAAATACAAAAAAAAATACAAATACAAATATTTGATTTTTTTTTTCTCTCAATTTTATCTCACTCAAATCAATAATATTTTTAATTATCTCAATCGAATCTTAGATTAAGTCTTTGTAGATAAAGAATTTTTAGAACACCATCATCCAGAACACCATTTTAGGATTCACCAACATCTGTGATTGGCAATAGTACTATGCATAATTCTAAATAGTGCCCTTAAGTTTAGACATTTTAATTTATATTTATAAAATACTAACTTCTAGCTTTTAGTTTTTTAATGCTTGTAAAAATGGCGACTTTGATATGATTCGTCGGTTAGTTCCCAAACGGCAAGCCACTCAACGCAATAACCAAATATGGTCTAATCAAAGACTTTACAACCTAAAAAAAAAATTAAAGCGTACAAGCGATTTAGGGATAATAGAGAAAGCAACTTAAAGCAGCGTATTTATCTTGTCAAAAAGACTTCGATACACTCAATAAATTTATTTTGGTTTCTTATATTTTATCAATCGAAGCTAAATTAAAGCAAAAAAGACAATAATTTTGATCTTCCATAATTGACAAAAGAAATACAAATAGGCTTTCGAACTACGGTGGTCTATAAAGACATGAGCTCTGAAGATACAAAGACTACCCGCAACGTTTTTGCGAACTATTTTAAATCGGTTATAGAAACGCTGCCTTTTCTCACCAAAACTTAAGCCGGATTCACTGATAGCTTTCAGCAAGTTTTTGTGTGAATCAAAATAGTGTTAATCAAGTTGAAGAGCGTGCTGCAAGTACTCTCTCTGAGAGGAAACTTCATATAAAAAAACTTCATATAAAACAAGAAGGTGATCAGTGAATCCGCCTTAAGTCCTGAGTATTGGCACAGATAACTTAACACAGTACATCTTAGAACAAAAAAAGCTGCCAAGAAGGTTTTAAAATTTTGCCTCCAATGTTAAAGCTCTTTCTTTCGAAGCTAAAGCTCTTGCCTCCAATGTCACTAACACAAGCACACGAGACACTTTCATGTACACACATATTGCTTCCAGTTGAGAAGCACTTTTGGTAGCAACAATGTTGTTATGTATATTATTTCAATAGCATTACAACAGTGTGAATGGCTTAGTTGGCTAAGGCTTTAGTTTTTATTCTTGTTTTTTGAAATCTTGAGTAGTGAGTTCAAGTCCCAGCAGAGACATAATTTTTTTATTTTCTTAATGGCTTTTAGTTTTGTTTTGGTTTTTTTAGTTTGTTCTGTTTTTTTGCATTAATTGCTTAAAATATCAAGCCTGCCATTTTGCAAATTGACCACCGATAATTTTTTCGCAACAAAACTTTGTGGACTACATATCCTGCAAAGTATGTTGATGCATTATTGGATAATGGTTCGTCTTGCATATTTAAAGAATTAAGTAACTCAATTATTTGTAAATTACTAGTGGAGCGACTGAATTTAAATTTCTGAAGCAAGTAAGGGGGCATATTCGCTTTAACAAGTTTAAAAAACATAACAATATCCGAATACTTATAAAATTACTAAAAGAGCATGTCAAAAACTTATTAGTATAATCAGATATAAGATCCCGTCTACGAACTCCATAGACAAAACGTACAATATTATTTACAGTTACTTCCATTTTTCTTAAATTATAAACAAAAGTACCACAAAACACTTCAACACAATACGTTATACTTGACATAAGTAAAGCATGACCGTTTTTATATTTAACATTCAACGGTAGATACATGTTTGTACTATAAAGCTTCCTTAAAGTAAACCCAATTTTGGCGCTTAAAACATCAATATGTTTGTCAAAATTTAACTTGAAATCGATTATAACCCCAAGACATCTAAAGTTTTCAACAAATTGTATCTGCTCATTAATCAGTCGAATGTCTAATTGGTCCAAAACCAACCTGGTAGGATTGAATTGAATACACTTTGTTTTTTTTCGAATTTTTTGTTAAGCAATTTTCAGACGTCCACGAAGAAACATGAGATAGGTTAAAGTTTACTACAGACTCAGGAACATCTGAAAACTGGGCTTTATCTGAAAACAATAATTGTTTATCATCGGAAAAAATAAATGGTTTACACGTATTCAGATCGAGGACGTTAACAATATCATTTATATACAACATGAAAAGAAGTGGTCCAAGTACAGATCCTTGCGGGACACCAGAGACAATATTAAGCAGATTGGATTCACGACCATTGAACAAAACAAACTATTTACGATCACTCAAATATGATAACATGAACCTACAAGCAGTATTTGAAAAATTGAATATAAGTTTAAGTTTTCGGATCAATTTTGAATGATTTACGGTGTAAAATGCCTTAGGTAAATCAAGGAATTGTAATAGAATTTTTTTTATCTGATTTTATCAGGTGATGTATATCTTTTCAATAATAAAATTTACAAGTGTTTCGTCTAAAAATACAAAATGGAGATCTCAGAATTCGACTTTTTCTTCCAGTTATTGTTGAATTTTTTCCCTTGTATTCTTCTTTGTACATTGCAACTTTAACTTTTGTCTGCATTAGTAATTATGATTTCACCTTAGTGTTGTCTTATAAACTTTCGAGTGTTTTTGAACATTTTAAGTATGAATAAGGATAAAGTTTGGATTTTTATTAAAAAATTATGCAATTGTTTTTGCTGAAACGCAGAAATAAAAAGAAATATTTATTAACGGTTCCTGCTTTTAATATAGCTTAATGACATTATTTTAAAATTTTGCCATTTCGGGATCCCGAAAAATACCGGAATCACGTGATCATAAATTTCAAATGCCGAAATCCCGGGATTTGCCAAAACACTTCGGGATTGAAATTCCTACTCTGTACATAGAAGTTATTGAATAGGTATTTACTATACATACACTAGCGTTTAAGTCTATTTATTTATTTAGATTGAACAATAATTCTTACAGACTAGTCAATTCTTAACAGTTATTAACAAAAAATATATATTACAAAATAGTATTTAACAGAGATTCCATTTCATTTTTAGATATAGAAAAATCTAGATTATAATTTACGATAATAATATTGAACATATGAAGAGCTTTAAAAATAGGAGCATTAGCAGCGTAGTTAATGCGACACATTACTAAATAAAATGGATCCAGATTTCTGAGAATCCTATTAGGAGCATTAAAATTAATCATTTCTAAAAGCGTAGGCTTTCTATCAGGCCAGCCATAATATCATGTATTAAAAGGAGAGACAAAATGTTTCTGCTACTCTCAAGAGTTGTAAGACCAATAAATAAACAATGAGCACTCTAGGGGGGAAAAGAATCTTCGAAATTAAGCGAGCGTAAGGCAAAACTTGTAAAAGATTTCTGGACTCGCATATCATACGTCTTTGGAATAATATAATTTAAGTGCGAGTCGAATGAAAATTTTAGGTCAAAAACAGCTTTTAGATCTTTAACGTCGTTAACAGATAGCAGAGGTGTATTAGCAATATGGTATGATGACAAATGGACAGAGCTGTAAAAGAATGCATTCATTTGTGATTTAAAATCATTTAATTCCCAATCAATGATTTTAAAAATTGATTGCATTCATTTTTTCAAATCATTGATTGTGATTTGAAATTTCAAGTCCCAATCAATGATTTGAAAAAAAGAATGCAATCATTTTTTCAAACCATTGATTGAGATTTTAAATTTCAAATCACAATCAATGATTTGAAAAAAGAATGCAATCACTTTTTCAAATCATTGATTGGGAATTGAATGATTTTAAATCACAAATGAATGCATTCATTCATATAAATCATTTTTTGTTTATTTTTTTTTTTATTTAATACAAAATATTTTGTTAGAAGTGACAAAATTCAAATTTTTAAAGCGTCGAAATTTTCACAACATTTTCGTCAGACCAGTATTCTGTTCCGCTGCTTGAAATTATCGCAACATGTTTCTGAGCAACATTTTTACACGACAATTTAATTTTACTGCCTGTTTATTACTACGTAAACCACTGGGCTATTGCGCTATACGAAACAAAAGATATAACCATGCATATGAACCGAATAGCCTAATATTGAGTTTCAGCTTTGTAATATTTCTTTGGCTTAAATTTTAGTACAGAAAAATTTTAGTTATGGGTTAGTATTTGTGAAAGTTTAAATTTTAAACCGCAAGGTTAAAAAATATGCAATATACTTTTAGCTGTACGAAAATTTATTCCAAGATTTTTAACCGTGTATAAGAAATTGAAATATTAAAAGAGTAAGCTAAACGTGTGAAAGAGCAGCGAACCGAACAATAAATAACAAAATACAATTAAAAAGCTCTTCAAAAATTTATTTTGCTTGCAAGTAACAAAGATAAACTATTAAACAAATAATATTAGTCTATGAATTTCCAATACTTGTTCAACAGAGATATCAATACTTTTGATAATAAGATATGTTACAGAAAAACATGGACCCCTCGCTATAAAATGTGTTTTCTCATCTTCTCCCAAGGACTCAATCGAAGCCGAATTGAAGCATTGATCCAAACACACTGTTTAATAAAAAATATCTTACTTACTTCACACTGATATTTTAAAACATTATATTATTGAGATCACAGTGACTGTTTTCAATGATTTAAATAAATGAATGCAATATCGTGAATGCAGTCAATAATTTCCAACCAAAGATTTGAAAAAATGATTGCATTAATTTTTTTCAAATCATTGATTGGGACTTGAAATTTTAAATCACAATCAATGATTTGAAAAAATGAATGCAATCAATTTTTCAAATCATTGATTGGGACTTGAAATTTAAAATCACAATCAATGATTTGAAAAAATGAATGCAATCATTTTTTCAAATCATTGATTGTGATTTGAAATTTCAAATCACATTCAATGATTTGGAAAAATGATTGCATTCATTTTGAATATAAATCACATGATTTAAAATCACAAATGATTGCATTCTTTTACAGCTCTGCAAATGGAGATTATCTAACTTAGAAAAAGACATGAAAACGTATTTTTTTTGGATGATGGTTATTAGAGCACCATGTATGAAGTTTATCAATTTAACTTTGAAAAAGTCTAATATCAGATGAATCTTTTATTTTAAGAAACATTTTAAGATCATCTGCATGCAACAGACAATTACAATGTGAAAAAAGAGATGTCACATCATTTATAGAAATAATAAACATCAACGGCTACCAGAGGTAGCCACAAATGGAGAAGCTACAACACACTGTCAATTTGATAAATATGACGTCAACCAGCTAAGAAAACTGGAATGAAATCCCATCTTTTTTAATTTACTAATTAAAATATAATGGTTTACTTTATTGAATGCTTTCGAAAAATCTGTATATATCGCATCTACTTGAAAACCTTCTAGAAACGATGATATATAGCATTACGAAAAAAATTACTAGGTTGGACATAGTTGAGCTGCCTGGTCGCTCCATGCTGAGAAAGAGAAATAAAATTCTTCTGAGAAAGAGTATTTCTCAGAAAAGAAAAGTTTTTCCTTTACAATTTATTCAAACAATATAGAAACAGTTTTAAGCTTCGAAATAGGTTCATAGTTAGAAATATTGTTCTTAGATCCAGATTTATGTATAGGAGTAACAATTGAAATTTTCCAAATACCAATAAAAATCCCACACCTTAATGAGTTTTTAAAAATTAACATTAAAGCATACGCAACACTAGTAGCAGTTTCTTAGAAAAAAGGAGCAAAACCCATCAGCTTAAATGAAGGTTTGAGCTTTTGAATCCCATTAACAACATCACATTCAGTCAGAGAGAGATAGAGAACCAAACCCCATATCTGGTTCACAGTCATTAGAAAATAAAGGGCTGCACAATTACATTTGAATCGCTGTACAAAACATTTGTGTTGATCGCAATTACTTTCGTTCTCTCACTCTCATTTGCGGATAGCGTTGGCGTGAGCGAAAATTGTAGGTAAGTGGATTGTGTGCGTAAATGGAAAACCAGTTGAAAGCAAAACAAATAATAAATTGTCTATCGCGTATTAGTAATGTACATAAAAATAACTTGCAAGAGAAGGACAAGTTGGCAAGTACTTGAAATACTTGATACCTAATTTCAGAAATTTAGAAGATGAATTTGCAGTTGCATGTTTTAATTTAAATGTATACTTTTTTAAAAACAAAAACCATTCAGATAAAGATAACGAAAATACAAAAAAAAAAAAATCTAAAAATTAAACATTATGTGCGGTAATATATATTTATTAATTATTAATGTTTGAATGTAAAACATAAAATCAGTTTAAAAAATAATAAGTTTAAAATCGCCGCTCACAATTTTATTTTTATAGCGTCATTATTAAAACTGCTATTGTAACGATTGCAATTACTGTCATTATACAGTTTCACTCTTTGTCATATTATTTAAATATTTAAATACTTTACTTTACCTTTCTTCAAAATACTTTTAAAATATAATTTGTATTTCAATGAAAATTATTTGAGATATTTCAAAATAATAAAATAAAATTTTCATTACGATAGAAAATATTGAAAAGGAAAGATATTTTTTTTTTATGGAAAGATATACGAAGAAATCGTACGATACTCATTTTAAAAAACACTATTACGCAAGTAAACTGGTACTGACGCTTTCACTGTCTTACCAATTCCCTTGCTACACTTAATATTTTTATTTACTGGAAAAGAATCACTATTTGTTGGCTGTAAACATTAAGCATTAAAAATTTAAAATAAAACAATAATTCAATACTTACTTACTTCATAAATTTCCATTTTTTTTTAAATTAACTCTTACTTTATTTTTACTTTACTAATGCTATTAGCAACTGATAATGACTTTTGCTTTCAGCATACGCAAGTATTTGCAGTAGAAGGTAGTACTATACAGTTTGTTTTTTTTCATTTGCCGAGATAGCGACCGAAAATTACTATAATTTATGAGAGCAAGTTGCGTATGCATTTGATCCAAGAGAGAGAGAGAGAGTTAAAACATTACTTTTTCTCTGATCAACAAGCAACGGCTTTACGCTATTTCTTTGCTTAATTCTGCTACAAGTGATGTGCCTAGCTAAAAGTACTTGGTGGAATTAAAGAAGCAAATACATTTGTGCAGCCTTTTATTAGAAAAATCGATGTCAACATAATTAGTAGGTTCATAGTTTGAAAGAAAAAAATCAGCAAAAAAGATCAGCAGAAGAATGAGCATTATCAGATAGAATATTTGAAGAACATCTTTTTGACTTAAAAAAGCACCAAAAAGACTTTGGGTTTGATTTAATGTTGTTTTCGAATGTTAAAATATATTGCCTATACAAATACTTATCAAGAAAATTATATTCCCGCATATAGTGTCTATATAAAGAAAAATAACAAAATTGGTGTGTAGTTAAAAATTATTTATAAAATTTAGAACGAAGATTTTTTTAATATTTTTAATCCTCGGGTGTGCCATGGCACTTTATAAAAATTAGGTTTAAATTTCGGAATGTGATTATGACACACTTCAGAAATTATAGCCTTAAAGTTATTAAAACATGAAGCCGTGTGTAAAATGCGAAACTCACGGTCCCAGTTTATAGTGGGAAGAGCAGATTTAATATCTTCAAAATTACACGATTTAAAATTAAAATTGGTATCTTCACCATGATTACTTAATGGAAGATATTTATAGAATGAAAGTTTAACTATGTAATCTGTAAGGGTTTTACACGGAAGATGAATTGAAATAAAAAAAAAATACCAAATAAAATGTTAATAACAGTATTCAATATAAAAATATCCAATGATTTAGTAATAATAAACTTAAGCTATTGGAACTTTATTAGCTTTTTGTACAACTTCCCATAACCTTAAAATTTCAATACAATTTCAAACTGAGTCCAATAGAGCTAAGAAAAAGGGTTAAGGAACGCTTTCAAGTTTTCAGAAATTTTTTAAGTGAAACTTCTTTAGCACCGTTGTTATTTGAAACTCGATGAAACGAAAACGACATATATTTCAGTTCAAAAATCACAAACAAACCACAGTACAGTACAAACCACAGCGGTGTACTGTACTGTGTACTGTACTATTAAGCATAATATGTACACAAACCAATTTCAAAGACATTAAACGTTGCAGTAGCTGTTGAACTGTCGGAAAATTTAGAGCAGAACAACAACAAATTTAGAATAACATTTCAAAAATATATAACCCAATTAAATTAAACGCAAATTAAAAAATATTATATAAATTAAAAACGAAAGTAAATAATAGAAAGTTAAAACTTTGATTTGCAAGTCTTTTTCTCATTCTAAGTTAACGATGTTTTGTGAAAAAGTCGAACTAAAAATTTTCAAGATATGTGAATGTTTTTGGTGTCAAAATATCATAAATTTTTTAAAAGTAAATTGGAAAAAAATGCCGATGGTAAGAAGTATTTAAATAACAAAATGTACTTTAGTTGAAAAGGAGCGAAAGAGGCGCAGTCAAAACCAAGTATGCCTATATCCAAGGGTGCAGTGGGGGAGAAACTGTCCTCCTAAATCTGTGATTTTTTATTTAAGTTTTTAGTAGTTTCTTAATGTGATCCTTTTTTAATGTGTGGTTTTACCTTTTTTTTTTTTTAACTAGAGCTGAAAAAGGCAAAAGCAAATCAGTATTTTTAAAGCGATATTGTATAATTTTATCCAAACCGGTTAGTATAGGGCTATTCCCGATTACGGGCAAATAGCGTGGCATCGTGGCATTTGCAAAATATGATGGCAAATATTTTCAACACAACAACAAAATGTACAGATTTGCATTTGCCCGACTGTGTCAAATTTGCAACACTAAAATCGCATTGCAAACAGTCGAGCATGGGCAAAACTTGTTTGCCAATCAATCAGCTGTCACATTTTAACCAAACGCCGCTAATAAAACAAAATTAACAGACTCTGATATGGAACTGACTGTGATAAATAATGCACTTTGATAAATAGTAATGAAAAACACCACAAATACTGTTCGTGTTGTTTTTTTTTTTCCTCCAAAACAGCTGTGAGTTTTGTTTGCAACAGTGTTCTAAAAAGTGTGCTCACAGTTGATGGCAAATATTTGGTAGGGCATACATTTGCAAAGCTATTTGCCCGTAACTGGGAATAGCCCTTATGTGTCTAAGATTTTGTAGAAATTTATTCTGTTCAAACGGAAAGTTAAAACTTAGATATTTGCATGGAATAGATATCAAAATTTTGTATTTAATTTTTCGTTAAACAAAAATTAAAATAACCTTTTGTAATACCCTTTGTATTGGGGGTTTGAGTATCGGTAGTAACCGAATAAATCTGGGAATAGAATGGTCCAAAATATTTCCGTTTCGTTTATTCGGGACTTGATCGAATCATACAAAAAAAAAAAAATGAAAAATTTAAAATACCCTAAACAACATAGGCAAAGTGTTAATCTATTGCTCGGCTATTGCCAGTGGTATGGAATCGTAGCCAACTTTTTATTTGAAACTACAGCCAGAGTGACATTTCAAGATTATGCATGTTGAGTGTTCATCGCAAACTTGTGGCAGAAAACCAGAAAACATTCTACTCAAAACTATTGACCGTTTTGCGAAAAATCTTCGCCAATTGATATTCAAAAAAGAAAAAATAATTTTTTTTTTATTTTGAATATCTTTAAAAACTAATTTCAATTAATATTTTGTTAATTGACCAGTGTGTTTTGTATTCCGTAGTTTGTGTTTTTGCCCCTTAATTCTTGTTTTGTTACGTTGGTTTAATTGTTTGTATTATTTTGAGTTTTTCTAAGTTTAATTTTTGGTAATTTTTTTTTGATTTGATTTGATTTGTTTTGATCTTAATTTTTAATCGATAACATATTTATTTATTTATTTATTATTTATACTTTATAAATAAATTTATAAAATCGACAACATATTTTAAAATTAATTTAACCTGAATTCAACAAATGTAACTTCGATTATATATAAAAACATCTGCCCCTAATTTTCATCCTGCCATATCTTATCTAGGATTCACACAATGTGTACTAAAATTAAGTGAAGATTTGTGTTAAAGTCAAATAAACAAAGGAACCAACAAACAAACAAAAAATTAGTTTTAATATAAAAAAAGATAGTCGATGGTATGAAAAAAATAGATTTTTAGCCATAATTTTTGATTGGAAAGGGATATTGGCGTAATTTTTTCACATACATTATTTTTGAGACTTGATTATTTTGTAAAATATGTATATAAAAATAACATTTTGAAAAAATAAATTGCGTCAAAAAAAAAAATTATAGAGTGCCTTTGATGTTTTGATGACAAAAACAGCTTTTTGATTTTGAAAAACAACTTTTGCGCAAAACTGGAAGAATTTTGCAAATGAATATTATGTCATATGAAATGTAGTTACAAATGCAATTTTTACTTGTAATTATTTTACAACAAAAGCAACTTTTGAGTCATGTTTTTTATAAAAATGCAATAGTTTGCACCTTTTTTGAAAAAAGATAAGAAAATATACACTGATCTAATATTGTTAAGTCCCTTTATTGATATTTGCATCAAAAGTCGAAAATATTGATTTTCAAGTCGATTTTTTATCATTCTAAGGTAACGATGTTTTATGAAAATGTCGTACTAAAAATTTCTACAGTTTTCTGAAGGTTTCACTCTTCCGTGCTTGTCGGACTTTTTTGTTTCGAGACTGAAAAGAGAAATCTTTAAAACTGATAATTGGTTTAAATAGAAAATTTTTGCTTGATCAACCTCAAATATACCCGGACCCATTTCAAAGTCAGTTATAAACAAAGGTGTCATAAAAGATTTTTTTTTTAGACAAAACTAACGCTCGGGGATGCCCCCTATAAATGTATAAACATTGTGCTGATTCGGAAGATGGGTGATGGTTAGTTGTAGGGTGGATAGATGAATTAGTGTCGGTGAAAATTTGTTTTAAATATGCAAAGCTCAAAACTGCCGGGAAAACACGCTCGCAGGGAGACTATTCCACAACTTAAACGTGCGACCAAAAAAACGAATTATGTCGGTAATGCGAGGTTCTGTAGGGCATCGATGGTAAAGGGGTTAGCTTGAACAGACGCCCGGGTGGACCTGGGAAACACACGTGCTGGTGGCGTCAGGCCACGTATCTCCCTTAAACACTTCCTATGGTAGTGCCTATACAAAAGGCTGAGGCAACCAACCTTATGTCTATGCCCAACAGAGTTGAAAGAGGATGATATTCCTTTATCCCCTATTAAATATATAGCACAGCTTAAAATATATTGAAGCCCCTACGCAAATTTGCGAGTTGTACTCCATTTCCGGCCTGATATTCAAGTGTGTGCAAAATAATATTAGTGCTTTTATATTCAGAAATATTCTGATAATACTAGTCTACAAATTTCGGATCCGGTAAACCCATTATAATTCCTATATGTACTTTCAACACTGTTTTTAAATCTGTACTTACAATAGTTTCCTTCTATATCGTAAAATTTTCAAGATAATGGGTGTTTTGCGTTTTTGGCACGTGCCTAGTATTATTGATCTAGAATTTAAACTACTCACCACAAAATAAAATTGGCTAACAGCGGAGTTTAAATTGTCAGATTATCCAACGAAATATCAACAAATTTTCTATTTTTTGTTTAAGCGGAGCAAATTTAAAACAAAAAGCAATTCAAATTGTATTTCAGGGTTGCTTCGCCTAATCAATAATTCACGTATGGTTCCAATCAATTCCTCTAAATAATCTATCCCTTTCCTTTCAGGTCAAAGACCAAATCTTGTTTGCATAAGGCGCATGCCTTGGTTCTTTGATCTTTAAAAAAAATCGTCCAAAGTTAAAATTTTAATTGGTTTACCGGATGCGAAATTTGTAAACTAGTATTATTTATCCAAATGTCTGAATATAATAGCACTACTATTACTTTACACACAGCTGTATGAGGTGTAGATCATGCCGAGATCAGCTGGACTGAAATTTTTTTGGCATCGTTAAAATATTTTAATATTTTGTCGAATTTCCATAGAGCTTGGCGGTTTTTTGAATGAGTATGAATTCCGCAAACGAATGTTGTGTAAACTACAGAAGGTCGTTGATAAAAACCAGAAACACGGTTGGCGAAGAACCGAAACCTGCGACACTTCTACCTGCGATACTACTGCGTTGATGGCGTGCTTCTCAGGCGAAATACCGTCACCTACGACTCGAATCGTTCTGTACTTGAAGAAACACTTGATCCATTTAGCAAAGTTACCACCAACACCATATGCAATTATTTTTGAAGGAGATTGAAAAAGAATAAAGATTATGTTGAAAAATTGTATTTATCCTTAGTCCTTTAAGTGGCGTTGTGCTTTTCTACGAGTTGCGAAGTTTATATAATCTAAATTTGTTGTCCTAACGAACACAAAATATTGACTTACATGGAATAATGCTATGAAGACTACAATTGGAAGAAAAAGAAGTCTCGAAATAGCTGTCGTTGAAGCCTAGAGTAAATTAGTAACGCGACTCTGATAAGGCGAGCAACTAAATGCTCTTGGCAAGATAAATTGTAAGTACTTGCCTTCGGGAGCAGATTTGGTGACCCATTTGCACAAGACTCAAAGTGTTCAAGTTTTTCCACCAATTAAATTTTATAAGAGCTAAAATAAAAAAATAAAAAACAACAAAATGCATTAATTGAGCAATCCGTATTTTTATTACGTTCCATTACCTCAACATTTCGTAGACCGTGTCCTGAAAGCGTTCTCAAATTTACTGCAATAAGGGTGCTGCAAAGCACCGATGCCCACTGCGGGGCGATGCTGTGCCACTTCTTAGTACCGAAAGTACTCTAGATCTTTACTCTATCGCACGACGGTCAGTGTCAAATATTCCAGCATTTAATGTGGAAGAGTTTTGTTCGGAAACAATACACACTTAAAAACAATTGAAGTTAGTGCTAGTTTTCTTTCGTTATTTTTGCTTTCCACTTTGCACCAATTGGCAGCAGCAGCAGCCGCAGTAGACTTTTTTCTTTCACAATTTTCACTTTTCCAACTTAATCCACACTTGCATTGCAATTCAAAATTGCACCATCAACCAAAATTTTTGCAGTTTCTTGTAATGCTTCCTGTACTGTTTTTATTGTTGTAGCTCCTTATTGCAACAGTAATTATGGGTCACACTTAGCGGTGGCCGTCGTCGCGGTACAATCGACAAAATATTATCGTCCACCACGAACGAAAGAGACTCGGTATAAAAAAATCCTCCAATATTTATTCTGAAAACACATACAACTCTGCTTGCTTGGGCCACACTTTTGTTGTTCTAAGTCTTGTGGATGTTTTTGGCCAATATTCTGTTCCATGCAATAATGCTTTAGAGAGTTGAGTTATATCAAATAACCGTATTGTTGAAATCTTTTTAATTTTGACAATGATTTCCTTCTAACTTTCGAGTAATTCTTGTACACAACACACGCCATTCATAATTTGTTGCACATACTGACAGCTAGGTGAAAATATGGCGCTGTTCTCGCTTTAGTGGCATTTCAACTGCCGTGGCGAGTGCGTTCACTAGTGAGTACGTAAAATTTGAACAGAGTTGCTATCAACGTTTCTTTGAACATGGTAGAATTCATGGTATAACAAGATACGGTAGATGCATTTTGGAGAGGCAGACTGCCGAGGCTGTCAAAACGCATTTGACAGCTCATAGAAATTTTGAAAACGATGAGAAAGCGATAATCGGCAGCATTCAGTGAAGTCAACTTTTGTGAATTGGTGTGATATTTATGTAAATAGTTTAATTTCGAAGTTGTCTCACTTGAAATTGCTGCCTTTTTCCCGTGTTTATCAATTTAACAGCGTCTGTAGCAACACTCAACAGTTGTGCTCAAATTAAATTATTTATTTTTGAATGAGAACGCAGTCCGAAATGCATCTACCTTCTTTCGTTAATCCATGATAGAATTATTAAAAAAATTAAAAACGTCAAAAGTAATAAAATTGAGAGAGAATTAACTTCAACTTTAAAAATTAAACGAACGCTTTCTGGTAAAATAATGAAAAATGTCAAATACGTCTAAGAAAATCTAAAAAAAGCTCAGCTGCTACACACACACAGCTACGATATGACAGTTTTTATCTTTTTACAAGATGAAATTCTTCTTGTACAAACTTTAAAAAACTTGAACGGAGAGAAAATGTGACTTCCTCTCTATTACCCAATTCTCTCAGTAACAGTGCACCCTAAACAAGTGCGCGTTGCGCTGCGTACCCAAGCGCCACGCAACTTTATTTTACGCTTAACCTTAACAAGTGCGCTGCGGAAAGAACTGCTGCTCTCGAACCAGCTCAGTCTGATGGTTTAAAAATCTTAAAAAACTTTTAGTATTGTGTAAAAATCTATTAATATTGCAAATACTTCCATTTGCAATTGAGATTAATTAATTAATAGCAGCTGATTGCTCTTTGTTCCAATACTTTGATTTTATGCAGCCAACTTCACATCCGAACGCACTGTCAAAATTGGAAATTCGATTCATGTTGCGGTATTCCGGTGCGTGTTTCGGTAGGCTTCATACCAGTGATGTTCCTCGACGCGTCGTCTTTAATTGTTGACATTTTGGTGTCGATAATGTAGAATTTGTTGACAATGTAGACAATGTCGAGAATTGCGTAAACAATGTCAACAAAATGTAACACTGCGAAAATGCAAGTTCTATTTAGATTATGCTGATTCTTAAATTCTTTTGAAAAGCCGTTTAATTAACACAAACTAACAAATTTTACAATTAAACAAACAAAAGCAATGCTCAGAACGCGTAAAAATAAGGAATACTTCGAACTTTGACTCAATTTAATTAAATATCACAATAAACATGCTGCCTCATACATTAATAATCTACACGTCGTTAAAAGCAATTGTCTACACGACATTGTCGGCACCGTCGACAATAGTTTTGTTGACATGATGTTGTCTACGCCGCACATCACTGCTTCATACAAAATGTATGTGCATGAGCCGATTTTGACAGTTAAACCACGCACGCGCACTTGTTTAGGGTGGACTGTAAACGAACGCTTTTCAAGCACTTTCTAGTGAAAACTTTTGAAATATTTCGTTTGCATTCGACTACGCAAACAGACCTATTATAAGGTAGGTGAAATATGGAGCATAGTCCATAATACATGATTAAAACTTTTATATGGTTAAAGAAAACATATATTTTATTTTATGAACAGCTTGGTCATGACTTGTGCGCAAAGAATTTGCTCCGTGTACAAAGTTCTTAATTTATGCTTTCAAAAAGCTCTGCACAAGGACTTTTTTATCAATCTTAATTTATAAAGGGTGTTTTTATAGAGTTGGCATCACTGCTTTATTTAACCGCCCATTTAACAGCTGATAGTTGCTTTTCGTTTAGTTTGCTTTGACATTTCATTATAAATTGACTTACACCAGAATAACGCTTGCAAATTGTGAAAATTTTTAATCAAAATAGTGGTTCTGTTCGTCAAACTTATCGTGCACTTCGTCCATTTTTTGGCTTACATAATCGTCCTTCAGAGCTGCTAATTCGAAGAACAATAGATCGTTTTCGAACCACATTTACTGTTACTGATAATGTGCATCCCGTGAGACGCCGAACAGTGCGCACTGAAGAATCTGTAGCCGCTGTACAGGAAAGCATTGAAGATGATCAAATTCAATCAATTCGTCGCCGTACTCAGCAACTGGGGTTGTGTCCTTCCACTTTATGGAAGATTTTATGAAAAGATCTTGGCTTAAAACCTTTCAAGATTCAACTTGTGCAGGAAATAAAGCCAAACGACCATTGTATGCGCCGCCAATTTGGCGAATGGGCTGAAGCACAAATTGATATTGATTTTGAATTTCCATGGAAAATTTTATTTTCCGATAAAGCCCATTTTTGGTTGAATGGTACGTAAAGAAACAGAATTGTCGTATTTGGAGTGAGGAGAATCCACAAGCTTTTGTCGAAACACCATTACATCTACAGAAAATTACTGTTTGGTGCGCTTTATGGACTGGCGGAGTCATTGGCCCATATGTCTTCAAAAACGATGATGGTCAGAATGTTACTGTCAATGGTGAACGGTATAGGAACATGATTCGAAGTTTTTTCGTACCTCAATTAGCTGGCATTAATCTTGATGATATGTGGTTCCAACAGGACGGAGCCACATGCCACATAGCGGACGCTACAATTGATTTACTCAAAGAAACTTTTGACGAAAAAATAATTTCACGAAATGGCCCAATTAATTGGCCCCCAAGATCGTGTGATTTAACCCCATTGGATTATTTTCTTTGGGGTTATGTAAAGTCACTTGTCTACGTCGATAAACCACAAACAATTAAACACCTGGAAATCAACATTCGAAGAGTTATCGACGAGTTTGTGAAAATTGATGTTCCAGACTGTTTCATTGATATTAAAAATATATTACTAAGTTTTATTATGATTTAAACTTGTACCACTCTATAAAAAACACCCTTTATGTATCTCATTTTTCGCCTTGCTCGATTCCCATCTATTTTTTTTGTGTTGCGCTGAGCAAAAAAGAGAGTAGTAGAGAGTAACATTAAGTTTATTGAAATTCTCGCAACACAAACGTGTTACAAGAAAACGATTAAGTAATGCTTAGCTGCTATCATAGTTGAACAAGACAAGGAAGTGTTAGGGCTGAATATGCTCTCTTTCTTAGTGACCATAACTGTCAAACTCACCCATTTTGAAATTTTTGAGTATTTTTGCTTTCTCATTGCATTATCACTGGTTGCAGATTTTGTAAGAGCTGTCAACTTCATCAACTACACTGGCAAGTGCCCTGAATCGTGAATACCCCTAATGGATCTGAAACCAAAATATGAAATGGAATTTAATAAAAGAAATAAGGCAAAGAGTATATATAAAGAGATACAGAAACAGAGAAATTGCTCTTTAAAATATTTTCAAGCATGTAAGCATTGGGTTCTGCCGGCGCGCTGCTACTGTTATGCTGCCGACGTTCTTGAGGTCTGCTTTGGGCAGAACTGCTGTTAAAACTATGTGTGCACAAGCAATCTGGTAACATGTTTTTTCTTTCTGCTATGCTTTGGCCTTTCCATCCCATTATTGTTGAAATGAAATGATCTAAGGTCACATTTTCTTTAATTTACCAATTTGACTGACTTTTGTTTAAAATTTTTTTTATAGATTCTAATAGGAAGATTTGTGTGCACACGCGAGATGGAAAAAGATTTTTGTTCTTTTTATAATGCTTTGGCCTTTTTTTTCCTATTTCATTGAAATAAGAAATTTGCAGATATTCTGCTTATGCCATGGTACAATTACTGACAAGGTAGTAGCGTAGACTAGCTTTTTTCTCACGAGCGACGATGGGTAATTGTCAAAATTAGCTGTTCACGCAATTAATCAACGAAATGTGAAAAAATAAGTAACGACTTAAACAAAGCTAGTCAATTGCAACAAACTAAAAACATTCCAATAAACTTCGCGAACAAATTTAATGAATTAAAAGAAAGTTAAAAATAAGCACATCAACAGTTAAGGCTTGATTACCCAAACGTAACGTGAGGTGGCGCAGCGGGATGTAGCGTAGTGCGACGTTGCCTCGAGGATAAGCGATTACCGAAATCGTAATCCAACGTAGTGCAGGTGGCGTAGTGCAGGGCACTCATTTTATTCTAGTAGGCTTATTTACTTCTCCTCGTCAATAAAAGATTGCATTCTTTCTTATATAGTATTAAAATTTACAATAATGTGAAGTTAAACAAATTTTTCGCTTGTAACACAGCTGTCGAACTGCCAAAAATCGTAACGTTGCGTAGAAATCTATTTTCTACAGACTTCTACGCTGCGTCACGCCACGTTACGATTTTGGTAACGACTTGTACACATTTATCATTAAACAGATTTTAGCTTGACAATTGGCAACGTCGCGCTACGTTACCTTACGCTTGAGTAATACAGCCTTTAGTCAACAGCAGCAAACTTTAACTGCTTTAGCTGTTTTTGACAACTACCAATCGCCAAAAAAACTGTCACGGCTACCTTGTCAAATTATTATACCATGCTTATGCCAAAAAATTGTCAGCTTTGTTTTCGCTGGCTTTTGTTTAAATTTTTTGATTACATTTTTTGTTTACATTTTTAAAACAAAAGATTTGTGTGCAGCAGCGAGCGGCAACATGTTTTTTCTTTTTACCTTTTTCTTCCTATTAGAATTCCGATCATTTGGTATATTTAAGGTCCAATTATAATAGAAGTAACGTTATGTGGTCAAATGTCAATTGAGCAGTGTGTTCTTTCACTTATTGTTTCAAACAATACTTTCTTATACAAGTGATTATAATAAACGTAACGTTAAGTAACGGGACGTAAAGATCCGTTGAATTTCGATTTCTACGTTAGTTTACATTGCGTCTGTTCAAAGAACAACTAAACATTGAGGTTAGATTCGAATATTGCGCTATTTTATATTGTTCAACTACGCTTTTTGTTAAGCTTTCGTTATTAATGTGATAGTTCTATATAACCACAGCTATGGATGACGAAATTTTAATTGAACTTGTACGGGAACGTGCAATTATTTACGACAAACAGTTGCCTGGCTACTGCCTATTATAATTGCTACAACGTTTGCTGACGTTACGTCCCGTCCCGATGACAGTTGACAAAATTTCGTTACATTACATTATGTCTATTATAATTCGACCCTTAAGGAAATATGATTGAAATGAAGCAAAGCAACATTTCCTTGAATTTACCAATTTGCAGATATTCTAATGTTCTGTTTTGATTCTCAACTTTTTTGGCTGAGTTTTATTTACATTTTTTTGCTACATTTCTATCAAGGAAGACTTTTCATGCAATTGCATTTATATTTCATGAATATATTTTAATTATATTTTATTTCAGAATTTTATCTTTTCTATATCGATCATTTGGTAGATTCAAAGAAATATTTATGAAATAAAGCATAACGGCTTTCATTCAATTTACCAATATCGAACATATTATTGTATTTTATATTTGTATTTTTTTATCAAATACTGAACTCTAAAATTACAAATACCGAAAATATTAAATTTAATTAAACTTTAATTAAAATTGATTTATTTATTTAGAATTAATTTTTTATTTTTAAAAAAGTTCAAAGTTGCGAACATTATTGCGAAATTTTTTTAACCTGTTCAAGAAAATATTTTCACAACATTTCATAGAAATTTTTGCGATTTTTTTAATACAGCTGAATATAATTGAATAAAATAAAATATTTCAAGTAATTGAATGAAAATATTTTGCGGTAAATACTTACTTTTCCACCACTAAAATTAAAACTTCGAAACAAATTAAGTATTTAGCTTATTATTTAATATAATACTGAGATACTCCATGGCTTATTATATAATATAAGAACTTACAAACTAAAATGTACTCTTATTATATAATATAATAACTTTAAATGAAAGTGAGATCTTATTAAATAATGTAAAATATTTAAGACTAAAATTTACTCTTATTATATAATATAATAAGATAGAAAATAACTACTAACTAACTTAAAGACTAACGAGCGGCAAACATTTTCAAGTAATTTTAATTAACCTAGATAAACCTAATTCTTAACCTATTCTTATAAATATTTACAACTTAAAATTACCTAACCTAAGGAATTATTTTACATTATTATTTAAATTTTATTTACAAACAGAAATCTTTGCGGTTATTTCTGTAAATTTTTTTTAATAAAAACATAACTAAGTGTTTATGTTTATAATTTATTATTTTTAATCAAAATGAAATTTTTCAATTAATTATATTATCCTTACTAATCCTAGTCATTAACCTATCCTTTCAGATATTTAAAACTTAAAATTACCTAACCGAATGTATGGAATAAATTTACATTATTATTTACATTTTATTTACAAGCAGAAATCTTTGCGTGCATTTCTATAGATTATTTTTAAATTAACAATTTTAATAAAAACATAATTAAATGTATATGTTTCTTATTTTTACTTGTAACGAAAATAAAATGCTTTAATTAATTTTAATCATCGTAACTTATACTAATTCTTAACCTATTCTTATATATATTTAAAACTTAAAAGTACCTAAACAAAACCAACCTATAAAATTATTGAAAATTATTATTTACATGTTTGATATTTTCATTATTTACATGTTAGATGTGAAAAGATTATTCACAAAACCAAAATAATATTTGACAATTATAATAATAATAAAATAAATTAAATTTAAAATTTATATATTATTTTCAAAAATATAACAAACTAGCTGAAACCCGGTGCGTTGCTGCCACTCTCCTTTGTCAAACGCCCATAAAATGTTATCAATTAAACAGCATGTCTAAATTGAGGTCGAGTACTGAATTCCAAGACTGTGTGACCTATATCCACAAAGCTTTTCGATATAACAAATTTAGGTTGTATAGGAAGTGCCACGCCCTCTTGATCACCGCTCATAGAATGTAATCAATTAAACCGCATGCGTACATGGAGGTCGAATACCGAATTCCAAAACTGTGCGACATATAACTCAAAAACTATTCAATAGCACAAATTTGGGTTGTATAGGAGGTGCCACTCCCCTTTTCCCTACGCCCATAAAATTTTACCAATGAAACTGCATGTATAAATTTAGGTCGAATACTGAATTCCGAGGCTAAGCTACCTATAACTCCAAAGCTATTCGATATCGCAAATTTGGGTTAAGTTGGAGGTGTCACGCTTCTCCCCCCCCCCCCCCCCCGACAAACTCTAAAAAATTTTATCAGTAAATCTGCATGCGTAAATTTTGGTCGAATACTGAATTGATAACACAAAGTGGGGTTGTATGGGAAGTGCCACTCCCCTTTGCCCTACGCCCATTAAATGTAAGTAATGAAAGTGCATGTATAAATTTAGATCGAATATCGAATTCTTAAGCTGTCAACCTATAACTTCAAAGCAATTCGATTTCGCAAATTTGGGTTGTAAGGGAGATGTCACGCCTCCCTGTCCAACGCCCATAAAATAAAATCATTGAAACTGCATGTGTAAATTGAGGTCAAAAACTGAATTCCAAAGCTTTGCGGCCTATAACTTCAAAGCTATTCGATATCGCGAATTTGGGTTGTATGGGAGGTGCCCCTCCCCCTTATCCAACTCGGTACGTCTAAATTGTGGTCGAATACCGAATTTCTAAGCTGTGCGCCCCATAACTCTAAAGCTATTCGATAACACAAATTTTGTATATATTTGTGGGAGGTAAAAGGGGGTGTGGCATTTCTTATTAAACCATCTCGAACTCAAAGCAAAGCCACTGACAAAATTTGAGCTCAATCGGACCAATAGTTTCGAAGTATTTTGATATTTTCTTAAAAGTAGGCGTAGATGAAGTGTGACCCCGCCCGTTTTTATTAAAGTTAATGACAGTTATCGTACGAACTTATTTACCAAATTTTAATTTAATACGACCAAAACCGTCTGAAATAAACCATTTTCATTTATTTTTGGGCGGTAAAAGGGGGCGTGGAAACCCATTTTTAGTACAGTTGTCGACAGTTACAGTACATACTAAATTACAAAATTTTAGCTTTATACGACCCAAACCGACTGAAATATAACATTTTTATTGATGTGGGGGCGGTAAAAGGGGGTGTGGCAATTTTTTCCTCAACCATCTCGTACCTGAAACAAATCGACTGCCAAAATTTCAGGTCAATCGGTTCAGTAGTTTTGGAGTCTATAGACATCACACAGCCAGACACACATCGTTTTGCTTTTTATATATATAGATATTGATTTGTGGGCGGTAAAAGTGGGCGTGAAAACATTTATATATAGTGTTCGCCTCTTGGAGCACCTACACAGCAAGTTTTACTGTAAAAATGTGTAGAACTCCGGAATTGCCATGATTTCGAAAAAGTGGGCGTACTTATATCGACCACGCCCATTTTTTGTACAGCTACCGACAGTAACTATCTGAATAAAATTACCAAATCTTAGTTTTTTACGATTGAAACTGTCTGATATATATCCTTTTTTTGGTTTGTGATCGATAGCGTAAATTTGGCTTGTATGGGAGGTTCCACGCCCCCTCGTCCAATCGTTACCAAACCTCACAGGAACACTCTCAAGATGTGGCTCCAGTTTCCCTGAAAATTTCATAAATATCGGTTCAGTGGTTTTGGAGTCTATACGTGATATAGCCACATACCCACATACATACATTCATTTTTATATATATAGATATATCGGTCGTTTTCTTCAATAACGTCATAATTCCCAAGGAACTGGTTTTTCAGTAGAAGAATTTGAAGTTTTATACAGATATAGGAAATTGGTCCTTATCTTTCGAATTATCGTTGAAACACAAATTATGCAAAAAGTTTTGAAATAGTTGAATCTAAGTTTTTCCTACACAAGCTCATTGAAGTTTTTGAATACTTGCTTTAATTTGGATACTTGCTTTCAATTTCAAGCTTTTCAAGCTTTTTGCCGAAGCCATCAAGTTTTCCTTTACTTGGGACTTCGTGCCGTTCGCTTGTAAGCTGTCGTGGGTTTATTTATATTAAGTTCAAGTTGTAATTGATTGAAAATTTTCAAGCTCAAGCAAGCTTGAACTTTTATTTTAAGCAAGTACTTGAAGTAGACTTCAAGTAGGCTTGTGCAGTTCTCTGGTTCCTGCAACACTAGCTGCAATATTAATATTCTTATGCTCAAAATAAAACAACATAATTAAGCTTTTGATTTTATTAACCATTATTTTATCATTGTTTTAATTGCTGTCGTTAACATTATGACTTACCATATTAAATTAGAGCAACACTTAAGTTATTGTCTTTGAACTTTTTGTGTAGTTAAGTGAGGCGAGCAAGCATTTAAATTGTATATTACATATTTTTTACTCATTTAAAGATTTATGTTATGTGCCGCACTTCAACACCACATCTAAGTACCATGTTGATTGCAGTAGCCTTCAGAAGAATGGTTTGTCTAGGTTGCTTTTGTTATTTTTTAAGGTCAATGGATTTTTTTCTTACAAAATTATGAATATTTTTTAACTGTTTTCACAGTTATTGAATTATTTCACCATGTTTTGGTTGAGTTACATATAGATTAGTAAAGCATTTGAACAATTTTCTCAAATAATGTTTTAAAGGAACTTACCTTAAAACTTTAATAAGTAGATTCGGCTTGAACTTCTTATTTAAATTTGACAGAAAAATTAAAATTGAAACAATCAAAAAGATAACATTAATATGTTGATATGAAATTATTAAGTTAATCTGGCTTAAAATGTCTAACTCCTATGCATTTTGGTTAAAATTTTACAAAAAAAAAAAATAGTGAGTTTGTCAAAATGACGTTATAGGAAGTTCACTTTTAAAGCAATAAATGTCATTTTGAAGGTTTTAAAAGTTATGCGTATATCAAATTAAATAACAGATATCGTGATGTTAAGTTGTGGTCAACGTCCTAAAACATAGTCCACCATTCAATATTGTAGGACCTCTGCTCAAGCAATACTAAAGCAGGCATTGCTGAAATTCCATGGCGTCAGGTTGCAGCTTTGCATTTGTAAAAAGCTTTAGCGCGACAAAATGCATCTTCATGTCCGTCCGTCCATTAATGACACGACCAAGCATTTTAATGGTGCCTAATGCTGGCTGTGCAACGTGGGAGACATCGGGATTCGGAAGAGGCAAAGATGATGAAGTTGGAATAACCAAAGCTACTGATTTCACAGCACAAATTTAATTCACACGAATGTGACATAAGTTCGTCTGGGTTGCCAGATTTAATTTTTTTCTAGTTATAATATGATGACACAGAACAACGATATCGGATTTTAAAAAAGCTGAATAATGTTGATGATTGAAGTTATAAAAGTCGATGACGCGAAACGGGATGGCTTACTTGATTTTTTATATGTAAGGGTAAAAAATAAACTTAGTCACTCCATTTGCAACGTCCACAAGGAGTCTCGATAGGTATAGAAAAAACGCATCCTACGTGTAGTGGACCACAAAAAATAATAGGGGTATTCTCTATGTCTAGGATATGCCCGTTGCACTGTACAAGAATAGGAAATATACAATCCGTGAACCGATCCAACAAGAAAGTACAAGTAAAAAAACCGTGCAATATTTCCTATGTATGCTACACTGAAACCCATTTATTCGGCGATGCTATGAAGAATAGTTTATGAAATGCAACCTTGTGATTGTAATGAGAGAGAAGATAATGGCCCCATTCAGCGGAAAATTTGCTACGTAGCTTCTCCACAACTTTCGGGCTGAATGGTATGTTCCCGATCGGTCGCCATCTTTGGTATCGAAAAAATTGTATGCTACTTTGGTTGAGCTACTTATGCTCTTTTCATTTTTACAGCTAAAAAAAATGGCTGCAAATTGTTAATTGTTGCTGAAGTTGTGCTGTGAAGTGAAAATAGATAATTATTAATTATTGGAAGACTATTTGACGTTTGACGTTTCGCAAAAAAACCCATTCAGCCGAAAGTATCACTTTATGCTACTTCGCTACCTGAGCAGTTTTTCGGCTGGAATGCGGCCAATGAGAGAGCAGCCAAACAGAAGGTGGAATGAGCGTGAAGTGAAGCTATATTATACTTATGGTATAATTATTTTACAAGGTAGTAGTGATAGTTTTTTGGCTATCAGGAGTTGTCAAAAACAGCTACATTAGTTGTAGTTTGCTGCTGTTGACTAGCTATGTTTAAGTCGATACTTATTTTTTAACTTTTCTTTGACTCATTACATTTATTCGCGAAGTTTATTGGATTGTTTTAAGTTTGCTGCGGTTGACTAGCTATGTTTAAGTCGTTTCTTATTTTTTTACTTTTCTCTCATTCATTGCATGAACAGCTAATTTTGACAACTTCCGATCGCCGCTCGTAACAAAAATCCAGTTTACGCTACTACCTTGTCAGTAATTGTACTATGACTATAGAGTTCTTTGAGCTGTTGATTTTACTATGCTAAGCTTGTACAATAGGGCGCTCTCGATCCGTTGGATATTTTAGTATAGGATTGTTACAATCCGTGCTATCATGCAATTATGCTAGACATAGAGAATACCCCTATTGTGTGTCGGGTTTTGAAAAACCACAACTAAAGCACAGTCGCGAAGAAGCCACTTTTTGCCAAATCGATTTTATTGCAGATTACCGTTAACGTAACTCTCTTACATTGCCTTAACATCAAATCAGCCAAAAAGATGCACTTTATCGCTGTCAAAAAGCAATAAGAAAGTGTCAGTCAGTGGAAGAACGTTGTAAATTACATACAACATTATTAGAGATGAATTATCTAATGTAATTGATAAGTGCAACAGATGCACAAAAAGGAAGTCCAATGTTAAAATTTGAATTGAAAATAGAAATAAAAGATTGAAGAGTTGTGTTAATGAATATATTTCAAGAAAAAAAAGTAAATACAACTTAAAAAAACACTCCAGAGCAGGTAAAATGGAATAATTTTCAAGTTCAAATTACGTTTTTAGGTAATTGAATTGTAATTATATTAGGGCAATTCACGATCTTGTTGCATCGTTGGAAATGCACAATAAACAGCTTTTACAAAAACAAAAAGTATATTTAGCAAAAGATTTTCAATGCTTTTTGTTTTTGTAAAAGCTGTTTATTTTGCATTTGCAACGATGCAACAATATCGTGAAGTGCCCTATTGATTTGTGATTGTCTGTGCTTCTTTTTTTTGCAAAAAAAAAAAATTCATCATAAGTACATCAAGGAACATTATTTTTAACAAACAGCTTTTTTTACATTTTTAATCGAATTGTGCTAAGCAACTCTATAAGAACTCAAAATTTGGCAAATTATGCAATGCCGGTTCTTCGAAAAGAACCCATTCAAGTAAGTGATGAAAAGAAAAAAGATCTCCTTGCAATGGCTTCATATTTGCCTGAAAAGTACGTCGAGTTCTTTAAATCAATCTGTAGTTAAATTAAGAAAACTATTAAGTTTGTATTCGAAAGCAACAATATATATGGGCATTTCCATAGTCACGCACGTAACGTTCGTACGCCTTTTATGTTGTACAAAATTAAAAAAAGCAAAGAAATATTTAAACTTTTTTGTCCTGTTTTAATTTTTAGATAGCATTCTAGTAGTACTATATTTCGTATAAAAGGTGGAAGCGATCGAAAGTATTGTCCAAAGATATAAGCAATCAAAAGAGGACGCGTTACGATACAAAAAATGGAAGTGGTTTTTCTCTGCATTAATATAATCAAAAAATCTGGGAAGTGTGTACGAGTTTTTTTTAACAAAAATATAACTACACTAATTGTAAAGATCCTTTTCAGTCTATAACAATTAAAGAACTTGTCAAGTAATTCATTAAGAAAATTTTGCCTTACCTGTAAAAATTTGCAATACCTGTAAATTTTGTTACAATTACAGTTGCTTTTATTGCACTCCCAATGTTTGAAGACTTTAAAATAGCCTACAACCTATTCAACCTATATTCCAAATTTCATTGAACTCTGTTGAAACCTGAAAGACGGACACACAAACAAACAGACATCTTTTTATTTTTTTATATTAGTAAAAATTAGCATTTTGTATGTGTTTTCATAAAAGCTAGACTCGCACAATTTTAATGTTAAATTTTTAAGAATAGCATACGATTATGCTATAAAACATTGCAAGATTAGAAACTTTAATCAATTCTATCTTTCAAGTCTGTTTTGAAGATTTTACTGCAATCCATTGAATTTTGATCATGGCTTAAGAATGCCTTAAAAACTTGTATTACATTCATTCAACAGTAAATATCCTAAGATCTAATAATGATACAAACAAAATTTGTTGCCCGATTCGGAATCAGCAATCATAAATCTATTGAAAATGACTACAATATTGGAAAAACATGACATTTTTTGGACACCAAGATGTTTAAAGATATTTTGGAATAGGAAGATATTATTATATCGAGATCAAATTTTGAATATGCACTTTTCTATCTTATAACAATTGATCCTCATCATGTTTACTGTGATATAAATAATTTTTAGAACATGTTATCTTCAAGGACACTCGAAGTAGGCATTTGGGGTCAAATCGTAATGAAATTTTGTATGTGTTTAGTTTATCCTATCATCAGTTGATTTGGCTCTAATTTTGAACGATTTTTATGATTTAAAAAAATATGCCATTTTCAAGTACATTCGGGAATAAGAAGATGACGCTGTATCGGAAAAAATTTCATAAAATCAATATATGGGTACAATATACTTTATCTAAACATCTTTGCAATATATTTTTTTTTCATAATTTATGTAATTTTAAAGGATATCTTAAATCAGAAAGATGCTACCAGAACAGGAAGAAATTTTGTGTACCTCCATTTCTTGTTTGGACTAACCGAACCACTTCTTAAAATTTTTCATACCATTCGTTTTTAAAAAATGTCCTGATTTTAACGACAGACTAGAGCGGGAAGATGCAATCAGATCGGAATGAAATTTTGTAGTTTACATTCTGTTACAATACTTATCAAATGTGCCCTGAGCCAAATCAATGCTATGCACTTTTGAAATTCGCTCTGGCCTAATGTCGCTCATTTCGTGCAAAATTTTGAATTTTTGAGTTAAATATACAGAAGTATGCATATTTAGCATATCTTCAATTGGATTGAATTCCAGACCAATTTGCTGTTAATGGACGGTTTTACAGATACTTTTGTCGTTTTGACTTTTAGCAATTTCTTCACTTTTATGTATCAATAACGTTTCATTTCTATTTATACCAAAATTTATTATACCATAAACCATTTTTTAAATAAAAATCCACTCAAGTAGCCTAATATTTTTTGTAGTAATAACATACCAACTCAAAACGCGACATCTCTCTAGCTCAAAAGTATGTTATCATATACTCAAAATGAAACATTTTTTAAAATGAGTTTTTGTAGTAATAATGTCACAACTCAAACAGACATTTGCAAAAATATTGCTTAAAAATTCACTATTGACTCAAAATGAAAAATTTATGATATTTCTTGGTAGAAAATATAATGGACTACAAATATTCTTAATAATTTTCAGTCCACCTTTACAATTAATGGTCGTGATGTCATTTCAAAATTTATTATTTTTTAGTATTAGTATTTTTAAGAGCATATTTTCAAAGTCAATTAGCCTAACTAACCGTTCAAGGAATTCAGTGATCTTAAAAAATGTTAATTTTTTATGTCAGTATTATTATGTCAGAAAATATGAATTTAATGAACTATACTATAAATATATATAATAAATATATATATATATTCTTGTCATTTATATATAAAAGGAAATAAAATAAATTGACTTTTTAACCTTCATCCGTTCCTTATTTCTAGAAACTAATAGGTTCTTTGTGTGTAAATTTTAGACACTTTTTTCAGGCTCAATATTTTCATCGATGAATGAAATGCATGCAATTTTCTCGTTAAAAGTAATTAATTATTCATTGTTTTATTAAATTAAAAAAAAAAAAAATTCAAATCGATTAACGACTCAAAAACCGCTAAACGAATCTTTATGATATTTTCAGAGAAATTGAAACAATATCTTGAGAGCGCTCCTGGGAAGTTTGGTGTTGATTGGATAAGGGGGCGTGGTACCTCATCGTGGTACCTCATCATAATCATAAAAAATGCTATATATCAGATGGTTTTGATCATTAAACAACTGAAATTTTGTTTAGATGATTACTATCGGCCACTCCACTAAAAATGGGCGTGTTCGCACTTTATCTACGACTACTTTTTCGAAATCATGCCAATTCCTGAGTTATACAAGTTTTGATAATGAACTAGCTATGTATATAAATACTACCACGCCCATTTTACCGCCCACAAAGCAATGGAACCTCTCTATATAAAGCGGCTTTGGTCGAATAAAACTAATATTTGGTAGTTTAGTTCATATGTGTAATATGAGCGCAATATATCTACGCCCACTTTTTCGAAATTATGCTAATTCCTGAGAAGTTCACGTTTTGATAGTCAAAATTGGTATGTAGGTGCAATGGGACCAAGTGGTCGTCACTATATATATAAATGTCGACACGCCACCTTTTTCCGCTAATTTATCTTAAAAAAAAATTAATATATGTTTGTGTGTATATCACGTAAAGACCCCGAAACCGCTTCACCAATTTTTATGAAATTTTTAGGGAAAAGGTCGCAAAGTCTTGAGAATGTTCTTGTGAAGTCTGGTTCTGATTGCAAAAAGAGGCGTGGCACCGCAAATATACCCCAACATTTTCGATATCGAATAGCTGTTGAAAGCATAAGTCACTCATTATCGGAATTAGGTTTCGTGAAACTTTAGCAAGTTATAAAACACCTACCAAGGATGGTTTTTGCATTGTAAAATTAGGCGTGGCACCTCTCAAACAACCTAAATTTTATATATCGAAAAGCTTTACAATTATGAAGTGCACAGCCTCGGAATTCGGTATTCGACCACAATTTACACATGCCGTTCCACTCATAACATTGTATGGACGTCGAACAAGGGGGTGTGGTAGTAATGCACCGAGTTTCAGCTAGTTAAAAAAAAAGAAAAATTGGGAAAATATCGAAACAAAAATTAACAACTAAGCAGAAGCACAGTGACATAGGCGCGCCAAGATTATAGTGTGTAAATTTTACACACAAGAACCTGTTAGGGAAATTTTTTCTGTAGGGTAGCAGCGACACCTAGCGTGAAAAAACAGTCCAAAACATAAATTTTGCATAAGATTTTTACATTGAGCCAAAATCCTAGCACGATTTGATGAACTTGTATTAAAGAAATATCAGCTTGAAGTTGAAAATTGTGGAAAATTAACACAAAGAACCGATTAAGGTTAAACTTAACTTTTAACTTTAAATTTTTGTTAAAAAACTTACTTTTTATATGTTTTTCAAATCCCGGAACTAATCTTAATTCTGAATTATCAATCTCTAAATTGCTTTTGAGTCCCACCCGAAATTGGAAGCCCTAATGCTGATATAAAAAAATATTATTTAAAAGGAACGATTCAAAAAGTAGTTTGAAAATGAGCAAAGCGACTTTTTCAAAATAGTCAAATCTCTTAAAATTTTACAAAAATTCACCATATATTTGAAACTTTTCAAAATATGATAAAAACCACGCCTACCTCCTATGCAAAGTGGCTATATGAAAACGGTAAAATCTCTAAAAATGTCACAAAAATTAATTTAACGAATTGCAATTTTGTACATATGCTTAAAAATTTTCAAATACACTCTGGGCTTGAAATATGGCAAAATAGTTAAAAAATTCCGTCTATCTCCCATACAAAATGAAATCATCAAAGTAGTATAACTATTTTTTTTATTAAAGTAAGTGAAATTGATGTATTAATCAGCAGAAAAGTCAATATAAATTGCTTTTAATATACAATTAACGCGTTGTCATTGTCCTCGTCATCGTCATTTATATCCGAATCGTTTCCGGTGGCAATAATTGGGTCACTTTTTTATCATATCTGTCTTTTGTAGCGATTGATTGAAGCAATTCTGCCTGTGTTTTTCACCATGTTCACCTGATATGACTCCGGCCGACTTTTTTTGAAATTCAAATTACCACTTCGAAGCACCGGTTTCAGTCGAAAGAAGACATAAAAGAGAATTCGCTTCGCGAATTGAAGTTGATTCAAGAAAATGCGTTAAAAAAACTGAACGACATCTTGCGCTCAAACTCAGTTTCAGTATGGATAAGAGTTGGGCAAACTTAGCGACAAGAAGAATTTTGACCATTCCTTGAAGCGGGCTTCTTAAATGATCAGCCCCGGTACTTTCTTGACATAATGTATGTAAATTTTTCCAGATAAGTTTGGTTTCCGCAAATCTGGCAACCATTTGACACTCACTGTTCGTTAAACATTAAAAAGTTGTTGCACTCGAACTATTATTGTATGGTTACAAAACTATCATCATGCTGGCTGGGGCCAAAGTGTATGCAGGAAAGCGCATCATTTAGCCCGGTTTGCAAATGTTTAACAAAAACTTATTTTTTGTGCCTATTTCTCCAGTTTGTTATTGTTGTAGCTGTTGTTGTTGTTGTTGTTGTTGCTACTGCAGCAGTGCTGCTGCCTATGAATATTAGAAGTACCAGTTTTTACAACGTTACTGACAGCAAATTGTTTGTTGGTTCGGTCAATTGTCTGACTGTCTGTCTGTTTATTTTTAATGTTTAACTTAATGCTCGTCTCTAAGTTGCTTCGAATAATGATAGCGGCCGGATTAAGTCCTCACTAGGCCATGCATTTTATAAAAAATGAGTCAATTTCCATAATTCACTGTCAATTTGTATTGAATTGAAAATTCAATTGAAAATTTAAATTGAATTGAACAATTTTGAATAGTTTCGATAGGTAATACTAAAAGGCATCAAGTCTTCTCGAATAACCGTTTCATATATTTTTGAAAACTCCATGTCGAAACGAATTTTTCTGCATCCTTAAAGGCCCAACCAAGTTATGCTTAAGCAAACAAAAGTTTGAGAGCATAAGCACGCACTTACACAGCAATATATGAAGTCGCCCAAGTTTTGTCTAAGCATTCCTTTCGTTCAGTTTTTCAACTTTCGTTTACTTTTTGAAACTTGAGAGAGAGCGCTTGTCGTCGTAGTTTGCTAAGCAGAATAGGGCTGCTAACAGTATTGAGAATGTCTTTAATTAAAATGTTTTTATTTGTATGCCAAATTTTTCAATGAAAAATATTGTTTTTGTTTTGTTTGTGTCTGTTTAAGTAAATTATGAACAATTTGTATCTTTTTGCTGTGCAATTTTACGATTACCACAGCTTATAAGCCAATCAGCGCAATAAACATTTTTTTTGTGTTAGCTGATGGCAACCCTTTTTAACATATGTTTAAACATTTTTGTTATCTGTCAATTGGAAAAAATAAGTTAATTTATTGATTCAAAATGAATGCAGATTTCAACTTTGATGAAAAAATGTATTATAAAGTGTCCAAAAACATATATGAAAAAGCTGACAGCCACCAATTTAACAAATTTTTCAAAGAACTTTTCAAACTTTTTTAATATAAATTTGTCAAGATTTTGTGAGCGTTTGACATTTTCTTAAGCATGAAATCTGCTAACTTGGGCCTTAAGGCCCAATCAAGTTATGCTTAAGCAAAAAAAATCTCAGAGAAAAGTTGACGAAAAGTATGATTAAGTAGAAAAGTCGCCCAAGTTGGCAGATTTCATGCTTAACAAAATGTCCAACTTTACAACATCTTTACAAAAATATAGTAAAAAAGTTAAAAAGTTCTTTGAAAAATTTGTTGAAATAGTGCCTGTCTTTCATATATGTTTTTATGTTTTTTAGCAATTTTTATGAGTTTTCCAAAAAATTTTGGATCTGCTATAATTTTAAATAAATAAATTAACGTAGTTTTTATCAATTGATAGAAAAAAAAATTTGTATAAATATGTTAAAAAGGGTTGCCATCAGCTAACACAAAAAACATGTTTATTGTGCTGCTTGGCTAAAGCCCGTATGATACTTCATTGTGTTGGCCAATTTTTATTCATTGAAAATGACACTAGAGCAGTTGAAATAGAGCTAAAGCTAAAATTCAAGAAGTGTGAGTGTATACGCATATAGTACGAATTGGACAAAAAAATGTGCGACGGACAGCATTTTCAATGCATTGTTTTCGACGTTTCTCTCAATTCATTCGTCGTTAAGTTTCGATCAGTTTCAATCAAATATTAAGTGTCAAAAACAAGCTTGAGCTCTTTCTTCCGCAGCCAAGAAGAACAGATAGATAAAATAGTCACGTTGCGGAGATGTAAAAAAGTGGCACGATGCATGTTTTCATCCTTTTCCAACAATATATATCTGTCTAGCTCACGCGCCACTTGTTTTCAGATTTTGAAATTGGACCTAACAATGAAGTATCATACGGGCTTAATAAGCTGTGGCAAACGCAAAATTTCTCAGCAAGAATAGACACATTTTCCATGATTTGCTTAAATATACGCAAACAAAAAAGAAAACAATATTTTTCATTGAAAAATTTGTCATACAAATAATAAAATTGTAACTAAGCACATTCTCCATACTGTTAGCAACCCTATTTTGCTTAGCAAACTACGATGTCAAGCGCTCTCTCTCTCAAGTTTCAAAAAGTAAACGAAAGTTGAAAAACTGAACGAAAGGAATGCTTAGACAAAACTTGGGCAACTTCATATATTGCTGTGTAAGGGCGTGCTTTTGCTCTCATACTTTTGTTTGCTTAAGCATAACTTGGTTGGGCCTTTAGTTTTTTCTGCGATTAAACTTTTAACTTTGCCCGAGAATTTTTGTATTTCATAGCCAAGTTGTTGTTTTTTTTAATCTGAGATCGAAAAATATGTGTCCCAATGGTTTTTAAGTAACCCTCTTAATTAAGGAATAATTAACAACCCGTCAAGAGTTCCCAGTGATACCATGTACGCGCTAGAAGATATTCTGGTTCAAAGTTCACCAAAATCGGTAATCCGCTAATATCTCCGCTCCTCTATTTCGGACATAAAATATAATTGCAACAAAATTGCAGATCAAATAATTGTCTTCAAAAACGCCCTTAATAGTTTATTTGTTTATTTATTTTCATCTACCGGGTGGAACCCTTACAGATTACATATAGTTGCCACGCTATCAGACTATTTTTGTCTAAACAGTGCAAAGTAGAAATTTCTTACTATGAAAAGATTTTTTAAACTTTAAGTATATAATTATTACACAACTAAAGAGGATAGGAGATATTGGCGAATTATCGATTTCGGTACACTTTGAACCCGAATATCTTCTAGCTTGTACATGGTATCATAGGCAACTCTTGACAGTTTGTCAATTATGCTTTAGTTAGAGGCTTGCATCAAAAAAATTGGAATGCAAAATTTTCGTATTCAGATTAAAACAAAAAAATCACCCCGGCAATGAAATAAAAAAATTTTTCGAGCAAAGTCTAAAGTCATGTTGTAGAAAAAAAACTAAGGATACAGAAAAATTTGTTTCGACGAGGAGTTTTAAAAAATATATATAGCCGGTGAGGAAAAAAATTCGGTCCACTTTAATATACATATTACTTACTTACTTACTTACTTAGTTGGCGCTACAACCGTATATCGGTCTTGGTCTCATCTAAGAATTTGCGCCAGCCATTTCTGTCTCCCGCTTGCTGGCGTCAGTTAGAAATTCCAAGCTTCGTCAGGTTGTCCTCTACTTGGTCTTTCCAACGAAGATGCGGTCGTCCTCTTTTGCGTTGACCGCCTCTGGGTACCGAATTGAATATTTTCTTCACTGGAGCATCGTCTTTCATGCGCTGAACATGACCTCTAGCCAGCGAAGCAGCTCGATTTTAATGCGCTCAGCTATGTCGATGTCAGCGTACAGCTCATACACTTCATCATTCCACCGTATTGGATACTCGCCATTGACGCAGATTGGTCCGTAGATCTTACGAAGAATCTTTCTCTTGAATGCTCCTAAAGTCCTTTCATCTGAACTGCTCAGCGTCCAGGTTTGTGATGCATAAAGAAGGACGGGTATCATGAGCGTTTTATAGAGCGTGATTTTCGTTCATCGAGAGAGTACTCTGCTTCTCAATTGCCTACTGAGCCCAAAGCAACACCTGTTGGCAAGAGTTATTCTTCGTTTGATCTCAATGCTGATGTCGTTGGTTGAGTTAATACTGGATCCCAGATAGACCAAGTCCTTCACAACCTCGAAGGAGGTATTGCCAACTGTAACGTGGGTTCCAAGACGCTGGGACTGTTTGTTTGTTGACACTAAGTATTTCGTCTTATCTGCATTCACTGCCAAACCCATTCGACTTGACCCTCTTTCTAATCTAGAGAATGCTGCACTGACTTCGCTTACGCAAGCAGCATAACACTCTTGTAGAATATTGTGCCATTACGTCTCAGATCAGCAGCTCGGATGATCTTTTCCATCATTAGGTTGAAAAAGTCGCACGATAAGGAATCACCTTGTCTGAAACTTCGTTTGGCAACAAATGGTGGGATAGGTCCTTCCCGATTTTAACTGCGCTGCTGGTGTTACTCAGTGTGATCTTGCAACATCGTATTAGTTTTGCAGGAATACCAAACTCAAACTTGGTAGGTGTCGACGTGTTTTTCTTGAGTCTTCTCCAAGATTTGTCATAGCGTGAAAATCTGATCGATGGTGGACTTTCTAGGTCTGAATCCACACTGATAAGGTCTAATCAGTTCGTTTAAAATGGGCTTCAATCTTTCACATAAAACGCTTGACAGGACCTTATATGCGGTATTAGGAAGACGCATCCCACGGTAATTGGCACAAATAGAGGGATCACCTTTCTTGTAGATTGTGATCACCTAGGATCACTAGGATCACCTTTCTTGTGCATGATCACATGCACATCTTAATACATAAAAGGCAAGCATGCTGCTCTGCACAGAGTATTTTATTAATTATTTTTTGACAGTCAAGTAATTTTACAAGACACACTGTTCTCAAAAATGTTCAGCCTGAAAGTATGCACAGAAAATATATTTGCTACTTATCAGTGACAATATTGGGTTTTTGCAATAGTACGTTTTTGTTCTAACTACCTCTTTTTTTTATCCGTCTATAAAAAAGTTATGACGAATTTAATGAAACTCTTTTGAGTCGATTTGAGTCGATTGTACCAAAAAATATAATTGTATCAGCCGCAAAACAACACCACCTATTGACGGTTGCAAGGCCAGTGTGTTGTGTATGAATATGATTGTTACAAAACTCGAGTTTTTGCACTTTTATACTTGAACTTATTTTTCAACACTGCTTCAATACGTAAAGTGTTATTTAAAGTGTTACATTTGTATTTTGCAAAAATCAAGTGTATAAAAAAATTAAGCTTTAAAAAGAGAAAAAAGTGCTTTCGGCAAAAGGCTTCAAAAGGGAAGTGTGCGGAGGACCTGTCGTAGGACAGGCTTTTATTCTAGTATAGATAATTACAGCACAAAAAATCGTCAAATTAATAAAAGAAAAACAGCCCGAGTCCTTTTTTGTCACAAAATCGAACATAACTTTCATAAAACCTGAATGGACACATTGGTTAATTGAGCCCTTGGGGCCGTGAGCAGCTGCTGACCCTGCTGCATGTCTAATCCAGCCCCGATGATGATGATAATGATGTTTGCGTTTTTTATGTGTGCTCGTGAATATTATTTTTTTTTAATTTTTTGTTTTACCTACATACTAATTTTTGAATTTCCTCGGTTAGCCGATTTGTTGTGTTTTTATTTTATTTCACTTTTTTACAAAACTCTAGCTTTCGATTTCAACTTCTTTTGTTGCTATTGTTAACCTTTTTTTTCTCTGCTGGCCATGGCGTGTGATAATTTTTCCAGCCATGGTATTGGATTATCCTAAAGCGGAGTCACAATGTAGGTACTCGTATAACTACGAGTATATTTACTTAAGAGATTAACAATTGCAGTATTGTGAATTTTCCGCAGCCAGAATTTAAATATTTCATTGTTTGGTTGCCACTCAATGTGGCTTTCTTCACAAATTAGTGGTGATAGCAGGAAAAACCTGAAAGCTAACTCATCCATGCTGATTAGGCTTTGCCGTTGCTGGTGTACTCACAGCTTTGGTTTGGACAAAAAGACACAAACTGGTTTGTTTCTAGGAAATAGTATACCATATAAAGCAGTATATGGCGTTGTTAAATTAATTTTTTGAAGATGATAATGATGATGATCGTTCCTTTTCTGTGCTTTTGGAGGACATTACATAATCTTAGCTCATTTGCTGGCATCAGTGCTTAGCGCATCCATATAGTGAGGCCGGTGTATCTGGTACACAGACGTTGTCTGTCTATGCTTTAAAAATGCCTTTGTCGCGTTGCATATTTTTTTTGTTGTTTGTGAGTTCAGATATTATGTGCAGCAGATGCACAGATACTTTTGTTGACTATCTGTTTGTTAAATAATTGTGGTTTATGTGTGTGGGTGTTGCACTTCTCTGTATGGATGAGTGTTATATTTGGGAAGCTTCTTGCTTTTGTTTAATTTTGTGCAACACTTTCTTTTTAATTTTTACAAATACTAGAAGATTGTATCTTATAAATGCACAACACTCATTAATAACTCGTTCGCAGGCATATTCAATATATTTGTTGCAGCAAAGTTATGTAGTAAATGATGGCTTCATACCAAATTTGTGTGCTCTATCATGTATTTTTTGAAAGCTAAGTCAAAAAACGTTTTAAGTTGTATGGGAGGTGGCACTTACCTTTTTCCAATGTTCATAAATTTTTTTAGTGAGATGGTGTTAGTAAATGGTGATTTTGTACGAACTTTCCATAGTAATTGTATAAATTTTAGTATTTAAAACATTTAATTGATTCGGTTTCGGAGGTGTAACGTATTTTTTTACAATGTCAATAGGTTTATTACAGCACAATTGCATTAGTAAATGATGGCTTCGTACCAAATTTTCATGCTCTATCTTATATATTTTAAGAGATAGCTCAAATAAACGATTAAAGTTATGTGGGAGGTGTCAATTTTCCAATGTTCATATTTTTTTAAAGTTTTATGGTGTTAGTAAATGTTAGTTTTGTACCAAATCTCAATGCTTTATCGTAAAAACTTCTTAAGGTCCAATTATAATAGACGTAATGTAAAGTAACGAAATGTTGTCAACTGTCATCGGGACGGGACGTAATGTCAGCAAACGTTGTAGCAATTATAATAGGCAGTAGCCAGGCAACTGTTTGTCGTAAATAATTGCACGTTCCCGTTCAAGTTCAATTAAAACTTCGACATCCATAGCTGTGGATATATAGAACTATCACATTAATAACGAAAACGCAACAAAAAGCGTAGTTCAACAATATAAAATAGCGCAATAATCGAATCTAACCTCAATGTTTAGTTGTTCTTTGAACAGACGTAATGTAAAGTAACGTAGAAATCGAAATCCAACGGATCTTTACGTCCCTTTACATTACGTTACGTTTATTATAATCACTTGTATAAGAAAGTATTGTTTGAAACAATAAGTGAAAGAACACACTGCTCAATTGACATTAGACCACATTACGTTAAGTCTATTATAACTGGGCCTTTACGTGACATTACGTAATATTTTAACATATTTTTCTTTGGTTAAAATAGCACTAATTCGATGAATCGGATCAACTCCGTTCCAGGAAAATCATCTCCAAGCATTTATCGACCCGCCACCAGTGAAAAGTATTTCTGATGTCCAACTCGCACATGCTTTCGCAAACTCCACGCGCCATTTTCTTTGCTTAGATGAATAGCATTACAACCCATCTTTCATTTGATCATCTTTCAGGAACATTTCATTTGATCAGCAATGTTCTGGTACTAAAGTTTTGACGCTTGGAGCTCAATAATAGCTCTTCTTATAGCTGGAGTACAGGTCTCGGCTTTCCCATTTTTTATATCAATAAAATTTTAATTATTTGAACTCAAAACACTCTTGGATTTGTTACTTATCGATTTATTAAAGAAAACGATAGTTTGCACAAATTTTAATGATTTTATTACTGACCACTGAATATGATTCTAATAAATTGTCTCTCTTAATCACCATATAAACACATTTAAACTCTTTTTTGTTGCGGAAGGAAAAAACCCATTTTTTTTTAGCACAAAATATTAACGGTGAATAAAAACGCGATTTGACAAATGATTTGATAAGCGGTTTGAAATGTGAACAGCCCTATTCGCGAACAAACATTGGCCGCCATCTTGTACGTTCAGGCATGGTAAACAGCAATTTGTGCATTTGGCCGAACATCAATAAATGCAGGGTTGATAACTCCTTATTTTTATATTAGTACTAAAACTTATACTCCGTTTTTCAACAACATATGGTTTGCCACTCCATAACAATATATTACTCGTATTAGTTATTATAGAAAATACGTGTGTTTAACTTAAGGGCCCATTTAAGTTTTTCGATGAACAAAAATGAAATGTTTTCACAATTTTCGTGTGTCAATAAATTTCGTAAATTCTAAGTCAATTTAATAAAAATTGCTACCAAATTGTATGCACTTATTAAGCAAATGCAATTGGTACTTTCAGTCGTTCGATTTTTATTTTAGAGAAATACTTTTTATGTTATAACTTTAAAGAATTGCTTTTAGTCACATATCGAATTTTCAACTACCATTTTGGTTAATATCCACATTTTTCTAAAATCTTCGATTACAAACTCAAAAAGTTTCCGCAGAACCTAAAATATTTTTTTTATTTTATTTGAACGATCTCTTTTGCGGACTCCTGCTATATTAAATAATATTTGCTATCCATAAGCTCAAAATTTTCATTAAAAGTTATATAGTTATTATTAAATGTTTGTTGTAACATTAAATTAATGTTACAATCAGTTGCAATTGTAACCGCAAACAGTTCAGTCGTTTTTAACCCGCTCTTACATTTAACTTTCAAGAATTTGTGCTTGTTTCTTTCGGCTTGCAATTTTAATCACCTAAAATTCAATAAAAAAAAAACAATAAAAATTATCCAAAAGACCTTTGTAAAAAATTAAATAAAGTAAAAAAAACACACACACATTTCACTGGATCAATAGTTCATTGTGCTATTCTATTTGTTCTCTGACCTATATATATGTGCAGTTGCATATAAGTGTGCCGCGAAAAAGTGTGAATATCGCAATAAAGCAACAACATTAACAATAAGAAAAAGTGTGAATATTGCAATTAAGCAAAAACAATAACAATAAGAGAAACAGCCCACTCCAACTTTTAAGTGCACCTGAAATAAGTGCAAATATCAAAAGTAAAAAAAAAAAACTTTTTATAAACAACCAAATAAAGTAAACAATAAACAATGGAACCTGCTTGTGCCAAAATTAACTGCTCTATTGAGGACAAAGGTGCAATTAAGCTAAGTTGCAATGGTCTTTGCGGAAAATCTTACCACGGCACTTGTGTGGGAATGACTAAAAGAAGTTTAAACTACTTTCAAGAATACACATCACATTTTAAATTCTTCTGTGATGAGTGCATGGATCTATCACTATCCCATGTTATGCTCGCCATAAAATGTCTTAGTGACTCCTTGAACGTGATGCATTCGGCTAATAAGCAAGTCATCAGTAAAATACCAAATTTTGAAATAATGACTCACGTATCCGATGATCTTGCAAGGGTAGAGTCCATCTGCAAAGCAAATAACTCGGATATCTCAAATGTTTCTAAAAACTTGAGAATTCTAACAGATTTAGTCAAAGATAGCGAAAAAAATTTTATTTGGAAAACGGCCATAAGCGAGCTTAATATAGAAGTAAAAAAAAAGCCTCGACGTTTTAAAAAACGATAATACAGCCAAAAATATACTGAGCATGCTAACATCTTTGCGCTATGATGTGGATATCGCACTTCAGTCAGGCAAACCCCAACCATCACCTCCGCAATCAGATCCAATGCTGGAAATATTACATCAAAAAATAAGTGATATCAGTGATGATCTTGAAGTGTTTCGAGTGACGCTTGCAGATGTAGTGGATGAAATAAGATCTGCACCCAATAGAGCTGAAATAAGTTATCCACAAGCCTCTCATCATAACTCTTCCTCTATTTTCGAGGAAATAATGGAAGCATCTATTCGTTTGCCACAGGTCACCTCTTTACCAGCTAATCTGAATTCTTTAACTGCCTATGACACTACGGAACATATAACACCGATTGCTACTCCTCAAAATATTGCAATGAATCCACCCCAAATCGGATCTCCACCATCAACAGTACCCACAATAGCTCATTCTATTCGTTCATCAACAATTTCTCCAAAACAAAACAAAAATACCAATAACTCACAACCTGGATCTCCCTCTGCCACTTCACCTCGTGACTCACCACCAATTGCAGCCCCTCGTAACAACTTAATCCATATGTTTGGAACGTCATGGACTTCAACTCAATGGCAGAATAGAATAAAGAAACTCCATGATTCTAATGAAATTGACAAGACCACTCTGTTCATTAAGGGCCCATCAGTTAAAACAACTATATCCTGGATGAGCACTTACTTTCGTAATAAATTTGGCATATCTATTACAAACTGTTCAAAGATATCCAATAAAGCAAAAAAATTCTGCAGTTTCAAACTAAACATCCCAAGTCAATATGCGTGGATGTTCTTGAACAACAGCGGTGAGAGACACGGCGAATGGTTAATAACCGAATGGACGAATAAGCCTGGGAAAAAGTCTAAAACATCAAGATCTTTACAAAGTTCTGGCAGTTCAAGAATCGAATCTTCTGAAAGGAATCCTAACATTAACAAGAATCCATTATCTAAAAGTAATTATAGTTCTTGCTCTAACTCTTTTACATATATAAATTCCCGTCCTAATTCTAAATCTAAGTTAAATTCTTATTCTAATTCTAATCATAATTCTAAGAATCCTCTATATAAAAGAAATGTAAACCTACCTGTTCTTGAATCCAAACCTTATTCATCAAACAAGTTTGTGCAACCTAAGTCCCACCATAATTCAGATTCTAATTGGAATCTGAAAACTAGCATTTTCCCCATATTTTCCCCCATAATTAACCAGAATACGGCTTCATCTTATAATAAGATGATTACTGGAAGCAATCTAGCACCTAAACCGCCAACTCATCAAACACGTAAACGGGTTTCATTTAATCTTAACAATAATGAAACCAATTGTGAGAAATATCCAAATTTTATCCATTCTCATACTCTTAATCCTTCACCACCAACCGGAAGTGGTTTACCAAAACCATCTTCTGTTTCAAATGAGCTTTGCAATCAACCTGGTAGTCCTACGTCATTTTTAGACCCCCTACTTCCTCCAAAAGTGAAATTGACACTAAACTCTTGCGAAGGCACTGAGAGCAGATATGCCCTTTCTCGCCTCAGGGAGAACAACGTTTATAACAATGTTCGCCTGTATCTCGCTTATATGTATAAAGCCCCTGATTCAACATGCATTGAAGGCAAGACCAAAACTAATCTTAGAGTACTAATTCAGCAAGAAGGTCTTCCTACCGGTGTTGAAGACTTGCGTAATTTATTTGTCCGCTTTCACGAGCACCTCGGTGTAACGGTTGATCAAGTCAAGGTGGATCTGGAAACCTATGGCGCTCATGTCAGAGCTAAACATGTTTCTCTTCTTCAAAAATCTCGTAAAGAGCAACAGCAATATTATCGTTCCTAACTCTTCTTTCTTAAATATATTCTACCATAACTGTGGCGGCATGAGAAGCAAATTAAACAAACTTTATGTTGACGCTAAATCATGCCACTTCAATGTCCTAGTATTCACTGAGACATGGCTAAACGAAACCTTTAATAATGAGGAAATTCTTGATAGCAATTGGACTGTCTTCAGGAAGGATCGGGACTACTCCTCAACAGGTCTTTCTCGAGGAGGTGGTGTCCTTGTAGCATCTCACAATTCCCTTTCAAGTGAGCTAATAGACACACCTAACCATAAACTGTTCGATCACCGAATTATTAGAGTTTGTTCAGGTAAAAGTCTCAATGTGTACATAGGCGTCGTTTACATTCCTCCCGGCTCAAGTGAAACAACATACAACGAGCTATGTGAAACACTGACCACCTTTACCTCCTCCCTAAAAGAGGAAGATAAAGTTGTTATTCTTGGTGACTTCAATCGCCCAAATATATCTTTTGTCACCGACGAAAACGACAACTTTCTTCTTCCTGTAAATCTTTCTAATGCCATAGACTTTAACTTACTTAGCACCTTTTATGGCAGTGACTTGCAGCAAGTCTCTTCTGTACAAAATCAGAATGGCAGATGGTTGGACCTAATTTTTACTAACTCGTATGAAGAAGTGAAGGTTAGTCCATGCATGGGAGCAGAAAATTTATTAACCAACACTGTTCATCATACAGCCTTAAAAGTTGTTTTCTCTGCTAATAACATCAACTTTACCCAGTCTTATAATAACACCATTGCGTACGATTACCTCAACGCCGATTATGAAAGAATAAAATGTTATCTTAGTTCTCTAAATTGGAATCATATTCTATTCAATTTAGATTTAGACAGTGCTGTCTCTATATTTTATCAGCACATTTTTACCGCTATCGAAAGTTATGTGCCAATAATAAAGAAAAAGAATAAGCTCACAGAACCATGGCTAGACAACAATCTCAGATTTTTGAGGAATCAAAGAAATAAAATCTACAAACTTCTCAAAAACACTGATAATATAAGCGATGAACTGAAGCTTAGATATGACGAGCTATCAAGAGAGTTCTCTATCAAGTCAGAAGAAGCGTACAAGTTGTACACGAACATCATCGGAGAAAAAATTGTCCAAGAGCCGAGAAAATTCTTTGACTTTGTTAACATGAAGCGCAAATCTAGCGGCTATCCATCGTCTATGTTTAAAGGTAATGTCACTTCGTCCAATTCTCTTGAAATAAGCAACTTGTATGCCGATCACTTTAAGGAGGTCTTTTGTCTTCCTACCACCTTATCTGAAACTTCTCCTAGCTCAACTATTATAGTTGATAGTTTATATTTAACCCAGGAAGAGATTTCTAATGCAATAAAAGAACTGGATATATTAAAGGGACCAGGACCAGACTTAATACCTACAAGCTTTTTGGTGCGATGTTTAGACCAACTGCTATTGCCATTACACATAATCTTTATCGAATCACTGGTTTGTGGGACATTTCCTTCATTATGGAAATCATCCCATCTTACGCCAATTTACAAGAATGGTGATAAAAGATCAGTTGAAAATTATAGAGGCATAGCAATCTTGTCAGCCATTCCAAAACTTTTTGAAAAACTTATTTGTGAAAAGCTAACAAGTTTCATAAACACACGTCTAAATGAGCAGCAACACGGGTTCCGAAAAGGGCGATCTACCTCCACTAATCTCATGATTATGGTATCAGATGTTTTAGTCAAAATGGAAAAAGGGCACCAAATAGATGCTGTTTATACTGATTTTAGTAAAGCTTTTGATCGAGTTGATCACAACATTCTTATATATAAGTTAGAAAAATTTGGTGTTGCAGGGTCCATACTAAGTTGGCTAAAATCATACTTAAACGGCAGATTCCAGTTTGTTAAATTCCAGGGAGTTCTATCGAAAAAAATTGCAGTCTTCTCGGGAGTTCCGCAAGGTAGTCATCTTGGTCCTCTTCTTTTCAACATATTCATATCCGATCTGTCAGAAGTTCTTAACGATATCCCACATCTTATGTATGCAGATGATTTAAAAATGTACTATTCAATTCAATCAGATGTAGATGTAAATTTTTTGCAATCAAAATTGTTGTCTCTTGAGCAATGGTGTTTTCAAAATAAACTACATCTTAATGTCAATAAATGCAATGTTATTAGCTTTTCTCGTAAAAACAACGTAACATTACATACCTACCACCTCAATAGTATCGAACTAAAAAGGGTCAACCATATAGTGGATCTTGGAGTTGTCTTAGATTGCAAGATGCGCTTTAATCTGCACTATGATAAAATTGTGTCCAGGGCCAGCAAACAGCTCGGTTTTATAAAAAGACGTGCAAATGAATTCAAGAATATATGGGTCACTACATCCTTGTACCGTGCATTAGTGCGCCCAATACTTGAATATGCATGCATAATTTGGAATCCATCTTTCGATTCCCATAGAGAAAGAATTGAGTCTATTCAAAAGCAGTTCTTACTATACGCGCTTGGAGATATGTACAATCCCCATGATTATTGTAGCCTTCCATCATATGAACATAGACTCAGCCTTTTAAATTTGATGCCACTATCAACAAGAAGATCGTTATTGGGCTCATGCTTCACATTTGATGTAATTAATGGTGCTATTCACAGCGAATATATTTCTAATATGATTTCCTTTAACGATCCAATTAGGCGCACTAGGCATACTCGATTGTTAACTGAATATCAGCACCAAACTACATATGCAAATAATGAACCCATCAATCGTTGTTGCAGAGTATTTAATAATATCTCTATATACTACTCACCTTCTATGTCCAAATCCTCTTTCAAGCAAACCCTATATAAATCACTCAGAAATCAGAATTAACACAGGCCTCAGATAAACTACATACATGTATGGATTTATATGTATAAGCATTTAGTTTAATAAATCAAAATTCTTTAACATCCCTCTCCAAATCTCCCATTTACATCCTTTTGTCCTTATAGTCTTTAAGAATAATATATATACATCGTATCTTAAGTGTGTATATAGTCTTTCTTGTTTTCCTCCTCTTCTCTTAGTTTTGACATGGTTTTTGAAATCATGTCAATCCGGTGGGCGGAGTATGCCCACTAAGAGCACCAAATAAAAAATAAAATAAAAACAAGGAAAGGGGAGAAGAAAAACAAAAAACTTAGTAATAAGTAAACAAAACCTGTTAGAATAAGTTAGAATAAGTAAATTGCATTGCCTTGTTTGGCCAATAAATAAATAAAAAAAAAATTACCTCAAATAAACAGTCGCTTTAAAATGAAACTTTAAATATAGGGTTTTTCCGCTTAAAAAACTTAATTTGGCCCTTTACACAACACATTTATATTGCAGCAAAAATTAGCACAACGCTATAAAAAACATAAATTACTACATATTTTAGTACTTTTCATAAATTATTCTCTTAAGGTCCAGTTCTAATAGACGTAATGTAATGTTGTCAACTGTCGTCGTGACGGGACGTTATATAAGAAAACGTTGTAGCAATTATAATAGGCAGTAGCCAGGCAACTGTTTGTCGTAAATAATTGCACGTTCCCGTACAAGTTCAATTAAAATTTCGTCATCCATAGCTGTGTTTATATAGAACTATCACATTAATAACGAAAGCTTAACAAAAAGCGTAGTTGAACAATATAAAATAGCGCAATAATCAAATCTAACCTCAATGTTAAGTTGTTCTATGAACGTAGAAATCCAAATTCAACGGATCTTTACGTCCCGTTACATTACGTTACGTTTATTATAATCACTTATCATATCGTTCATTATAATAACTAAGAAAGTATTGTTTGAAACAATAAGTGAAAGAACATACTGCTCAATTGACATTAGACCGCATTACGTTTCATTTATTATAATTGGACCTTTTGCTAAGACATTTAGACGATTTGATTTGTATGGGAGGTGCCAAGCCCCCTTTAAGAATGCCAATAAGTTTGTTTCAACAAAGTTATGGCTTCATGCCAAATTTGCATGCTCTATCGTGTATAGTTTATGGGCTTAGTCATCAAATAAACAATTGAAGTTATATGAGAGTGCCAGTCTCCTTTTCCACGCGTACTATGTATGCGTTATATTAACTTTGTCACTCCGCTTTTAAAGCCCAAAAAGAGGCTTGGCAGGTATAGAAGAGTATATATATTCATTCTTGATCAGCATAATCTCCTTAATTGATTTAGCCATGTCCAGACAGACGTCTGTCCTCATGATTACAGCCGTAATTTTAGAGCTATGGCAATTAAATTTGATATTTTGAAATTAAAGTCGGCCTTTGTAGTCTTGTGGAGAGTGCGCTAGACTATCAACCCAGAGGTCCCTGGCTCAAATCCGGGCTTGGGCATGGTTCTTTTCACTTTCTTTGTCCTTTCTTACATTTAAGAATTATGGAAAACTAAAAATCCACAACTTAATTGTGGAAAATATGGAATTAAAGGACAGGAACACAACTAAGGACTGGAAATGCTTGCCGAAGTTAAGGCATAATACTAGCCTCGGTTAAAAGCAATCGAAATTGTCTTTCACGGTTGTTTCGCCTAATTAATAATTCACGTATGGTTACAATCAATTCCTCTAAATAATCTATCACTTTCCTTTCAGAGACCAAGCCTTGTTTGTATAAGGCGCATGCCTTGGTTCTTTGATCCTTAAAAAAAATTAAGATTTTATCGAAAAATAAAGATCAAGTTTGAAAATAAGTCCAATCAGATGATAACCGCGCCTACCTCCCACAGAAAGTGTTTATATAAAAAATCTCTTCAAAGCCCACAATATATTATCTTTGATGACTTGAAATTTGCACATAAGCTTTGATCCTAAGCATCCACTCTAAGTTCAAAATTCTGTATAATCAAATTAAAACCTCGTCTACCTCCCATACAAAGTGACAATGTGAAAATATCTTCAATGTCCAAAAAAAAAAATTATTTTTATCAATAATAATTGTGCATATAAGCTGAGTTTGAAATTTGGGATGATCGAATGAAAAATTCGCCTACCTCCCATGCAAAGTGACGCCATTAGTATATCAAAATCTGTATAAATATCCCAAAAATGAATGAAATAACTTGTTTTAATAGGGTTGAATATATTAATTATATATATATATATATATATTAGAGTGGGGCGATTAGTATGAAAGGAAAAAAAGTGTTAATGAGCGCTTCGCGTTTCTGATTCTTGGGATTGTACTGAGCGAAAAAGTCCACTAGACCATACGTCTACGGTGAAAATCGAGCTTCCAGATTTTGACTTGCAGTTTTTTCTCAGACATTTGTCACGTTTTTTTTTTTAATATTTTGGCCTATAACAGCCAAACCATTGAGATTTTTGTCTTAGTATTGGATCGAAAAAATGGTGATTTTTTGAAATGTTTGTATGTTTGGAGGTTCCAGGGAGTGTGCCACTGGCATGGATGGATCGGCCCTCCAAAGTTAGTGGGGATCGGTCATACATTTAGAATCGATTGGAGCACTCTAAATGGGTCAAAGAGGGATTTTTCAAAATTTTACCCTACGGGACAAAAGTCAAAAGTTGGGGAATTAGAATCGACCCGCCCTAATATATATATATACATGAATTATATTAGAGTGGACCTTATTTGTATGGGGAAAATTTCCAGCACTTCATGGAGCGTCCCAAGCGCTCAAATTGCGCTAATGGATGAAAAAAAATTTGTTTACAATTTTAGTAAGATCGGATGCATATAAACCTGTGCGCACACGGCTTATATGGGTGCATGAAAGAAAAAATTTTTTTTTTAATATTTTCATTTGCAATTCCATTTGGAATAAGGAAACAGTTAAGAATTTTTGTTTTTTCCAAAAATTTTTCGATTTAATAAGGGTATTCAACTCAAATTACTTGAATAACTCAGGGGGACAAAATTTTTAATTTTGGATTTTTCCAGCAATATTTGTATTATTTTCGACTAACTTGGTGCGCTGATTTCAAAACTATTATTAGTTTTTTCCTAACATCACCAGTTTTTGAGAAAAACGTACGTGAATTCGTTCGATGAAAACTTAAGTGAATTTTTACTATATCTGGTGATGCTAGAAAAATAAAAACAATAATATTTTTGAAATCAGCGCACCAAGATTAGTCGGAAATAATACAAATATTGCTGGGGAAATCCAAAAATACAAATTTTGTCCCCCTGAGTTATTTAAGTAATTTGAGGTGAATACCCTTATTAATTCGAAAAATTTTTGGAAAAAAAATCTGAACTTTTTCCTTATTCCAAATGGAATTGCATATGAAAATATTAAAAATAAAAAAAATGTTTTTTTCTTTCATGCACTTGTGCAAACTTTAAGCCGTGTGCGCACGGGCTTATATATGTGCATTCGATCTTGCAAATTTTTCAAGAATTTTTTTTATCATCAATTACAACAGTTTGAGCCCTTGGGGTAGTCTTTTTAAAATAAGGTCCACTCTTATATATATATTAGAGTGGATTTTATATATATAATAGGGCGGGTCGATTTAAAAATCGCCTATTGCTCAGTGAAAATCGTATTCTAGGAATCAAAATAAGAAACTTTGCCCGACGAACTATACCTCTAAAACGAATTCTAATGCCTCAACTTTTGACTTTTGTCCCGTAGGGTCAAATTTAGAAAAATCCCTCTTTGACCCATTTAGAGTGCCCCAATCGAGTCCAAATGAATGACCGACTCCCACTAACTTTGGATGGCCGATCCACCCATGCCAGTGGCACACCCCCTGGAACCCCCTGTTCTCAGATTGTTGGAAGAAAAAGCTTTGCAGTGCTTTTTCTTTACAACATAACTAAAGTAATAGTTTTGAACTGTTTTTACTATTAGTTATGTTTTACGTTGTTTGTAACTTTTATATGTTTAATACAAACTTTATAAAAAAAGTCAAATATGCAAAAAATTTGTAAAAAACTATTAATGACTTCAATTGAGAGCTTTTATTAGCTGTAAGTTTAAAATTAAAAAAAAATATATATATAAATTTGCGAACACGGACTTGCAGGGATTTTTTATGTCACATTTGCGAATTTTTACTCTCTTCGGTAGTGATATGAAGTCCGATCTGAGTTCGAAACGGATCCGAAAAAATGAAAAAAGCGATTCGCGTTTTTGAGAGGAATTTCATACGAAAAGCAATCCGTTTCGGATAAAATGTACGAAGAAGTGAGTCCGTCTCGAATTCGAAACGGATCCGTTGGGCACACTGGGTTAGTAAAAAGTTTCCATGCTCTATTGCATGTAGTTCAAGACCTAAGCCATAATAACGAGTCGAATTGTTTGAGATAATTCCGTACTAACTATTGGGTTGTTCGAAAAGTTATTTAATTTTTCTCAACGGGGGAGTTCATTGTATTTTTTCACAGCCAACTTCTCAATAAAGCTCACTTGTGAAAAAGTTTAATTCATTCTAAGCAGTAGTTTTGGTGCCTTTTCATATGAGAGCAATTTTTTTTTGTTTTTTTTTTATTTCAGTCAATGAACATTAGTTCTTACAGACTACAATTTGAGATATAATTATATTTAATCTTAAAATATTTACAGCAATCTTAATAAATATTATTTAGCAAATATCTGAGAGAATTCTTTGAATTTGCAAAATCAAAGTTACAATGTAGCATAAAATTATTGAAGTCTAGCATAGCCCTAATCATTGGTGCTATTTCGCCAAAACTGCCCTTTTTTCAATTGAAAAATGGAAAAATAAAACTTGTAGCTATAACTATGGTTTCTCTATACTATTTGGCCCCAAAATAGGTTAAAATCGATTGAGGCCACGCGGTATGACGTCATGACATTGATTTGTTTGCACTTTGTGTGTTTTGGAGTGGTTACAGGAATGACACAAAATGTCAATGAAATGAAAAAATCATCTTTATTTGGAGATTTTTTTATCATTTATTTGCTAACTACTTCAATATGTTATACTCAATTTCGTGTTAGTCAATCACTAACTGAATACACAGTTGGTTACAGAAATGGCAATTTATTTTGATTTAAATATGAACAATATAACAAATAAGTTTAATTTTGCACTTGAGCTGCGCACTCAAAACCACTGGAGCATTTTTGAAAATTGAATACTAGGTATGTAAGTAGTGTTTAAAGCCTCTCTGAGAGAGCGCTTAAACGATACTTTTCTCTTAGTTTTGCTTACTAAAAGCACGACATTAAAGAAACAGTTAATTCGAGGGATAAAAAGTTTGTAAATGAAACATATGTTAAAAAATTTTGATAATTAATAAGAATGGCAGAAAATGCACACGGTATACATAATATTTTGACCTTGTCAACTAGATATAAAAATTTGGGAAGATACACTCATTGAATTGTTATAATTTTTATAGAGAACAGGTTACAGGAATGACGTTTTAGTCTTATTTTGGACATTTCCATCAGCAAAATTAATTGTTTAAATGTTTGTTACTACATAAAATTTCAGAAAAAACTTTTTGAGAAAGCAAGAGTAACAAAATTATTTTTTTTTTACTCAAAACTGTGAAGTCATGTAAATGGGCATTTTTGGCGGAATTGACCATATATGGGATGTAAAAAGCTGCATTTTCGCCATATGTTACTTTTTTACTATCGAAACGGTAAAAGTGCTGTTCAAGCAGGAGAAAATTATCCGACCCAGTTGGCTGTTTCCTTAAGGATTCATAAAGGATTCATGTACGAAAATTCCCTATCGCCAACGAAACTTCAGGAGTCGCCCATACAAATCGTGCAGGAAAATTTAATACAAGTGTCCAAATTTTCGCCGACGAAACTTTGAAAGAAAAATGCAAAAAATTTCGTCAACGAAAACAAGAGTGAAATATGTAGTAAATATCGCCAAGGAAATAAAATGGAAATTCTAAGGAAATTTCGGCAACGAAATCAAATCATAAATATGAAAGAAATTTCTGTAACGAAAGATGAAGGTAATTTCGTCAACGAAAGCATGATGAATTTTCTTGGGAAATTTCGCATCCGAATTCTTAATAGAATGATGAAATTGCGTTGATATTAATTTCAATTTAATATTATTTCATTCATATTATTATGTAGTTTATATGTTTGCAATTACTTATGCAGTAAGTAAAATAAAAATAAATAAAAGTATAATAAAGTTAAAGTTCGAAAAGTACATTGAATAAGATTAAATTCGTTACATAAATATTGCCACAATTTGGCCTTTTCAGTGCTGCACATGTGTGTTAAAAGATTAATTTAAAATAATTCATACATCTTTTAAAAATGGCTGACTATTGTTAATTTCTTTAAAATAAATCTGTAAACTTATTCAATTACAACATAAATTAAATAATTATTTAGGAAAACGAACAAAAAATAACAATAAAAAAGGATGTTTTTAAAACTATGAGCAGGATTGCATTACAAAATCCAAAAAGGTATTAAACTATGATGAGGTTTTGAGCTGCTTGGATTTATTTTTATCTTGTTTCTGATATCGGTTTTTTAATTTTTCGAATGTAACCCTTAAATCCTTTAAAAATTGCGCATGTGTTCCGTCGTCTTTTTGTGTTGTTTATGTAAATACAAAGTAATAAAAACAATTAAATATCTCTTAAGCTTACCATATAAGACCGAAATAAGAAGCGGATAGTCTCTGAAAGACTTTTTGCCTTTTGATCCATCGTAGTTAAAATCCTTAACCAAATTTTTTCCTAGGATTCTTTCAATATTGAAAATGTTTCCAGCCAAAAGTTGTTTAGTAATTGAGATCTGTAACATAAATATAGGATATAAGCCTTGCGACATCACCATTAAATGTTATTTAAATAACTTACAATCTCTAGTTTATTGCCTCCTTCCAATTGTTCTTCAATTCTCTTCAATTCCTCTTCGGTGTTAAACGGAAAACGTTTTGTAGGATAAGAAAAAACGCACATATTTCGTCGAAAAATGATATCATGTTCCCTTAAAATTGTAGCCATTTCATCCTGTCGCATCAACATAAGATCCAGCTTTGCTTCTGCTTCTATGGATTGCAAGTTTTCTTTCATCTCATCAAGATAACAAGAGTTAGTAATGCGAATTAAGTAAAAGTTTAAATTTTACCTTTTTTTCGGACTTTCTTTTTCCAAGTTGGATGCCATTTTGGTTTAATTTACTTGAAAGATGATAACGATCCATGGCTAAAAAACTCAAAAATACAACAAAAAAATTATAAAAAAAAATTTATTAAAAATCAATAAAAAAACCAAACATCGGGAGCTCGGGACATTGAGTCCTTCATCACGCAAAACTTGCAAAAGATTGTCCCCAAGATTCCTACTCACATTATGTTTAGTAAAAACTTCTTTTAGTTTCTCATCGAGCTTTATTTTCTTTAGCGAACTCTCTAGAACTTGTTCTGTTGGAATATTGTAGTGAAGACACATAATCATGTTATAGTTTATTGAACTACTCTAAGAACAATGACCACAATATGATATTGTGATATAGTATCATGTTATAATTTATTTAACCTACTTAAACTTTATCAAGTGTCAGCATAAAATATGAGCATGACTTTGTTCTTTAAGTTGATGACAAATGGATTGGAATGTGACTTCACTCATCTTTCATTTTATTTAAAAACCATATTAAAAAGTAATAAAGTAATCAGTTATCAATTGGATTTGAAGTAAGGTGTTCGATTTTCTCTACTGCATAATAATATATAGTTGCTCAATGTCCATTTCTACTTTCAGTTCACCGAAGTTTTTTTCTACACAAACGCCCCTTAATCGTTATAAGTATTCGGGCTTTTTCTTTAAAATTTCACGATTTACCTATTTTGCACAAACACTTGCCATTTTTTTATTATAAATACCCACCTTTTTATTATAAATTTTATTTAATTATACTTTTGCACAATTTTCCAACGTACGTTTGAACATTTGTTTGATAATGAATCAGCGTTGCCAGATTTGTGCGTAGCAAACCGTGAGGTCACATGCAGGTAAGAGAAAATTGTCAGAAAGTTCGTTAGTAAATCATTTAGAGGTCTGAAAATTCTTTTCGGATTCACAGACGATTATTCGTCAAGGCATTTCTGGCCTAGTTGGAATGTACTATATGCAGAAGTTGTAGTGACAGAACGCTAGTGTCATGCAGTGGCTTGCAAAATTTCGACTCGGCAATTTTGATGTAAAAGATGCTTCACTTTCTGACAGCCCATTTGAAGCTGATGAAGACACAATAAAAGAATTAATTAATTGATGCAAGCCGGCTGTAAGCATGTCGTGAGATCTCTGAGAGATAATTTTCATTAAAATAAAAACAAAAGTTCCGAAACGATTTCCCGAACAATCCAATAGTTTTTCTTTTACATAATATAATGGTTTTGATTTTTATATTGCTTTTGATTATTCACAGAATAAGTAATTCATCCAATTGTTAAGTTTGAAATATCTTTCATGCTTTCTGATCAAAGCTTGTATTCCGAGTGTATTTGTATATGTAACAAATTAAGGCCCTCATTTACCACTCTGCTTCTTTCATTCAATTGAAATGCATAGCAAATTCAAATTACGCGCTTTAACGCAATAACAGCAAACGTCGGTTACTCAGCAGAAAGCAGCATTGCTTTTTATTTGCCAATCTTAACGTCTTAACTTTGCGGATTTAACTTCTACTAATGCTTCACATTATCTAATTCGCTGCGATCATTAACACGTACGCGCTTGGTACTGGGTCAGTAGCGGCATGGCATAGTTTAGGTTTTTATTAGTCGGTAGTCTGTTATTATGACACATTAATTGGGCCAGCATAATTATAGTATATATTTACTACATAGTAGCATTGTTGATGCCAGATGCGCATTGATTGTTTTTGTTGTTTTGGTTGTGGTTGGTGCAGATAGGATTGTTTTATTGTTTTTTTTTATGTTTGGAAAAATGTTGAATTGGTAAATCAGCTTAAAATTAGTTACATAAGCATACAAATTTATATATTTATATTATTTTTTTATTCGAATAATTCTTTTTTTATTCAATAAGTGGTTATTTTCGGCATCATGCAAAAAATTCTTCTCACCGCAAAAAAAAAAAAATGTTGGTTTATAAAACTAACTTAAAGATTGATTACTTAAAATGCTGATCCCGTAATAAAGTGGCAAAAAAAACAAATCGCTGAAATCATGTTAATGTGATAAACCAAACCGTGTAACATTAGACCAGAGTTGCCAGGTGGCGGGTTTCCCCGCGTTTTTCGAATTTTTTGACTGTACCAAGATGGCGAGAAAATCATTTCCCATTTTCCCTATTTTTGAACTAAACTTAAATTAAAATCTTTTAAACGAAAATTAATCAAAATTCATTGTCTGTCGGCAAGGAAGTCTTTAAACTTTTAGCTTTGTAGAAACAGTCTCTATGGAAAAAATTTCTTTAGTTCTATATGTTGATCTAGGATGAAAATTGAATTCAAAAGTGAGGATATCTTAGATGGTATTATATGGGCATTTCTGCCGAAAGGTCCTACGTGACCAAAAAATTTAAACTTATTTAAAACTTATGATTTTATGATATTATCTAAGAGAAACATTTTAATTTTATAAATTTAAGCAATTTATGCATAATTCATTTACCATTATGATCAAATCGACTACTGTTTCACAAATGTAGTTTTTCTTTTTTGTAAATGTTTAGTAAATGTTTTACAGATTTTTTGTTTTAGTAAAAATGAAAGGTATTGGCTGCAGATAATGAAAAAATGATTGAGGCAAGGAAAGAAAAATATATTAAATATGTTTTTTAATTACTAAATTACGTAATTACTTAACTACCTAATTACTTATGCCCTGTTTAGGTAAAACGAAGCCTTCGGGACAAGCTTCGTTCGTTTTTCGACGTGATTTTCCTAAATTGGGTCTTTGACATTTTTTCTTGCGTCATCGTACAACATTACGTTGCTTACGTTTTTGAAATACTCCAACGTCAGTACTTGTCAAAAACATTATTGCAAGATTGTTTCAGAACAATAATAATTTTGCTCTCGTCAAATTGTGACGTCTCGTTCGGATTTTTTCGCTTACAAAGACCCAACTTTATACTGAGGTTACGTCTTCGTTCGTTACTGAGTCAGCGGTGTTCGTTTATGTCTGACATTCTTCATACATGGATCCAAAACAGCTGATTGCCGCCTATTGGACGATGCGTTCGTGAAATAGACTCATCGTTTGTTTTACCTAAACAGGGCATTAATCACCCAAATGAACTGTAATGGAAATTTAAGTAACGTAACGCCTGTAACGGCATGCCAAATCAAATAGTCTAATAAAAAAAACCAGAGAAGCTGTTTAAATTGGACCACTTGGAAAATAAACTTATATTATTTCAAATCCTTCTGCAAAAAGTCTGGTTCTCTGAATTGGAATTTTGCAAATTTCGTAATCCAAGTCAAAAATAACTTCTGTTTTTTGTAACGTAACGCCAGCAAATACTTACATCTTTAAATCTTTAGGGTCGAATGTTGTCATTGTTTTTACTTTATATAGTTTTACTTGATTACTACGCAAATATAAAAAACCTTTTTAAAATTACACTTTCTCATTTTTTTTAAATATATCTTCCTAAAAATATCTTCGTACGTAAATTAGTTCTTTAAGTAAAAGTATTTTAAAATGAAATTTTTAATATTTTTGTTTCAATTTTTTCATCTTCAAAGTTTTACATAGAACCAAAACTATATTTTACTGGTACTTAAAAAAAATTATATTGTAAATTTTAAATATAAAACATACAAAATGCTCGTTTGAGGTTTAATCAATGTCAATTTAGGAGGATTTTGCGATATCTTCTTAGTTGCGGACTTTCCACTCATCACAAGTGGACTTGAAAATAACAAAATTTAGTTTTTTTGAATTTGGAGCTGGAGAAATTTTAGAATAAAATACATGCCAAACTTTATAAGGTAAAATGAGGTACCTTGCACTTTGAGGCACATTTGACTTTGGCGTTTTCGGTGTGAGCGCACCATAATATTAGTAAATTTTATTTGAGGAATTTGGCAGCATTGTATTTTACCAAACGTTACCAAGGTATATATAAGAAGGTAGTGTTAGTAGATGAAATGATCTCTTGTTGTGGGTACCTTAGCTGTCAAAATCAGTTGTTTACGAACAAAAGCAAAGCAAATAACGAAAGTTGTCAATAACTTGTCAATAAATAGAATTATGTTGTGAATGTTTGTGTTTCAAATTGATTTATTTAAATGGATTTTAGAAACTTTTATTGTTAACAACTTTAGAAGTTCTTGCTTATCCGTCCTTCTTGGCTAAACGCACAATGCAATTATAGGATTCATCCATACGTCTGATTTCGCCGCAGATGGCATATGTCTTGGAACCAACGGTCATGCGGCGCCGGTTTCTGCATCAACACCGACGAAGCTCAACTGCACAGAAGTGTGGTCCTTGGCAAGAATGATTCTGTTGGATTCATAGCACTTTCTGGGGCAGCACAAATCAACAGACTATCTGGCGTCGTTTTTCATGTTTATAGATTTTTTATGACACACGGCAAATGGAGCGAATGGGGTTGAAAAAAAATGTCATTAAATTACTTGCGAACAGTTTAAAATATTTCGCAACATTTATTTAATGATAGCTTCACGAGAAATAAAAAAAAAACTTTAGCAAGCACAAAAATGAAAACTATATAAATTTCACATACACATAATTTACACATTTGACAGTTTTTTCTAAGCTTTTATTTATTGTGTTTTACTCTGTTCTTATGTTTGACAGCTAAGGTACCCACCTCTCTGTGACGACACTACCATGTTGAATATACCTTGAACGTTACAAAGTTTCACAGTTCTTGCATAACGACTATGACCCTGTTCTCACTCGCCTTAAAAAAGGCAGAGTAATGGCGTTATTTTGACACTATGCATCTGTCAGGTGTTCTTACTACCGACTTTTTTAAGCCCGCCTTATTTTGCATTCCGAGAACAGTCCATAAATGTGGTGTTAAATTTCGGAGAATTCATTACTTTGTAAGTCTTAAATTAAACAGCAACGCAAACAGAAAACCCAACCAATGCAAAACAAAATTTATTTGCGCTAAAACATAAGAGAACCACGAGGAAAATGAGGCACAATGAAACTTCAAAGTAACAGACGTCAAAATGAATCGCAAAATTTTTAAAATTTTTGAAAATGCTGCCTCACGTAACTTGTCACCTTCCCACTTCCCACCTTACCTGTAGACGTCAAAATTAATCCGATGATCCGCCTAACGTAAGGCGCGTGAGAACAGGCTCTATAAAAGCAACACGTGTTTTTGTCTTCGGCAGTGCGCATGGTGTAAGAAATAGAGGTGTTAGTGAGTTTTTGACAACGCCATGAATTTCATTGCTTCTGTCAAAAAATTGTGAGCGAAAGAGCGGAACTGTTGATAGTTGTCAAATTGTGTTATTTGTTTGAGTTGCTAGATGATGTGCTATAGTTTTTATTGCGCGAATTAAGTGTAAATAAATATTTAATGCAATTAATTGTGCCGTGTTGTGTTGACAAAAAGTTATTGCAGTTGTTTTCGCCGATTCGCCAAGTTTGTCATTGAATGTTTTGGCAATTTTATCAGAAACGTGTGATAGAAGGTGCCGCCGACATGAAGCTTTGGCCAGCATGCAAATTGTCTTGCATTCACACCGTTTTTTTTTTTCATAACGCACAGCGTCTCATATATTTTTTATTGTTTTCCATATCACTTCATTCTCACTTTAATCTCAGTAAAAATCGTATAAACTTGCAGAAAGACACGAATTTAACAAAATTTGTATTCATTGCAATTCACCATCAGCTGTTTTTGACAAAAGCGGGGAAACATAACACTAACACCTCTATTTCTTACACCATGGAAGAGCGTAACTGGAATTGTCCTGCATTTATGTCTAAGAAGATTGTAATCGAGTTTTAATTGATATTAAAAGTGTGTTTTACAAAGGGTAAGTTTACAAAGGGTTACTTTATTTATTTGAAAATTTAAATGAATTTTATTAAAACTAAATTAAAAGCAAAAATATAAAGAAAAAAAGTCGCCGAGAGCTTATGGGGTACATTCATGGTATACGGATAGAGGTAGCTGCAGCGCTGACTGTGCTCTCTTTCCGTACTGCCATATCTGTCCAATTCAGCTGTGTGGTGAATGGAAACAAAAGAAAATTATTCAAAAGTTTTGCTTCGTTTTGACATTTCCGGCAGTATGCTCTCATCTGGTGCATATACCTGTATTCTTCTACCATGGGTACACTTGACGATTTTGAAAGAGGCACTTTTAACATATGTCAACTGTACTCCATAGTTACCAATTCATTAGAAATTTAAATTTGTAAAATATTTATGCATAGTTGTTGCACAGAAATGATTCGAAATTACAAAAAAAAAAAAAGAATCAATCGCTGTGATATCGATGAGGAAAATATGAAAAAAGCGCTTTTAGACATCAGGAATGGGACTGAAACTCAATAATCAGCTGCTGAAAAATATGGCATCAAGAGAACAACGTTGATTATGCGGATGAAAAATAAAAAATCAATACAGATTATTGATTCTGGTAACGACAGAAGCTCTGAGGAAGATTTCAGATTTCAATCAAAGTTTACAGCGCGTCAAATTTTTACAAGACGTGCTAATTAGCTATAACTTTTGATTGGAAACAGATATTGTGGTAATTTTTTCACATAAATTATTTTTGAGACTTGATTTTTTGTAAAAAATATAAAAACAACATTTTGGAAAAAAATAAATTTCGCGAAAAAAATCAAATTGATTTTTTGTTTTGATGACAAAAACAGTTAAATAATTTTTGCGCTTAGCTGGAAGAATTTTTGCAAATAAATGCTATGGCATATGAAAGGTGGCCAGATGTGCCATTTTTAATTGATTTCATTTTTACAACAACAACAATTTTTGAGTCATTTTTTGAGTAAAAAGTCAATATTTTGGACCTTTTTTGACATAATCATAAAACATATATACACTGACTTAACGGTGCAGTTAAACCTATTTTTGGGAAGTGATTTTATTAAAAACTTAAACAAAAAAAATTTGAGTGAAATATATTAATGGACAGCGGAGATATTTGCATCGAAAGACCAAACTTTGATTTTCATGTCGTTTTTTTCTCATGGTAACCGATGTTTTATGAAAAAGTCATTGTACTGAAAATTTCTACAATTTTGAATATATGTGAGTGTTTTTGATGTCAAAATAACAAAAAAATTTTAAAATTAAATACACAAAAATCTCCGATGGTAAAAAGCTTTATAACAACAAAATTACCGTTAGTTGAAAAATGTAGGAGGGGGCGTGGCATAAAATAAGTATGTTACATTTTAAGTTGGAATGCACTTAATATGTATACCTAGTTTGAGCGAAATCCGTTGAGCCGTTTAGATTTGTATAAAGGCCAAACAAACAGAAAATGAGTTTTATTACAATAGATACAGTGATGTTCAAAGAAATAGGAACACTTGTATTTTTATATTTTAGCTGGATGAATTATATACAAGGTGCCCCAGATATAGCATTAGTTCCCTCGGGTGGTGATTTTCCTTGATTAAGCTAGTAAAAAAAAGCAAGGATGAGGGTTACCGCTACCTCCTTTGGGAGCAAGAGAGGCAAAACTTGAAGATATGTGATATTGCATTTTACTCCATGTTTAATGTATCTCTTTGCCGATTACCAAAACATCAAATTAAAGCTGTTTATTTTACCTTTAAAATGGGCTATAAAACATCTACATAACTTATTTGGTTGAAGCTCTATAACCATTTTTGCGTTTAAAAAAGTTAAATCTTACACTTTTTATCTCGTTTTTTTGTTAAAAAAATAATTTTGTCATGAACCCATCGCCGTTCCAAAATAAAATTTTGTATACTTATAGAAAAAATATATACAAACTACATATATTAAAGAAAAAAAATTATTAAAAATGGGGTATTTTTTCATTAAAAAAAAAACAAAGATTCGGTAAAGCTATAAAAAATAAATATATTAATATGGTGTTGCATATTAAATTAAAGCTGTTTATTTTAGCTTTCAAATGAGCGATTAAATACATACATATGTAGCCTTATTGCTTTTAAATCTAGAACTATTGTTGTGTTTCGGAAAAAAGTTGTAGCTTGCAAATTCTTTTTTTTTAAATTCATACAAAATTAAACTTCCGCAAAAAAAAAGTTTAACAGTTGGGTGTAAAATCATCACAAGCACAACTTGCAAAAAAAATCACTCAAATCTGAGACACGAAATTTTAAAGCTGGTTGATTAAATATAAAATAACCCTATAGTATTAAAATAACACGTAAAATAATGCAAATACTCTAAATTTTTAATAATTTTCTTCACTTTATAATGAAAACTGAGTGAGTTTATGGTGTGATTTGAATAGCGTTTTAGGGATAAATAAACAGTTTTCATAAAAAAATTATTTCCCAATAAATAGTATATAATTCTTATTAAAATCTTGATTATTTCTCAACTACATGTTTCAAGAGATGTTTACCGTTTGTTATTGTGTCAGCTATTAACCTAAAACGCCTTTAGGCCAGACAGTCCTTAATTCCAGCCAACTTTGGTTAATCTTCATTTAAAATAAAACAGAGAACAAATAAAACGACTTAAATTACAGCATTTTGTTTTTGAATTTCTAAAAATAAATTCTTCAACGGAATCAGCGCTGAAAAAATAAATGCAATGAAATTAAATTAATTTACAACTTAAAACCTTCTTAATTTCTCCATTATTTATGTATTTTTTTTTTCTTTTTGGGTTCGTTACATGCAACAGTTGAGCTCAGATCACGTTAATTAAAAAAAAGGTAATAAAAAGAAAATGACACTTATTTGCCGATACAGTAAAAAACCACAATACAAAATCATACGGACTCGTGCATTTGTCGTTTGTAAGGTTTGTAGACCCATAACTGATATAACAATCAACGTTCCACGGTTTCACCTAAGTAAGTAACTTGTATTATTGAAGTTTTTTTTTATTGTTATTTTTTTTTATTTTTATTTTTTTTCTACACCGTGGCCCAATGAGCTTTTTTATGACTCGAAAGTAAGTAACCAACAGTTAAAGAGTTTCAAACTTTAATCCATGCGAATAAAAACAACTATTATCACACAATATATTAATCAATTGTAAACAGACATACATAGTTGTAATGACAAGAAACAAAATTGCATTAGTAAATGTTTGTCGATGCTGGTCAATAACGAATGCACAACACTCTACATATTGCACAAATTTTCTTTAGTTTTCTTCAGAAAAATAATTCTTTTATTCTAAATTAAGGTAATGGCAATGTTATCAAACCATTTCATAGGTCATATTTTTGTAATTAAGTTTCTGAAAATCGTCGTTTTCCATTGCAATAAAGATCAAAAAAATGTTATGGTTTCCATTCGTTACCTTTTCTGAGTGCAGTGTTTTTTTTTTCTGACCCAGGTATCGCATTTCTAAACAGTAAATCAATTAAACTTTATAAAAAATAAATGATGAGGAGGGAAGCGCTGAGTGAGGGTTTAAGGTATCCTGATAATGAAAATAAATTTTTTGAAATTCCATTTCAAGCTAGTTTGATGATTTTATGACAAAATCATAATTTTCTAATCTAACTATAATCTTTTTGGAGAAAAGTTTCCAGGAAATGAACCTCAAAGTCCTACAACTTAATTTACAAAAAAAAAAATTAGTTTATTTGACTCATGATCACGATGGCATTATTTGACAATTAGGCACGCTTTCTAAGTTTTTAATGAAAGTTTATTTAGTGTTTTTAAAATAAGAAACGTAAATTCAATTCATATCTTATATAGATACATCTTACATATCAAAATTATATGAATACATTAAGGGTTCTCATCTAAGCATGTAAACTTGTAAACATGTATAGCATTTAAATGTAAATAGCGTAAATGTCGACAAAATGGCGGCTGCGACAACATTATGACTTTTTTAAATTTTAAACCTTTTAAAAACCTTCAATTACATAGAAAAATAAATAAAACGTGTTTATATTTACTTCAACTAACTTAAATTTGTAATGATTAGTTCCAAAGACAACCCTCATTCACACACGTATATTTACATGATAGTTTACACTACAAAATAGGCTCGGAAATGCTGTAAACTCACGCCCATACAAATTTTGACAGATAGTTTACGCGCATGTAAGTTCACAAGGTTAACAATGTTTACGGGTCAGTTCCATGCTTAGATGAGAAGTCTTATTAATTTGTTTGCAGTAAATTATTATTCTTTACATGGATTTCAACCATCATTTGAGTTTAAATTAAACTTTTTAAAAATTTTAATAAACTTAAAATCCATAGTATTTAATAAGTGAAAAGTATTATTTGAAGGTATTATTTCAATTAAAGTTTTTATTTAAGGGGAGCTTTATATAATATAAGCGATTTTGAAGGCGTTCTTTGAATGAATACTACAAACAAATGGTCAGAAATATTGACATAAAGTTTTTTTTATTGATTTTAACAATTATTAAAGTACACAAAAAAAAATACATATTTTTAAAGTAATCACTTACGCCGAGGTAGTGACTTCGCCCTTTTTTTTAAAAATGAGCCTGAAAATAAATTTACAGCTCGTAGTTATATTCTGTAGTTATTGGACAAAGCAGTCCCAAAAAAACCCTGTCTGAGCTGGATTTTGAACCTCGGCTCTTTAACTTACGGGACACGTACTCTACTAGTAGGCTACAGCCACTTTACAATCATACAGTTCCTTATATTCTGTAGTTGTTTGACAAACCAGCCAAAAAAAAGTTTGTCTGAGCTTGGGTTTGAACTTCGGCTCTTTAAATTACAGGTCACACACTCCAGCATTAGGCTACAGCTACTTCACAATCATACAGTTCCTTATATACTGTAGTTGTTTGAAAAGCCAGGCTGAACAATTTCAGTTTTAAATTTTTTAAACTCAACTAATAATTCGTACATTCTACGAATAATTTTTTCCATTTCGTTTGTAGCATTTAATAATCCTTTTGTACTATTTACGAATGAATAATCATATTAGTAGAAAAAATTCATTCGTAGTTTAACCGTACGAATTATTCGTACATTCTACGTACAAAATAGTACAAAAGGATTATTAAATGCTACAAACGTAATGGAAAAAATTACGAAGTTATTCATACAAGAAATTTACGAATATTATTATTTATATAAACTCAATTATTTTTTCATTGCACTAATACGAGTTGATATATTTGTGCTTACGAATATCATTAGTATATAAAATGAATATATTCGAAGATACTACATCAGGTATTAGTTACATTCTACCAATGAATTCGTAAAGATATCACAATACAAATACTTTTACTTACACCCATTTTACAAATTTACACCCATTTTTAAAATTTTTTTGTGACATCATTTGCGTGCACGTGACGTTTTCATGAAGCGATGAGAGAAGAGTAGGACCATTTTGCATCCAGAATAACATGATTTGTAATCATCTGAAAAAAAAATATATTATATATTTGTAAAGTAAACACTTACGCCGAGGTAGTGACTTCAAGTTTTTGTAAAAAATTTTGTTCGTAAAAAAATAACGCGTCTTTAAAGTTGATTGTTTAAAAATGGGTTCAAAAACCGAAAATCAAAATCAATACCAAATTTTCCACAGATTTGAAAAAGTAAGATAAACAAGTAGTGACACGAATAAATTTAAGCCACGCACAAGTAAAATTCAGTCACTCACGAATAGTATGGGATTTTATTGTTTCGCTCACTGTGTATAAGTGCCTCTCTCAGCTAGAACTTTACTCGTATTTTACTCAACAATCTTTACGGAAACACACTTCTTGTGTTAAGGAAAATTAAGGTTAGAAAAGACCTTTCAAAATTACATTTTGTATTTTTAATTATTTTCAACGTTATACATTAAGCTGATCAACGCATCTAATTTTTTAGAGAGGTTTGTTAGATATTATTACAAATATAACCCGCTGATGAGAGCACCGTTCTGATTCTATGCTAGTTGGAGAAAGAATTGTACGATAATCGTAAGGAATCGTTACTTTTCGACTACGATACAATTTTAAAATACTTAGCTGACTTCCCGATGTTTTAGGTTCTGCAAAGTCTTTGCTCCAGTGATTCACACTCATCGCCTTTACAATATTTTTCAGCCCCAATAAACGTTTTTTCTAGTTCTATATTCTTATCAACTGAAATTAAAATGGTTGCATTTACATGAATATTTGTAGTATAAATTTTTTATTTGATAATACCGGGATCAAGGAAAGACAATCCCGGGATTTAAAGAGGCATAAACTGTCCGGGATCCCGGGATCCTGATGACTTCCTTAATACATACGTACCAACGTTTTAAATATATTAAGATAAGAAGATAAAAATAAAATATAATAAAAATATAAAGATTTTAATTCGATTTACATTCAGAGTTGAAGAAAAAGTCGTCCCCCGACTTACTTACTTACTTACTTAGTTGGCGCTACAACCGTGTGTCGGTCTTGGCTTCATCTAAGAATTTGCGCCAGCCATTTCTGTCTTTCGCTTGCTGGTGCCAGTTGGAAATTCCAAGCTTTCTCAGGTTGTCCTCTACTTGGTCTTTCCAACGAAGATGCGATCGTCCTCTTCTGCGTTGACCGCCGCTGGGTACCGAATCGAATGTTTTCTTCACTGGAGCATCGTCTTTCATGCGCTGAACATGACCAAGCCAGCGAAGACGATCGATTTTAATGCGCTTGACAATGTCGATGTCAGCGTACAGCTCATACAGTTCATCATTCCACCGTATTCGGTACTCGCCATTGACGCAGATTGGTCCGTAGATCTTACGAAGAATCTTTCTCTCGAATGCTCCTAAAGTCTTTTCATCTAAACTGCTCAGCGTCCAGGTTTGTGATGCGTAAAGTAGGACGGGCATGATGAGCGATTTATAGAGCGTGATTTTCGTTCGTCGAGAGAGGGCTCTGCTTCTCAATTGCCTACTGAGCCCAAAGTAATACCTGTTGGCAAGAGTTATTCTTCGTTTGATCTCAATGCTGATGTCGTTGGTTGATTTTATACTGGACCCCAGATAAACGAAGTCCTTCACAACCTCGAAGGAGGTATTGTCAACTGTAACGTCGGTTCCAAGACGCTGGGACTGTTTGTTGACACCAAGTATTTCGTCTTATCTGCATTCACTGCCAGACCCATTCGACTTGACTCTTTTTCTAATCTGGAAAATACTGCACTGACTTTGCGCGTGTTATGGCCAATGATATAGATGTCATCAGCATATACAAGCAGCATAACACTCTTGTAGAATATTGTGCCACTACGTCTCAGATCAGCAGCTCGGATGATCTTTTCCATCATTAGGTTGAAAAAGTCGCACGATAAGGAATCACCCTGTCTGAAACCTCGTTTGGTATAAATGGTGGGGAGAGGTCCTTCCCGATTTTAACTGCGCTGCTGGTGTTGCTAAGTGTCATCCTGCAAAGTCGTATTAGTTTTGCAGGAATACCAAATTCAGACATGGTGGGGTACAGGTGCTTCCTTATTGGGCTGTCGAAGGCGGTTTTGTAGTCGACAAAAAGATGGTGGGTGTCGACTTGTTTTTCTTGAGTCTTCTCCAAGATTTGTCGTAGCGTGAAAATCTGGTCGATGGTGGACTTTCCAGGTCTGAAGCCACACTGATAAGGTCCGATCAGTTCGTTTACAATGGGCTTCTATCTTTCACATAAAACGCTCGACAGGACCTTATATGCGGTATTAAGAAGGCTTATCCCACGGTAATTGGCACAGATAGTGGGATCGCCTTTCTTGTGGATTGGGCAGAGTACACTGATATTCCAATCGTTCGGAATGCATTATTCCGACCATATTCTGCATAGAAGCTCTTGAATGCATTTAAGTAGAGCTTCGCCTCCGTTCTTAAACAGCTCAGCAGGTAAGCCATCACCTCCCGCGGCTTTGTTATTTTTAAGCCGAGCTATAGCTGTCAGAACTTCATCATAGTCGGGCAGCGGAACCTCAACGCTGTCATCCAAAATTGGGGTTTCCGGAATATCATCTCTATTGGCGGGATTGTTGTCAGCGTCGCCATTTAGAAGCTGAGAGAAGTGTTCCCTCCATAACGTCAGTGTACTCTGGACATCTGTCACTAGATTCCCGTTTTCATCCTTGCAGGAAGAGGCCCCGGTTTTAAAACCATCGGCAAGGCGTCTTATTTTTTCAAAAAATTTTCGGGCCTCATTCCTGTCACCAAACATCTCAATCTTCTCTTGCTCGCGCTTTTCTGCCTCTCTTTTTTTCCGCCTGAAAATTGTCAACGTCTAGCTTTCTCTGTGTAGGGTTGCGTGTATTCTTAGCTGCGCATAGTCGTGTACGGATCTTGGCTGCAACAAGATAGTGATCCGAGTCAATGTTTGCACCACGGATCGTGCGTACATTCAATACACTGGAAGAGTGCCTTCCGTCGATCAAAACGTGATCAATTTGATTCTTGGTTTTTTGATCAGGGGACATCCAGGTGGCTTTATGAATATTGAGATGCTTGAATCTAGTGCTACTTACGACCATGTTTCGTGCTGCGGCGAAGTCAATCAGCCTCATTCCGTTATCGGAGGTGTTGTCGTGGAGGCTGAACTTTCCGACTGTTGGACCAAAAATATTTTCCTTGCCCACCTTAGCGTTGAAGTCACCAAGCACGATTTTTACGTCGTGACGGGGGCAGCGCTCGTAAGCATTTTCAAGGCGCTCGTAGAAAATTTCCTTGATCTCATCGTCCTTGTCTTTTGTCGGAGCGTGCGCACATATTAGGCTTATATTGAAAAATCTAACCTTGATGCGGATTATGGCAAGTCGTTCGTTCACAGGTGTGAATCGCAGGACGTGGGGCCGTAGTCTTTTGCTAACTACAAATCCGCAATCAAACTCGTGCTTCTCCGCATGGCCACTGTAGTAGATATCACAGGGTGCATGCCGAATGCAACCCTGTCCCTTCCATCGCATTTCTTGGATAGAAGTGATATCAGCTTTGTATATTTCCAAGACATCAGTCAGTTGGATAGAGGCACCTTCCCAATTAAGGGTTCGGACATTCCAAGTGCATATCTGTAAATCATTATCAGTTTTTCGTTTGCGGTAGTCGTCATCAAATTTGGGGATAATTTTTCTTCTTTTCTTATTTGTTTTCATTGAAATGGGTTTTTACGGGTGGGCTTCAAACCCGACGCACAACCTATTTTAAGCCTAGGGAGGCCCGCCGCTCAGATTAGCCGCCAAACTAACGGTTGTCAGTTTTGACGTTGCCCAGGAAACACCACGTGGAGGTTTGAGTCGACTTGAGGCGATTTCACAAAGATTATGCTGGCCTCGCCAGGTTGAGACAGTTAGACATGTTACATTGTTACATCGCCCCCAGATTCCCTGTCGTCCTCCGACAGTACCACTTTTTTACAGGACGACTGAATTTAACTGAATGAGAAAAAGCTACTTTTTCCTAAGGAGATTGAGCTAGATTGAGCATTTGATGCTTTTTAAAAAGCACAATTACCGTATTTTTTAGTGTTTACAGAAATTCCCTCATTAGAGTTCTATCTCGGTATTGTGATCAGTGCTGAATGCAGAACATCTGACACAGAACTCATTACCATACGCAACAACCACCACTTCCTTTTAGTGTAACAAGGAGGATATCGACAAAAGGAAATTATGGAAGCGATGAGAGAACTTCGCCATGACGTTACCGTCTTCAAATATATTCTCTGCTTGTAATAGCTTTCAGGATGTAGTTTCGTCCATGTTTGTTCGAATAACTCTACTGCTAAGAATAATTCATCTCTGCTCTTCTGGTGTTCTCATAAGTTGTGTTACTAAGTTGTTTGTAGTGTAATTAATTTTGCAGGTGGAAATGCCCAAAATAGGCCTAGAATGTCATTCCTGTAACCTGTTCTCGATCAAAACTATAACAACTCAAAGAGTGCAGCTTCCGCAATTTTTATTTCTACATGTTCTAGATGACACGGCCAAAATATTACGTATACCGTGTGCATTTTCTGCCATTCTTAATTTCAAGATAGAGCCCGATCAGAATCAGAAGTCGTAACGACCGGCGATGTAGAACACACAACACAACACAACAAACGCAAGTTAACGAAGCTGTCTAAAATGAAATCGCTGAGCAAGAATCGTAGCGACTTATCGCTAGAGTAAAATTGAATAGAATCTATTCTATTTCTTCTCTAACGACCGACGATTTCCTCTCTGAGTACAATTAGTGCTGCCATATTTTGCAAACAATTGTGTATGTTCAAAGACAGTTTCCTTTTATTTCTCACATTCTCACAGTTCTCACATTTCTTTTTTGTTTCTGTTTCATTTACACAACAACAAAAACGTGGCCATTGGCGTCGGAAGCGGGGGAAAAGGGGGGCAGTTGCCCCCCACTTTTTTAGCTAGATAAACAATTTAAAAGGAAAACTTCAAAAGTTATTCAAAATATCAGTTTTTATTACAACGATAATATTTTTGTATGTGTTCCTCATCTTTCTCTCTTCTTCATAAGCATGCTTGAGGATAACCATTTCCTTTCTCTGTGTTTGCAAAAAGATAGAACAAAATGTAGAGTTTCTACTGCAAGCCCACCACTTCAGTTTAAAAGTACCCTTAAGTATGTAGCTTAATGCTTGTTAATTTTGCAACTCTGGTAAGAAAAAATTTGGCATGTTCTTAGGGGCTTTCCATATTGGACGACATGTTGTATGATAAGTTAGATGGAAAACTAATAGGACTATTTGATTGAGCGTTCGAACGATCCAACTTGTAAAGCAACATCATTAATTGCAAGCTCTCGAGCAGAACACATCCGGCTAATAGCTAAGCAACTTTTAGATGCCCTAAAAATTGAGCAGTAATTTTACATAGTTGCACAATATTGTACAATCGGCAGAAAAAAACCAAAAATTTCAACTATCGTTTTAGCTTACGCATGGTACTACATGTTGTACAATCTGCCATGTTGGTCCAATGTTTTGGACCATGCGAAAGCTCCTACTGTGAATTAGCGGATGAAAATCCACCTCGACGCTTTGAACAAACATCAAATCCGGTTCCTTCAGTACAGTTGCCATTATATGATCGGCTACGAAAAGATTATTTCGAAATTTTAGATCTTCTCTCAAATGAGATAATGGCTAGATTCGATCAAACAGGTTGATATTTTACTTTTGTTTTAATTTTGCATGTTTACACCAGCTTTACTCAACCGACTCACTTTGATTTAACATTCGGTGAGTCGGTTGAGTGAAGCTAGTGTAAACTGGCACTTTGTAAATCTTATTGTACATTTAAACAGATCTTGACACTCTAGAATCGTTGGAAAATATTGTAATCGAAGCCTTCAACGCAAAAGTGCCTTCTGAACAAAATCTAAAAACAAAACTAAATCTTTATGCAGATGACTTTGATGTGAGCGACCTCCACGCGGAACTTAAATTGCTGAAGCAATTGCCTGGCCAAACACCTTCAAATTGTAGTGGCATTGTATCCCGATTTGCAAAAAATTCGGATACTGTAAAAAAACTATTAAATGAAGTTGAAAAACTAATTGCTTTGCTTTTGACTGTGCCTGCATCAGCAGCTTCATCTGAGCGTTCTTTTAGTGCACTAAGACGAATTAAAACGTATCTTCGAGCAACTGTGACACAGAAACGACTCACTCATGCGGCACTTATACACATTCACAAAGAAAAAACCGAAGAATTGAATTCGATGGAGGTGGTGAAAGAGTTTGTTTCTCGCACAAGAAACATTTTGGAATAATTTAAATTGATATAATTTTTTGTACCTTATTGCATTTAAACCATGTAAAGATATACCTAGTCTTGCTTTATAAAAGCAAAAATTATTTCTTATATTTTCACTTCCATATGAAAGATCCTTTAAAGAATGATCTCTAATATTGAAATTGGAAGAACTTTTAAAAATAATGAAATTTTAATATTTTTATATATATTTTTATATTTTTTTTATTTTAAACTAAAATAAAGAATTTGTTTATTCACATTCATGTTTCTTTGAAGAAATTTTGGTGAAATTTTTTTGCACCACCATTTGTACTGCCGCCCCCATTTGTACTGCCCCCCCAGATGAAATTAGCTTCCGACGCGCTTGAACGTGGCTGCTAACAAAACTATGCTATATAAAAGCAACCCTGCATCGTCAGTCGCAATCGCTTTCATTCTGGACGGGTTCTGTGTGTCTGGCGACCAGAGAGAATCGCCGGTCGTTACGACTTTTGATTCTGTTCGGGCTCATAAGCGACAATTTCCTAGTTACCGATAAATGTTTCAAATTTCTTACTAAGTCATTTACTATAAATTCTGTAGATTTCATCGTACGAGAAGTTAAACTTGAACACCATGAAGTGACCAAAACAATTCGACTACCATATTCTCTTTTTTTTTTCAATAAATATTATCCTAATTTATCTTCTCAGGTAGCTATAAATAAATTAAAAAAAAACAAACCAGTATCTTTGAGATAAGAGAACAAAACTGTAATGCCCTTCGTGTTCAAATGCATGCATGATTAATAGTTACTTGATCTGCTTAGAGTAGGGTAAAGATACCCATACAATGCTTTGGTGCAGAGAAAACTCGAAAGATGTAAAAAACATTACCGAAATTCATCGAGTTTTTTCTTCTCTTAACCGAAAGATGATTTTTTGTTTTTAGTTTTTTTGTTTTTAATTGGTTTTGCAACATTGTGGTTGTGTTTTGTAAATTTATTTAAGCCATGTCTTCTTCAATTATTGAAGTTGATCGTTTCAAGTAGGAACAACTTTTACGTTGCAGATTTTTGAATATTTCGGATGCTGCTGGATGTGTAAACAGATGTGTCTGATGTTTTCTCTCCTTGTCAGAGTTTAACAGGTTGCAGTTTTTCATTAAATGCCAACTGAATGATTTTTGTGTGAGGTATCTACTTGTTTAACGCTTATGCTTACATAACAGAATACTTATTATTGCCTTTTGGCTTATGTATATATTTCTATTTATTAAAAACAATTAAATTTGCCGTCACAAAATTTCAATTTTTATTTTTAATTTTAATTTCCATTGAGGCATGTGTGGAATTTAGTGGACATAAAGTTTTAAATATAAGAGAATAGACTGTATGTTGGACACAGTTCTCGTTTGGGTCCATAAAATTCAGAAAAATTAACATGCTGAAAAGCCATCAGATAACTTCAATGTTTAAAGAGTTTTAAAGTTCCATAGAATGGACCACCGCCAAATGTTGATATTATTTATTGATTAATGTGAAATGTACAGGCCCGCCGAGAGGGGGGTGGGGAACGGGGTGTTTCTCCCGGGCCCGGAGTTTTGAGGGGGCCCGGATTGGCGGGTGAGTAAAGCAACAAAAAGCTGATTTTTGATTATTAAAAAATGTTTTTTGAAAAATTGTTTGACCAAAATAGCCTACTTAGATGACTACATACTGAAAAGCTTGATTGGTTGTTAAAGAAGAGAGTTTTAAGAGGGCCCGGATTGGTGGACTAGTAAAGTAACAAAAAGCTGATTTTTGGTTACAAAAACCTTTATTTGTTTAAAAAATTGCTTGACCAAAATAGCCCACATAGATGACAACATACTGGGAAGCTGATTGGTTGTTAAAGAAGAAAGTTTTAAGGGGGCCCGATTTGGTGGATTAGTAAAGTAACAAAAAGCTGATTCTTGATTATTAAAAATTTTTTTCAAAAAATAATTGATCAAAATAGCCCACATGGATGGCAACATCCTGAAAAGCCGGTTGGTTGTTAAAGAAGAGAGTTTTAAGGGGCCCGGATTGGTGGATTAGTAAAGAAACAAAAAGCTGATTTTTGATTATTACACAATATTTTTTTCAAAAAACTGTTTGACCAAAATAGCCCATATAGATGACAACATACTAAAAAGCTGATTTGTTGTTGAAAGAGAGAAGTGTTTTTGTTTCTTATTCTTCATATTTCTTACTTTCCTTTGTATGTATCATAACGAAAATTTCTTAGAAACATTATTAAAGCAAAGCAAACAAAAAAAAAAAGAGTTTAATTCATATAATAAAGACAGCTATCTATCTAGATATAATCGATGGTATGAAAGAATAAATGTTAGTCACACATTTTTATTAGAGAGAGATATTGGTGTAATTTTTTCACATATATTAGTTTTGAGACTTGGCTATTTTATAAAAATATATAAACAAGATTTTGGAATAAATATATTTGGCCGAGACATCTTGATATTTGGATGACAAAAGCAGTTTAACAATTTATGCAAATCAAATGGAAGAAATTTTGCAAAGGAGGTTAGGGAAATTATTTATGGTAGTAAGAAATGCAATTTTTACTTGTTTTTATTTTTACCACAAAATCAAGATTTAGTTATGTTTTTAAAAAAGTTCAATAGTTTTGACTTTTTTAAAAAAAATATATAAAAGATATATATCGTCGTTGAATTGCTAAATTTTTCTGAAGGTTTTACTTCTACCGAGCGAGTTGGCAACATATATACTTTTCTATTTATTTTTGTTTAATCTTGAACACATTCCTTTGCTCGAATTTCAAAATTGCATGCTTCATTTCATTTTAGAAATATGTTTTCATTTCCTATTGGGGCACAACGTTAAAAGTAATGAAAACATTCATAAGAACTTAATGCACTTAAAGCTCAAAGCTGATCACAGTGGAATATTTGACAAATAAAATGCGTATATTTTTTATGTGAAAGTTTGAAAAGTTATCCATTGTATAAAATATAAAGTTTATTTTAAAGTAAATTTGTATTAAATACAGATACAGAAATCGAAAATGTTCGAGAAAAGGACTGCAGTTTATTGTAATATTGAGTGGCTTAAAAAATTGAGTTATTCGACTCGAAAATCTAGTAGAAGTTTACTATTCGTGCTGTGCTGACAAGAATATTTGTCGAAAATATAAGTTCAATACAAAACCAACTTCCGTTTATTTAGAGGTAAGTTTTTTTCTTTATTTATACGACAAAAATATTGGCATTAGTTTAATTTCGAAATAATAAAAGCTACGGTTTTTTTTAAACGTTGAAGATGTCTAGTATGTACATAGTATTCTGTATGGTATAAAATTTTTAGAAAATTCCTTAAATATTTCTGATCGTCAAAATTTTACTTAGTTTGAAAGTAATGAAGATATTTATGTATATAATCATTGAAATTTGTTAATGATAAAAATGAACCTTCAAATGATGTTAGTGTCAATTTGACACTATTTGTAAAAATAACTTTTTTATGGTTAAATTCTCTATAGCGTAGAAACCAAATGTAAATTTTTTTGAAAAATAAAATTCCAATAGAGAAATCCATTTGTTTTAGTGACAAGTTTCTATATAATTACCCAAATTTACATTTTTTCATATTTTTAAAATTTCTTAAATTTTTTGACAAATAGGTGTAGCATTTTAAAGTGTTTGATTTTTTGGTAATTTCATTATTGTAGAAGAGCAGTTTCTTAAAATCCGCAATACGAGTATATTTACATAGTTCAAATTATATATATAAAATACATTTTGTATTTTATTAAAAACAGTTTCTTTGGACATATAACAGAAATTTCTGGTTATAAGCATACCAAATATCTTTTACGTTACAAAAAATTTAAATCGTTTGAAGGTAAAATTATTCGATCATCAACTAATTTTAAAAGTTTTATAAAAGTTACAGAAAATTTTATGTACAGTGTCCGAGTTAGCAAAAAAAATTAAATTTTAATGTAATTATTGATTGTTTTGCCTCTGCCAAAGCAAGAAAAAATAAATTTGAATAAATAAAAAGAATAAAAACGCAGAATAAAAATATTGTTATACATAATGACACAAATCATCAGTAGATTTAAATTATTTGGAGTGTCACATAGAAAAGTTGCAGTTAGATAGAGACAATTAATACAACAACAACGACAATAGAATATGTTTCTCTTGCCATGGTGCATGGCTTAAAGATAACTATGGAAAATAAATAATAGCTTAGAACTAAATAATAATTTTCGCCATGTTTTATTTTCTTATTAATTTTTTTTTGTGTTAAAAACATTTTCAGAGGGGCCCGTATGCTGTAACCCCCCGGGCCCGAACTGGACTCTCTACGGGCCTGGAAATGTACATACCAAATTGAACTTGAAATTTATTGGAAAATTAATAGAAAGAAGCGCAAATGTCAAAACAGTTAATTATTAAAATGTTAATAAAACAATGACAAATAAAAACTAGTAAGGAACTATCTTCGACTAAATCGAAGTTAAAATGTCTTTAAGAATCGAAGTAAAAAAAGCACAAGAAGTCTTGAATGTTGTATTATTTTGATGATGTCACTTTTATTGGTCGCGGTTTTTATCCAAATATTTAACATTTGAAACTCACAGTCCTTTTTATTTATTAAAGCTTTTGTGTACAACATAAAGCTCAAACATTAATTTTTTTTTTTTGGAATTTTAAAAGGTTTTACTATTATGATTACGTAATTTTGTATTTTCATTTTTTTTTAAATTTCAAACATCGAGTGGTTAGTTAAAGTTTGAAGTGATTAGGTTAATTTTTGGGGAATGGAAAGAGATTTTACCGCATTGGTAAACTCACTTTGAATGGGAGGTAGACGTGATTTTTATTCGACCTTTACAAATTTCATACGTGCAAAATTTGAAGTCATTATATTAATTTTTGTGAGATTTAAGGAGATTTTACCGTTGTGGTAACCTCACTTTGTATGGGAGGTAGCCTTGGCTATCATTCGATTTTTCAAAATTTCATATTTAGAGTACATATTAGGGGTATTCACGGGTTGTTGCGAATTGCAAGAGTGTGAAAATGCAAGACAATTTGCGCACTAACACGTGAACATCAATATTGCAACTAATGCAATAAAATTAAATGTCGAATGAACAGTAAATATATTGCCACCTTATTTCAAAATCATAAAAAGTTATTAAAATCTACGTACAAACTTAACCATTTTAAAGTTTTACCCAGGTGGCAACTACGCTCGAAAACAACCAAAACATGAATCATCTGTTTAGCATCACTGCTTGTGCGTTCTCGCAATTGGTTTGAGCAGTGCGTAATTCAAGAAGAGGAGGTGCAAAATCGCTTCCAATGTGTTTGTTGTTGGAATGATACGAAAGTTCACAATCTTGCATTTTCGCATCGTCGCAACTGCGTTTCACATCAACCCGTGAATACCCCTATTAATTGTTAAAGCTTATGTGCAAAATTTTAAGTCATTAGACTAATTATTGCGGAATTGAAAGAGATTTACCGTTTTGTTAAATTCACTTTGTATGGGAGTTAGACGTGATTTTTATTCGATTTTTGCATGTTTCAACTTGTGTGAGATTTAAAGAGCTTTTACCGTTTTGGTAACTTCACTTTGTATGGGAGATAGACGTGATTTTTAGTCGACTTTTACAAATTTCATACGTGCAAAATTTGAAGTCATTATATTAATTTTTGTGAGATTTAAAGAGATTTTACCGTTGTGGTAACTTTACTTTGTTTAGGAGATAGACGTGACTTTTATTCGACTTTTACAAATTTCTAACTCAAAGTGCATCTTAAAGGTAAAAGCTTATGTTCAAAATTTGAAGTGATTAGATTAATTTTTGTGGAATTTAAATAGATTTTACCGTTTTGATTAAGTCACTTTTTATGGGAGGTAGACGTGGATTGACTACTGGGCCGATTGCGCTGAAATTTTGGCAGTCGATTTCTTTCGACTACGAGATAGTGTAGGAAAATTGTTGTACCCCCTTTTACCGCACACAGATCAATAAAAATGACGGTTTTGATCGAAAATTTGGTAAGTTAGTTCATATGGGAAAATCCACAGAAAAGTCAGCCGTGACAAAAAAATTAAAACTTATTAAAAACGTATTATTTTATGAGCAATTCACAGTGGTTGCAAGTAGCTGTATGTATACAAAATATCTTTTGATTTATCGATATAAAAAAATATCAGTTTTTGTTACTCAAAACACCCCCTTGATTTAATCCTGGCTACGTTCGTGCTATAAATAGACTTTATAGTTATTAGACTGTGCGTATAAGTTTTAACACGTTCAGTTTAGACCTTCAGATTAATCAAATCTTAAGTACACACATTATTGTGAATTCCTTTTTTTTTTGTAGAGTCAATTATCACTAGAGACATATTACTAAAACCGTTGTAAGAACATCAATTTCGACTTTAACATCAATTAAAGTAAATTTAAACAGCGCATTTTACCGCCTGTTCCGCTCTGCAAAGCGTCTTTTATAAGTCAAGAAATGTTTGGCAATGATCAAAATACACTTTAGTTTCAAGAATTGCTGCTAAATTCGTAAATTCGAATTAACTAATAAACATTTCTATAATTTTCTGTTTAACTACAAAAAAAAAAGTAGTAGATGTTAAATGGTTTGTTTGTTGGCCTGCAGAAGCTGGCAGATGAATACAAAAATGGTATCCAGTTGCTCTTCTGCTGCTTCAATTGTTTTTGTCTTCATTAGCCAACACGTAAAAACAGTATTAACGGCTTCAGCAACACGATCATTTCCGACGCAATGATCATCATTGAAATGTAGCAAGTGACTGGTTGCAGGTGGCAACGGAGCGGAGAGCATGTGTAAGGCTACTTTGCGGAGCAAACCAATGCGACGACATAACAAAGATAGTGAAGACGATGTCAGTGACGAATGTAATAATGATGACTATAACGATGAAGACGACGATGATGATGATGATCATGATGTTGATGTTGTTGATGAGCAAAATGACGACAACGACGATTTCGAGTTAACCGACCGAACCGACCGCACAAACTTTCAACTGAGTATAAAGAGGGCTTTGCTGGCCTTTTCAAATGCATTCAGTCGTTGGTTCCCTATTCGAAAGCAACTAAATTTAATTTTAATTTAAGTTTTTATTTCTATCCCCCACACACACAACTCACAAATATGAACTCCTTCTCTGTGGTAAGTACAACGAGATAAAAGTAAAGAGCAACGGCAGTGGCGTAGCAAGGATTGGCTAGAAACTTACAAAGGATTAAAAGCATCTAACAATCCTAAGCTACGAATTGTGATTTTAAACTTGTGATCCTCATGGTTTGTTTTTTCCTTCATTGCTACTATTTGCAGTTTTTGGTGTTTGCATTGGCAGCACTAGTCGCCGCGGAAGCCCCAGGAGGATATAATTACCCAAGAGGAGGGGGTGGCGGTGGCGGCGGAGGTGGTTTTGGCGGCTTTGGAATTAGTGGAGGTGGTGGCGGCTATCAAGCTGTCAGTGGTGGTTTCCAAACATCCGAAGGACAAAACGTCGATCCACAGCTATTAGAGCAGGTGCGTCAGATTCTGCTTAATGAGGAGAGCAAATCTGGAGGTGGTGGCGGCGGTGGTGGTGGTGGTGGTGGCGGTGGCTATCCAAGTGGTCCATCGAGCTCATATGGACCACCATCGTCTACGTACGGTGTTCCTGGACACAGCTCTGGCCGTGTCGTAGGCATCGATCTCGAAGGTGTGCGCCAAGCAATACAGGTGGCGCAGTTTGCCCAACAGAGCAGCATCGGCACGACTGGTGGTGGCTATCCCAGTGGTCCTTCAGGCTCATACGGTCCGCCACAAAGGCCCAGCGGCAGCTATGGTGCGCCATTCTAAGTAGCTACCTAGATTCTCAACTATGTCTCTCAACACTTAGGATAACACCAACTCCAACACCAACACCAATACCAATACCAACTACAACTAAAATACGCTGCCAAAAATGATGAAATATATATTTAGCAACAACATCAGCCAACAGCTACAAAGGATCAGGCAAGAAGCATAAACACCAAAATCACGCGAAGTTCGTTCGTTACATAATCCAAAGTTAATCATTTTTTGGCCTCAATTCTACCACAACTGTTGCTGTTGTGAGCTCCACATTTGAAAGTGTGCTCAATGCACTCCCACAAACAAAACAGACAACCAACCAAACAACCAAACAACCAACCAACCGACCAACCGACCAACCAACAAACCTTCGCTGATGTTGAACTTGGGATGTTTTTTTTTTTAAACTTTCAAAGTTTCTCTTAAACCTCAAAACCTAACATGCGCGTTTCAGCCCTCCAGCGGTGCCATTGGATCAACTGTCTGGGTACTTGTGCAACTTCAGCTTCAACGCATCTGCGTACCTTTCTCTTCGCACACACCGATTACCAATGCGGTTGATTCGACGGCATCGGTTTATTCGTGACGCATGTCTTTAACATTGTTTTTAATTTTCTTTTTAATCTCTTCCCTCTATCTCACTGACTCAGATTTCATGAAAATGTTATGTATGTAAATAGTATGTTTTTAAATGTTATAACGCATCATTAGTTATTAAGTGTTTTTATTATTATTATTAATGTATATGAAACAACAAAGAAACAACAAAAAAAAATATGAAAATAATAAAAAAAATAGTAAATTTTGTCACCGTTAAAAAAAAGAGTTTTCCTTTTTGTGGTTATAAAGTGACTGAAGAAAGCATCTTGCAATTAAAAAAGAAACAATTTAAAAGGGAGTGATGGCGAGCCTTAAAAAAAATGACAAAAATTAAATAAAAACTGCAGAAAATGACCTTAAATGACCTGTTGACTGACAAAAATTGCCTAAAAAACGCAATTACATAAAAAATAAACAAAAAATAAAACATTACTAAACTAAAATTTATTTTTTATATTTTTCATACATAGCGTTACCGTTAAAAAAAAGAGTTTTCCTTTTTGTGACTGAAAAAAGCATCTGCAATTAAAAAAAGGGACAATTTAAAAGGGAGTGATGGCTTAAGAAAAAAATGAGAAAAATTAACTAAAAACTGCAGAAAATTACCTCAAATGACCTTAAATGACCTGTTGACTGAGAAAAATTGCCTAAAAACGCAATTACTTAAAAATAAAGCACACTCAAAAAATTATTGTTCTTAAAATCAATGAAGCGCGTTCATAAACTGCAATTTATTGATTTTAATGGACAATACATTGGCACAATGAATGAATTCATAAACTGTTTTTGTGTTTAATGATTGCGTTCATTGTCTATATGAATAAGCGTTCATTAAATTTAAACTTAGATCGTGACAGTAACTTAATGATTTCTTACATTGTACTAATGAACCAATACATTAAAATTAAGTATATATTCATTAATCTCAAATTTAAAGAAAACGTTCATACAAACAATGAACGCATTCATTGTGCCTAACATTTCTTATAACATAAAATTTTAGTAAGTATCTACCCAGTATACCATACAACAATAGTTGCTTTGTTTCGATGGTGCTTCGCTCTTGTAACGATATATCTGAAAACACATCTCTAACTACTCGCTTCGTCATCTCTATTTTTTATTGCCGATTTTGAAGTAAGTAAACTTTGATATTTATTTGTTATTTTTAAAACTATTAGAAACATAAATTTCCTAGCTTAATGTCAAATATTCTATGAGTATTTTTTGTATTTCAATTTTCTTCTAAAGAATACTAAGTATTTATTCGTTTTTGTTCTTTAATCTGCTGCACCACTTCAATTTATTGAAAAATTTTCGGAGTTTTAATCAGCATCAAAGCCGCTATAGATTGAACTAAAAGAAAATGTTTTGACCAAAATTGACAAAATGGCGGCGTTTTTTCGAAATTAGCCGATTGTTGGAAACAATAAACCTCTTAAAAACCAAAAAATACTTTACCGATCTTTCTATCCGTTGTTCAATCTATAGATTTATATGTATACAATAACATATTAAAATTGCAGAACGATCCGTCCAGTAGTTTTTTTTTATCTCGCCCGCCGTGATTTTTTTTTATGTTATTTTTAAAATCTTGAAGCAGCCAAAAAATACGCTGGAAAATTAAAAAAAAAATTTTTTTATATTCTATTCTACATAAGAAAACTCTCTTTTCTTTTTCCTTTCATAAAAAAAATTGCATTTGAAAAATTTCATTTTGTAAAAACCTACGGGTTTTTAAACCTTAAATGACACGGGATAAAAATCGTAGTTTGGAAAAATTGGTTATAAAATGCTAATTTATTTTTTACCATTAAAAGAAAATTAACCCTTATGGGTATTGAAAGAAAGAATATGCTATAACTTATTCAGGAAGCTATTAAACATAAAAATCTATCCATAACTTTTGAAGATATAACTCTTTTTGTGCATAGAACATTTATGTTTAAATATATGTATTTTTGTCCCGTTGATATTTTTTTATACCCATGCACTTTCTGTTGTTGGGGGAAAACTGACATATCTTTTTAATATTGATAGCTTTGTTACTAACGTTTTATTTTTAATTCCAGCTGCATTTCAACGGAAGTTTCGCGAAACAGACACTAATGTTTTTGAAGAAAAAACAAAAACCTTCTTTTTATATGCAAAAGATAGGGAAAACAAAAGTATTAAATACCACCGAAACAAACAAAAAAAAAATTAATTACATAACATATTAATAACGATTTATGAATACACATTTATTTATTATTATTTGCAAATTAAAATAAAAACCATGTAATTACTGTGAAAGTAATAAAATTTAATTCAATTAATAGAAAATATAAATTTATTGAAAATTTTAATTATTTCAATGTGGTTTCAATATTGCAACGATATCGATTTTCGATATGAAAGTATTTCTTAAAATTTAATTATTTCGATATCGAAATGATATTGGAATCAATATAGAAATCAGATAATATTTAGATGTCGGAACAATATTGAAAAATTGCAGTACTTAGATAACGAAACGATATTGAAAACAATGCTTAAAACGATACAGAAACGATATCGGAAACATTTAAATATTAAGTATTGCAACAATATTGAAACAAGATATCGAAAATGATATTGTAACGATGGGTCTGAAATTTTCGAAAAGTGTATTGTTTTCGTATCGAAAACGATAGTCGAATATGATACAAATTTTGATTGCTCTGATATTGTTTCTATATTGTTGCAATATCATTTGGTAGACTGGGTATAGATTTTATTTTTTTAAGAACGCGCTTCTACCGACAAAGAACGCGTTCTTTCCGACAAACAACGCGTACATACAGACAATGAACTCGTTCTTTAACTGCTGTGCAAGTCTTCTTAAACTGTTGGTTATAACGGTGAAATGCTATTGAGAAGCAATGCTTCAGCTTCAATTCAGTTTTGTTAAAATTTTGTGCTGACAAGTTGTGTTGTGAATAAAAAAATGCATAAAAAATTGAATATAAAGCTGAATTCGATAGCTGCTGGCAAGCCTGTAGTCACTTTAGGTTAAATGAAATAGTAGGAAAAGATATACCACTATCAGAAATCTTTTGGAAATGTCCAGAATGTAAAAAACCTAATGGTAAAATGTACTAAAATTAAAAATTGTTTGCTGAATATAATTATTTTTTTTCCTCCATGTAGATAGATAAGGATTTTTGCTTAGCTTTTGATGACCATTCAGACTTCCTCACTGGCTGGTCAGATAATTTCATCAACATTACGAACTTCATGTTAAAAGATAACCATGTAAAAAACAGACAAGTCAAATCGATGATTGACAAATTAAATGGGAGTGATAACGATAATGGTACGTAATTTAATGTTTAATTTTTATATAGAGTTATCGTGGTAGTTCTTTGTAAATATAATGAGGGTATTCACAAGGTGTCCTAAATTTGTATAATGTTAGTGAAAGGATTTTCTCATTTTCTCCTTTATTAGTAAAGCGATTTTTTTTTTAAATTTTGCTTGCATATTTTGTTAATAGTTTTTGGATTGGAATTTCTTATTTGGAATTTCACATAATTCCAATTAAACATACAAGCAAACTTTCTAATAAAGAAGAAAATGAGAAAAACCTTTCACTTACAACATACAACATTGTCATGTGAAACCAAAAAAGCCGTAAGTTACATGTCAAAAATTTTATAGGAGAAGCAAAAACATTCTAAGTGTCATATCATGAATTTCAGATTTATGACTGTTTTATTGATCCTCAGTTATGTTTTTGCTGCGTAGGGTAAACAAATGCCACACATATCATTATTTGGTTTAAATAAGGAAAAATAATAAGACAAATAATATGAAATAAAATAAAAGCTTGCATTTATGGCCTTTAGAATTTTGTTAATAAAAACGTCATTTTAAGTTGGAGTGTATAATTTTGTAGAAACATGTATTTTGATACGGTGCATCATAATCAATCAAAAAATCAATTTTGAATTTTTTGGTAACTTACACCTTTTTTTATTTCATATGATGACATACTACTTTAAGGCACCTTGTGAATACCCTCAATAACTGGCATTTTTAACTTAAAATCATTTTCATGGCAAAAGATAACAATATTTATTTGTTTTTTTTTTGGTGTATTAAGTTGTATTGTTGAACCTTTCGTCTGTTGACTTATTCTGGACCTAATGCTTTTGAGAATGTCAGTTCTTGCTTATTCAAAATGATAGTTTTTAAATTCTCGTGATTAAAACATATGCTTTTATATAATTATATTGCGCTGCTGTACAACTTTTATGGTGCCTTCACGCTTATCTGGTTCCAACTCAAAAAGTTGTTACAAAGGACAACAATGGAAAGAAATCAATCGAAAAATTTACAATAAGAAGCTCTCAAGAAGCATTTATTTTCATTGGAGATAGCGCGCAGGAAATAGAAGATCACATAGCTTTTATAAAAAGTAAGTCCGACAGTATACAGCCGTTTATACTAGCTATTGGAAGCAACAATCTCTCTTCGTTTACACATTTTTATGTGTATTTGGAAGGTGTAAAATTTTTGTTTACAAATTTCCTAAGAGCGGTAGATATTTGCTTTAAAATATGCCATTTTGGGAGTTCTCTAATTTGGGAGTTCATTGCGGAACAATTTTACCACATTAAAAACAAATCACAGTCCTCTAAAATGTCCATATTGCTTGAAGCATTAAAAAAGTAAAATATTTGGATTATCCTTTCGGTTAAATAATTATTAAACGTCTCTCATTTGTATGTATTAATTTAACTTGAAAATTATCTAAAGTCTGAGAAATCTTGTACATCCAGGTTTAAAAAATATACAGTTTAAAAATTTGTAGTGAAATCGCTTTTGTAAAATCACAGAATTGTGTCACTGCGTACGTTTTATTTGCCACCTCTTTTTCAACGTGCTGTATTAGTTATAAAAAAATTATTAACAATATTTTTATTAAAAAAGAATTAGTTTTATTTATGTCTTTCTTCTTCTTTATATGAATATATCTACATTTATTATATTAACGAGTACCTGAGTTACTTTTAATTTTAATTTAAAAAATGTAAATGAAAAAACAAATGTTTATTTAACTTGATTTACTTAAGGATTAAAATAAAAAAATATAAATTACAAACAATATTCCTAACTCTTTTATTTGCAATAAAATCTTTTTTGCAGTGTATTATCGAAATAATTTAATAAAATAATGTATGGAGTTCATTAAATCAATGCCTTTTTTCCTATTATCAATGAAATAATACATTAAAAACAAGATACTTTTCATTGAGTCAAAGAAAATATTCATTGGTTGTATGAATAACGTACTTAAATATTAATATTTTATGAACCTGTTCTTTAAAATCAATGTATTGTTCATTGAGCCAAAGAATATATACATTAGCTGCATGAATAACATACTTTAATCTCAATTTTTTTATGAATCTGTACTTTAAAATCAATGTATGGTACATTATCTATAAGAACAATATACATTGGCCCAATGAACAGTACATTAACTTTTTGGGTTTAATGTACGGTTCTTAAAAAGCATGAACGGGTATACATTGAACCAATGAACGCGTACTTTGACGCAAAATTAATGATTTATTCTTATGGACAATGAATTTATTCATTGATTTTATGTACCTTTTTGGTTCAGTGCATTACTAAACTTAAAATTTATTTTTTATAATTTTCATACATAGCGTTACAGTATATTTTTAAGTTATTAAAATTTAAAGATCGTCTATTGTTTGGCAAAGTGTTTTTGTAAACAGAAAAACTTCTTTCTACTTCTGCACTGACGAGAGGAACATATTTAAAAAATGAAATGTCATGTGATGTAAGTTCCTCTTCTAATTTCATAGTATTAAAAGTTTTACGCCATAAGATTTAAGCAATAGAGCAAAAAAAATAGAGTTGATAAAAACTAGCACATCCTGAATTTTTATCACTTGGATCGACAAGTGGACTTTACACTTGCTTTATCTTTCTATGTACATACCCTTTCGTCAGTTTCACCACGCGCAGAGCTTTTGTTTTCATCGAGGTCTATAAACAAAGATACTTCTTTTTCGAGAGGTAATGTTTTTGATTGACGAAGGGACTGTTGCTAAAGAAATATGTAAAAAACAGTGGCGTAACTAAGCCAGGGGCGCCCTCAAATCCCTTGATAAAAATTATAAATGAAGTGGAAAACGACACATAGTGTAAATTATGCGGCCGAAAATATAGTATATCGATGTTTAATTTTTTCCAATTTTTTATAGCTTTCAATAGAAAATATCTTGGGTGAAAAAATCAAAATGAATTTTTTGAATAGTTGAAACCGTTTCGTTATGACAAGCCGTCAAAGTTGCATTTTTTCAAAATTTAATTTTTCTTGTTATTCACATTTTATTTAATATAATTTTTTTATTTATTTATTTATTTATTTATAGTACGATAAGAACTTAGTTCTTTTAATGTACAAGTTGGAACAATATTTTTAGGATTATACAAATTAAAGATTTTCTTAAACCTAATTTAAACAATTAAACTTATTATAAAATTAATCTCAATGTTAAGTAGAAATAGAGAAATCCAGATAGAGTATACAATTGAAGTAATTAAGTGAGAAAAACAAAAAGTGACGAGAAGAAAGTATAGATTTAAAGAAAACTTATAGATTTGTATATCAAAATAAAGTTTAAATTTCTTATGTCTAGCAAATTACTGTTTTTGCTTACATTTTTAATATATGGTTTGAATCTTATCATAAAAGTAAGCACTAAAAGCGGGATACAAATTTTAAAATATTCAATTTTTAAAAATGTTAAAAAAATAATTTTGAGAAAGATTGACTATAGTTTTTTCACTAAAAAATTATGAGAACTGCGTTACACCAAATCCAAAAAAATTTGTTGTTATTACTTACTAAAACGGAAAATATACATTTTTCTTATAGTGACCTGTATAGTTAAAATGTGAGATTTATTTGATGTATGGCAGTTGATTACTTTTCAAAACTTCGACTTTCACAAACACAAAACAACTCAATTTTTAAAATTTCCTTGCTGTAATCAAAAAAGCTTACAAATTTAAACAAAAACTTTGTTAACTTGTGTTGGTAGTATTTTTCAAGGCTGAGTTACTAATATATGATTAATGGGAGTTGCATTGGCCTATGCAATTTACCATTTATCTATAATCACAAAAGAAATTGATGTAGCAAATTTCGCTGTTTTGAAACAAGACTTAATGAAGTTTTATGCTTTTAACTTTATAACTTTAATGAAGTTTATATTATGGTCGAAGTAGATTTGCCCTTTAGCTTTCATATTTTCAGCAAGTCAGCTACTGATGTTATTTTAATCATTCAGTTGGTCATATTTTGGGAGTTTAGTTAAATTCCTTAGTTTAGAGGTAACGTCAAATACAAAACATTTAAGATACTATTACAGTGTATAAAAAATTAAAAATCAAGTTTTGTTTTTCGTAAGAATATGGTTCTGTAAGGACTTCAGAATACGTATACAAAATTTTAGAAAAAAAGATCAAATAGAAAAAAAGTTATAACATATATTATATTCTTATGTCGCGTGATATTCAAGAACCTTTAAATTTTAAATCGCTTTTTTTCTCGAAACAAGGTTTTTCGAATCGGCTTCTAAGATATCTGGAGTTCTACTTGATCGATTTCGATGAATCTAGATTTATTGTGATTCTTATAGACTCTGTTAAGCACTAGATCTATAAAAAGCCAAAAAACTTTTATTTTTTTTTTGTATGGCTGAAAGTTTTGGAAAAAAGGGAGTTTTTTGTACATTTTTTTTTAACACATGCCATCATTTGCGGAGGTTGAGTGCTCAACTACAGCCCTTAATCAAGAATGCACTTTGATTTTTTACTTTCAGACGCTTTGTAAATGCTGGAGACGAGAAGCGTTTTAAAACTCGCTAACTTCAACGCCCTGTAGGAAATTTATAACATTTTTTTATTTCCTCATGAATTGTTCATTATATTAAAAATTTGAATCATTAAAGTTAATAATAATGGGTAAAAAAATTAATAAAAAATGTGTTTTTTTATAGCTATACACTGTAATAGTACCTTTAACTTAACATCTTAAAATTATCATTTCACCAATAAGAAAATTATTGATCTCATTTTTGAAACTTTAAGTTAGTTTAACATTTTTATATAATTAATATATGTTTTCTTTTTACTTAATTTGTGATAAAATCTTATAATATTTATTATAAATTGTATTACATTTGATATTATAAAAAGTATTTTTTACGTTATTGCTTTTTTTTTAACAAATTCTATTAAAATAAAATAGAAATTTATTTATAAAATAAGATATTTTTAATATATAACTGTTGTAATAAATGATGACTAGAGAGGATAAAAATATGCATTTGCATATTGCATCGTAATGTAGGATTTAAGGACAAAAAAGTCTTCGAAAAGATTTTGTTTAAAAACAAACAAGTTTTTAGTGAGTATGAGAGTAAACTTTTGCCCGAAAAATTATCAAACAAAAGATATTGCCAAGCAACATCTTGCGATGTTGAACGTAGTTTCTCTGCATATTCATCGCTTTTAACTGAAAAACGTAGAAAAAGCAACACTTGGTAGTTAATTATCATTCTAAAATTTGAAAAATGTTTAACTGCATTTTATAATGTTTTTTTTTTTAAGTTAATTTAATAGTAACAAAAAGACTGAAAACGAAGTTGCTCAGTATAAATGAATATTATTTTTAAGTTTTTACGTTTATTTAAAAAACAGGTTTAATTCCAAACATTTATAAGATTGGAAATATATATTCCGTTCCAACATATGTACAATTTTGTTTTATTTTTCTCTTAAAGTATTTTTATCAAGCATATTTTTAAATTCATCGAGCATATTTTCCATTTTTCGTGCTTTTAATGCGCATAAATCAAGTTTTATCGTGCATATTTTTTTTCCTCTCTAATGATGAATATTGAATTTAAAAAGTCTCTTCTTGTTCTCTGTTTTTTTTTTTTTTTGTCAAGAGTTCTCTTGTTTTCTCCTACGCTTCTAGTAACCTAACATATTTTTATCAGTAACAAGTAAATAGCAGGGCGCTTTTTGAAAACTGCGGGCGGGTGCACAAAATATAGTTACGCTACTGGTAAAAAATTAAAATTTTTAGTACGAAAGAAAATTATTTAAATTACACTAAAATTACACTAAAATGACCTAAAAACCCGAAAAATTATCTAAAAATTAAAAATGTCAAAAAATGACAATAAAATAACTTAAAAATCTCTTAAAATGACCAAAAAAATGCTCTAAATCTAGTAAAAATTACTTAAAAAGAAAAGCCGTTAAAAGCGATTAAAACTACGAAAAAAATTACCTAAAAACTTTTCATATTTAGAATTTAGGAAACATAAATTGACGTTCTAAATAACCAGGAAATGTCTTAGAAGCAGCAGAAAAAAATTGACATGTCAAATAGGTCTGTTTCCGTACTAACTTCAAGCAGGGTTGCCCCACAGGAAAGCAACATTTCTACCAAAATTCCTAAACAAATGTACCAATATGAAAAAAATTTAACAAATTTTTTTTATGTATAAGTAAATAAAAGATATGTATTTTTTCCAGGAATCGCAAATAACCATTATTTCTCATCGTTGATATAAAAAAAGCAGGCTCTGCCTTTTAAATTTTGATAATTAGAATGAAAGTCAAAATTTAACTATTACTTTCTGCCGTTTATAGCAAAAATTAATAGCAGCTGCTCTATATCGAAAACTATGAATGCTAGGACAATGAAATCCGATATTTGAGGACGTGGCATGATAATCTCCTTCTCCCTAATCTGCTCCTTTTTGAGAGCAATTACAGTATCTCATGAACCAGAGACGCAGTGGTAATGAAATTCTGTATATGGTGTCGTTGCATAGAAATCTAACTGTTCTGATAAAGTGGGTGGGCTATGCCCCTATTTAAGGAAAATGACAATATCTCATGAACCAGACACGCAATGATGATGAACTTTAGTATATAGTGTCGTTTCATAGAAATCGAGATGTTAGGAGAAGGTGCGTGGTTTTACCTCAGCATGTTATGATGTGAAAACCTTTTATTATAAATTCCTAGAAAAAATGTACATTAAGAAGAAATTTACCAAAAATTTTCAATGTAGGAATTTATTTCGTTATGTTTTAAAACAGTTAAGAAGTTTTTAATAAAATATTTAAGTATAGCAATGTTTAATTTATACATTAAAATAGATAACACTTTTGAATGGAAACATTTGTTTTGAACAAATGATTGTATGAAATGAAATATTATAGACCTAACATACGAGATAGTAATAAATCGAATATATGCAGGGGCGTACCGAAGCCATTTTGATTGTGGGGGTATCAATGTATTTCGGCCGACTGGATGCCCTTAAGTCCCGACTTTTTTTTTTAAATACAACATAGTTGAATTATATAAAGTTACTCATCCGTTCGATCAATATAAATAAATCTTAAGGGGTCTTTTTGAGTTGAACGGCTAAAGGCGAATTTACACGATTCACTATCATTGCTCACTTTGGATGAATCATCTGAGTTGAAGAGTGTAAATTGAGTTTCATCTTTAAAATGAAGATGATTGTCATCCACATTGAACAGTGAAAGAAGTAGAAGGTCTTCCTACTTTTGATGAAAGTGAAAGCAAACTGAACTGATGTGTCATTCGTACTAAAACACAATTGAAAGGTATTAACATAATTTCAAGCAGAAAGTTTATATATTTTTATTTAATTGCTGAATAGCTTCTATTTATTTAATTTTTTTAAGCTTCAATAAAATTAATCAGCCAACGTATATATTTTGACATTCAACACCGAATCATTAATCAATTTTCAAATTTACACTTTGAATAATGTAAATTAAAAATTGATTCACTGTCATCGTTCAACGTTCACTATCATCGTTTTTAGTGAAATGTGTAAATTCGCCTTAAGAAAAACACTTTGTAATTATTTTTACTAAAAACTTTTTTTAATGATGAAAAAAAAAACTTGTGTACATCAAAATACATATAATTAAGTATGTTTTGAATTTTTTTGGTTTGACCTTTTATCTGCTCTCTTAAGCTTTTCGCAATTTGGACATCATTTTTCGAATCCCAAAAGGTGGCAACGATTTCTCAGCTTTTACAACAGGTAACTGAAAATTTTTTAGTTCATCTAAACGATAATACTCCAAACTATAAGATTACGTATAAGATTACGTATAATAGCCAACTAAACTTCATACCTGTTTTTGGCGCCATTTTCAAAACAAAAATTAAAAAATTACCCTATTTTTTTACATTTCTAACGCTCTAAAAATTCGAGTTTTAGGTTTTAATAGATTATTGCAGGTAATAATCTTAGAGATTTTGCAATTATAAATGCAATGAAAAACAGTTTCAGCTCAGACGGAATTTTTCGTTAATCTTTGGTACCGTTTTAAGAAATCCTGAAATTTTTAACCCACATATAGTAACACTTTTCAATCTTTCGATCTTTTTCAAGTGAAGAAGATCCCTTAAAGGCAGTTTTCAAATCGATCCCTCTATCAAAGAAAAAAAAAAAATAAAAGTATTTCAACATTATCGAATCAGCATTTAAAATTTTTTTTTCGTTTTTGTATTGAAAATTCCTAGTTTATATATGTTAACAAATAAACAGTGCTTTCAATTTCTTTTAATTTTTTAAATGTATTCCCTTAAAAAACTAAATGCTACACCAGTGTTCGGACTTTACTGCAATTGCATTAGATCTACTGCGCTCTTTTGCAGAACTTAATTAATGTTCTACTGCGGTTTTTTTCGAATCTACTGCGATTTATTCGCAACCAACATTTTTATGGTTATTTTTGCGATATATTTGAAAAATGAAAGCATGTTGCACGCTGGTTGGAAATTTAAATTTGACACAATAATTTAGTGTCCCTATATCCTAGGCTTTAGGTACCGATTGGCATGATAATTTTTCTCTGGCTGGAGTTAAGTCGGATAGGCGTGGTTCTTGGACCAAAATACCTAGCTAGAGCGAACACAAAAATATTCAAAATGCCAAAATAAACTTGCCTATTAAAAAAAAAAATAAAACATTTTACAAAGCCTTGATGATCCAAAAGTTGAATAGCACAGATACAAAAATCGTATGTGCAAGTAAAAAGTTTTAAAATTTTATCTCATAGCATGATGGTCTGCTACCCTGGAGTACACTTCTCCCAATCACTAGTTGTCCAATTCAAGACACCTGTGGCAATCAAGATACCCTTTATTTTTGTGATTGCCCCTTAAGCCAAGACAAAAGCTAACGCGCCTTAAACAAATCAGCACATATTTTTTTTGCATTCCTCTTTATTCACGAAATTTAATAATTCATTAATTAGCTGTTAATCACATTTAATTCTTTGAAGCGCTACTAGCAGGCCATCATATGGATTTCTTAGCCCTTCCGTACTCATTTTCAAGCCCATTAACTTGTTTATATGAAACGAGAAAATTTTCTAGGCCTTCCTCTCTCGCGACTCTAAAGAAGTCTGCTAGAAGCCCTTTTTGAGAATGTACATTTGAAAGAAAAGCAATATAAATATCAACTTAAAATAAAAAACTTTTGACAATTTCCGTCCGTGGCAGTCCGTCATCTTATCCACTCGTCCACTGCAGTTCTTAACGAACTTCAGCTTATTTTGCATCATTACAAATGAAAGTAAGCTTTCGGGAGCGCGGGTTCGAGACCCAGCTCGGACCAAAAAACAAAATTTTTTTTGTATTTTTTTTAAATCTACATTTTTTTCCAAATTTTTCTGTTCATTAAAAATGTTTTTGGAATTTTTCGTAAAATTTCTTCATATAAAAATAATAGAAAAGACTTAGAATTTTTCCATATAATGTGATATGTAATGTGTTAGATTTCGGAGAACTGGGTTCGCAACCCAACTCGGACAAAAAAAATTTTTTTTGAAAAGTTTTGATTTTCTTTAATTGATCTGATCATTTATAATTTTTTCTAAATTTTTTTAAAAATTTTTTCAGCTAATGTGCCCACTGGGATACCGGTCAAACACATATATTTTGTTATTTACCGTAGTCTGGTAAATAACAAAACAAATTCATAAAAAATTTTTTCATTTTTTTTTTAAAATAGCGAAATTTTTTGGCATTTTTTTTTTGCTTTTTTGGTCACATCTTGAAGGGAGTTCAAATTTTACCTATACTCTCTTTAACAAAATGTGGCCAAAAAAATGTAACAACTTTGTGAACATATTTACGTGGTCTGAACGTGTCTACACTACTAAAAAAGCTCAAAAAGAATAATTTTTTAAGTGAAAAATACCGGGTTTTTGGGCTGTTTTCGCAGTTTTTCGACCATAACTCTTGAACTAAGAAAAATGTTCATCCTAATTTGTTCGGTTTCCATGAACCGACAATATCGGATGGAACGCAGAGTGCTCTCCGTATAACTTCTAAGTGGTGTAAACAGTAAACTGATATCACCAAATCTAAAGGAGCTGTTGAACAAAAACTAATGATGCTATATTTTCTAAAAGTCACTAAGACCCCAATATATAGGGGACCATAAAAAGAAAAAAGTTCGCCAAACTCGCGAAACGCAGCTAGGGTTTTACTCATCTCTGGTCATAGTATCGAACCTATATCGCAGAATCCTGTTATTTTGTCAAAATGTGTTATTTTAAGTCACAGTATTATTACTTTTATGTTCATGTCATATTTTTGTTGTTTTTGATAAATTTATTTTATACTAGCTGAACCCGGTGTGCTTCGCTACCCCCTCGTTTAAAATAAAATTAAAAGTATTTATATATTTACAAAAATTTATTTATTTAATTTAATTATTGCAATGCTTCGCCTCTTTTTTTGTTGTAAACCAATTAGAATTCAGCGCTGAATCGCATGTAATTTGCTTCATGCTCCCCCTTTTTATTTTTAGACCAATCAAAAAGCAGCAATTACACAATCAGCTGTTTCGCAGTCTGTTGTGGGAGAATGAGAATGGGGTTACCCCACTCTTTATTTTAATTAACACGTATTATAAAATCAGCTGTTTTGAAGACAGTGGTAGAAGAAAGAGAATTGAGCTACCCCACTATTTTAATAAATATGTATTTTAATGATTTTAATGACATGATTTGTGGTATAGCCGTTAATAAACGTAGTAAAAAAGTAGGTGCAGAAGTGTGCATGGTCGAAAAATATTATCATGTAATAAGTATTCCTGAGTCAAAGCTGAACGCTGTGAAAATTTAAGATCGGTTATCAGGTCCAGCCTCCAATATATCGCAAACAAAGGGGCGTGCTCCGCCCACTTTTCTTTGGTACGTATTTCTATTCATGCTAATACCATATATAGCAAATACTGCCGCCGTTGGTCAAAAAATGCCCAAGATATGACGATTTTAAAATTTGGGTTATATGGGCGAGGCCACGCCCCTTCGTCCACTCACAACTTTATATAGTCAAGAATTTATTATTTCGTAAGAATATCCTATTGTGAAAATTTAATGATGATCGGTCCAGTAGTTAAGACTATATTGCGATTTTTAATTTTCCTAAAAAGGGGCGTGGTCCCACCCACTTTTCTCCTGGTACGTATTCCTAACTATGCCAATACCATATGTACCAAATAGCATCAACGTAGGTCAAAAAATGCCCAAAATATGGCGATTTAAATTTTTAGGTTATATGGGCAGTGCCACGCCCCTTTGTCAAACAAAAACTTCATATAGCCTTTTATTCTTTCCAGATTCATAGTAAAATGCTGTGAAAGTTTCAGGAAGATCGGTCCAAGGGTTTGGCCTCCTATAAAGCACAAACAAACAAACAAACAGACAGACATTCATTTTTATATATATAGATTGAAAGCAGATTTATTATAATTAAAGTAAAATGGGGCGAAAAAGGGGGATTTGGTAATAAAAAATCTATGGCTACCTTACCTGTAGATAAAAACTATATAAAACTTTAGGTAAATACATATTACAAAAAAAGTATTTTGTATAGCAAACATTGTTAGTGGTATAAGTAAGTATCTGAATTAAAAAAGGGGGCGGTGAAGTGGGCGTGGTTCATAGTAATATGGCGACGTTAACAGTATTAAGAGCAATATACTACCAAATAAAAAATAATCCGTTGGAAGGAACAAATTTGTACAGAGAACAAAAAGTTTAAAACTTAAATTTGGCGTGAAAAGGGGCGTAAAAGGGGGCGTGGCGTAAGAAATGTTTATTTCTACCTCGCCTGGAGTATAATGTGTATACAATTTGAAGTAAATCTGTTAAAAACTATATGGGAGCCATTACATAATTTTAAAAAAGTGGGCGTAAAAGTGGGCGTGGTCAAAAAAGTACCCTATTAATCATGCCAGAGTCCCAGTTAAATGCTGTGAAATTTTCAGGAAGATCGGTCCAGAGGTTTGGTCTCCTATAAGGTACAAACAAACAAATAAAGAAACACACATTCCATTTTATATATATAGATAGCTTAAACCCGGCGCGTTGCTGCCGCGGCCCCGTTGCCAAACGCGAATAAAATGTTATCAGTGAAATTGTATGTGTAAATTGTGGTCGAATACTCAATTCCATGGCTGTGCGACCTATAACTCAAAAGCTGTAGAATTTCTAAAATTTTGGTTGCATGGGAGGTGACACGCCCCCTTTTCCAACGCCATACAAAGTTATCAGTAAAACTGCATGTGTAAATTGAGTTCGAATGCTGAATTCCGAGGCTTTGTTTGCTTTGTTTGATTGACTCAAAAGCTATTCGATATCGCAAATTTGGGTTGTATAAGAGGTGCCACGCCCCTTTGTCCAACTCCCATAAAATTTTATCAGTAAAACGCCACGTGTAAATTGTGGTCGAATTTCGAATTCCAAGGATGTGCGGCCTATAACTCCAAAGCTATTCGATATCGCAAATTTGGGTTGTATGGGAGGTGCCACGCCCCCTTGTCCAACTCTCACAAAATTTTATCTGCGAAGCGGCACGTGTAAATTGTCGAATACCGAATTCCGAGGCTAAGCGGCTTATAACTCCAAAGATATTCGATATCGCAAATTTGGGTTGTATGGGAGGTGCCACGCCCACTGTTAGTAGGAGGTTGAAATATACTTTACGACCTATTCTCATACCTACAAAATATACATACAAAATTTCATGAAAATCGGTCGAGCCGTTTCGGAGGAGTTCGATTACGTACCCCGTGACAGAAGAATTTTATATATTAGATGTATTTTAAAATTAATTGTTTTAAATTGTTTTGATATATTTCGAATTTTTGATTTATTTTCAAATCGATAATATTTATTACAAAAATATTTTTAATTGCATTTTATTACCTGTTTTAAGCACATATTCTAGAGTTTTAAGTACATGTTATATGCGCATATTTTCGATTTTTTTAGAGCATGAGATTTCTAGCCCTACACGGTGCTGATTTCAGAAGTTTAAAAAAATCATCATTGCCTGAGTGCTACGAAAATTGGATCTTGAAATACCTTTGTTAAACCATGCCGTTTTGATTGCCTTTTTTGTGATTATTTCTTTTTGTATCACCTTCTTCCAAATGCACTGCATTGGTTTTCATTGATGTCTGTCTGCCTTTTAACCTAATCCAAATTTAATCAAGTGAGTTTTTGAAGTTGCTTTTGCAACTCACACTCGCAAACATACAGAACAGAAAACCTTGAATGTTTAATTACTTCTATAAGTTTGGACGATCTTTTTGTGGGTTCAATTGGTATCGATCGCATTATTGTTAAAGCTTTCGTAACCGATCGCACATACTCACTTGTCCATGCGCTTGATCCAGTAGATTCTCTGCCACAGATGATGAAGCAATCAACTTTTTGTAGAGAATTTACAAATGTTCAAGTGTATCTTGGAAATAAGTCGATAGCATAAAGAAGATTCAATGCGACAGATGTGTTAACTAACTATGACATAATAAAGAGGTTGAGCTTAAAATGTAGCTCAAAGCTACTTGGCTTGGTTGCAAAGGCAAAAACAAAATATATGCACAAACACACACGCACTCCTAAAACTTGCTGACTGCAACATTTTTGGACATGTTGTTCAAGATTGCAGCTGCATCTTGGTAATCTCACAAGCAATTTACACTACCGGCGCATCTAGTTTTTCTCACACACAAAAAAGTGAAAGGATTGAATTCGGTTGCATAGTATTTTTATTGTGTGCCATCATTAAAATGCATTTTCTGGTTATGCGCATCATTGATGCAACCAACTATGTACATACTTGAATGCTGTCGCACTTTGGAACGATATATAAATGTATCCAACGTACTAAGTTTCGATGCAGACGATGCAACTTACGCACGAACACACAGTCCATTGATTTGCATTCGCTTGTTGCACATCTGTTAAGTTTTTTGGATTTATTTTATTTATAACACCATCCGACAAAATTCAAATTTTAATTGGTCCCAAGAAAAATCTCTTTATATAAAGGAAGTGGGACTTATTATAAACTACTGCTCGTTGTCAGTTTTACCAGATTAAATTGATAAGGTTTATAATTGCATAATAGTGATATGCTTATTAGTTAGTCATACGCAGTGTATAACAAAATATATTTTTATTAAACAATAGTTTGCGTCTGTTTGGAAATGCTTTATGATGCACAAACTGCTTTTGCAGCACAAGCAAAATGCTCGAAAAAGGCCAATTCTGCAGCACTGCAGACGTTCAGCATTATAAAATGCAATTTTTCTATCAATCGCTACTCATCATCATTCGCATCAAAAAAATTCACGCTGCAATTTGGACGCTTGAAAAGTGCCAGTTGTGCGCATGCTGCCAATCGTGATGCATTTCCGAATAGACCCTTTGGATGGAATGCATAAAAAGTGAGTATGTACTCCGACTCGATTTTTCAAGTATTTTACTTGAGTTTTATAAAATTTGAAATGCTCTCATACCTCCAAAAATCAATATTTTGGAAAAAATTCAACTGCAAGTTAAACTTCATTTAATGCTCTTTGACATGGTGTTAACTGTTCAGAAATATCTTTTTCCAAAAATTTACGAGAGCGTAAACAAAATATTGCTTACAAATCGTGATTTTGACTGCGTAAAACACTACGAAAGGTCATTTCAAGGTCAAAGTTAGTTATGACGAAATGTGTATCTGTTTATTGTGCATAAAAATGTTTATAGTTTTAAGAGCGCAAAACTGTTTTTGGGCCTTTAACCCCTGGGGGCCTGATTTTTTCCACTAACGAAGTCCAATTTTTTATGCAGATCATGTTGTTTAGCCTCAATCTAACAGAAAATGGGCGGGTGCGAACAAAATCAGAAAAAGGCACATTCCATCTATTTCATGGCTGCTCTACTGTCTAGTCTGCTTGGTGGTTTGTTCTGCAAATAACTTGTTGTTGTTGCAACCTGTTGTTTCATGAACCTTTTCGGAGCATTTAGCTCAATGAGGTATTTACAACAAAAAGTAATTAATATAGTTATTTAAAATAAGCCCTCATAAGAAGAAACCAATCCACTTTAACTAATTTAAAGGAGAATGAATTTTATTTACTTTACGTAAAACATTTAATTTGTGTTGAAGGACTCATGTCCTCATGTCCACATCAATGCTAGATATGCGCGAAAGTATCAAATTAATTAGCAATGATGTGCACATTGCAATTCACTCAGCAAGCGCGTCGGAAGCTAATTTCATCTGGGGGGCAGTACAAATGGGCGGGCAGTACAAATGGTGGTGCAAAAAAAGTTCAAAAAAATTTCTTCAAAGAAACATGAATGTGAATAAACAAATTTTTTATTTTAGTTTAAAATAAAAAAATATAAAAATATATAAAAAATATTAAAATTTCATTATTTTTAAAAGTTCTTCCAATTTCAATATTAGAGATCATTCTTTAAAGGATCTTTCATATGGTAATATGAAAATATAAGAAATAATGGTTGCTTTTATAAAGCATGACTAGGTATATCTTTACATGGTTTAAATGCAATTAGGTACAAGAAGTTATATCAATTTAAATTATTCCAAAATGTTTCCTTCTGTCCTTGCGAGAAACAAACTCTTTCACCACCTCCATCGAATTCAATTCTTCGGTTTTATCTTTGTGAATTTGTATAAGTGCCGCATGAGTGAGTCGTTTCTGTGTCATAGTTGCTCGAAGATACGTTTTAAGTCGTCTTAGTGCACTAAAAGAACGCTCAGATGAAGCTGCTGATGCAGGCACAGTCAAAAGCAAAGCAATAAGTTTTTCAACTTCATTTAATATTTTTTTTACAGCATCCGAATTTTTCGTAAATTGGGATACAATGCCACTACAATTTGAAGGTGTTTGGCCAGGCAATTGCTTCAGCAATTTCATCTGCAAAAAAGTCATCTGCATAAAGATCTAGTTTTGTTTTTAGATTTTGTTCAGAAGGCACTTTTCCGTTGAAGGCTTCGATTACAATATTTTGCAACGATTCCAGAGTGTCAAGATCTGTTTAAATGTACAATAATATTTACAAAGTGCCAGTTTACACTAGCTTCACTCAACCGACTCACCGAATGTTAAATCAAAGTGAGTCGGTTGAGTGAAGCTGGTGTAAACATGCAAAATTAAAAAAAAAGTAAAATATCAACCTGTTTAATCGAATCTAGCCGTTATCTCATTTGAGAGAAGATCTAAAATTTCGAAATAATCTTTTCGTAGCCGATCATATAATGGCAACTGTACTGAAGGAACCGGATTTGATGTTTGTTCAAAGCGTCGAGGTGGATTTTCATCAGCTAATTCACAGTAGGAGCTTTCGCATGGTCAAAAACATTGGACCAACATGTCAGATTGTACAACATGTAGTACCATGCGTAAGATTAAACATAGTTGAAATTTTTGGTTTTTTTCTGCCGATTGTACAATATTGTATAACTATGTAAAATTACTGCTCAATTGTTAGGGCATCTAAAAGTTGCTTAGCTATTATCCGGATGTGTTCTGCTCGAGAGCTTGTAATTAATGATGTTGATTTACAAGTTGGATCGTTCGAACGCTCAATCAAATAGTCCCATTAGTTTTCCATCTAACTTATCATACAACATGTCGTCCAATATGGAAAGCCCCTAAGAACATGCCAAATTTTTTCTTACCAGAGTTGCAAAATGAACAAGCATTTAGCTACATACTTAAGGGTGCTTTTTAACTGAAGTGGTGGGTTTGCAGTAGAAACTCTACATTTTGTTCTATCTTTTTGCAAACACAGAGAAAGGAAATGGTTATCCGCAAGCATGCTTATGAAGAAGAGAGTTAGAAGAGGAAAACATATACAAAAATATTATCGTTGTCAGAAAAACTGATATTTTGAATAACTTTTGAAGTTTTCCTTTTAAATTGTTTATCTAGCTAAAAAAGTGGGGCAACTGCCCCCCTTGCCACCCCGCTTCCGACGCCAATGTCACTCAGTTTCTAGCAAACCTCTATCTACACCTTATCAGCCAGATCCACTCATTCAAATTTTATATAATAAAGTCAATGATATAAGTGACAATATGTACGCCTTTCTTGCAGCGCTTGCCAAAATATCGGAAGCAGTCAGGTTTCTACCCAATAAAATAGACATTATTTCAGAGTTGGATTCGCATCAATACACATCTGCCATCAGTGCCGCACCCAAGAATACTCAAAATTTGCCAGATTCCTCCACCATGATGCGTCTTCCATTTTTCAAGAAATCCTGGAAGCAGCTACACATTCTTCCTTGGCTCTTTCCTTTTCTCCACCTCCGGCCTCTCTCTCCGTTAAACCAAACGAGTTGCCAGCTGCTAATCCTGTCGCTGCACCTCGCAAACTGATCCATCAGTTCGGAACCTCATGGACATCATCCGAATGGGATAGCAGAATCAAAAAATTAAAGAGCGTGAACGAAAGTTCTAAAACTACATTATTTATTAAGGGCGTAGCAGTTAAAGCAAGCGTATACTGGATGCGAAATTACTTTGGAAATAAATTCGGTATCGCAATTTCTAACTGCCGGAAGATGTCTTAATATCCCAAGATGTAAACTTAATATCCCAACTAAATATGCGTGGATGTTGCTGAACTCCTCTGGAGACAGTGTGTTGCATGGCCAGTGGATAATTTCCAAATGGAGGGATAAGCCTGGAACAAGCCGATGACACGTACATCTAGCAGTAAGAATAACAGATTTTCTGCTTCTAATAACAAGTCTAATAATTACACAAGAAAAACTACCAGTAAGCCTAGGAATAATGCTAACTCTAATTTTCTTTCCAATTTTAGTTCTAATTACAACTCTCCTTTCAACTCTAACTTTAAATCTAGTTCATTCTGAAACTCTAACTCAAACTCAACTCTATGTGAAATTTTAAGCCTTGTACCGTCCCTAATTCCAATTCTAACTCGAATAATAATTCTCATAACAATAACTCTAGTTCAATTGCTAGTAAAAATACTTATAACCCTTATTCTAATCCAAAGAATACTTTACTTAATGAAAACTCTAATTTGCCTGATCTTGTCTACAAACCGTCCGGAAAACAATTACCTAATTCCCATCCTAGCGCTGACCCTAATTGAAAATTTAAAACCAATATCTTTCCTATTTTTACTCCTCAGATCAATGCCAATTCGAATCAAATTAATTATTCTCTTCAGCCCTCTCACCCTAAACGAGTCTCATTCAATCTTGGACACACCAGCAAAAAAAAAAAGGACAATAACATACTCTATCCTAACTTTGTCCATTCCCATACTCGAAACCCATCTCCTTCCGTTCCAGTCACTAGTGAAGCCTCTTATCAAGCTGGTAGCCTCACATCTTTCATCGACCCTTTTCAGCCACCAAGAGTAAAACTTACTTTGAACTCTTGTGTTGACACTGGAAGCAGATATGCTCTTTCTCGCCTAAGAGAGAGTAGTTTCTACAACAATGTGCGCCTGTATCTTGCTTACTTGCATAAAGCCCCGGTCTCTACCTGTATAGAAGGCAAGACCAAGACAAACCTCAAAGTCCTGATTCAGCAAGAAGGTCTACCTACTGATGTCGATGAATTGAGCCATTTATTCACCAGATTCCACGTGCAACTTGGCTTGACGAGCCATCAAGTCAAAGTAGATCTTGACATATATGGTACTCATGTGAGGTCAAAATATATCTCTTATCTTCAAAAGTCCTGTAAAGAGCAGCAGCCATATTATTCCTAACTAAATTATTACTCCTAATCAAAACTCCAGCCCATTTTTTTCACTCTTTGCCACCAAAATGTAAGAGGATTACGCACCAATATCTCTAAAAAAGAAATAAACTGGCCATTTCAGCCCTTGGAAGGACTTTGACCTAGCTTCTATTGATCAAATGTGATGTGCGTGTTATTAAATGTTTGATCACAAATTACCGAGAACTGGACCTACGTGTTTTACGCCGACTCCGAACGGCTTATGTTCTCAAGAAGCTTTATATAGCAATTTTTACTCTCTGAGGCTTGCCATTGTCTGCAGAGAGGTGACGACCGAACAGAAAAATTAGTTCAATTGGAAAAACTTTCTGTCTGAGCTGGAATTGAACCCGGGCTACCGCAGTTCTTTAGCTTAGGGGCATCGCACGCTACCCACTAAGCTACGGTCGCTAGTCTCTACAGTGTTCCTTAATTCCCTTAAGCCCTTACTGAGACCAATCTTACGGCCGACTTCAAGGATACTGAGGTCTTTGCGTCCGATTTCGCGGTTTTAAGAGACGATGGTCTCGACAAAGATGATCTCTCCTCAGGTCGTGGTGTCCTTCTTGCTATTCACAATCACTTCCATCCAACCTTTATAAAAAATTCCCACACTGCTAACTTTGAATTTATATGTGCCAAGGTTTGCATCGCAAAACGAAATATATTCATTATCTGCTGTTATATTCGCCCGTTTCAACCATTGAATAGTTATCAGCTTGCAATAGACGCAATATCTGGATCCATTTGACACCGTAATATTTCTGGGGGACTTTAATCTCCCCAACCTTCAATGTGTCCTCTCTGATGACGAATCCTACTATTTTTCTTCAAATCCTTCCTCTGAAAAAGAAATTATGTTCACTAGCTTTATTTCAGACTGCGGCCTTAACCAGTTGAGCAGAGTTACCAACAATTTAGGTAGACAACTAGACCTCATTTTTTCTTCGGATTTAGATAAGTGTATAGTCTCAGCAAGTAACCATCTCCTTCCAACACTCGATCGGTTACCATCCACCACTATCTCTTACCTTATCTTATAACATTAATATGAAAAATACACACTTCGAGCACTCGTACAGCTTCAACTTTCGGAGAACTGATTTTGTAAAATTTTAAATTTTATTCAGTAGAATCGATTTCCAACATATTTTCGTTAATGCTCAGGAAAGCGTTGATATTGCAGTTTCTCACTTCTACGACATAATTTTCGACTGCTTCACACAATCTGTCCCCTTCACCAGGCAGAAAAACTTTTCGTAATGTCCCCCCTGTTACAATAAGTAACTACGTGTACTCCGTAGCAAAAGAAACAAACTTTGGCGGTCATATTTAATTTATCGCTCTTCTCTTGATCTCACAAATTATCTTCACGCCTTTAACCTTTTTTACGCACTCTGTGAAACGCTTTATGAGTCCCATCTTGCTCATATTCAAACTAAACTGTTGTCGGATCCTAAAAGCTTCTACAAGTTCATCAATATCAAAAGAAAATCTGACAACTACCCATCTACCCTTACTTTTTCGGACATCTCCTTAGACAACTCGGAAATAATTGCTAACCTATTTGCAATTTTTTTCAGTCAGTCATGCACAAATCATAACGATGAACTAGACTACGAATATTTTTCTTTGTTTAGGAACTGTCCTCAAACGTTGCTGACTTCTGTTGATATTACACTAGCTGATGTGTTAGGAATGATAAATAATCTAAATAACGATTATTCTCCTGGACCCGATAGTTTGCCTGCTATTGTTATAAAAAAATACGTGAACTTGTTGGCTCATCCCCTATTGGCTCTATTCAACTTTCTAGTTCCAATTCAGCTTTTCCTATGTTATGGACGAGTTCGTACATAATACCTCTGCATAAAAAGAACCTAGAAATGATATTTCCAATTACAGACCTATTGCAAAACTGTCATGTGCTGCCAAAATTTTTGAAAGTTTTATCTATGACATTCTTTTTTTCCATTGCAAATTTATTTTTCCTTTTAGTCAACACGGCTTCCTCAAGAGAAGATTGACTGCCGCTAACCTTACAGAATTTGTTTCAAACGCTTTATGCTCGTTGGAAAGTGGGTACGAAGCTGATGTAGTTTCTACCGACTTAAGTAAAGCGTTCGACAAAATCTCACATTCCATCATCCTTCTTAAGCTTAAAGCCTTTGGTTTTCCATCACTCTTTATATCATGGATTAAATCATATCTCGAAGAACGCCGTTACAATGTAATCTTTAAATTTTCCAATTCAGAGTCTTTCACAGCTACCTATGGTGTCCCACAAGGTAGTCACCTTGGTCCTTTGTTCGTCTTAACAATCTCTGATGTAGATGGAATCATCAAAGATTCCAATCTCTCTGTGTATGCTGATGATATGAAAATCTATTGACGCATACAAACCAATGCCGATTCTTGCAATCTTCAAGATGATCTGGTTAGTTTTCCACTTGGTGCCAAATAAATCTTCTTGAGCTCAACGTCAGTAAATGTCAAGCAATTACATATTCACGCAAGCGTCTCCAGCTACCGAGGGAATGATGAACAATACGATGGAATGATTAACTGTATGAGCTGTACGCTGACATCGACATAGTCAAGCGCATTAAAATCGAGTGGCTTCGCTGGCTTGGTTATGTTCAGCGCATGAAAGACGATGCTCCAGTGAAGAAAACATTCGATTCGGTACCCAGCGGCGGTCAACGCAGAAGAGGACGACCGCATCTTCGTTGGAAAGACCAAGTAGAGGACAACCTGACGAAGCATGGAATTTCCAACTGGCGCCAACAAGCGAAAGACAGAAATGACTGGCGAAAATTCTTAGATGAGGCCAAGACCGACATACGGTTGCAGCGCCAACTAAGTAAGTAAAGTAAGTAAGTCTCCAGCTTCCACTGAGAACTTATTACTTACTCGGCAAGCCAGTTCCTCCTGTAAGTTATTTACGGGACTTTGGTGTAATATGTGACAAGGAACTTAATTTTAGGTCTCATACTGATAATATCATTCGTAGAACCAACTCTGTACTGGGTTTCGTAAAACACTGGTCCAGAGAGTTCTCCAATCCTTAAGTGACTAAATCTTTCTAACTTACCCTTGTTAGACCCATCCTTGAATATGCCAGTCAGGCTTGGTCTCCTATCTACAACTCCCATTCAACTTACCTCCTTATACCAGACCGCCTGAAACTCTTGCAAAACGAAGGGAAGTTGCCGATGAACTCTACATTTATCAACTTGTATGCGGAACCATTAACTGCCCAGCACCACTCCAATTAATATCCTTTAATACCAACCCACGTAACCTTAGGTCTATTCCTCTCTTCCACCTCAACTTTCACTGCACCGATTACGGATGTAGTGAGCCTGTAACCAGGATGCTTCGTGTAACAAACAATTTGATTAGCGAATTCGATTTTCATATGAGCATATCTCGACTCCGAAATGCCCTTCTCAACTCCAACACCACATCTTCTTAGCTCCTACGCCATTTTTTCTCCCTCTCTTATGATTTTCTTACAATTAAGAAATGGTACATATTATTAATGATATTTGTTAGTTCCATTTATTACTTTTCTTCTCGCATTTTCTTTTTGACGTTTGACGTGTTCTCAAAATTATATCATTCAGGTGGACGAATTACGCCCACCACGAATTGGATAAAAAATAAATGAATAAATAAACAAATAAACCCTGTTAGAATAAGCTTAGTTTTTAGTTAATTAGCTTGCATCGTGCTTAACGTAAGCTTAACGAATAAATAAATGTCTTTAGTGCATATTAATTTCCCTTTTTTCAATGAGTATCAATGCAGTCAATTTTTCGGTGAGTGCAGGGTTGTTGCTCTGGATATTTTGAATTTGTTTGACCGAGTATGGCATAAAGCAGTCGAGCCAAAACGAATTGCATACGGTATTGGTTCTAAATTTGCTCGATGGACCACGTGTTTTCTCAAGGACAGAACGATTTGTGTCGTAGTTGACAGCATTTCGTCCGAGGAGCACACTTTCAACGCAGGAGTACCGCAGGGTTCAGTTTTTCTGTCGTTAACTCATAACCCAATCAATATTCATACCCATTTAAAAACGCTCAAACTCTATGAAGATTGAGAGAAAGAGGCAAAATATGAATGACACACTACCTAATGATCTACAAAAAAGACTCCGAGTGGTGTCTTGCTAAAAGAGTAGAGTTTAATGCAAGTAATACTGTCTGTTAACCCACAAGCGGATGTATTGCTCTTTTTCAGTTCCCCTCATTTTGAATGGTGTGGATCTTGTGAAATCAGCCGCTCTTGACGTTATAGGTATATCGATCCAATCTAATCTATGTTGGAATGATCATACCCTAGGTTTTTTGAAACGGCCCAAAAAATATTTCATTCCAGCTGACCTTCGCATTATCTTCTTACCTCATATATCAGGCCGAAAATGGAGTGCAATTCGCACATTTGGGCAGAGGCTTCAAGGTCTTATTTGGAGCTTCTGGATCGAATTCAACGTCGTGCGATATATTTGATAGGGGATGAAAATATGTCATCCTCTCTCAACTCTCTTGGGCATCGACTCCATGTTGGTTGCCTCAGGCTTCTGTATAGGTACTACCATGGGAAGTGTTCAAGGGAGATACACGGCCTGACGCCACCAGGTCGAGTGTTTCATGTGTCCACTCGGGCAGCTGTCCAAGCCCATCCCTTTACTATTGCCTCGATGTCCAACACCTCGCATTACCGAGATAATTCGTTTTTTAGTCGTACAGTAAAGTTGTGGAATAGTCTCTCTGCGAGCGTGTTTCCCGGCAGTTTTGAGCAGTGCAAATTTAAAACAAATTTTCACCAACACTACTTAATCTATCCAACCTCTAACTGACTATCACCTGTCTTCCGAATCAACTTTACACATTTACACTTTGTCTAAAAAAAAAAAACATTATTAGAGGTGACGTTTTAGATCTCACTCTTTGCAGCTCCTTCCATGGCAACCTCTATTTTCGTCTTTGGGGAGGTTTCCATGTCTGATCATTGTCACATTAGATTTGATATGGGGACACCCATGAAGACCTGTTATTCTTTCAGAAACCTGATAAATGCAAATGGGGAAATTTTTAGGCATAGACTACAAATCTCCGGGACCTGATATAATCTACCTGTGCCTATTACAGCAAGGCATTGATTCCATTGCCCCTTCACTCACCCGGATTTTTAAATCCAGTCTTAAGGTAATTTTTATACCGAAGGTGGGTATAAAGCCCGATCACTTGCCTACATCGTATAGACCAAACAGCCTAAGTTCCTTCTTTTTGAAGACAATGGAGAAAATACTGGAACTTAACCTTAGGGATACTAGCTTAAAGAGCATCCCTCTAAACAGATTTCAGTTTGCCTACCAAGCTAGCAAATCCACAGTCACCACAATACACAGCCAAACCGGCACATTCGAAAAGGCTTTTGAGGCAAAGCAAACAGCGCTATGTGCCTTCATTGATATTCGAGAAGCCTTTGCTTTCAAGAAACTCAAAGTAGCTATGCAGATTAAAAATATTACTTCTTTAATCATACACTGGATTGTTATCACACTTTAAAGCAGAAAAATAACGTTTTAGCTTAATGGAGCTCGCAACGTCATCACTACCACCAGAGGATGCATTCAAGTAGAGGTACTTTCGGCTTTTTTGGGCTCTAGCCGTGGACAATCTGCTCGCAAGTCTCAACAACTAGTGTTTTGACACCAAAGGATATGCGGATGATCTGACTATTTCTAAACTGGGCTGCCATGAGCCAACCATATCCATTGTTAAACCTATGGTTACGTATGCTGCACTTGCATGGTGGCACTTGCAATGGTTCGCATCCAGTAAAGTTCGATATCCTCTTCTTTTGGCAAGGCAGTCCACCTTTTCGTTGTCCTTGAATTCTTCGTGTCCAAAGCTGGGTTGTAATGATTCCTTTTTAATTTAGTTCCAGTTCCTTGGAATTAGAAAATGGTAATTCTACATTTCAATTCCTTAGAAATGTAATTGGAAAAACTTCTTAATTGCATAACAGGAATTGTAATTGGTAGTTGGACATCTCAATTCTCCATTAATGGAATTGTAAAAAAATCGTCCAACAACGTACAGCAGCTAATCAGCTGAAAAAACTGCAAAGAATGGTATGCATTAGTATCACTAGGGTAATGAAAACGTGCCCAACTGAAACTTTGGATGTAATAATTGGGCTAGTCTCTTTAACGATGGTTAAAAAAAAAAAAAAAACGGCATGTCTAAGTGCACTAAGAATGCAAGTTATTTAGTAAGTTTGTAGTGGACCCATGTGCACTTTGGCCCATAGGGTCTATTCTGCATACCCTTGATTGACTCTCCAGATTTAGGCTTTTAATAAATTTTAGCACTGTTTCTGGCTTGATGTTCCAAATTGTTGATGGAGGCCCTACCGCCCCTCCAAAGTCAATACGTCTTAGACTGCAGATTTCCGGACATTCACATAGAATGAGTTCCAGGGTTTCTTTCTCCTACTCGCATAGTCTGCAGACATCTGAACCAGATAGACCCATGTTTTAAGATGGAGAGTGAACAGTTACCTGTGAAATAGATAGGTAGATTTCTAAGGTCTGCTTTAGTTAGCTTGAGTAAATCTTTCGATTTAGCTTAACTGATAGTTAAAAATTTCTTACCTTGCCTCTGTCTATGAGTATGGATCCAGTACATTGAAATTTTTTTGTTTACCATATTCTGATATTTACGAGGATGGTTCGCCAGCCAGGCTACAGAATGGTTCGGATTCAGTAAAGTTCAAGATGCTCTTCTTTTGGCAAGGCAGTCCACCTTTTCGTTGTCCTTGAATTCTTCGTGTCCAAAGCTGGGATGTAATGATTCCTTTTTAATTTAGTTCCAGTTCCTTGGAATTAGAAAATACACAAAGCAATGGCTAAAGGCAGAGTGGAGACAAAAATATCACTTCTATTGCCAGACGGAAGCTATATGCTTAGAGAAGAGCAACGAGCCAGTTACCTTCTAGAAACTCATTTCCCGGGCAGCACACCAGTAACTGAGTATGAGATAGCAGTCAGGCAGATTACTCCAAATCAAGAAGAATGGAAACTCGCAACGAGCATTTGTACTAAGGATCGACTAGATTGGGCACTCAGAACCTTTTAACCATTCAAATCAGCAGGTGTAGACGGCATCTTTCCTGCACTTCTACAAAAAGGTGCAGAAACTATATTGCCTCACCTAGTCAAAATAACTAGAAGCAGCCTTGCGCTGGGCTATATCCCAAGGAAATGGAGAAGGGCGATAGTCAGCTTCATACCAAAAGTAGGGAAAATAGACTACACGCTACCAAAGTCGTTTAGACCCATTAGCCTTACCTCATTTGTACTTAAAACAATGGAAAAGGTAATAGATAACTATATAAGAACTGAGATTCTGGAGAAGGCACCAATGCACCCATGTCAACACGCGTATAGGGCAGGTAGGTCTACAGAATCTGCTCTATACCAGTTGGCTAGTAACATCCAATCAGCTTTCAAAAACAAAGAAACCGTACTCTGTGCCTTTCTAGACATAGAGAGAGCCTTTGGTTACACTTCTCACGAAAAAGGAGTATATGATATGCTCAGCAGATGGATATGCCAAATGCTTAGCACTAGAACTGCAGAAACAAAAGTGGGCAACACCACTATAAGAATCAAAACAACAAAAGGCTGCCCACAAGGCGGAGTCCTCTCTCCACTGCTGTGGAGTCTTGTTGTAGACAAATTATTATCGATGCTAACCGAGAATGACATAAAATGTCAGGGTTACGCAGACGACATCGCCTTAATAGCGAGAGGGAAGTTCGAGGATACACTCTGTAACCTGATACAGAGAGGACTGTCAGTAACAAAGGAATGGTGCAGCACAGTGGGATTAACTATCAACCCAGCGAAAACCACCATAGTACCTTTTACTAACAAAAGAAGCCTGCCAAACCTCCGAATAATGAGAACGGATGGCACGGAAATTCCCTTCAAAGGAGAAGTAAAGTACCTGGGACTTACACTAGATTCAAAGCTTCTCTGGAGAAGACATGCAGAGGTAACTATAAATAAAGCAACGCGCACACTCATGGTATGTAGGAGCCTTGCGGGGAAAAGCTGGGGTTGTAACCCAACAATTCTCCGCTGGATGTATACTATCTCACCCATCCTCACCGATGGTGGAATAGCATGGGCGGAGAGAACCAAGCTAACCACAATGAGAAATATGCTAACAAAGGTGCAGAGACTGGCCTGTGTATGCATGACAGGGGCCATGAGGACCTGCCCTACAGCAGCACTTGAAGTAATTCTGGACCTAACACCCTTACACCTTGTCATAGAGGGAGTAGCCAAGCGAAATCTGTTGGGCATTGCAAAAGAGGGGACAGGTTTAGGTGAAACTATCAGCAGTAGAGAGAAGGAGGATATTGCAAAGCACACTCCATCTACCTTGGGTCTATATTGGATCTACCAAGAGACGATATAGTAAAAAGGTACAACTTCGAGAAACACTTAGAAATTAAGCTTAGTACCAAGAAAGAGTGGGACAGTGAGATGATATCACAAGTCAAGATACCACACAGTATATCATGGTATACGGATGGCTCCAAGACATTGGAAGGTATAAGCGCAGGGGTGTACGGGCCAAGAACCAAGTACTTTGAACCTATGGGGACAACACCCAGCATCTTCCAAGCGGAAATCCTAGCAATACAGCTGTGTGCACAATTCAATCTGGATCGTAAATACAAAGGTCAGGATATACTAGTTGTGATGTCAGACAGCCAAGCAGCAATCAAAGCATTAGTTTCCTGTGAGATATCATCGCGAATAACATGGGAATGCCTAACAAAACTCAACGAACTAGGCAAGAATAACACTGTTACTATACTTTGGGTCCCAGGACACAAAGGAATACAGGATAACGAAGAAGCCGATCCTCTAGCGCAACAGGGTGCAGCCACAAAATTTATAGGACCAGAACCATTCTGCGGATTGGGCACACATTCTATAAAAGAAGAACTAAGAAGGGAGGAGAGGCATAAAAGTTCAAACCTTTGGAAAAGCCTCCCAAAGCTAAGACAATCCAAATTGCTCCTTAGAGATTTTAACACTCGAAGAGCAAAATTGTGCATAAGCTTAAGCAAACTGAATCTCAGGATTCTAACAGGGTTCCTTACAGGTAACTGTAAACTCAAATACCACCTGATGAAATTGGGCATAGAGACCGATAGTAACTGCCGTTTCTGTGAAGAAGCAGAGGAGACTCCAATACACCTGCTTACAAACTGCGACGCCGTGGCTCGCAGACGTAAACTAGCACTGGGGAGCTATGAGCTGAGTCTAGAGCAGGTTTCATCCCTTGAACCTAAGAATATTCTCAAATTCATTAGAAAAATAGGGCTGGATGAAATTCTGTAATCCGTAATCCGCAAACCCAGCGGAGCTTTGAGAAGTAGGTACAATAGATCTCATTTAGGTCGCAGTACGCATCTCCACCACACAACATTAACAAGTCCGCTCTAAGCTCAGTTTCCGTTTTCTTAACGATTTGCAAATCATTTTACGGCCATAATGTCCATCCCGGATAAGACATGGGATTTGTTGGGAAATACATCATGATGTGCAAATTACTTTTGCAGCACAAGTAAAATGCTCGAAAAGACCAATTTTGCAGCACTGTAAACATCAAACATGCAAAAATGCAATTTTTCTATAATTCACGTTGCATTTGCAAATGCAGTATGCATTTCCGAACTGCAAATGCAGTATGCATTTCCAATTTTTGTTGTTTTTACCATAATTTTGTTTCGCAACCCTGCTTTGAAGGAGAAAATCAAAAATTTTTGCCAGCAGGCCAACAGGTTCGACAAACCGTCAAATTAGCTTCTTAACTATCAAATTGGTTCGAACATGGCCACCGTTTGATGAGCAAGTTCCATAAGTTGCACTTTTATGTCCCGCTGTGCACGTGGGCCCACTACAAACTAATTTACTAACTAAATGGTTTTTTTATTATCAACTCCCGATACTTTCGTGACAGAATGTATAAGTAATGAATGTTTAATATAATTGGGAAGAGACATTTTTTTCAGCGTGTAACATTACATACTATCTAAACTAACATACATAAAATTTACTCATTCCTTTTAAACATGAACTTATATAAATTTTAATTATTTAATGTCTTTAAACTTTGTAAGACTTTAGTTAGTCAGTTTTAAATCGATCGCTGAAACTATCACAATACCGGGTTATTACAATTTTTTTTTTGAGTGAACATTTTGTTGTATGTCTGAGCTACTAGTGCTAGTGGAAGTAACAGTTGATCTATCTTCTTTCTTCTTGAACATATCTTCCTTATAAGATTCTGAGAAGTAACAAATCCTAATTGTCTAAACTGAGTCTGATTTCAATCACATACGTTACTTAAAATATTCCATCTCAATCCAATAAATTTGTGAATTTTGTGTGCATTAGCAAAGCACTGTGTGACAACTCGAATTTTATTTATTAAAACTCATTATAATCATGATGTTAAGCAAGTTCATATGTAAAGAAAAATAACTGGGCTTATTTTAATCTAGTTGGCTAATCTAGTTGGCAGCAACACTTCTCATGACTTTGGGAAAATATTTTAAATGCGTCAATTTATCATAATTATCTCAAAAACTTTTTTAAATTCTTTAACTAGAACGCATAACTTCAACTGAAAGTTTACTGCCATAAAGATAGGTATTTACATTGGTTTCTTAATATCCTATATCTTATGGTCCAATAAAATGATATAACTCAATTGACACAATGAAGGTGGTGGTTGGTAGTTAAATATGTTTAATCTTGAAATTATTATCAGATAACAATATTTTTTAGCTTAAATAAAAATTCTCTTAATTATGTTCATTCAAATCGTGTTCTTTAAACGACGAGGTAGTTCACGTCGGAGTTCCTTTTTTTTAGGATACATAGTCCTTGAGCTGAACTATTAAAAATGTCCGTCTTAAACTCAACAATGGATTTTTTGCTTGATAACAGCCAATTTACGTTCGGTTATGTCGATTACATTGTTTTTGTTATAATGCTAGTCATATCGGCAGGCATTGGTGTCTACTTTGGATTTTATGCCCAGGCTGCAGATACCACCGATGAGTATCTACTGGGTGGCAAGCGAATGAAAACAATTCCGATAGCAATTTCTTTGGTGGCAAGGTGCGTGTTGTTTTTTTCTTTCTTTTGTTTGGTGACAAGCAACCGTGTAGATTTTTCGTTAATTTTTACTACTCCGCAGTCAACTTTCGGCTATCTCCATCATGACGATTCCTGCCGAAATATATACATTTGGCATAAATTGGTTTTTCAATGTAATGTCAATAGTTTGGATTGTGCCCATCCTGTGTTGGGTTATTATACCAGTGTTTTACAACAATAACATTTCAAACTGCTATGAGGTGGTTATTTTGAATTTTAACCGATTTTATAGAAGCGCTTAACATAATAATTATAATAATTTTGTGTTATAGTATCTAGAAATACGTTTTAATCGGAAAACACGAGAGCTGGTGACATTTGCTTTTGTAGTCACATTATTTTTTATGCTGCCAGTATTTTTATTCATACCAGCGTTGGCATTTTCACAAGGTAAGCAAATATTCACGAAACCATTTTAGTTGTAATGCTTGTTTAAAAAAAAATATTAAAATTGTATAACAATAAAATTAGCACTATTTCAAGAGGTATAGGCATTAAGATCCAGTAAAATATTCACTTCTAGTTCAGTGGTTAAGAAACTTTCAGCATTTCGCAGGGCTCGTATTTATTACTTTAAGCTTAGTATGCTGTAGAAGTGAAAAGAAATCTTCCGTACGAAATGCACTGCGTTTTTGACAGCGAAAAGGAAGCGACATTTTTGAAGTGAAAACTTCTTTTGGCGCGCTGAACGATTTTGGTAGAGAGTAAATCTTTGGTTTGCGTCATTGTCTTTTTTCCAAGTAGCTCTCGTCATCAATACAGACAGCAAAGACAACAAGATAGGAAACTTAGAAAACATAAGCAAGCAACCATCAATAAGTTCCTCTGCTGGACGCATCGCACTGTGGTCTAGTCCATAGATGAGCAACCTGCGGCCCGTTAAACATTTTTATGCGGCCCGCCAAGCATTTTTAAAATCATATAATTAAACGGCAATCAAGAACTTTGTGGTACCATTTAAGCGAGCATTTTACACTAAAGCTGTAGAAAAATATATCCCATTTGATAGATACATACATTTCATACATATGTACATTAGGGCGGGTCAATTTGTATGGACGAATTTTTTGGAGGTCTGGCTCAGCGAAATTCGTAAAATACATGTAATTTCAAGACTTTTTCTCCACTACAGCATATACAAATTCTGAAAAAAAGCTGTGCGGACTTTCGTAAATAGATTTTGTTCTCAATTATAAAATATGAATGTATGAATGTATGTGTATGAATCTATTTACGAAAGTCCGCACAGCTTTTTTTCAGAATTTGTATATGCTGTAGTGGAGAAAAAGTCTTGAAATTACATGTATTTTACGAATTTCGCTGAGTCAGAATTTGACCCGCCCTAATGTACATACATATGTGCTCTCATTCATTGACATTACGTTTTGATCAAACATTCGCTTTTAATGCTAAACAACAACAAAGTACCGGCAACTCTACTCCTCTTACTTTTTCCCCCTCTCTCCAACGGCAAAATGGGAATCACATTCTGTCTTCACAAGGTTGCCAGTATTGTGGGAAAAATCCCATTCGTGGTAATTTTGAATTGGTCTTGGGATTTTTTTTTTTGGGAATTCCCATGGTATTTTTTAATTCAGCGTGGTATTTTTTAATTGGCGTGGGAATTCAGCGTGGTATTTTTTAATTGCATGGGAATTTGGGAATTTTTTCTTAAAAAGTTTTTTTTCACTTTTATTAAGCAAAATCTTAATCATAGTATTAGATGATCGACGTATATATACAGTAGAGTAAAGCTATAAGTTTACGCTGTACATTTTTTCGAACTTACTCTTAATATAAATGAATAAATTACATATTTGTTTTAAGAACAAGTTGACATCACAAAATTGCATAAAAACGAATAGCGCATTCTTTTCTGAAAAAATTCTTAACTTAAAATTCTTACCTTTCTGAAAATTCCACATTTCTGCATGCAAGCGTTAAGCTTACAAAAATTATTTGAAAAGTCCAAAAAAAGTGAAATATATAAGACTACTAAAACAATAATAGACAATATTTGCAAGTTTACTTATCGAATCCAATATTCAGCAATTATCTGTTAAAATCAAAATTAAATAACAGTTGCCATAAAAAATTTATATTTATTTTATTTTGTTAATTTTTTATTTCTGAAGTCACTTATGTATATTATTTTATATGAGAAATAAGTACCTACATTTTTTAAAAATTATATTGTGTTGAAATTAACTGTTTATCTCTTTACAAAACACAAATATATCTTTGAAAACTAATATTTAATTTATTTTGTTTATTTTCTATTTTTAAAGTCACTGACATTATTTTATATTAGAAATAAGTGCCTAATTTTTTGAAAAATCATATTCACTGTTTATCACTTCACAAAGCACAAATATCTTTGAAAACTGTATACATATTTTATTATGGTTAGTTTTTATTCTGAAGTCACTTTTATTATTTGATATTAGAAATAAGTACCTAAATTTTTGAAAAGTCATGTTGTGTTAAAATGAATTGCTTATCACCTCACAAACCACAAATATTTTTGAAAACAATATTTTTATTTTATTTTGTTTATTTTTTATTATTTTATTTTTATAAGCATACTATCGTTTTAGAAATTATTAAATGGATACATACAAATAAAATTCACGATCTCAAATATAAGACGAAAACATGTGATATGTGTAACAATTAACGTTATGTGAAACAATTTGTATGTTCCCAACTAGAACTGATGGTCCATATTTGGGTTGCAGCGACGTCGTAGCGTTTATTTTTGTGTCAACATTGACATGATGTTATGTATTGGTTACGTTACAGAGATCCCTATTTTTCGAAAGTGGTGCTACACAATGCCGACATTGTTTTAGTAAAAATTACTTTGAAGTTACTTATTACATTTTAGTATAAATGCATTATAGAGTGACCAATTTTTTTTACAGCCATAATTATTATAAATTATTTTATAATGAGAATTTATATAAAATATAAGAGTACAACATAACATTAGGTGTTTTGGATATTTTTTGGAGCTAAATGTAAATGGGAAAGAAGATTTTCGGTAAAAAACAGCCAAAACTTCTTAAAAATTTAAGCGCAATCTAAATTCAGAAAATTTTTAATAATTTCATATATTAATAAAAAATGTTAAAGTTTTTTCCTAAATGACCTCTATGTTTATTATGTTGACTTTATATGATTTAAATACAAATTCTAAATGTTTGATAGTTTAAATCATACTTGATTTTAAATACAAATTCTAGTTGTTTGACAGTTTAAAATCGTTTATCGAGCTTAAGGTCAAAGTTAGAAACAATTAATTGTTCTAACGAATTTTTCTAAAGAAACAACAACAACAACAAAGTTTTTTCAATATGAAAGGAAAAAAACCACTAGCAAATTGATTTTATTGTACAATTTCTGCGTGCTAAACGCGTCATCAGAAATCTTTGTGATTGCCCGTGCAAGCGCGTAGACGCACTGCACCATCGGGGCGATGAGATTTTGAAGCTTCAATTTCTCATTTTTTCCCTTAATTTCATAATGCCACATTTGTTGTTGTATTTCTGTTTTACTTTAGTTTCTATGCCTATATTATATGTAGTCCAACAGCCTGCTGGAATTCTGCACTAACAAAGCATTTTTACTGAAGTACATTTTAGGAAAAAACTTTAATCAAATGGTAGAGCTCGACCAAACGGAAACAGCTGAAAAACAAAATCAGCAAAAATTCTAAAAACAACTTCAGTAAAAATGCTTTGTTAGTGCAGAATTCCAGCAGGCTGTTGGACTACATATAATATAGGCATAGAAACTAAAGTAAAACAGAAATACAACAACAAATGTGGCATTATGAAATTAAGGGAAAAAATGAGAAATTGAAGCTTCAAAATCTCATCGCCCCGATGGTGCAGTGCGTCTACGCGCTTGCACGGGCAATCACAAAGATTTCTGATGACGCGTTTAGCACGCAGAAATTGTACAATAAAATCAATTTGCTAGTGGTTTTTTTTCCTTTCATATTGAAAAAACTTTGTTGTTGTTGTTGTTTCTTTAGAAAAATTCGTTAGAACAATTAATTGTTTCTAACTTTGACCTTAAGCTCGATAAACGATTTTAAACTGTCAAACAACTAGAATTTGTATTTAAAATCAAGTATGATTTAAACTATCAAACATTTAGAATTTGTATTTAAATCATATAAAGTCAACATAAAAAATGTTTTAAAAAGTTTTGTGAAGAAAGTACTGTACACAAATTTCAGGAATAGTTTTTAATGTAAGCAATCAATCTTATATATATAAAATAGGATGTGTGTATGCATGTAACGTATGGACTCAAAAACGGCTGGGCCGATTTTGATGAAATTTTCAGGTAATGTTCATCTTGGTACGGTGGGTAACATAGGCTATATTTGGACCCGATAGGTGGCGCTGGGGTGGACTTATATCGAAAATTTAAATTTATGGACTAATTTAACTGAAATTCAGAATGTATGTTTGTTTGATCATAAGAAAATAATTTGTGTATAAATGGAAACGGTAGGCGGCGCTGGGGTGGACTTATTTCGAAAATTCGATGGCGTGAAAAATATATAAATACTTTTAATTTTATTTTATAACGAGGGGAGTAGCGAAGCACACCGGGTTCAGCTAGTAATATATAAAAGCAATTTCATGTTTATTGTTAGGAAAATATAATAATAATTTGCGGACACCATTTTAAATACAAAGAGCCTACACTTGGTTCGCAATTATTTAATTGTTACAAAATGATAACTTCTTAAGTAATTATTCCATAGTTGAGTGATGCATTTTTTAAAGGTAAAACTTGATAAATCGTTACAACATTCCGTGACCTAGTGGTAAAATAGTATTAAAAAGGAAAGTCACATTGAAAGCTTTATTTAAGAATAGGAATTTTTACAAATAGGAATTTTTACAAACTTTTTCCATAAAATATTATCCAAATCAGTTTTTCTGCAACGTCATCATTTAAAAAAATGTATATTAAGTAACCTGTGGTCGCAAAATTCTACTTGGGTTATTTATTTGTTATAGTTTTGAAACAAAGACAATAAATGCAAAATTTTTAACTATCGACGTGTCTATTTATTTCTGCTTATTTAAATGCAAAAATTTCTGGTATTTCTAAACTTTTTAAAATTTCTTATATACATATGGGATTTTTCGTGGTATTATTTAATACGTATGGGATTTTTTGTGGGATTTTTAAATGCATATGGGATTTTCGCTGGTATTTTTAAAACGCGTGGTATTTTTGTGGTAATTTTAAATGATCGTGGGATTTTTTTTGGTACTTTTTAATTGCTGTGGGAATTTTTTCGTTTACCCTTTACCATGGGAATTTTGGTGGTATTTAATTTATGTGACTTTGAGAAAAAGGTAATTTTCGTGGGAATTGTTACGAATTTTGGCTGGCAACCTTGTGTCTTCATGGGAACAGCTTCTGTCACACAATTAGTTCGACTGGTAAGCTGTTAACTGGCAATTTTAGCAATTGTTGTGTTTCTTAAAAAGCGTGAGTGCAATATTATTGTCAAAAAGGTAATATTAGAGTTTTTTATTCAAAATTAAGTTTTCCTGCAAATTTTTTTAACTCTCAAATTTTTAATCAATAAAAGCATGTCGGAAAAGCAAACAAAAAAACGAAAGGTTGCGGATGAGCACAGGCATTTCCAAGAAAAGTGGAAATTTGATTATTTTTTCACTTTTGTCAAAGATAAAGCTATATGCTTAATATGCTCAGAGACTGTGTCGACGACATTAAAAGAATATAACATAAAAAGGCATTACGATACAAAACATAAACAACAATATAAAAACTTAACAGGACAAGTCCGGATAGATAAGTTTAATCAAATGAAGAAAAGCTTGGGAAAACAACAGGCTAATTATAAAAATCAAGCTATTTTATCAAATACGGCAGTAAAGGCTAGTTTTGTTGTCAGTCAAATATTGGCAAAAAAATTGAAACCCTTTGCGGATGGAAAGATGATAAAAGAATGTCTGACTGCTGTTGCAGGAATAGCATTTCCTGATAAAATAAATATTATTTCAAACATTAGTTTATCAAGATTCACAATTGGAAGAAGAATCGAAGACTTGTCCGAGAACATAGCAACAACGCTTCGTGAACGCATTGCAAACTTCGAATACTGTTCTTTGGCACTTGATGAGAGTTGCGATATTAGCGATACAGCACAACTGGCTATATTTTTACGTGGTATTGACACCAAATTTAATATTACCGAAGAATTGTGTTCACTGGTTCCAATGCAAGTGACTACAACCGGAAAAGACCTGTACGATGAACTTAAGTCTGTATTGGAAAATTTTTTTATTTTATTTGAAAAGATTATTGGTATATCGACAGATGGAGCACGAGCAATGTCAAGCATGGAGGTAGGAGTATCGGGAAGGCTATTTCAAGACATTAAGAAGCTCACAGGAAGGGAAATACTCGTTAACCACTGCATAATTCACCAGGAAAATTTGTGTGCGAAAAGATTGAGTTTGCCAAATGTCACTGTACCAATAATTAAACTAATCAATTTTATAAAGTCGCGCGCGTTAAATCAGCGTGAATTTAAAGAATTCCTGAAAGATTTAGAAACTGAATATGGCGACGTGGCTTATCATACCGAAGTACGTTGGCTTAGTAGAGGTGCAATGCTAAAAAGAGTATACAACTTAAAAAGCGAAATACAATTGTTCTTGGATATGAAGGGATATGACTTTCCTCATTTTGGAAATAAAGAATGGATGTGCGATTTTGGGTTTCTTATCGACATGACTCACCATCTCAATGATCTTAATGTGGAACTTCAAGGCAAAGGACAGTTTATTCACACTTTGTATGATAAAATTCAGGGCTTTGAGTGGAAATTAAAATTTTGGAAACAGCATCTTTTGCAGAATAATGTGTCTCACTTTCCACATTTAGAAAAAGAAAACGTTACTTTTTCTCAAAAGAACGCACAGTATATAGACATTTTAATCAACGAATTTCACTCACCATTCCAAATGTTCAAAGCTGAGAAGACAATGGTTTCCATAAAAATGTTTTCCTCGCCATTTAATATCGATGTGGATACAGTTCCCGAAGACTTTCAAATGGAAGTGATTGACATGCAGAATAATACCGATTTAAAAAATTTATTTTTCTCACTAAACATCGAACTGTTTTATAAATCTTGTTTTATAATCAAAAATGACCACCGCTCAAGACTGAGTGATGCACGATTGGAAAGCTGCGTACGTGTAGCTACCTCATCAATTCCGGCTGATATTGATCAGCTTGTATCAAAAAAACAGTGCCAAATTTCTCATTAAAAATTTAAAATAAATTCGTTTTTCTGTTATTGTGTATTTTTGTTTTGCATTAAAAGTTTCGCTTGCGAGCACTCGTTGAGATCACACGCGTTTTCTTGCAAGTTTTTTAAGTCAAATTTTTTCCAAAAATACGACATTTTTTTTCTCTTCAAGCAATTTGCCGAAGTACAGAAAAAGTTTTTTATACAATAAAATAAGCATCAAAGCTATTTACCACCATGGTTGATGTGGATGAGCAAGGAAGCGGTCACTTCCTACTACGAAAAAAGCCGCCGGATAAGTTCGGTCAGGATGTTTCTAATCCGTCTGATCCGTCTAGTGCTTGTTTGAAGACAGGAAACAGTGGACTGCATCAGGGAGCTATTCGCCGTCAACATAAGACTGATCAACACCAAGCAATTCCGTACCAACCTGGGGCAGCGCAGTTATCGCGTGCAAAACATGGCCAACAATTAGTTGACGTTTTACATCAACATGCGCTTTCTTTGAAGCGGTCGCAGTCCTCGGAAGATTTGATTGAGAGTCAAAGGATTTTATCGGACACCTCGTTTGTCGCTGATATGGACCACGAACCAGCTCCATCACCTAGATCAGCTGAAGCTGCGATTCAGCTAAGAGACGATGACGATTTTCTGCTGCACAAGCGTAAGAGGCTCGTTGCGTCGAAATCAACCTCCAAAGTGGGTCCTTCCAGGCTGCAGAACGCTAAGGTAGTTTTAAGTGATTCTTTTAATGTTGTCTGTCAAAATAGATTTGCCGTTTTGGGCAACTTAGACAATGAGTCTACAAGTCCTGTAGCTAGTGCTTCAAAGGTGTTCGTGGACAAAAAACTGTCTGGTAGCAGTAAGGTACCGATTTCTAGGAAAACTGCTTGTCCCCCGATTTTTTTATACAACGTGAACATAAAATGCCTAGTCGACCAACTCGAGGCTATGATTCCAAAGGTCTCTTTTAAAATAAAAAACGTAAGTAAATATAAAAGTAAACTTTACCTCGATGATGCTGAAGCGCATTCCGAGATGATGGAATGGCTTCATGAAAAAAAAATAAACTCATACTCCTTTACTCCAAAGGAGCAAAGGCAGCTTGCCCTAGTTCTTCGTGGTATGTACTTTAGGACGGACTTAATAGATTTAAAGGAGGCTCTTGATATTCTTGTCCCTGGTGTAGTAAGCAAAATTTCTAAATTCAACACTCCTTTTTCTTTAAAAAACAAGACTGAAACTGGTCTCTTCCTCGTATCGCTTTTTCCAGGCAAAAAGCTGGGGGATGTCAGCCATTTGAGGTACCTCTTGAGCCAGTCCATATCATGGGAGTCCCCGAAATCTAAGTTGAGGGAAATACAATGCAAGCGGTGCCAGCATTGGGGGCACATTGCACGAAATTGCAACCGACAATTCACTTGCGTTAAATGTGACGTAAGTCACGAACCTGGCAATTGCACTCTGAATCAAGTCGACAACGCTGAGCCGTTTTGCAACAATTGTAAGCAGGCTGGACATCCTGCTAACTGGAGGGGCTGTCCTGTTTATCAAAAATATGTGTTAGATAAAAAAAAACGTTTGAACGAAGCCTCTGAAAGGAAATTAACTGCCACGCGACATGTTAACCAAGCCATCTCTGGCTTAAGTAATTTTAATAAAAATAAATCCTTTGCTAGTCTTTTTAAGGCGCAAACTCCTTCGTCAACAGGATGTCCAGCCTCTGCAAGCCATTGTTCGCCAATAATTGAAGAATTTCTTAAGCTTTCAACCTTTTTTATGATTCCAGAGCCGTTGACGCTTGAGCAGCAAATTCAAAAATTTTTAGCCTCTTACAAAACGATGCCTAAAGCTCAGGCAAAAACTGAATTTTTGAATTTGCTGTCTCTGGTAAAATCTCTTTATGGGCCGTAAAAATTTAAAACTTTTAACCTTTAATGTTCGCTCTCTGGTTGACGTCAGTCGAAGATTAGATCTTCTCAACATTCTGCGGGATCAAAATATCGATATCGGTTTCATACAGGAATGCCATTTACGAAATTCTAAGGTTTATCTTGAAGATTATAATTTTGTTTATGATAACTCGTCGATTGGAGTTGCTATCGTTTTGAAAAAAACATATTCATTTTCCTTAATTAACATTCAGGGCGTTGCGTTCCCTCATAACTTCATTCAAGTAATGTTAATTGTGAACGGCACTCGAAAGTCCTTTCTTTTTGGTTCCATTTACTTGCCTTGTAATTTCTCAAGTTCACAAATTTATTCGGGTCTCTCAAAAATTCTTCAATTTTCTAAAAATTTCGATGGCACAATTATAGGTGGTGACTTTAACTCACGGAACTCTGCCTGGGGTGACAACTTCGAAAATTGTAACGGACGAATTTTCCTTAAATGGTTGCAGGATTCGGTGTTGGACTTTATTCGAATAGCTGATAACAGGCCATCATTTCCTTCGGGACCTTCTTTTTTGGATCACTTTTTAATTAGTTCTAATCTCGTTAATTCGTTGGATCCAAACTTTTCTGTTGCAAGCTTGTCCACTTTTTCGGACCATTTTCCAGTTCGATTACGAATTGACTTAGTTGATTTCGATTTTATAATTAAACGTCCGCATTATTTCACCTCTTACAAAAACACAAATTGGGCAAATTTTGGTCATGATTTAGATGCATCACTTGCGGAAATTCGGCCTCCATTAAACAAAAACTTGCAAAATCATGAAATTGATTTTTATATTGAAAATTTTAACTCAGTTGTTGAATCTGTTTCTTCTGCACATACAGAAAAAGTGGTGTTTCGAAATAATAAGATTTTAATATCAGATAACATTCAGGATCTTTACAAAATTAAACACGTATGGCAAAAAGATTTAAAAATATTATTTCACAGATATTCGAACAGAACAAATGATGAATACAACTTACTGTCGAAACAGATTCAACTTCTCAAAATTATTATTAAAGAGCAAGTTAAATTAGAGCAAGCAAGAGAGTTCGAAAGAAGGCTGAGTCTCATCAAGCCGGGCCCGTCGGCGTATAAGCAAATTTTTCAATTGGTTGGAAACAAAAAAAAATCATATTGCTCAAAAATTTCTGACAATGGTAATATTATCGTTGATGATCAAGACAAGCTCGAAGCGTTCCGTTTGCATTACGAACGTATTTATACAGAAAATATTCCAGATAGACAGGATATTTTGGAAATCCAAAACTCGGTTGCTGATAGCTTAGCTGATCTGCCCTCGACAGTCTTTAATTTCAACGATGAATTTACCTCATTAGAGAATGATGACGGGTTTCACTTCGTAAGTTCTGACTCAATCAGACTCATTGTCAAAAATTTGAATAGTAAAAAGTCTTCTGGTCCAGACAAGATTTCAAATTTTATCATAAAAAGATTTTCGCCGTTGGCATATGAATTTTTAACAATTATTTTTAATAATTGCTTAAATAACGGATATTTTCCGAACAATTGGAAAATTGCGAATATAATTCCTATCAAAAAAAAAAACTGGACAGTGTCGATTTAAACGATTTTCGTCCTATTTCGATGTTATCGAATCTAGGAAAGTTGTTTGAACATGTATTAAGGCTTAAAATGCAAATGGATTTGGGAGACGAGTATATCTGCAACTACCAATTTGGTTTTAAAAAAGAGCACTCGACTGTTCACGCGCTATTAAAATTTCACGATGATGTAACTCGGAACTTGCGTAATAAAACATGTACTGTGGCGGTTTCTTTAGATATAGAAAAAGCGTTCGATAGAGCTAGTCATGTTGGTATTCTTTTCAAACTCATTAACTTAGGGTTCGACCCATTCTTATTAAAGTTATTTTCAAGTTTCTTCTCCGACCGAAAATTTTGTGTTCAGATCAGCGATGCGGTGTCCGAGCTTGGCTTGGTGGGGAGCGGGGTACCACAGGGTTCAGTCTTGGCTCCACATTTTTTTAATATTTTCCTCTTTGACTTTCCGCACGAATTCTCTGGCTCAAGAGGTATCTTATATGCTGATGACTGTTTGGTTTATGCGCACCATGAATCTCCTGCTTTGGCTTTGAATCGGGTCGCAAGGCATCTTGATTTGATTAACGATTTTTATGTTGACTGGGGCATTCGAATCAATGCCTCCAAATCTGAGGCAATCTGTTTAAGAAATGCGTCAGGCAAATGTGGTAGAGCGGTTGTACCCGAAAGCAAACTTTTGAGACTTGTCTTAAACGGTACCGAAATAAAGTTTAAAAATAATATCAAATACCTGGGAGTCGTTTTCGACAAGTTGCTAAAGTTCAACAAACATGCTAGGTTGAATGTAAAAAAAGCTCACAAGCTTACCGGCATGTTCTCAAAACTTTTGAACAATAAATATTTAAGTCAAAAGTCTAAACTTTTGATCTATAAAGTAAGCATCCGCTCTGTCTTGCTTTACGCATTTCCTATATGGTTTACTATTTCGCCTACGGTTGCCAAGGAATTGGAGGTAGTGGAACGTAATGTCTTGAGACGCTGTGTTGATAGGAATTTTGAGTCATTTGTAAAGCGGTATTCTAACAAATTTATTTACGAGAGAGCTGAGGTGAATCCAATTTGCCGCTATGCCTTATCACTCCAAAAGAAATTCGTTAGAAAGCTATCATACCACGAAAACACGCTATTAAAGGAAATTTTTGAGTTTCAGATTCAAAACAACTGGTCTTCAGTCTGCTATTTATCTCCTGTAGGTGTTTTAAATGAGGAAATTCCGACCGACCTAGATTTCAGTACCCCACTGCTACCTGACTTTTATAACAAATCCGTTCCTGGTTGCCATAGAGGCTAATTTACTTTTCTTATTGTTTTGTTTTTAACATATCAAAACTGTTTTTTATATGTTTTTTTTGACATGTAATATCATTAAACCATATATCATGGTATTGATGTATATTTTTGTGTAGTTTTAAGTGTAGTTTTAAGTGTAGTTTTTAGAATTTAGGTATGTATGTAAATAGATGACTGAGACAACACGTCTCTACGAAACTGTCTAATGCCGGGAGCAAGCATTATATTAATTTGCTGACAAAATGAAACAGCTAGATGTATTAAATATATTTTTCTTAAAGAGCAAGTAGCTTGTACTTATTCCACTCCATTAGAACAACACAATAATAGTTCTAAGTTCTCTTGTTAATATAATTCTTAAGGAATGAACGAAATGTTTTTATAATAAGAAAAGTCTCAATAAAATTGAATTGAATTGAATTTTGCATTAAAATTTGTGTATGAAATCATTACTTTTTTTTAAATTTTATATTTTTTTATTCTAATAAATAAAGTTTTGTAAAAAGTAAGCATAAATAAAGTATTGTAAATTATTAATAAGTGTTACTTTGTGTGCGGCCCGCCAAAATAATTTAAAATTTAAATTGGACCGTTGATAAAAAAGGTTGCTACCCCCTGGTCTAGTCGATGATTCTAGCGCGAATTTAATCCAAAAGTCAACATACGGTTTTTTGCTTAAAAATTAGTTTTTTCAGTAGATAATATATGAGAACTTAGAAAACAATCAAATTTCCCTTATAATTTTGTTTTATTGTGTGGCAACTCCGCTTGGTACCGTTACCTCTCAACACGTGTAGCGACGTATACAAAAAGTGCAGATTTCTGATTGTGTGTTAAGTGATTTTGTATTTAAAAAAGTGCATTGTTTTTGAAGAATACGTGATGGAAAATATTCAACAAAGTACGTTTTCAATTTTTTTTTAAAAGAAAATATTTATCAAAAAAATTAAGAAGGGTATTTGAAGAGCATTTTTTTCGTAAAAATTTATATATTTTAATGGTTAGAAAAATATGCAGATATTTGCAGGTCTTAAAATATATTTTTTTCAAATCTTTATGGTTTTGGTTTCTAGAAACAAAAAAAAAATAGGTGCACATACGCGCAACTTTGACTTTTATCTTTTATTATAGGAGCGGACATCGTAATTACTCATATGGAGCTCTACAATGCTGCGAGTGAAAAATTTAGAGCAATTCTAAAAACAGTTTGACAAATTTTATAAAAAATGTTGAGCAACGTTGGAAGGCATGCCATAGAATTAAAGCTCGATTTGAAGAGAATAATAGAAATTGGCTTGGATTACAAGTTTTATTCCAAAAAAATTTAAATGCTTCTCAGAGTTCAGCGCCGCCTAAGCGTGTCTCTGGCAAGAGAGCAAAACAGAAAAATATTAGAAAACTAGCAAATACTACTAGTTTTCAACTGTAGTATTTGCTAGTTCTTCTACTGAAGAACTGAAAGATAGTTCTACTACTGAAGAACTATCTTTCGCAACTCAAACAAATTTAAGAAAATGTGGAAAGCGTGCTGCTGCTGAAGTTGTTAAGGATGTAACAACATCTAATTCTCCAGGACGAGCAAAAAAGTTCAGAAACGCGTACAAATCAATGTACACCACAAAAAAATGTCCTACCGGTATGAGTCCAGACGAAGCACTATCATTGATTATAAATCATAGATCGGCACTCCATACCACAATTGTGGAAAACCAATTCACACAGACGCTTACGCTCTTTCGTATTTTGCGCTCTTTCGTATTTTGCGCTCTTTCGTTCAACCACACAGCGCAAAATATGTTATTTTGTTCATTCGCCTTTGAGCCACCGAAGTGAGAACATCGTGCGCAAAATGGAAGCTGAAAATATATGCGAAAAATTTTTCTTATTTAGGAATGCCTTTAATGAAATGCAATGCTTAATTTGTTACACAGCATTCAAAAGTCCACGCGAAGACGCTTTGAAAAGGCATTATGAACATTCTCATAATGAATTAACTAAATTGAATAGAGTTGAAAAATATAGGATTTTTAGGGAAAAAAGAGATTCTGTGTTACAAAAATTCAAGTTATGGCTTTCTGATATGGAAGCAACAGATAATGAAATGAACCATCTGGAAACCCAAAAGAAACTTAAAGTGACATTGTCAACCATAATATCTCTTCATATAGCAAAACATGGCAGACCTTTTACTGACGGAACTTTTATTAAGAACATTTGCACTGATATTTTGAATAAAATAAATTATAAAACTGATGTTGTTCAATCCATTCCCTTGTCCGCGAGAACCATAGCTCGACGTATAGAACAAGTAGCTCACTCTATTGAGTTTGAAATTTTGAAAACGGTGAATAACTGCAAATATTTTTCCATATCATTAGATGAGAGCACTGATATTAACGATCTGTGTCAATTAGTAATTTGCATCCGAAGTGTAAGTTCTGATTACGTAGTTTTTGAATCAATGATCTCCATGGAAACATTACATGGAAATGTTACGGGAAAAATTTTGTTTGATATTCTAAATGAAAACGTTTTCTCCAAATTAGATATGAGTAAATTAATTGGAGTGTGTACGGATGGTGCTAGCGTTATGGTTGGTAGAAATGATGGATTTGTGGGTCAATTGATAAAGCACGGGATCGAAATGTCATCTCTTCATTGCATCATCCACCAGGTTGCACTTGCTTCAAAGTTTTTGAGCACATTTCCTGCCATGAAAACAGCAGAGAAAATTATTAACACAATAAGAGGAGGACATCATTCTCTAACCCATAGGAAATTTGTTCAATTTCTTAAAAATACCGACGCCGAACATTATGACCTGAAAATGTTCACAGAAGTTAGGTGGCTCAGTCGTGGCGATTGCCTTTCCAGGCTTTACGATCTAAGGGATAAAGTAATGCAGTTTTTGAAAATCGAAAAAATAGATAATACTGAACATTTAATAGATGCTTTACAAGACAATAGCTTTAATTTGGATTTTGCATTTTTAACAGATATAACCAATTTCGTAAATAAGCTAAACCTTCAGCTTCAAGGAAAAAATAAGACTGTTTACAATTCATACAATAGCATTTTTGAATTCAAAACAACACTATTTTTACTTTTAGCTAATATTCAAGAAGAAAATTACTCAAGTTTCCCAAGAGCATCATTTTTTGAAAATATTACAAGCGAACAAAAGAATGAACACATTGACATAATAGAAACCCTTATAAATAATTTTGAAAAGAGATTTAAAGACTTTGAAGAAATGCAGCCGTTATTTAATTTATTTGAAAATCCTTTAAAATGTGATGTAACGAAGTATGAATTCCAGATTCAATCTGAATTGATAATTCTCCGAACCGAAATAGAAATGATCGATGAACAGCATATTGTAGAATTCTGGAAAACCATTGCCTGCATTCAGCGGAAGGAACTGTTCCACAACTTTCGGGCTGAATGGTATGTGCTCACAGAACATGTTCCTTGAGCTGTCACAATTAATATAGCGAAAATATTTAATGCTACTTCGCTACCTGAGCGCTTTTTCGGATAGAATGCAGCCATTGATGGCAGCTTTTACCCAAAACTAAAAGCAGTTTCTTACAAACTGTTAGCTTTTTATCCTTCCACCTACTTTTGTGAACAAATTTTTTCCGACCTGAAATTCATATGCTCAAAGCAGCGAAATAGATTAACTAATTCTCCTCTAAAAAGCATTCTTTTAATAAGAAACTGCGATAACAAAATTAACATTTCTGAACTTATTAATAACATACCTTTGCCATAGTATGTTTGAAATAGTTTCATTAAATCACTTTTGTGTGCAAGTGTACAAATTTTAAAATCATATGCAGCATAAATTTTTTTCACTGCAGAATATTTGCTCTCACCAACACACACTCAGTTTGAGTTTTGCCGACCTCTGTTATAAATGCAATATCAAGTAAGTCTATATACTTAGCATATCGAATGGCAGCTAAAAATATATATCCATCGTGGAATAAAATTTTAACAGCAAAAAGTCAATGCTTTCCAGATTCCGAATCTATTACATCGCAAGATGACGGTGTTGAAATTCAGTTGCAAGCTCTTTTACACCTAACAGCAACACGCTTATGTAAGCTTCAATCTGAGGTGCTCCATACGATTCCAAATACTCATCTTACTCTTGTGTGTAAGTGGAGAATAGATGGCAGTTCTGGTCAAAGCAATTATAGACAAGTCTCTGTTAAAGGAAAAAAATTATTCATCTGTCATAATTATTTCACTTGTCCCCTTACAATTATGCGACAGTTCAGACGAAACTGTGGTTATATGGCGAAATCCTGTTCCATCTTCCACAAGATTTTGTAGAGCAATAAAATTCTTTTTCGCTAAAGAAACATGCGAAATAATTTCGGAAGAAACCGAAAAAATTCAGGCTCAAATAACTGAGCTAAGTAATTTTCACTATGAGAAAAAGATAATTAGTTTCAAATTGATCCTTACAATGATTGACGGCAAAGTACCCAGCAAACCAAAGTTTCCGAATTTGTCTGTATTTCGAATTTCGCAACAGTAATTTCGAATAATTTGAAAGAGTTTCGAAATCTATTCTAAATTTAAATTGTGAGGTGTTTTAAATATGTCGAGTTGAAAAAAAATTGGCAGGCCATTTGCCATTTGTAAAATAGTTTAGTTTTAAACTACATTTTTTTTAAAACATGATAAAGAGATGGTTCTTATTTTAATTTTTACAGATGCAAGTACAAACGACGTGTCAAATTCACATTTATGTATGTTCCATGATAGTAGTTGCAAAGGATCTGAAATTTTTGGCATGTCATTTGTACAAAACATATAGTCTGGGGTTCGAAATTGTTATTTAATTTTGTATTACATACGGTACAAAAATCATTAAGAGATCGTTGCGAATTTGATGCTTAATTTCGTTACGAATTCAGTGCTACAATTCGTTAAGAAATTGTTTCGAGTTTGTTACGAAAACGATAATTCAATCCTTTACGAATTTGTTACGAATTCGATACGTCAATTCTTTACGAATTTGTTACGAATTCGTTGCGAATACGATGCTCCAATTCGTTACGAATTTGTTACGAATTCGTTACTAAAATTCCTTCCGAATTCGTTACGACAGTTCGTTACGAATTCGTGTCAACCCCTTCATACGATTTTCGTTACGAAATCGGAACGAATTCAGATGCCGAACTCGGAATGATTTCGAAAAATTCGTAACGAATTCGGAAACTTTGGTTTGCTGGGTAGTGAATGCGCTGACTGGGACTAAGTCTACACAAAGCTGTTATATATGCCAAGCAAAGCCAACAGACATGAACGATTTGGAAAATATTGGAAAAAAAACTGCCAAGGATAGAAAATTTTACTTTCGGACTATCAACTCTACATGCCTGGATAAGGTTTTTTGAATGTTGCCTTCATATTAGCTATCGAATGGACATTAAATGCTGGCGAGTAAGGGAAAAGGACAAGGAAAATATGTTGGCTAAAAAGAAAAAAGTAGTTGATAGATTCAAAACAGAACTAGGAATTTTGGTTGATCAACCTAAGCCTGGTTGCGGATCAACAAATACAGGCAACACAGCAAGAGTTTTTTTCGAAATTCCAGTAACTCTGCGGAAATCACAGGATAAGACGAAAATTTAATTAAAAGGTTTTATAATATTCTGAAAACTATTTCTTGCGGATACGAAGTAGATTGCGAAAAATTTAAGATATATACTTTTGCGACTGCTGAACTGTTTGTTTCTAAGTATCCATGGTTTTACATGCCTCCAACAATACACAAAGTTCTATTACATAGTGCTGAAATAATAAAATATGCGATCTTGCCGATAGGTCAACTTGGTGAAGTGGCACAAGAGTCTAAAAATAAAGGCTTTAAATTCATAAGAGAGTACAGAACGAGAAAAGATTCAATCGAACATACAAATATAGATATATTTAATTATTTTTTATTATCATCAGATCCAGTGATTTCATGTGTATCGCTAAGTGACAAATTTAATAAAAACAAACTTAAACTTGGAATTGAAGCAGTGGGCTTGTTGAAATCTTCACCCTTTAAAGCTGATGATTCAGATTCTACATCTTCAGAAAGTGACTAAAATTTAAGCGCACTCCAAAATATTGTATACTTTTTGGTCACAAAATTTTGAACTCCTTTTTTTATCAAGTAAATATATAAATTTAAAATATTGTAAACATAATTTTTCTTAGTTTTTATTTTAAAGTATCAGTATTTTATTTTTACTCCATGTATCAGAAAAGTTAGCTTTCTTCATTAAATAAGATATATGCATATTTTTTATCAAATTATTTGCAGTTTTTTTTTTTAAATAATATTAGTTTCGAGCGAAATAGTAAGCACAAAGATTGGAAACTCTAATTTTTTACGAATGTTGAATTAATTCGCGCTAGAATCGCACCCTAGACCACAGTGCATCGTTCTTTCCCTCCTTTTGCTGCGAAACTTGAACAGATCAAATCTCAGTAAAACAACGTTAGTTCAACTGTATATCAATTTGTCATCACAGTCTTGAAACAGCTGTTTTAAGAACAATAACAAAAGAAAACAACAATACCAAAACGCCCATTGAGCGGTGAAACGTCAAAATAGGAAAATGAATAGTTATTTAGATTTTCCAATTATGTTCGTTTTGATAAAAAATGCTTGAAACTTGGCATTTTAAGATCAGAAATAAAGCTGGTTTTAATTTTTTTTTTGTTTTGTGAATAAAATAGAGCCGCGCTCTAGATCAACGACCACGAGAATGCAGCTATTGAATGTTAATGTTTTTCAATGTACCCTCCAGGAAAAATCGGAAGGCTTTCATCTTAAAGTGATAAATAAACATTCCCCACCGTATCTTTTGAAAGCTTAAGGGTAGTTTTGTATTTATATTGTTTCCCCACCGCTTCTTTTGGAAGCTTAAGGGTAGTTTTGTATTTATATTGTTTCCAAACCGCTTCTTTAAGAATGCATGTGGAAACTTTAATTTATTGTCAAGCAATGACAATTAACATCATTGTTTTCTAGCCACTTATTGTAGAATTCGATAGTCTAGTGGTAGCGCGCTCGACTCTCGCTCAGGGGTCCCGGGTTCGAATCCTGGCCGAATCCATTTTCATAACAAGGGAGAGGAATGTTTCCACATTAATTCTTAAAACAGGGGAGAGGACTGCTTCCAATTCACTTTATGGACAGCGGAGAGAAATGTTTCCACATGACTTTTTAACACAGCGGGGAGGAATGTTTCCCTCTAATGACATGCTATGTTAAAAAAGCAATGGAGTGTGCAACAAAGGGGAATGCTTCTTACATTCCATGGAATGTTTCCTGGTAACATCCGGGAATTCTCACATTTCCTGGTGGGTATATATAGAGCTATCTGTAGGCCAAAATAAAATAAATTTAAAATTTTTGATACACTTTTGTTTGACTTGCCGTGAGTCTCTTTAAATGCCTCCACTTGAGATCTTGCTACCAGGCAAACAAAAAACATAGCAAGCAGGGTGCTGTTTATTTACCGCCGCCAATTCGGTTCATCCCCTCCAACGTTGCGCAACCGATGTGATTAGGCTGCCAGGTCACGATTTCCACGCGGGTTGTCTCGATTTTCAGCCTTAAAATGGGACGCTAAAAATGGGACGCCAAATGTCCCGATTTTCCGAAATACAATTTAATTTTTTATTATTTTTATTATTTTTTAAAAATGTTTTCTATGTTTGTATTTCTACATCACTAAATTTGTACAGATATTCTTCTTCACTTACAGTTTTGACGTGTCCATTTTACTTAGAAAATTGTTAAACAGAATTGTTGAATTTAGTCTAAAGAGCAGCCAGAGGCAGTTCAAAAGCTGCCAATAAAACTTGAAAAACACACTGTTTGGTGTGGTTTTATTTCCTTGGGTAATAAAATAATAAAATATACTTCTTAAAGCTACATATCGCTCTTTTTATTCAAAGAAGTTTACTCAAAGAAATCGATTTTCAGTAAACGTATTTTAAGTTTTTTTTTTATTCTCAGCGTACCAGCAAAAAAAGTGCTTCCAAAATAAGCTAAAGAGGAAGGAAAAGTCCATCCTTAAATTCCATCCCTTCCACTTTCATACCCAGAAGGCATTCTTTTTACATATGCATGTCATTGGGAGGAATGCTTTCCTTAGTCTTCTCTAGAAGTGCTTCTAGGACTTTTTCAATGGAAGATTTCGTTCAGCCCTTGAATCAAAGATTCCAGTAGGTGTTTTTCAGGAGAACTTTAAGAAGGCATTAAATGGACTGGAATGGTTTTTGTGGTTTGGGGGTTAAAAAATCCCTGGGAAAATATTCCTTTTCTCGACATTCTAGACTAGTGATTTTGGTGTTGGAAATGAAAAGTGTTTGGGTTTTGTGAGGGTTTAAAAAAATTACACGTCAAATATCCTTTTTCCCTATTTTCAAAGCATTTTGGTGTTGTAAGTAGTAAGTTGTTGGGTTTCATTGGGGGTTTAAAAAATCCCACGGAAAATATCTAATACATATATTATAATTATATATAATTTTTGTACTTTAATTAAATTGAAATGCCATTTGAATGTCTTTTGAAAGTCTTTTATAAAAATGCCACTTGAAAGAACTTCTTTATAAGGCTTAAAAGAAGCGCAGTTTGATGTAAAGAATGTTTTCTGAAAGCAGTGTCCCTAAGAATGCATGTCACATTTGCATCAAAAATTTTGCTGTGGTACTGAACTATTGAGCGGCACATTTTCCTCTATCGCGAAAAGTTAATAAGATATCGTTATCGTTCACACAATTAAAATTGATCTATGACAAGTATTTCTATGTACTTAACTAAGATATTGCATTTTTTGAGTTGTGACGTTATTGAAAAAAACGAGCGACATGCATACATCTTTTTCCCGATTCTTTTTCTTATGTCCCGATTTATTTTTTGTAAAATCCCCATTTTTTTAAAAAAACTGCTCTTTGTTCATCGTTGTAGTAGATTTGCTTGGTAATTGTTGTTGTAAATGTTTACTTTAGTTCAGCCATGGTGTAAGAATTAGAGGTGTTAGTGAGTTTGACACTTCTCTCTCAAAATGATAAAATTATGTTTCCCCGCTCTTGTCAAAAACAGCTGACGGTGAATTGCAATGAAAACAAATTTTGTTAAATTCGTGTCTTTCTGCAAGTTTATAAGATTTTTACTGAGACTAAAGTGAGAATAAAGTGATATGTAAAACTATAGAAAATATGAGACGCTGTGCGTTCTGCAAAAAAAAAAAACCGATGTGAATGCAAGACAATTTGCATGCTGGCCAAAGCTTCATGTCAGCGGCACCTTCCAGCGTACGATTCTGATAAAATGGCCAAAACATTCAACGACAAACTTGTCAAATCGGCGAAGACAACTGCAATAACTTTTTGTCAACACAACACGACACAATTAATTGAATTTAATATTTATTTATACTTAATTCGCAAAATTAAAACTATAGCACATCATCCAGCAACTCAAACAAATAACACAATTTGACAACTATCAACAGTTCCGCTCTTTCGTTCACAATTTTTTGACAGAAGCAAAGAAATTCATGGTATTGTCAAAAACTCACTAACACCTGGTTTTCTTACACCATATCCAAACAGTAAATATCCTTCATGATTTCTTTATGAAGGAACGATTTGTCAGCAGATAAACTTATTGATGGTTGCTTGCTGCCATAGTAGAATTAGACAAAGTAGTGTTAGGGCTGAATGTGTTCTCTTTCTAAGTGACCATAACTCATCCATTTTGATATATTTGCCAATTTTTGCTTTCAAATTGCATTCTCATTGGTGTCAGATTTTGTATGAAATGTCAACTTCGTTTTGACAGTTTCAGTCACCGGCTCTCCGCCTTAACACTACCTTGTTTAATTTTGCCATGCTTGTTGCTATTGCTGAGCGCCTGGTAGCCAATATTCAAGAACGTGTATTTGAGTTTCATAACCAACACAAAAACATTTGTAGTTTTATAAATCTCGCCAGCTTATTCTCTGACTGGGACCATGGGACATTTCGTGTTTCGAAAATCGAATGTCAAGCAAAAGAAAACAAAATAGAGAACGTGTGTCACACACATTGGCCGCATTCAGAGGAGTCATCTGCTGTGAATAGATCATTTAATTGCAAAGGTTTTTCACTCAAATTTAAAAAAAAGACAGTTCCCAACTATTGACTCCGCTGAAAGCTGCCAATGTGTGTGACACACACACTTTATATTGTTTTCTTTTGTGTGAAATTCGATGGTCGCAGCTCGTGAGAAAATAAGCAGTTGTTAAGGCTACCTAATAATAATTTTATCATGAGTGGAACTGCATCGTCCAAAATTTTTTGTTTCTTATTTCAGCTACTATACGCCTATAGTATCTTTTTTAGAATATAATTTAATTATTAACGCAAACAGTGAAAATAATGTAAATGAAATTCAATGAAATTTATGAAAATACAAATTCTATGTATACGTATTTTATGTGTATATTAATTATTTCAATAAGTTTCATTTATATTTTTTTTATGTTTTACTTTGTTTCTTATATTAAAACCCATAATTTAAAATATAATGAAATGATAAAAGACGAAAATAATGCGCATTAATGATGAACCGGATGCACGGATGAACCGAATCGGGGGCAGAAAATATACTGCAATTTACTAGCTATTTTTTCTGTTTTCCTTGTAGCAAGATCCCAAATGCAGGCATTAAAAGAGACTTCAAGACCCATCAAACAAAATATCATATATAAAAAAAGTAAATCTATTTTATTTTAGCTACAGCTCTACACGGAACGGAAAATGTGCATAAAATTAGTGATTTTGTGCGTTGTTTTAATGAAAATATTCGTTCTTTTTGAACCAACGCACACGTTCGTTAAAATGAAATGAACTATATTCCTAAACTTGAAATTTAATGAACAAAATTAATGATAACGTATAATTTAATGAAAAATTTCATTAAAATTGAATGTATAAAATCATAAAAATAAACGGAAAAATCATTAAACTTTATGAATATGTTCGTTAAAATTTAGTGAAGAATTTTTTTAAACTAATGAAAAATTTCAAAAAATATAATGAACAATTTCATTAAAATTAATGAAAAGGTCATAAAATTAATAATCAAGTTCATTCAAATTTTTTTAAATTTTAATGGAAATTTGAGTAAATTTTTTATTTATGAAATTGTTGAAAGAAATGGTGGAATATTTACACACATTACCTAATAAATGTAAATAAAAATGTATTGTTTTAATATTCAAAAGTATATATTTCATACATTTTAATTATTTTATTAATATGTTTACAGTCTTGAGTAAAAATGGCAAATAATAAGTCTTATTTTATTACATAAAATGAAAATAAAGTATTTAAGGAAGAAATTAAGAAGTATTTCAAGCATAAATTGACTGAATCGTCTGCGCTAGCAATGCTATCGGCTTCGTTGGTAATACACTAGTTGGCAACACACTCGTCGGCTGCACATTTCGGAGCGCTAGCGCTTCTTTTTGTTTTTAATTGCTGCAAACATTTGCCAATAGTTTTTTCTTTTTAAGACTCTAAATCAGAATGATTTCTTTTAAGATGTCTTTTATAAATATTATCACCACCAAACAATTGTGCACAAAATCGACAGCACAACGAGTCCTTTTTAGAAATGAAATGCAGTTTTTTTTATATGTCCTACAAAGTTATCTAAATTTTTGTATTCTTGTTTGCACAAAGCACAAAACATTTTTTTATTATTTGCGTTAAATATTTTAATCACTGGTAAATACACTTTTACTAATCTTTAATTTACTTCTAAGCACTTTTAACTTATTACTTTTCACAAACAACAATGAAGTAGAGCAATAGAACAATTTGTTTCATTCATTACCCACCGCTACAATAAAGCAATGTTCCGTTAGACCACGAGATTGTTTGGCAATTTTAATGAAGAGTGTTCATTAACTTATTCATAAATTCATATTTCAGAGTTGCTATGAAGTAATATTTATGAATTGCTTTCATTAAAATTTGTGAACTCGTTCATAAACTTCAATGAACATTTTCGTTAAGTTAACGACAAAACCATTAAAAATAATGATTTTATTCATAAAATGGTCAAGAAAAATTTAATGAACAGCTTTCATTAAAAGTTTATGAATTATATTTTTCCGTGTACACATACATTGAAATAAAAACTTTAATATCCTTTTTGAGGATTATTTTTCATTCAATAGTGAGTGCTCCCTGTATTTTATTTTAATATCAACAATATTCAATTTAAATGTAATAATATAGTTTGGTGTTATTATAAAATAAAAATGTTGTCTGAATAAAAAATATTTTGAAAGAAATAATCAAAGGTTGAGCGGTGAAAATATAAAATTTTTTTCCGATTAGCATGAAAATTCTTATATAGCAGTAAGGCGATCCGTGGCAGGACAAAGTCTTCCAGGGAATACTAATATTTTACATATATGTTTTCACATCGGTCGGCAGTCCCTCACTGCTATACTTTTTTTTCGTTGGTTAGTACGCTGTTGAACCGAAAAATTTTTCAGTGCAGCCAAGTTTACAACCATGATTGGAGAGTTAAAATGTCAAAATTTCGCTGTGTTTTATATGTCCGTACATTTAATTGGCGTGGATATTTGACATTCAACAATAATGTTCAACTAGCACATTCAACAAACACCCCAGTAGTTCGCGGCATCATTGACGAACTTTTCGTGAAGATTTCTTGAAGGAAGTTTCTGCATGAGCTGCTGGACTTAAACAAATTTATACAAAATAAAATGCAAAGCAACAGTTGTCAGCGCCTAACTTTTTCCACTCTATTACAACAACTTGAAGATGTTCAAGATATTCAAGATTGTTGTAATTCGCCGAATCGTTTAGAGGCAAAACTGCAACAATACATCATGATAAATCCCGTTAATGAAATTTCGCAAAATTCCGCTTCAACGTTTCGGTATAACATACCTTCACGAATTTTATCACGTTTCGATTTTAGTTCCTTGACGAAATTTTCTTTATATTGCTATCTACTTTTCGTTAACGAAACTTCCTCAATATTTCGATATTGGGTTCATGCATGATAAATCCCGACGTTTCTGCATTGCGTCTTGCACGAATTTGGAACATTTATATGAAATTTTCGTCAATGAAATGTATGGCCAAATCAGCATGTTTCGTCAAGGATCAAGAAAAATCATACATTATGCATTTGAGATATCTTCAAGACTGGAACTACTGGGACATTATGGTAAATATGTGTTAGTGTTGAGTCTACACCAAAATTTAGTGATGCATTAGTTAACGATGCGTGTCTTTTGGCAACCTCTGCTTACGCGGATCCGCCTCCACTGCTCTCTTTACCATCTGCTCAATTGAATGTCTTGCCGAAATTACCTTCAACATCTAATGGATTGCTTAATACACATAACACAGTGTGTAATTTTTTAAGTCATGGAAAAATAACCATATACGGACATCACTACGTAATAAAAGACCAAAAAAAGGCCTCCAGGTTTTTTTTATGGGCCCCCAAAGATGTGGGGCCTCGGTGTCATTTTTGCAAGAAAATTATCATTTTCTCAAGCTCATATCTTGCAAACCGTTCCGAATTTTGATTTACTCTCTGAGCCAAAGTTGTAGCTTTTGTCATAAAGAACAAAAATTGTGAACACATAAAATCAAAAAACTTCATCTTCAAGGTCAAATCGCAAAAAAACTTTAAAAATTCAATTTTTTTACCTTTTTCCCCTGTTCAGGTCCATAGGTAGAAAACCAAAATTTTAGGAAATAATCAACTACAAAAATGAACCTAAGATCTCAATAAACAACTTTATAGAACATATGAACTTCCTAGGAATGATTCTTAACACCGTTTAGGTAGCGCTTAGGTAGCCGCAAAAGTGAAAAATTTCCCGAAAATTTTTTAATTTCATTTGTTTTTGCTTTACTTGAACATTGAGGCACTATAAAGCCTTCTCCCGTAAGTGAAAAGTCATGTTGCAGGTTTCATTGTTATACTATTGCTGATTTTATTAATCTTAGTTCTTAGGTGGTATGGGTTGACATTTAGAGTTAGGGTTGTAACAAAGAGTAGTAGCATAGATATTTAGTAATAATGATTCAGTGTTGTAGGGATTAGTAGTTTCAGCAGGGATGGCGCTACAATACTATGCTATCTATTACAAAAATTATTCGTAAAAAAAAAATATTCGTATTATGTTTATAATGTTGATGGCCCTGGACTTAAGTTGTGGATCCAAATCGTCGTCCGAATCTGACTCTGATTCAGAACTTATGGTGTCCACGATCTGGAGTTGGCGGCCTTGGTGATACAAAATTTTCAGGTGCAAGCACTGGTAGTGTGGCTGTTACAGTTGCTTTATAACTTTTGTTCCTCTCAGCATATTGATTTAGACCACATGTGTAATTTACGCATGCATAGCAACTGGTTTCATCATGATCACCTGGGAGATTAATCCAGTTTATCGGCTTACAATACTTCATACTATGTTTGCCTCCACTCAACCATGCCTTGAGATTGTTATAACATTGGCGACACACTGTATTAGGTGTGTAATTTTCACCGGTCAAGTCTACTTGGTCGAAAAACAATTTATATGCTTTCTTGAATTGACTAGTTAAAAGATTCTTTTCCTTTTGCAATGTTGTAGAACTTTTTTTTTCTGATTTGATGACCGCAAACGTAGCAAAATAAATCAATATTTTCACACCGCATATTGATATTGTCAGTTGCCAATTTCGTGTGCGAATTATGCTGTAGCACTTTCACTTTTTTTACTTTCACCGCTGAGCTCTCGTTGTCGTCGCGCTGTGTAATGCCTCGATGTGAGCGTCGTGACGCTTTTATATTGTATGCTGCGTCCCTTGTTGCGTGTGCTGAGCTTACTGCATTGCCTGTGCTGCTGCGGTCGGTGCGTGATCGCGTGATACCTAAGCGCTACCAAAACGGTTTTAACCCTTGGACAAACACATGGTTCTGGCCAGGCATATTTCATTTTTGAGCGTTAATTAAACATACAAGACATTAAACATGACAAGAGCTTCAATGTGAATTCAATGCAGATGTTTGCTTACAGGTAGTTTTTTGATAGAAGTTTTATGACAAGAGCTAAAATGTGTATTTTTTATATTTTGGGTTGTTTTTATGTGAATTCAATGCAGATGTTTGCTTCCAGGTAGTTGTTTGACAGTTTGGTTACGGGAACTCACCCACCAGCTTGAAAATTTTTATTAGAATGCACTTACTATCAGTGAAGGTACAGTGCACTCACACACTCGGCCTCCTGACTGACAATTATTTACGTCCAAAGTTTTGAAATCAACTTTTTTTTAAGAAATCGCTTATTTTCTTACACTTCAATTGTTATTTTTACTAGGGCTGTTTTTTGAGAAAACCAGATTTTTATTAAAAAAGTGAGGTTAAAAAATCTTTTATTTAAATTAATTAGTTTTATGATCTATGAAATAATTACATGAATTAAATTGTGAGCTTTAGATCAAGTAAGTTTTTAAAGAAGGCAACAACAACTCTGTATAGAGTCAATCACTTAGCTGACTAAACAGTCTGTTTCCGAAATCGCTACATATTCCTCTTCAGTAGTTTTTGAGTGATTAAGCTGTGATCAACTCACTGTTTAAACTAGTATATGAGTGCGCAGATTTGGAATTTATTCTTTTGAATTGTATGGCTGCTAATCATATGACATTTTTAAAGCAGTAGGCTATTTATAGATCACCGCCATCAACTCTATCAAGGGTTGCCATCTGTTCTAGTTGCTTCTTTATTTATTTCAATATTAATTTTTTTTTTAATTTGCCCCAATGAGTTAGTAAAAATTAACATATTTATATACAGACTTATAGCGTTTTTAAAGGTCTTCTCAACGATACCCATCGCAACTAGATCGGATAAGAAATGGGTGAGATATAAGCGATTATATACTCAAGCTATAAAGGCCTATATCTCAAGAAGTTGGATCGGCCTCCTTAAAAAAACTTTGGGGTTTTAATCAGCGCTGTAAGCCCTACCAGGCCAAAGAAAATTGGCGCATTTTTCATAAAGTAAACTTGTTCGTAAAAGCGGAAAATAAAAAAAAAACGCTTTTTGGGCCATTTTTCGCTAATTTTTAAAGTTTTTTGCGATTTTGACCTTGAAGATGAAGTTTTTTGGTTTTATATGTTCGCAGTTGTTGTTCTTTATGACAAGAGCTACAACTTTGCCTCAGAGAGTAAATCTAAATTCCGAACGGTTTGCAGGATATGAGCTTGAGAAAATGATCATTTTTTTGCAAAAGTGACACCGAGGCCCCACATCTTTGGGGGTCCATAAAAAAAAAAACCTGGAGGACTTTGGGCAAAACTGGGAGACAGGGGTCTTTAGGGGGGTGGGGTGTTGATTGCAGCTAAACGAAGTCTTTGCTCGTCCATTCACTTGCTGCTGAATAGAGATACGCTACTCGATCAACTTTGCGTTACAATAAATCATCCGAATGGGGCTATTTACATTTGTGCCTCATATATTCCTCCGAATAGCTCATTTAACTTATATACTGCGCATGTTGATAATGTCGTCAATTTACAAGCATTACTCAAGAATGCTAATAATCACCTTTGTTTTCTTGTTGATTTCAACCTAAGTAAAAAATCAATTAGAGTTTTGTTGCTGATGTGCTGATTCCTTCTAATAATAATAGCTCGTATGAAATTTATTTTATTGATAGTTTGTTTAGCATTGACTTAATTCAAATTAATACTGTTTTTAACTCTCTTAATAAAATTGTATATATAATTTTTGATTCAAAAAATTTTAAGTCTCGGTTATCTGAATGTTTGTGTTTACACCATATATCTCTTGTTTTTAATTTTGAGTTCTGTGAATTTGTGCAATCCATGCCGCAAAATAATTACTTTAATTTTAAATTATGCAACTTTGATCTCTTAAATAATATATTTGTCAATGCTAACTGGAATAATATGTTTATAAATCAAAATGTTGCTGATTGCTTTGATTTGTTTACTTCCAATTTGTCTGCTATTTGCAATGAGCATATCCCACATTTTCCGCCTAAGGTGTATAGACTACCTTGGTACACAAAAGGGTTAATGAAGCTAAAAAATTTGCGTAATAAAAATATAAAATTATTTAAATCAACTAATGATAACCGGTATCATGCTATATGTACATTCATTACGCGAGAGAATTCAATTTTTTCAATAAATTTCTTTACAAATAATATATGTTACGTTGTGAGAATAACATATAAAGTAATCTTAAGTCATTTTGGCATTTTATTCAATCCAAACGTGATGGTTCTTGCATTCCCACATCGACTTACTACAATGGGTCACAATCTTTTGCACTTGAAGATACAGTGAATTTATTTGCTAATTACTTTAAGTCCAACTACGTAAGTGTTAATCCGTGGTTTGATGTGTCAATTTTGGTGTCAATGGTGACTCTTTTTTTAACCTAGGCGCCCTTGTTTTGACGGATGAAGTAATTTTCAATGCGATGTCTAATTTGAAAATTTCGGTTAAATCTGATAATGATGGTATTTCTTCTATTTTGCTCAATAATTGTGCTTTTTCGCTCTCTAAGCCATCCCATACAACAAAAATTCACGTGGCATTTGCTACGGCCACCTTGTGTTGCGTTACGCGAACATAATTAGACCATTACAGTTTGCGGTTGTGTCCCAAACCAAATGAGTTAAACTTTCAGGGTTAACATTTCAGCGATCGGAATCAATATATTAATACGCAAACACATATCTTTAGCCCCCTTTTTACCGACTTTTAGACAACACATTTGAATGAAACGTATATCATTTGAAAGCTCTGGTGCATAGCAATTGTTTTGTTCTTAAGATAGGTAAAAGTAAGATATTACAAACATTTTTTTCCACAAAAAAAACAGCAACAAGAAACCAAGCCACACATTTTATTCACACACTAGCTTAAACCCGGCGCGTTGCTGCCACTCTCCCTTGTCAAATGCCCATAAAATGTTATCAGTTAAACAGCATGTCTAAATTGAGGTCGAATACTGAATTCCGAGATTGTGCGACCTATATCCACAAAGCTATTCGAAATAACAAATTTGGGTTGTATGGGAAGTGCCACGCCCTCTTGATCACCGCTCATAGAATGTAATCAATTTAATTGAGGTGGAATACTGAATTCCGAGGCTGAGTTACTTATAACTCCAAAGATATTCGATATCGCAAATTTGGGTTAAGTTGGAGGTGTCACGCCCTTCCCCCCGACAAACTCTAAAAATTTTATCAGGAAATTTGCATGCGTAAATTTTGGTCGAATACTGAATTCCGACTCTGTGCGACCTTGAACTCCAAAGCTATTCGATATCGCAAATTTTTGTTGTATGGGAGGTGCCACTCCCCTTGATCAACGCTCATAAAATGTAATCAATGAAACTGCATGTGTACATTGAAGTCCAATACTGAATTCAAAAACTGTGCGACCTATAACCCCAAAGCTATTTGATATCTCTAATTTTGGTTAAATAGGAGGTTTCACGCCCCCTTGTCGTACGCCCATAAAATGTAAAAAATGAAACTGCATGTATAAATTGAGGTCGAGTACTGAATTCTGACGCTGTGCGACCTATAATTTCAATGATATTCGATATCGTAAATTTACGTTATATGGGAGGTGCCACGCCCCTCTTACCAATGAACATAAAATTAAATCAATGAAACTGCATGTGTACATTGAGGTCGAATACTGAATTCTGGCGTTGTGCGACCTATAACTCCAAAGCTATTTGATAGCACAAAGTTGGGTTGTATGGGAAGTGTCACTCCCCTTTGCCCTACGCCCATAAAATGTAAGTAATGAAAGTGCATGTATAAATTTAGGTCGAATACCGAATTCTTACGCTGTCAACCTATAACTTCAAAGCAATTCGATATCGCAAATTTGGGTTGTAAGGGAGATGTCACGCCCCCCCCGTTCAACGCCCATAAAATAAAATCATTGAAACTGCATGTGAAAATTGAGGTAAAAGAACTATGGGAGGTGCCCCTCCCCCTTGTCCAACTCCCATTAAATTTCATCACTGAAACGGTACATCTAAATTGTGGTCGAATACCGAATTTCTAAGCTGTGCGACCCATAACTCTAAAGCTATTCATTAACACAAATTCTTTATATATTTGTGGGAGGTAAAAGGGGGGTGTGTCATTTCTTCTTAAACCATCTCGTACTCAAAGCAAAGCCACCTTTAAAATTTGATCTCAATCGGACCAATAGTATTTTAATATTTTCTTAAAATTTGGCGTAGCTGAAGTGTGACTACGCCTGTTTTTATTAAAGTTAATGACGGTTATCATACAAACTTATTTACCAAATTTTAATTTAATACGATGAAAACCGTCTAAAATATAGCATTTTTATTGATTTGTGGGCGATAAAAGGGGGTGTGGCATTATTTTTTTTCCTAAATCTTTGAGTAGCAGTTACGAACTAACCCGTAGAAGGAAGTATCCAATTTGGTCCAGTCGTTTTTAAGTTTTAAGCATCCGAACAAATCACGATTCATTGTTATGTATACAAATATTGATTTGTGGGCGGTAAAAGTGGGCGTGAAAACATTCATGTATCGTGACTGCCTCTTGGAGCACCTACACAGCAATTTTCACTATAAAAATGTGTAGAATTCCGGAATTGCCATGATTTCGGAAAAAGTGGGCGTATATATTGCGACCACGCCCATTTTTGTACAGTTACTGACAGTAAACATCTGCACAAAATTACTAAATCTTAGTTTTTTACGATTGATACCGTATGGGAGGTACCACACCCCCTCGTCCAAACGTTACCAAACCTCACAGGAACACTCACTCTCCTCGGCAGACGTTGTTCTGCCACAGACCGCCTTATTGCCATAAATTCGCTCAAATGGCAGCTCATTTTAGGTTAAGCCTGGCGCACTTTACTTCACTCGACGCTTACTCCCCCAAAAGTGAGTTTAACTAAAGTGGGACAGGCCTATTTTAAGTGCACTTGGCGAGAGTAACCATATGAACTGAATTACAAAATGTTTGTCTAATACGACCCAAACCGTTGAAATAAAACGTTTTCATTGCATCATAGCTGGAAATATACCGTCCATGCTTGATGTTTTGTACGGAACAAATGAGCGTATAGCACTCCTCACCCCGTCTATAGTGATCATCCTTTCGGCTTCCAGTCTGTCAACCCTGTGCATTCCTTTCTTCAAGGCTGCGTGGACACCCACGGGTCATCAGACTTAAAACTTCCAAGAAAATGCACCTCCATCAGAACTTCCATCAACTCCTCTAGGTTCCCTGCCATGGTTCCATCCATTTTTCGGATCAGTCCCACTTTGGAGAATGGATCTTTTGAAACCATTATCTGAAGCCTACATGCTTCTGATGTAGTTTCCATCCCAGAACAGAAGTCTCTCCACGACTGCGTTTAACGTTGTCGTATGATGTTCTTCAGTTCCCTTTTCCGTGCCTTGTAGTTTGCCCATGTTTCTGGGGTTCCCCCTCTCATGTGCAGATTGAAGGCCTTCCTAACCGTCTTCTTCAGAGATTTGAGTTCCGTGCACCACCATGGCGTCGGATCACTCTCGTCTACTGAAAGTATAGGACATGCCACCTCGTAAGCTTCGACCATGGCCGAGATAAGTGTTGCTAAAATAGTTAGTGTTAATTTTTGTTCACTGCTTTACAGACAGTTGGTCGTTTTTCGACCATAGGCGATACTAGTTTTCTTAAATCCAGCAAAATATGTTCTTAATATAGGAATATTTTTTTCTCAGTGTTAGAACAGCTTTAACTTTAATGGTTTTAATCCTGCATTAATCATTTTAATATACATTTTAACATTCATTATATAATATTGTTTGTTTTATTTTTTAGTAACTGGTATAAATATTCATCTAATAAATGGAATCGTTTGTTCCATTTGTATTTTCTACACAATGTTTGTAAGTACAACTCCAATTACCAAATACTAGCGTGCAATACCATTGAATATTGAGTTCTAACTATGAGTGTATGTTTATTTTCAACAGGGTGGCATTAAAGCTGTTGTCTGGACCGATGTTGTACAAGCAGCTGTCATGGTTGTTTCCGTTACAATTGTAGGTATTATGGGAGCAGTTAAAGTTGGTGGTGTTGGTGAAGTTTTCAGACTTGCAGCCGAAGGTCATCGTCTAGATGTGGAGTAAGTGAATGTGTATACAAAAAACTTAATTAATATTATTCCGATCCGATAACTGTATTCAACCTTAGATTAGCTTTTGATACGAAAACACGCATGACTCTATGGAACTCCTCCATATCATCAACAATTGCCTGGGCAACTTATGTTGGCCTCAACCAGAGTTGTGTTCAACGTATTGTTTCGTTGCCCTCTTTAAACCATGCAAAAAGGTACATACCAAAAATTATGCCATTTATTTGTGATATTGGTATATCGTGTTTATTCTACTTTTTTGTAAAGAGCTCTGGTAATTTTTGGAATTGGTTTTCTGATCATTATGTTCTTTAACTGCTTCACTGGCGTTGTCATGTTTGCCCGTTATCATGCCTGTGATCCGCTACGAGTGGGTCTTGTGGAGAAGGGTGATAAGATGATGCCTTTCTTTGTACAGGATATTGTCGGACACTTAAAAGGAATGCCAGGAGTTTTCATCTCCTGTGTTTTTAGTGCAGCACTCAGCACGATGTCCGCCAGTTTGAATTCAATGTCGGGTGTTGTCTACTTTGACTATATCAAACCATATATTAGACACACGGAAACTCGGGCCAATTTTATCATGAAGACGTTTGTCCTAATAACTGGTGTTTATTGTGTACTTGCCGGCTTAGTGGTGGAACAGTTTGCATCGATATTGCAGATGGTCTATTCTGTGGGTGGCGTTTCTTTTGGTGCAGTATTTGGAGTTTTTATAATGGGAATGCTGGTGCCACGAGCACATGGAAAGGTAAGTTACTAGGTCTGTTACCGTACGCGAATGTTTTTAAACGTCTCTTAAAGGGTGCCGGGACATAGCCCCAAGGGACATAATCCCAAAATTTCAAATTTTGGGATTATGTCCTCAAAAAAAAGGTACATTATCCCAAAAATTGGATTTGGGTCATAATCATAACCCAAATTAATGAGCGGTCATAATCCCAAAAAAAAGAGGACATATTCCCAAAATGAGTTTGGGATTATGACCGCTTCAAAAGAGGACATAGTCCCAAATTTGAATTAATTTATGTTTAATTTTGTATGTTTAATTTGTTTACTTACTTAAGTATTTAAATAAGGTGGATATGCCTGAATTAACAACTTTCCGTACAAAGGCAAATTATTTCGTCATAAACAAATTCATTTGCGCCGGCGCAATGAAAAATCACCAAAACAAAAAAAAAATGAAAAATCGCTCGTTGGACTTACTGAAGGTTGTAATCCCTAAGCAGCGGCCGAAGGCCTCCTATGAAGAAAGGAAATATACTCAGAAGTACTGTAGATAGCAATAATTCTCTTTGAAATAGGCCGCTGCTTAGGGATTACAACCCTCAGCAAGTCCAACACTGGCTTCGCTGTCTACAGTAAAAATAGCTTAAGTCGACTTAAGACAGATCTCAGTTATTGATGCAGCTGTGTTCCACGCATATAGAACTATAAACACGCAAAATCTGGAGCTTCTAGCACGACCTTAGGCAAAGTTATAACACAAAAATAAAAGACCATTCTGTATAACTTATATGGGGGATGATTATAATTTCCGTGGCCCCTCAATTTGAGTATGCAGTTTTGAAGTACTCTTTGAGAAAATAAGATTTGCCAAAGGATTTATCGATATATTGATTTGTCATAAAGATATAGATTTTTCAAAAAATGTTTACTCAACGGAACCAATATCACTACTCTAACTTTTTTTAAATAAGTTTGGCCCGCTGATTCCAAAAATGGCAACTATTTTCAAATCGACGGAGCCGTTTTCGAGTAAATTGTCAATTCAATTTTTGCAGTTTTTTCAAAAAGGTGATCTTACCCTAGCAGATCTATCTTGAATTTTAAAATTCTGACTTAAGATTCGAAATCAGCGACCTCTTTACACTGATAAATGATGTTTAAAACTCTTAAAAATACATACTATTAGGTGGCAATACTGTGGTGAAAATTAGAGTAGCAGCCCTAACCTCCATCTTAAATTTTAAAACTGTGACATTATATTCGAAATCAAATCCGTTGTCAGAATTTCAAAATTAAAAGAATTCGCAAAAATAACAAAAAAATTAGGTGCCAACGCTAACCGCCATCTTGAGTTTTAAATTCTGACATCAGATTCGAAATCATCTACCCCCTAAAACTGCCAACCACGAAGACCACAGAACCCTTAAAGCCATAATACGCTTAAGGTTTTCCTACACAAGCTCATTGAATTTTTTGGATACTTGCATTCAATTTCAAGCTTTGCAAGCTTTTTGCCGAAGTCATCAAGCTTTCCTTTACTTGAAATTTCTTGCCGTTCGCTTGTAAGCTAGCATACTTGCAAGTCGCAAGCTGTCGTGGGCTTATTTATATTCAATTACAAGCTATACTTGATTAAAAATTATCAAGCTCAAGCTATGTAGCTTGAACTTGTTTTTTAACCAAGTACTTGAAATAGACTTCAAGTAGTCTTGTGCAGTTCTCTGATATGTATACGCATTTGTTTTATCTGTCAATTGAAAAAATACTTTAATTTATTGATTCAAAATGACTGCAGATCCGAATTTTGTTGGAAAACTTTTTAAAATTGCTAAAAAACGTAAAAACATACATATATGAAGAAGCTGACAGACACTTCAACAAATTCTTTAAAGAACTCTTGAACCTTTTTAATATATTTTAGTCAAGATTTTGTAAACGTTTGAGATTTTGTTAAGCATGAAATTTACAAACTTGGGCGAATTTTCTACTTAATCATACTTTTCGTCAACTTTTCTCTGAGACTTTTGTTTGCTTAAGCATAGCTTGGTTGGGCCTTTAGCAACCCTATTCTGCTTAACAATCTAAAGGGCCAACTAAAATAGACGAGACGAGACATAAAAAGTAACTTCAAGCATATGTGAACCAATGTTAATAAGCAAAATGGGTAGTACGTATTTGAACGAAACATTTAGACATGACCATAATAGAATTAATTACCAGGTAGTATTAATCGCTACTTTTACTCGTTACTTTGAGCAAGCATATAGTGTCAAATAAAAGTATTGCAATCGCACCAAGAAGTAAAAGGGGATTTTTTTGTCTTTACTTCTGTCTTGATCTCTACATATACATATGAAGTAAGTAATATTTCTGCTGCTAGTTACTTATGTTAAAATCTATGCCATAGACTACATTTAAGTTTTGAGAAGTTCATACTATAGGTGTCCTTATTTTTATCAAATTTTTTAATTCATTTGTTGATCAGTCAAACATTACAACGTTAAATAATTTTCCTTATATTGTTTTTCTTATGCAGAAACCTAACTTTTGATGCAATGAGGTAAAAATTTGCTATTTATCAATGTTTATCACGTGGCTTATAACAAGTTCAAAGACAAGATAAATAATTGTTTGCCGTTTTCTCATTTCAAATAATACAAGAAGCAACATTGTTTGCACCTACTCGCTTCATTTTGGCACTATATGCCCTAAATGACAGTTTATCCCCAGCTGATTTTCAGCGAATAATAATACCTGGTAATTCTATCATGGACATGACGTTATGTTCCATAAGAATCGAAATTCAAACGTCTGCTACTCGTCACAACAGCTGCTCGGTTGTCATTTTCCGAAAATAAAAATAATAAAATGACAGAATTTTGCTTCGATTTAATAGCCGCTGTAAAAGATGAGCTAAGTAACACTTGATTGCCAACTAATTAGCTGATTCAGCCGAGTTGAGCCACTCTTTTCATTTTGGGTTAGATGTAAAAACATCTGTAACGAGTACAGACGTTCGTCAAATTGCTATCGTTTCGTCCCTTAAAGGCTCAACCAAAATAGACGATTTGCTCCGTAACGAGTAAAAACGTAAGTGTTCGGTTAAATACATTTTAATGTTGTTACCCAAAATGAGCAAACGTAACTGAACGAAACTAAACGAAACAGTTTGACAAAACGTATTATTCCGTAAGAACCGAACTGCTAGCGTAGCAACTCGTCAACAACAGCTGTGCAGAGTGCGTTTTTATTTTTTTTTTTTTCATCAATTTGTTTCAATTCCACCATTATTTCACTCATCTTTCACAAATTTTTATTAAAAACTCAAAAATGCACAAATTTAATATATAAATAACACTCGATTGCCAACTGATCAGCTGATTCAGACGAGTTGAGCAACTCGTTTCATTTAGGGTTAAGTCCGTAAACATCCGTAACGAGTGCAGACGTTCGTCAAGTTGCTATCGTCTCGTTTCATCTATTTTGGTTGGGCCTATACTTGGGCGACTTAGTACATGTATTGCTGTGTAAGTGCTTTTGCTCTCAAACTTTTGTTTTCTTAAGCATAACTTGGTTGGGCCTTTAGACATAACAAACATCGAGAAAATATTTGTAGAAAATTGTATCCGATTATAAATTTTCGTTTCAAAAACTAGAACAGATTTAGAACATAAATAGCATAGAATAAAGATTATAGAAATACTGCATTATAGCCCAAACAGAATAGGCATAGCCAACACGTAGCGAGCTGTCGAAAACGTAGCCAACGAAATGTGCACAGAATAGAATTTGTGTTGATAGCGCAGATAGAGCTTTATGCTTACAATATTTTGTTTTTTTTTACTAAATTAATAGATACAGCCATTTGCATACAATAATTTGTTTGTTTTTTTACTAATTTGGACTAATGTTTTAGTCAATTTTAAGTTTTCTAATTTGAACTATGTCTTTTGACATTTCGCTACCGTAGGCTGCGGCAAAAGTTAAAAGTTTGTCAACTTTTTTGTGTCGGCTGCGTTCGCTACGTGTTAGTTATTTTCATTATGTTAATTTCATAGGGTTGCAAGGCAACCAACTTCTATGTTGACATTTTTTTCTGTTGGCTCCGTGTTGGCTATGCTTATTCTGTTTGGGCTATTAGAAAACTTGTTAGCTTCGCTTTCAACTGAGTGTTCAAAATTACAGCAACCGTGATCGAGCAAAATTATGAACGTCACGACGAGACAAGTGCCGATAAATTTTGAAGGTTTTTCTCGATCACGGATGCTGTATTTAGGACCCTGGCTTTATTTCTCAGAACAAATATTACGACTTTTCGGTTTTTACTGAATTGCAATTTTTTAATAAAACAAAAAAAAATAATTCTAAAACAGAAATAATGTCAACCGAAATTGTAAAACAATTTAATTAAACAAAAAATAAGAATAAAAAAATATAAAGTATATTATTCCAAAAAATATATACTTAAAAAAATTATTAAAAAAAAAAGAATATTATATTAAGAGTAAGATCAATTAAAAAATATGTAGAAAAGCTCAATAATAACTGGAAAAACTCATATCTTTTTATAAAACGATCAACAGTAATGCTATCTAACATCTATTTTACCTATTCCCTTTACTAGGCTGCTTTTTGGGCGGTTGTAGTAAGCATGTTAACAATGTTGGTAATTGTCATCGGCTCTCAAGGCAAATTGCATTACACACCATTACCGACTTCAGTTGAAGGCTGTTTCGCGCTCAACATAACCTCCAGTGATATGTAACTAAATTTCATAGTTAAATTTATTTTATAATAGCTCTTTAATAACTGCATTTCAGCTCAAGCATAGCGAATGAAACTGACTCCTTGCATGCTGCTAGCCAAGAAGTATCAGAAAATGAGAGTACTTTCAATCCATTTGAAATCTCTTTCAATTGGTATGCTCTTATAGGAGCCGCAATTGTATTCATCATTGGTGTCCCGTTCAGCTACATCTGTCCACCTGAGAAAGATGAAAAATTCGATCCAAAACTGCTGTCACCTTTAGTAAAACCATTCGTTAAATATCAGTTGACACATGTCGAAGAGATTCCAGAAATGATACCCAAGACAGAGTTGAAGCAATGAAATCTCCTTTAGTTAAATAGACGTATTTATTAATTTGTTGGTACTGTGTACAGATTTTTGTAAATGTTTTTAAAATAATTTTAAAATAATAATAAAAAACTACTTCGTATATGGGCAATTTTTTGAAAAGGTCAACCGGCTCGAAAATTTTTTTGTGTGTAAAACTGGCGGAATTCGGTTTCAAATGTACTCAGTACATGTCAAACCATCTGAAATCAAGAATTTTTTGCAGCACTGGGTTATTTGTCATTAAAATTTTACTATTTTTGTTTGCGTGCGTGAAACAGAGCAAACATGGAAAAAAACGAGGCTGGCAAAACAAAGGTGAATAAAAGTGTTTGGCAACAATAATATTACATTCTTATGTTTACACATACTGAAAATATTTGGCTTTAACGTAATTTTATACGAACTTGTGCAAAAACTATTTTTTTCGGCCCATTTGACCGCAATGAAATATGTCGCAATTTGAGATGTAACGAAGCCAGCAAAAAAGCACAAAATTTTTTTTGCTTCGGTGTCTAGCGATTTTTTAAAATAACCAATAACACACTTTTTTAGCGTTTTGAGTCTACTTTCAAAGAAAAAAAAGAAAAAGGTAATATTGTTTTCCATTGAGGTTTAAATGGGTCGCAAAATATTGTAACGAAGCCAGTCATTTTTGCTGCTATTTTTTGTGTCCTGCGTTACCTCCTAAAAATTTATTAATTTTCAGGCCCAGATAAGGAAAGCTCAATATAACAAAAATTATATGATAAAGCTTAAAGCGCAGCCGAAATACGAAGATTATAAAAAAAGAAAGTCCGCTGTATTGAGGAAGTGTCGAGAAAAGAAAAAGGCGGACGAGAAAAATATGTCAGTGACTTTGCGAAAGCGTTTGGAAGATGAGCGCCGTGATGCGGTACGTGAACGAGTTAGGCTGTGTAGAGAGAGAAAACGATTGGCTCAAGGCGAAATGTTTTTTCAAAATTCGGAATCTAACGGCTACGAATCAAAACAATCGCTTGGAAAGGCAGTGAGCAAAGTTACCCGTGCACTTCCTCAATCTCCGAGAAAAAGGGAAACTGTAATCAGGAAAATCGTCGCGCTTAATAAGATTTCTGGCGCAAGTGTACAAAATTCAACGATGAGCAAGAACGATTCAGCTTCAGATAAGGCCATTCGAGAATTTTATGAAAAGGATGATATTTCACGTGTCTCGCCAAAGATGCGTGACGTTAAGCAATTTCGAAATGAAAATGGAGGAAAAATACTTTTGCCGACAAGACACATGCTGCTTACTCTTAAGGAGTGCTTTGCTAGGTTTCGGGATGAGCAAAACAGTTCAGGAAAAGGTACGGAAAAAAATGTTGGCGTATATTCTCTTTATTTAAGGGTTTCCCTTTATTTTAATTTTTAGATACTTGTAGTCTGAGTTATTTTATTAGCCAGCGACCAGAGCACGTTAAATTAAATAACAAGCTGCCACATAATGTCTGTTTATGTTCTTACCATGAAAATTTCATTGAAGCTGTTTCAGTTCTTAAAAAAATATGCTCACAATTGCCAGGCTATGCTGATGGCTTTGTTGAGCATTTTTTGTGCAAGCCAACCACAATGGATTGCTGGCATAGCAGCTGCAGCTCCTGTGCTAATAAATTGGCAACAGAATTAAACCAAATTGCGCAAAATACAGCATCACCCTCGACAGTTTCATGGTACGTATGGAAGCAGAGTACAAGTGCTAATCGCACCGAAAAGTGCAAGGAGAGTGGCTCGTTGGATAAACTTGTTGCGCACGTTATCTCTTTATGGCCAAAGTTTATAAGGCACAGCTTTGCAAAACGGGAGCAGTCCACAATATTTGATATGCATGATCGGCGACGAGCTTTGAGTGGCGAGTTTCCCGAGGAGGGCCTACTCCAAATAGATTTTGCAGAGAATTTCGTTTGTGAAAACCAAGACGAAGTCCAAAACGCGCATTGGAATCAACGCCAGCTTTCACTATTCACGTCGGGTTTTCATTTTAACGGCACGTTCGAAGGAAAGGTATTTGTGTCCAACAACCTATGCCATACTAAGGACACCATTGTCACTTATTTATGGAAGCTAATCTCAACGGTGCCAGCTTCTTTAAAGATTTTAAAAATTTGGAGCGACGGTCCGTCTTCCCAATTTAAAAATAAATTCATGGCCGCATTGATAGAACGCTTAGAGGATTGCTTTAAAATAAAAATATACTGGAATTATTTTGCGGCCTCACACGGCAAAGGATGCGTTGATGGGATAGGCGCAACAGCAAAAATCGTTGTACGCAAGCACATCAAAGCGCGTAATGCTATAGTCAATAGTGCATCTGATTTTGTCGCAGCTTTTAATTTGACGAACTCAGAAATCAAAGTCATCGAAATACCAAATGATGAATTCGATCAAGTTAATAACAAACTGCAAGTGTCAGAGCTTTTTTCAAGCTGTAAAAATATAAGAAATATTTCAAACAGTCACCAAATACAAGTTATCAATGGCAAAATTGTAACTTTTTACACCTCCAAAGAAGGGTATAACTTAGCTTAAAGCCAAGAAAAAAGAGCCTTTACCAAAGCTTTATTGAGAAATGTGATACGTAATAAACTAATCACGAAGAAAATAAAATACGCATTTTTATTCTTTTTCTTCTGTGTCTTCTTGTTCTTCTGTTCTGCTATTGCAATATTCTTTCAAGTAATGAAAAAATATAACAAGATAGTGTTTAAGTTAAGCATACGGCCGTTTTTTGAAATTTTGAAACCCTCTTTGCATAAGGGACACCCCTATTTGAAAAAGATGTCTTCTAGTACTGCTCAATTGCCAGCTTTCAGGAAGATAAATGCGTTTTGATAGTTTAACGTCCCTTTCTGTGATATTTTGAGTCCCCCTTTATATGGAGGGTACCTCTAGTAGATGTCCGGCTCCCATCATTCTTAGATGAGTGAAAGACATCGCCCAGCATTGCTTACTCACCAATTTTCTGGAAGGTACATACATATTTGCAGTTCTTATGCCGAATTTTGTGAAATTTTGAACCCCCCTCTATATGGGGGGTACCCATAAAATGGTCCGATCGGGTTCATATTCAAACTTGATCTGCTTGCCATCCCAAAAAGTATTTTTGCAAAGTTTGGTTCAGATAGCTCAACTATTTCGATAAGAAAAGTGACAAGTAACGAAGCCAGCAAATCATGTAACGAAGCCAGTACACAAACTTTTGCCCTAATAATAGGAAAACTATAATTTTGACACAAACTAAGTATGCCAGTTTCTTCTGACATCCTTTCCACATAATATATGTATATAACAGAAATGTGACCCTTGCTGATTCGCAGAAATCATCTCAAATTTGCTCATTCCTACAAAAGTAGTTCCAAAAAATGTAACGAAGCCAGCAGTCTTTTGCGCAGCAATAACTTTTAAACCGTCGAAGTTATTGCAAACATTGCTTTAGACGAAATGTACATTTAATCAAGGTAAACTGAAAAGCTCATGCAAAATATAGAATTTTTGTAGTTTTAAGTAACAGTTCGACGAAAACGATAGCCAAGTCCCTGAAAATGTAACGAAGCCAGTAAAAAAATTGCCCATATAAGTTCTCCAAAAACTATTTTTTGTTTCATAATATTATTGTTGTCATCTCTTACTATTTCATTAAAACGACATTCAGAACCTCAACAACCACTGCACAATGGGGTAAATTATGGCAAAAGTGTAGATTAGTTAAAAAAATAAATTTCAAGGTGTATAGTAATGTTTGGTACCCTGTAAAAGAAAATAAAATTATTGAAAAATATTGTACCGTTTACCCGCAATGCACTTTGAAAGTACTAATTTTATCATTACAGATTTATTATAACAGATCTACAAATGTTCTAGAAACAAATACGTATCCGAGCTAGCTTTAGCAAAGAACCGTTATATAGCAAGAAAAGTAGACCAGGCAGTAGACCAAAAATCAATGTGGAGATCAATTAAAACATTAGTTCTTAACGAAGAGAAAAATGAAATAAATAAAATTGTGATAAATGGAAGAACTATAATAAACAAACAAGAAATCGCAAACGTTCTAAACAAATTCTTTGTAGACAGTGTGGAGTGTATAAATGCAAATATTCATTATGTACAATATAAAAATCTACTTGAAAGAAGTGAAAATAATTTTAAATTTCAGTTGTTAAATTTAAATGACTTAAAAACTATAATGAAAAAAATGAATAACAAAAAAGACTTAAAATTTCTTTCCGTGAGGATGTTGTCTAGCGCGTTTGAGATAATTGGACCAACATTTCTTCAAATTATAAATGAATCTTTACGTTCTGGAATTTTTCCAGATTGCTGGAAAGAATCCACAGTGGTACCGATCGAGAAAGTGAAAAATGCTGTAACCCCAGAAAACTTCAGACCCATCAATATGTTAATGACAGAAAGCAAAATTATTGAAAAAATTGTTCATTCACAAGTAGAGGATAATATGGAATCGCACTCGTTGCTCTCTGACTACCAATCTGGATTTAGAAAACAACATAATTGTGAAGCGCTGTTGAATCTTGTTGTTGCACAGTGGAAGTCGGAAACACAAGATAAAAAAGTCATAGTAGCCGTTTTTCTTGATCTACAAAGAGCCTTTGAAACTATTGACAGAAATATACTACTACAGAAGCTGCATATGTACGGTATAAGAGAAAACGAACTTAATTGGTTTAAAAGTTATCTTTCGGGAAGAACTCAAAAAACAAAAGTAGCAGAATATGTTTCTGAACCAGCGACAGTTACTTTGGGTGTACCGCAGGGTGCTGTTTTGGGTACACTTCTCTTCATCATTTACATAAACGATATGGAAAAGGTTTTAAATAAATCGAAGATATGAATGTTTGCCGATGATACCTTATTGTATGTGACAGGTGACTCTGCCGAAGAGTGCATTAGTCATCTTAACTCTGATTTAGAAAACGTTGGAAAGTACCTTAAAATGAACAAACTTAAACTTAATAGAAATAAAATAAAAGCTATTATAATAAATGGTGAATCTAGCAATAAAATTGTTGTAATCGGCGAAGAAATTGAATATGTAAAAGAAATTAAATACTTGGGTATTATGCTAGATAATCAGTTGAGATTTGATGTACATATTAATTACTTATGCAAGAAGATAGCCAAAAAAATTGGATTTTTCCAAAGAATCCGCAAAAAAATATCATTCAGAAGTGCAATACAAATCTATAATGTTATGATTAAGCCACATTTTGAATATTGTTCAACAATTTTGTTTTTAGGGTCATTGCAAATGACAGAAAGGCTACAGAAACTGCAAAATAGAGGAATGAGATGTATATTAAGATGTGGTTTTTTAACACATATAAGGTATATGTTAGATATTTTATGCTGGTTGTCAATAAATCAAAGAACTTTGATGAATGTGATATTATTTATATTTAAAATGAAACATAATTTGCTCCCAAAATATTTAAGTTGTCAGATAGTTTATGTTGCGGATGTACAACCCTATAATTTAAGGAATAATTCAGATTTCCGAGCAGGATACTTTCCAACGAGTAGAGCACAAAACAGTTTGTGGCATAAAGGTTTAAACTTATTTAACAGTTTGCCCAATAGCTTAAAAAATGAGGTAAATAGTAATATATTTAAGAGAAAACTTATAATTTATATAAAGAATAATTATGATTAAGAAAATAAAAATATGATAGTATGTAAGTTCCTTTTTCTTCTTTTCTTCTCTTCTCCCCTTTTCCTTTTGACGTGTTCTTGAATTCATGTCAATCAGGTGGGCGGATTACGCCCGTTTTGAATTCCATATCTTCGAACACCAAAACAAGGAAAGGATGAGGAGGAAAAAAAAGAAAAAAAAAATTTTAATAAACCCTGTTAGAATAAGTTTAGTTTAAGTAAAAAATGTACTGTTTCTTTAAATAGCGAAGAAGCTAAATAAATAAATAAATAAAAAAAAAAAATAAAAAACAGATTAACGGCTATTATTGCGGGTCACTGGTGTATCGGAGTTCATGCCGAGAGAATCGGACTACCTTTCAACACCCACTGTCGCAGCTGCGATGACCCAAATGAAAAAGAAACACTAACACACTTTCTGTGCTCCTGCCCGGCCCTGGCCAGGTCCAGACTAAAAACGCTTGGCAGGCCCTTCCTCAGCAACCTAGAGGAACTCTCAACAACAAAAATCAACAATCTCCTAACGTTCATCAATCGCACCGGATGGTTATAACCTAGCAGTGCGCTGCCCAGTCAACCAACAGAAACACGAGGTTATGGTATCAAAACGGCTCACTAGAGCTACTTGGATCTTACTTGCATGTAGATCACCATCTTAACCAACCAAACAACTAATTTTATCACTTTGAGTGCGCTCGGTGACAAACACATAATCCGTAATTTTGAAGGTTTTCTTTTTTTGTGCATTATTTTAAAAAAATTACATTAAACTATGCTGGTATCTTCTTGTTCAGTAATAAAACAACACAAAATAAAAAAAAAATTGTGAAATAGTGTTTCTATATATTTTAATTGTATATTTTTACTACGTTAATAAAAATATAGTTGTGAGTTGAGTAGAGTTGAGGAAAACTGTTTATCGTAAACCTTGGACATAAAAAAAAATCACTGCAATGTTGCTCTCTTTAGCGGTACAGTTAAATTCGCTTAGCTGCCTTACCGCTTAAGGACCAACCAAAATAGACGATCTGCTCCGTAGAGAGTAAAAACGTAAGTGTTCGGTTAAATATATTTTAATGTTGTTAGCCAAAATGAGCCAACGTAACGGAACGATACTAAACGAAACAGTTTGACAAGACGTATTATGCTGAAAGAACCGAACTGCTAGCGTAGCAACTCGTCAACAACAGCTGTGCAGAGTGCGTTTTCATTATATTTTCATCAATTTATTAAAGTTTTTTCTAATGACCTTGTTATTTATTATGTTGATTTTATATGATTTAAATACAAATTCTAAATGTTTGATAGTTTAAATCATACTTGATTTTAAATACAAATTCTACCTGTTTGATATTTTAAAACCGTTTGTTGAGCTTTAGCAGGGCCGAAATTGCAATAAAATCAGTTAGTGATTTTTTCCTTTTCATATTGAAAAAACGTTGTTGTTGTTTCTTTGGAAAGATTCGTTAAAACAATTAATTGTTCTAACTGTGAGCTAAAGCTCAATAAACGATTTTAAACAGCTAGAATTTGTATTTAAAATCAAGTATGATTTAAACTGTCAAACATTTCGAATTTGTATTTAAATCATATAAAATCAAAACATAGTAAATAACAAGGTCATTTAGAAAAAACTTTAATGAAATGGTAGAGCACGACCAAGCAGAAACAATCTGAAAATATATCAGCAAAAATCTAAAAACAACTTCAATAACCATGCTTTGTAAGGTGCATGTCACACGTAGCGGACACGGACAAATTTGTTGTTGTTTTCGCGGGTAAAAGAAAAACTGGAAATTGAGAGAGCTTCTCAGTCATCCAAAAATTTCCAGGCAACCGACAAAAATGTTCACGGCCCAAAGCTGAAAACAATTTGGACAACGGTTGCATTTTCTAGATGCTTTACGTTTAGTAGTCATGAAACAAAGTACTACAGATAAAGTATTGCGCATGTCTGCCATCTTTGTTGTGACGTAGTTCGAGCTTGTCAAAGTGGCTAAATAAAAACGTAGTCACAATATAAATATGTTTATAAATAAATTTAAGCAAATTTATTTTTCAGTACTATTATTGAAAAGAAATGCATATATATTAGGGGTGTTTCTCCCATTTGTTCTCCTACACAAAAAAAATAGCTACGTTACTTGATGTGTTTGACAGCACTTTGATTGCTTCGTTTTCATTTTCTTGTTCTTCTCGTTTGTTGAAAAAATTGTAAATTCATTTTATGGCCCGAATTAAAATCGTTGTTATTCTCATCAAAAGCATCTAAAACTTTAGTACTAATTTTAATTACATAAAATATAATTGAAATTATAATTTAGGCGTACTACAAGTGCACAATATTAGAAATTGAATTAAATGAATGCAAAATTTCTTAAATGCTTGCAATTGTGCTGCTTGTGTTTACTTTTTGCTTTTTCACATTAGGGGTATTCACGATTCAGTGCACTTGCCTGTGCAGTTGAGGACTTGAGGACTTTTGCACTTTACAAAAACAAAATGTACGTACGTCAAAAATCTGCACAAGTGCTTTTCTACTATTACCTTCAACTTGAGGACTTGAGCAGTTGTGCACTTGTGTGCATTGAAAAATGTTGACAGCTTTGACACGGTGATGGTGGTGTGTTCACGAAAACCTAACTGCACAACTGCACGAGTCCTCAAGTCCTCAACTGCACAGGCAAGTGCACTGAATCGTGAATACCCCTATTTTCTTTTGTATGTATGCACCACGTGTTACAGCTGACAAGCTCGAGTGACGTAGTGCGCAGAAGATTTCATTTTTTGCGCACGGAGTAAGCTATCTGTTTATCTTTATTTCATGTTTAGTAGTAATAAAACTGCACTGCAGTAGGAAATGTACTATTTGAATTCATCAGTAATGCGATGTTTGTTGTTTAGTATTGAATTTTACGCTGCTAGTGCTATGCATGGCTTGATTTGTATTTATTTATAAAAAAAAAAAGAATACTCGACAAACATGCAAAATGATGTGAAGAGAATTCTTACCATACATATGTACATATATTCCCGGCTAGCTGCAGCAAATGGCTTCAACTGAACAGATGAATATTATTAGTGATTATTGTGAATGTAATATTAATGATTTAATATATTGTTTTTTTAGTGATTGTATATTTTTATAATTAAAAATGTGAACGTAAAATGTGTATCTGATGTTATTTATAAAAATATATGCATATATTTAACTATATTATCCATTTATAAACTATTCCATTGTATATATGAAAGTAACACGTCATTGTATAAAGTATTTTTAGTGCTTGTATGTACAGCTGCCGTTGTCTCTTTCACCCTTGTATTTTAGGACAATCGTAAAGAGAAAATGTGAGCAGTAGTAAATTATTCTGTAATAATATTGAGCCAAGTGGCAGTCAATTTATTAATTTATTGATAGTATAACAGATCAAGCTAGTCATACATTACAGCCGTGTAGTTAACAAATAAACTGTTTATGTATACATATATCTTGTTATATCGTTTAAATCGTTAAAATTAACAATATTCTTAGAGATAAGGTTATGGCTATTAATTGGAGTAGAAATATTACTGAAATGTTCATAAATGAATTTCAAAGCCAACTGGCTTTATGAGATATTCTTAAAAAATTTTTAACTGCTTTATCATCAGTGCATCTTAGCTCCTTTGATAAATTTATCATTCCTTTCTAATGTCTGCCAACTCTCCATGCCTTAATCCAGCAGGATCTTTTTTCACTTTTTTTAACACCATCCAGAGTTTCATTAACTCAACAATTGTTTTTAATGTGACCATATCGTTGTCATCTAAATATTTGGATACACTTCCTGCATACTTATTTGTTTTCATTGAAATGGGTTTTTACGGGTGGGCTTCAAACCCGACGCACAACCTATTTTAAGCCTAGGGAGGCTCGCCGCTCAGATTAGCCGCCAAACTAACGGTTGTCAGTTTTGACGTTGCCCAGGAAACACCACGTGGAGGTTTGAGTCGACTTGAGGCGATTTCACAAAGATTATGCTGGCCTCGCCAGGTTGAGACAGTCAGACATGTTACATTGTTACATCGCCCCCAGTTTCCGACGACATCAGCATTGAGATCAAGCGAAGAATAACTCTTGCCAACAGGTGTTACTTTGGACTCAGTAGGCAATTGAGAAGCAGAGTCCTCTCTCGACGAACGAAAATCACGCTCTATAAATCGCTCATCATTCCCGTCCTACTTTACGCATCACAAACCTGGACGCTGAGCAGTTTAGATGAAAAGACTTTAGAAACATTCGAGAGAAAGATTCTTCGTAAGATCTACGGACCAATCTGCGTCAATGGCGAGTACCGAATACGGTGGAATGATGAACTGTATGAGCTGTACGCTGACATCGACATAGTCAAGCGCATTAAAATCGAGCGGCTTCGCTGGCTTGGTCATGTTCAGCGCATGAAAGACGATGCTCCAGTGAAGAAAACGTTTGATTCGGTACCCAGCGGCGATCAACGCAAAAGAGGACGACCGCATCTTCGTTGGAAAGACCAAGTAGAGGACAACCTGACGAAGCTTGGAATTTCCAACTGGCGCCAGCAAACGAAATACGAAAATGGCTGGTGAAAATTCTTAGATGAGGCCAAGACCGACATACGGTTGTAGCGCCAACTAAGTAAGTAAGTAAGTAAGTAGTACTTCCTGCATACATATTGGCCAATGTAATTAATTACAAAATTAATTACAAAATTAATTTTAACCCCAGGAGATCAGAATTTAACCCATCCATTTTAAATGCAAATAAAACCACTTATAAACAACCTATAGAGGGTAGCTGTTTTATTGAATCGATTGCATAAAGACACAATGCCTGCACGAAATGGTAACAAAAACGTAGTAAATTTAGCTTCCGCCATTATCGAACAGAAAACTATTACTACGTTTCCATGGCGAGTTGAGTCTGAGTTGGGTTTTCGTCATGTTGACAAAATGGCGTTTCAAGCTCAAAAGTGTTTCCATGTACAACATCGAGTCGAGTTGCAATCGTCAATTTTTTTAGGTTTCTCCACTTGTGTTCAATATGCACAATATTTTTATTTACGATGTCCCTTTTCTTAAACTCACTTTCGACAATTTTATATATTTCACTTCTTCTAAATTTTTTTCCATCCATTATATCAAGAATTTTCTTTTCTTTAAATAATTCAATCAACAGCAAAGTTTCTGCAGCACTCCAAAAAACTCTTCCACTCGACATTTTTTCTTGTGATAAATGAACTTATTCGCTTTGACAGATAGAATCAGCTAATTCTAACAAGTTTCGTGGAGTTTTGTGGATTTAACGAAGTTCAACTCAACTTGCGTTTCCATGAGGAGTTAATCCCTAGTAATCCCGACTCAACTCGCCATGGAAACGTAGTATATGTGTAGCATGCCGTGGACAAAACAATGAGAGAGAGGAAAAAAAATGGCGAAAACTCCAATGTTTGACGGACAAGCAGACAACGTGTGACATGCCCCTTAGTGGAAGACTTCCAGCAGACTGTTGGACTCCATAATAATAACATAAGCATAAAGACTAAAGTAAAGCAAAAATACAACAACATACAGTGGTGGTCACGAATTTAGCACACTTAAAAAAGTAAAGTGAATACTTATATTTTCTATTTATTTGTTGTAAATTTTTAATTAATGTTTTTTGTGTATATATTATGTCTTCTTTATTTCTTATATACATTTTTTTATTTCAAAACTACTATATTTTAAGTCCTATTGTTTTTATTTCAAAACAATAGGACTTAAAATCAAATAAAAATTAAAAATAAGCATTTCGACTTGGTCATGAATTTAGCACACCAGCGAAAAAATGTCTATGATGAAAAATATTATCAAAATTGATTGCATAAAACTCAATATTTCGTAGGAAATCCCTTATTTTTAATTACTGCATCTCATATCCTTGGTAAACTTTTGACCAAAGCCTCACAACGGTACTTTGGAATACTATACCGAATCCTTTGGATTTCCCTAAACAAATCTGGCAAATTTTGGGATTTTTAAGTCCTACATCCCTCCATAGATTCTCAATCGGGTTTAAGTCCGATGATTCCGATGGTCACTTCAAAATATCAATATGTTTGTCTTCCAAGCAACTCTTAACTATGTGAGCACTATGCTTTGGATCATTATCCTGCATAAAACGCCATTAAAGTGGCAAATTATCCTCTTGAAACGGTATCATGGTATTGACAAGTACGTTTTTTGGTAAATTTTAACAATCGGAGAAACTCCGTGCCAAGAAAACGCCGCCCATACAATAACATTTCAGCCACCCTCTTTAATCGTCTTGAGCGTGTACTTTGGATTGTGTTGCATGTTTTGAGGACGCCACACATATTGTTTGCTGTCAGATGCGAACCGGCAAAACTTTTATTTATCCCTCCAAAGCACATTTTTCCAAAAATTTGTTGACTTTTTAAATATTCTTTTGCAAATGCAAGACTGCATTTAATATTTTTTTGCGACACATGTGGTGTTTGTTGGGCTATAAAGCTACGAAAATTGTTTTCATTCAAGTGTTTTCTTATGCCTTTTGAGGATACATTTATGCCATATTTTGATGAAATTTCATTTTGAATTTTATTTGAGGTCTTAAAAGGATCACTAATTGAAGCTCTATAAATCAAATGGCCCTTTCTTGCTATTGTTTTTTCGCGCTCTTGGTCGCTATATTACATTTTTAATGCTCCAATACTGCTCTACATGTTGTAATGCGTTATATAATAACTTTTACGAACATCTAAGAAGCAGAGCAATCTCTGAAACTGTGCTTCCACCATTTTTCATTTGCTGAATCAAATACCGCTGAGCCTCTGAACATCAGTAGCCTTTGGCCATATCTTTCTGCAATGTTTTGTTAGAACTCAAATAGAAACTTCATAAATTTAGTAATGGTATTCACTACATTTGTTAAGCCCTGCTAACTTGCTAAACTTAACAAATTTGTTAACTCCTGTCAAAATTTTGTTTGGGAAAAGACTTAGCAGCTTGTTAGCAAGTTAACAAGCTCAGCACCGTGTTTTTGTTTAGCAGATACCATGTGTTAAGTCTGAAACGTCAAAGTTATTGAGTGTAGTGATGAATCGTTTTGTGAATGAGTTTTAACAAGTACCAAAATATTTATGATTTGCAGCTTCAAAGTCTAAAAACTTCCCTTTTTTAATAAAAAAAGTGAAAACTTTGTAAAGATGTTGGTAGAGATTTAAGACATTTCAAAGTTTCTGAGTAGCAAATGTATCAAAAGTGTTAACGCACTGTAATATAAAAATAAAAATACATTTTTGGTTACTGAGTACTGGTTACACGGGTTATTAAAACCACATATCTATTGCTACATTGAAAGTTGTCAAATTAACATTTGCAAACAATTTTTGCAAAATATTTGCAATTTAAAAATGGTTGAAGTAAGAAACTTATATATCTATTTAATTAAGCTTTATTATTTATTTATTAGCCAAGTGCAAATAAACTCCGTCGTTTGATTTTGTAATAATTCAGTTTTTTCAATTTTAAGCTGTAGAAGTCTTCCAGCTGATTTTGACATATCAGTTTAGCACTTGATTATAAAATGTCTTAGCAGGTATGTTCACATCAACAGATGCTAACTTTAACAATTTAGCAGTTTAGCAGGACTTAACAAATTGTAATGAATACCATTAGTATATCTTACTAGTAAAGTTTAATTAGTGAAAATAAAATACGATATGGAACAGTAATTCTAACCTGTGCTAAATTCGTGTCCAGCATTTAAACCACATTGATTCATGCTACTTGAAATATGTCAGAAAATTTAAGAATAACTAAGAAACCAACTAACGGTACTTAGAGTTAACTTCATAAAGAATACTCAACAAAAAATATTAATTTACAGTTCTCAAGCTAAGATGTAAAAAATTTCAAATTAGAGTTACTAACACAGTGTGTGCTAAATTCGTGACCACCACTGTATGTGAAAATATGAAATAGGAGAAAAACTGAGAAATTGACACTTCAAATCTCATCGCATCTGTGGTGCAGTGCGCTAGTGCGCGCTTGCACGGGTATCACTAAGATTTCTGATGAAGCCTTTAGCAGGGCCGAAATTGCAATAAAATCAGCTAGTGATTTTTTCCTTTTCATATTGAAAAAACGTTGTTGTTGTTGTTGGTGTTTCTTTGGAAAGATTCGTTAGAACAATTAATTGTTCTAACTTTGACCTAAAGCTCAATAAACAATTTTAAGCTATCAAACAGCTAGAATTTGTATTTAAAATCAAGTATGATTTAAACTATCAAACATTTAGAATTTGTATTTAAATCATATAAAATCAACATAATTTTCATCAATTTGTTTCAATATCACTTTTATTTCACAAATCAGCTGAATCGGACGAGTTGAGCAATTCGCTTCATTATGGGCTAAAGCCTAGTACCAGAGAGTATGTATACAGATAGAGGTCTCAATACTCTCAGACACATTTTGGAACTTAAATTACAGTTCCCGTGCGTCCGGTGGAATTTTTTGGAAATGAAATCTTCCTGTGCCGGCGTTGCTGGAAGAGGAATACGCAACAATAAGCGTGTGATGAAGCGAGGTAGAAATAGATGCCGTTGTTAGATATTTTCTTGGTCAGCACAAATGTGAAGATTTATGAATATTTTAGGTTGTTTTGTAGCATCAAAAGAAAATTGCATGTGACAAAGTGAGCTAGGAATAGGTTTGTTTTGCTTGAGTTATGGTTTTTTTTCCTATAAGAAAGACCTTTTAAGGAATCTCAATGTTTACATTTTGTTCTGCTAGATTTTGCCGCTCGAAAGAAATATGAATGAAATGAAGCAAAACAAAGCAAACTCTTGCAATTCATCAAGGTCAATATTTCATATTGCCAAAATATTTAACTTGCAGATATTTTTCTGATTTTTATTTTGATTTTTGAAGGGCTTATTGCTTAGGATAAATTTAACTTAATTTATTTAGGTAGTTATGAAATTTTGTACTAGAATCGTAATAATTTGTAAATGAAGAGTTTGGGTATTTTTCCAAAAAAAAAATCCAAAAAATTCAAAAAATGCTATATTAAAAAAAAATCACAAGTGGCTAAAGCATAGTCTTAAGCTATTTTGGACGAAAAATTACACAAACCAAAATTTTGTTAAAAAAGTTATATCTATTGAAAGTTGACTTTATTAAAAATATTAAAAAAAAAATTTAGGTTTTCTGAATATTATTTTTTAATTCTGCATGCATTAATTGGTGATTGCATGAAGGTGATAAAATTTTTAATTTACCAGGCGTCGAATTATATATGAAATATATTAAGGTATTATATTTTAACAAATTGAAATTGATTTAATATTAAATTGGAATTATTAAAATTTATAAATTATGTTCTACTACCAAAGAAAATATTTCCTCTACAACTTTTTAGTTTAATTTAAACTGCAGTGATCTTCTTTAAAACATTATATTAAAAACTAAAATCAAAAATTTTTATGTCATTTAATATTTTATTTCGTCCTGGACAGCAAGCTGTCATGGAAAACTAACGTGGAAGAAAGGGTGAAGAAATCCACCATTGCGCTATACACATCCAAGAAGATGCTAGGCAGTACCTGGGGTCTCTCACCCTTTCTGATGCACTGGATGTATGTAACGGTAGTGCGTCCTATTCTACTCTATGGGATTATTGTGTGGTGTCCGGCTGTGAACAAATCAACATTCCTCAGGCACTTGGAGAAAACTCAGCGGCAAGCAGCGCTATGCATAACGGGGGCACTGAAGTCAACGCCAACTAAAGCGCTCTAAACCATTCTAAGTATGGACCCCCTGGACATACACGCAAAACTAATAGCCGGAAAAACGGCACAACGCCTTACGACGGCAGGCAACATGCACATTCAAAATTTTGGACATTGTACAATCGGAAAGGATCTACTTAGTAGCACGGACTACATGGTGCCTCGCACGACAGTCAATTCCAAAGCACGAACTCTTCTGGGACCAAATGACTGGTGCAAAGGTATAGAACAAGCACAGCAGGCGGTCAACATATTTACCGACGGCTCCAAAATGCCTACGGGGGTAGGTGCGGCGGTGTATTGCGCAGAGCCTAATATAAGGCAGCCATATAAACTGCCGAACCACTGCAGTATCTTCCAGGCGGAAATATTTGCCATAAGGAAGGCTGCTGAGATAGCCCTCAGCATGGACACACAACACTCTAACATCAACATTTTCGTTGACAGTCAAGCGGCGATCAAATCCATGCGCTCCGCTAGCATCAAGTCCAAAAGTGTCTTGGCTGGCAGGGATGTACTAGATGCACTGTGCGCTTCGAATAGAGTGCGCATCTACTGGGTCCCTAGCCACCAGGGCATTGAGGGAAACGAGATGGCAGATGGTTTAGCAAAGGAAGGCGCCGGGCTGGAATCAGAACTCGCAGAACATGTACTTAATCCGCTACAAGAGTTGTACAGGAACCTCGAAAGAAGAGCCACACTAGCAGTGAATCGTAGATGGAGAGATACGACATCGTGCAAGATCTCGAAAATCATGTGCAATGCACAATGCGAAAAATGAACTCTGTTCATCTTAGCACGCCCGCGCAAAGATTGCAGGACACTAGTGGGCATGCTCACTGGTCACTGCATGACGGCAGCCCACGCGAGGAAGCTTGGATCACCACGGATGACAACTGCAGGAAGTGTAAGGCACCGGGCACAATGGAGACCCTGGAGCACCTATTATGCACATGCCCCGCCCTACTTAGATCGAGACAAAAATAACTAGGCTCATCGACATTCCTGTCGCTTAAAGATGTAGCCAGGGTGTCTCTGGAATCCCTCCTAAGGTTTGCGAACTCAACGCAAATCTTTAAAGACTTTTAAATAAACACAAAGGTTCCTTTTGTTCGCTACCGGTACCACTAAGGACCTGAATTGGTCTATGTGAGCCTTCACGAAGGCATCCGGTTTAATCTAACCTAACCTAACCTAATATTTTATTTTTATACTAGCTGAACCCGGTGTGCTTCGCTACCCCCCTCGTACCAGGATTGCATTTCAAAATTGTGGCAATACCAAAATCACTTTTCACGCCATTGAATTTTCGAAATAAGTCCACCCCAGCGCCACCTACCGTGTCCATTTATACACAAATTATTTTCTTATGATTAAACAAACATACATTCTGAATTTCAGTTAAATTGGTCCATAAATTCAAATTTTCGATATAAGTCCACCCCAGCGCCACCTATCGGGTCCATTTATACACAAATTATTTTCTTATGATTAAACAAACATACATTCTGAATTTCAGTTAAATTGGTCCATAAATTCAAATTTTCGATATAAGTCCACCCCAACGCCACCTATCGGACTTTCCCGGAGGGTTTTTCCAAAATTTTCCTTCGTAAAAACCTTCTCCTGGCAATTATAAACAACTGAAAAAAAATTTTAGACAAATCGGCCCAGCCATTCTCAATTGATGTTTTACTATACATTTTTTACACCATTTTTATATATATAGATTAAAAGTTTTTTATAATTTTTGCTGCAAGTAAATTAATGCCAAACAAATAATAGCATACTTGGAGCAAAACTCGAGTAAAATATTATACTTATAGCAAGTCTATTATAAACATTCCTCTTTTAGTGTAGTGATCACTAGGGTGGATCGAGAAAATGTTTTTTTGTCTGATCGAGTTCTAATAGCACGCAAAAGTTGCGGACTTATGCCAATAGTATCTGTGCAAAATATTAATATAATTGGATACTATCTTCTGTCTCAAACCTTGGCCCAAAGTTTGTTATTACCATTTATATAGGAAAAAGTGCTATTTTTTGGAAAAAGTCATCATTTTTTTTTTTTTTAGTGTAAATTGTTACAAAACTGGTAAGCATCTCATTTTGCAATTAATTGCTTGTTACAATGAGTTATCAAACAGAAAAATTGGACAAAAACTACGGGAATTGTGATATTTTACTCTTCGAAAAAATGGTTGTTTTTTTTTTGTATTGAAAAATCGTTAAAATACAAATTCAAATCTTCTTGGTTTGTTGCAGTTTTCTGCGAACAATCGATCGACGTCTCTGCTAGTTCGCGTATGCGTTTATGTTGTTGTTGCTTGTAATTTTTATTTTCTTGTTCCCATAATGTTGTTGCCATTTATGTTGTTGTTGCTTGTAATTTTTATTTTCTTGTTCCCATAATTTAATCAGAAAATAATTTATATTTTAAAATTGATTTGGCTGCTTTTTTGCATTTGAATAATAAAGCTCAACAGTAAAGTCAAGTCAATCTGTTTTTTTTATCTCTTTTCTTTCCAGAGTATTTTTTAGTGTATTCCTGTATTTAAATTCATAAATCATAGTTTAATTCCTTTCATAATGTCAGTCTCGAAATTTTTTCACGGCATGCAGAACCTTGCCACATTTTTGGAATTCCAAAAGACTTTCTTAGATCTCAGCTGCCGACATACGAAGACGTGATAAGATGTTCTCTTGACGTGCGACGTCTTATGGGATTAGAAATGCTTGGACCGGGGGAGTGGTAAGGAAGTTAGAAGAAAAGCTTAAGCGGCCACTCCAATGGATGGTATGCCTTATTCATTTCAACGAGCTACCGTTTCGAATTTTGTTTGGAACCATCGATGGTACTACTTCTGGACCGAATTCTTATATAGGACCAATTGGATCCAAATTGACAGATTGCGAGACATGGCCTTTCGCTAAATATACAGCTGTCAAATACGATTTACCTGACTTTGATTCTAAATGTCTAGGTGTTTGTATGTATTATTATTATTAGTACAGATGACCTCCAATGCCGAGACCCAGGTAAAATTAACAAGGCTTGATGGCTTACCACTGCAAACCGTGTTTTAAGATTATACGTTTCTACACGCACACCATCGGCGAAATTTCAGCACATTGTTAAGTATTTACTTAAAGTTTACGTCCCCATGTGGTTTAAGATCGAAAGGGATGAATCCATCAAAGATGGTTCCAGGCATCTCTTTAAGATCATACAACGATCAAGATTCCTGTCACCTGCATATGGCATCGTTGTCAATCGCTCGATTCAGCAGAACGCATTTTTCGCATTGCCGGAAAATATCCTTCTTAGCATTATAACAGACACCAGATGCGCTTAAAATCATTTTGAAGGCCAGAAAAACGGCTCGCTCTAAATCATGTCGAGTTGTTCGCCACAATATTGTGCCTTTCGTAAATTTTAAGGCTACACATTACTCTAAGGTAATTGACTGGAAAGCTCCAGCCTTGGCAGTAACGTCACCTCCAGTTTTGGATCATGTGTCTGCTGATGAACTCATGCAAAAGTTATCAGGTAACGAACTGGGTAACGATTGGGATTTTTGTAAGTTCCTGTGTAATGGGTCTGCATTGTCCGTATCGGAAAATGCAAAATATCTAGGACTCATTCTTGATAGGAAACTTAGCTGGAAACTTAATATTCTTGAGCGTACGAAGAAAGCGACAGTTGCGCTGTACACTTGCAAAAAAGCTATAGGGAAAAGATGGGGGTTTTCCCCAAATATCGTTCACTGGCTGTATAAAGGGGTCATTAGACCTATACTTCTATATGGAGCATCGATATGGTGGCCTGCTTTGGACAAGGTCACATATTTCAACCAGCTCCAAAAAGTCCAAAGAATGGCATCTATTTGCATCAGTGGTGCTCTGAGAACAACACCGACTGCGGCTTTAGAGACCTTATTACACCTTCTACCGCTTGACTTGGTTGCTAGGCAACAGGCAGCTTGTTCGGCGGTCAGACTTAGGGAAACTGGAGTATGGAAAAGCCTGGGTTCAGGACACGCATCTATACTCTACAAATTCAACTTCATTCCACCAAGGACTGATTATTGTAAACCACTGCTTTCCTTTGATGGAAACTACGGTACGCTTATTCCGCCTAGAACATACTGGAATAAAGGTGCGCCGTGGAAACCGGGGTGTCTTTATTTCTATACAGATGGGTCAAAATTAAATGGCAAGGTCGGGTATGGGGTCTACTCAAAAGAATTAGGGGTATCCTTAGTTCGTAGGCTGCCGGATCACTGTAGTGTTTACCAAGCCGAAATGATGGCGATTAAAGAAGTTGCAACCTGGCTCTCAGAGAACGTCATCTCTAAACGAGAAATACATATTTTCTCGGACAGCCAAGCAGCGATCAAATCGATTGAGCAGGTATCCATCAACTCTAAAGTAGCCAGAGAATGCCGTGCTGCATTAGGCGAAATGTCAAAGTTCTTTGACATCAGCTTAATCTGGGTACCTGGGCATAAGGGCATACGTGGAAATGAAAAAGCAGACGAGCTTGCTAGGAAAGGTACATCGGTGACTCTAATGGGTCGAAACTCGCCGAGCATCCCGATGGCAACTGTCAAAATGCTACTTAATGAGTACACCACATCTAAAGCCAACTCAAGATGGGCTGAACTCTCAACATGCAGAACAACAAGGCTTATCTGGCCGACTCTAAACCCAAAGCGATCGAGAGTCCTTCTCTCGTTGGGAAGATCAGAGGTGGCTACGTTAGTGGCTGTTACCACAGGGCACTGCCTAATAGGCAGACATGCCTCCAGATTGGGAGTCATCACTAATGACTTCTGCAGAAGCTGCAGGGACGAGGAGGAGGAGGAAACTATCTCCCACCTTCTATGTTCCTGTCCCGCGCTTGCGAGAAGAAGGCATAAACATTTGGGGTCATTCTTCTTTTCGGAGCTTGACGACCTGTCGGAGACAAGCGTCAAACGTCTAACAAGCTTTATTAAGAGCTCAATGTGGTTCCACTCGGACTGAAGGCCAAGTGTGCAGCGGTATCACAACGGACCTCACTGGTCTAAGTGAGCTGTGGTACGTGCGTTTTGGTTTTAAGCACGTACAGCGGCTGCCGCCTCAACCTAACCTAACCTAAAGTTCCTGTGTCACACAGTGGCTGTTGAACGGACAGTAAAACTAGTAACGGAGGCAGCAAGCAGAGTATGCGGCCAGGAAGCTCGAGACCGACACATAAGGTCGACTTTACAGTCTCGAAAACGACTGCCTATATTTGAAACAAAATCCGATTACTTTCTCGCCGACATAACTGATACTGATACAGATTAACTCTACTTTAAAAATTTAATTTTATTAAAAAAAAACTTATAAAAATATAATAAAAAAATTTAAAAAAAAAAATACAAAAAAAATACAGCCCTTCATGGTTGGGTGGTTGGAGAGTCGGGTGGTTGGAACCTGAAGTGTAGCCACCTCCACGTGGTAGGTTCTGAGTCATGTTTGTTATAATAAGTGAGCTGAGAGCTACACAATAGCTACTATTACTATATAGTATTTGCATATATGGCTATATGAAAATTATGTAACCTGCTATAAAGCCTTTTGTACTTGGCAGCAATAAAATGAAATGTGGCATTTTAGACCAACATTTCGAATATTTGAGGCCAGGTTTGGGACAGGAAGTATCGCAACTCTTGTAGATTTTGTCCAATTGTTATGTTTGATAAGTCATTGTTACAAGCAATTAATTGCTAAATGAGATGCGTACCCGTTTTGTTACAATTTACACTAAAAAAAAATAATGATGACTTTTTCCAAAAAAAGAACACTTTTTCCCTATATAAATGGTATGGACAAACTTTTGGCCCAGGTTTGAGACAGAAGGTATTATCCAATTAACTAAATATTTTGCACAGACACTACTGTCATAAGTCCGCACCTTTTGCGTGCTATTAGAATTCGATCAGACAAAAAAACATTTTTTCGATCCACCCTAGTGATCACTGTAGCTTATAATGACGAACGCTGAAAGTCAAGGTAAGTTGAAACAAATAGTAAAATCTATTTGAAGAAGCGAGATAAAAACTGCTTGACTTTATGAAATCTATTGCAAGTCCGGGATTCTACTTGTCAAGACTTGATGGTCAGGTCTTACCTTTGTGGATGAAAGACGCGGACATCAACGCGAGAGAGGAGGTAGTTCAAAACGGATTGACCAAGAACTGACGTCAATTCTTGACGAGTATAAACCGGGACCAAGATCAATTGCAGGTGGCTGTACTTTTCATGGTAATAGCCATGTCATTGATCTTTGAAAATTGTCAGCGATACGTCGTGCGTTTAATTTAAGTGAATATTTTTATTATCAATTTCTGAAGGGATGACATTCTGAAATTACTGATTTTGCTTGCTTTTTGATTTTGCTCGCTATTTGATTTTGCTTGCTTCTCCTATAAAAAAGTCTTCATTGATATGTATTGCGAAGAGCTGTTCGAGAGAAGCCGACTGGGATAAGGTGACCCTTTTTCAATTCCCGCAACATGAATCAGACTTATGAATAAAATGGTGCAATAACCTAAATATTGAGAGGCTATCTTTGGCCCAGTACAGCAGAGTGTGCTCACGTCATTTCGACACTTCATATGGGATCAAAAAAATTAAGACTAGGTGCATTGCCTACGCTCGGTTTAGGTAAGTGTTAGATATATATGTATATATACTTAGGGGTCGTCCATAAACTACGTTACCAATTTAGGGGGGGGGGGGGGGGAGGGGTTTTGAAATGCACTACGATAAGTAACGGTAGGGGGGGAGGTGTTTAGATATTGTAACGTTACCAAAAATTAAAAAATCGACGAAAAACCTCTAATTAATAACACAATCATTTCAAAAATTTTTAATCTTACATGTTTATGTTTGATCGTCTAAATTGATGGTTAACTTTTGTTTCAACGATTTCTTCCACCACCTTTTCCCTCGACACAGGAACCTTTTGGTATTCCTTCACCATCTCAGCACACGTCTGAAAAATTTGGGTCTTTGCTTTTGCGACAGGCTTTGACGTTAAGGCCTGAATGTTCTTGATCAAAGGAGATACCGTATGACATGTACTGTCCTTCTCAGAAAGAAGAAATCGGTTCAAGGTCGTGTCCTACCTGCGGCTTGTATTTCGTTTTTAAAACTTCTATGAATTGCCATAAGTTTGTATTATATCGTTTACAATAAATCGGAATAAAAAATACTATTTAAATAAATCAATTTTCAGAAAGCATTTTCACAAAAACACAGAACTTGGTGCAGCTCGGGTGCAGCCTTTAAGGGTACTCTGTGAAAGACTAGGTGAATTTCTTTGCGTTAGAAATGCGGATTAACCTGAATGGGTCGACATAGAATCCGATGAAAAATTCTATTTTGAAGAATCCTCAACAAAGCTACCAGCTTCTTCTATCCCAGTGATTGAGAGCATCGAATCTTGGATCGCAGATGGAATAGCTTTTACAGATGATATTAATTATTGATTTTTTTTTCCAATTGTTCCTTTAATGTATCTAGTCATACTAGTCACTAATATTTTATTTTTTTTATTTATTTATTTTAGTACATTAGTATAATAAGAACAAGTTCTTTTGCTATACAAAGAAATATAATTTAGAATAAAATATTACATATTACAAAAATTACAAAATAAAAATTAATCATTTTGAATTTTGAGCATAAGTTATTTAAGTTTATAATTGAAAGAAATATACGATTATTATTAAAAATATAATTTAATTTAGCTTTTAAGTATTTGAATTATAAAAGATGAAGATAGACAGTATTATAAAGAAAACAGAAAAGAATCGGATGAAAGAGGATAGAGGGAAAGTGTGAAATAAAGTAAGAAAACTGGTTACATTAACAAAACTCTGTAGTTAAGTAAACATTTTAAATACAGCTTGTCTAAAACTTCCAATTCCATCAATGGATTTTAAATGGTTTGGTAAAGAATTCCATAATCGAATGGCGTTAATGAAAAATAATCTCGTTGAATTAAGGAATTTAAAATTAGGTACTATCAGAACATTACTTCGAGCTGACTGGGAGAATTGTAGTTTTTCAAATAAGTATAAGGGAGTTTTAGACTGAATTAGTTTGTATAAAAAGATACAAGTCCTGGCGTTAAGGTAATTAGATAAGTCGCAACCAAGAACTGATTTCTTGTACTGTGAAATATGATCGAATTTCCGAATGCCATGGACATATCTAGTAGCGTGATTAAATGCTACATGTAGTTTATGCTCAGAGTGTGAATCTTATTTGCTGTATATAAGTTCAGAGTACGTTATTATAGGTAATATCAACTGTACTACAAGCTTACGCCTGGTTTCTAAGGGCGTAAAGTCAGAAGACATTCTAAGATTTCTAAGACAACAATATATTTTACGTATAATGCTGTTAACATGATCGGTGCACGTCAGTGTTGAGTTTATATGGAAACCTAGGCTTACAACATTGGTAACAAGTTTAAGTTTCTACTAGTGAAAATTGTCAGAGCTAGTCAAAATATATAATCATTCGAATGAATTAATTTCATATGTCACGCTACTTTATGGGGGGGGGGGGTGGAGGAGTTTTGAAAAGCACTACGAAAAGTAACGCAGGGGGAGGGGGTGAAAAAACCGTAAAATCAGTAACGTAATTTATGGACGACCCCTTATAGTTACTTTCAAAAATTTGAAATACATATATACAGTTGCGGTCAAAATAATAGCATTATATTCAGACATGTTTGGATAAATAATACCAGTCTACAAAATTTCGGATCCGGTAAACCCATTATCATTCCTATATGAACTTTCAACACTGGTTCCAAATCTGTACTCAGTTTCCTGCTATATTGTAAAATTTTCATGATACAGGGTGTTTTATGTTTCTGGCACGTGTTTAGTATTATTGGTCTAGAATCTTAACTACTCACCATAAAATAGAAAATAATATTTTGCATTATAGAAAAAATATCAAATTTTCCATCACTATATCAACCACTTTAGTGTCATGTGCTATAGCGGAGCTAAAATTTTCAGATTATCCAACGGAATATCAACAAATTTTGTATCTTTTGTTTTAGGAGAGCTGATATTGTCCAAAGTTAGAATTAAGAAAAAAACTGTGGATTAAGTGTATTTTTACATGAAAAAAAGACATTTTAAATTTGGACGATTACAGCTCCGCTAAAACAAAAGATACAAAATTTGTTAGTATTTCGTTGAATAATCTCAAAATTTTTGCTCCGCTATCGCACTTGACACGATAGTGGTTGATATATTGATTGAAAAATTGATATTTTTTCCAAATTACAAAATATAACTTTTTACCTTATGGTGAGTAGTTAAGATTCTAGATCAATAATACGAAACACGTGCCAAAAACGTAAACAACCTGTATCTTGAAAATTTTACAATACAGGAGGAAACTGAGTACAGATTTGAAACCAACGTTGAAAGCACATATAGGAATGGTAGTGGATTTACAGGATCCGAAATTGTTAGACAAGTATTATTTATCCAAACATGTCTGAATATAAGATTACTGCTATTCTTTTGACCGCAGCTGTACATACTCTCTGATATTTCTGAGATGTTATTTGGAAGAAAAACGCCTTACTTACATTTATGCCTTCATTTATAAAAACTTTTTTACACGAATTTCAACATTTTTATTTCCAAGTAAAAGATAATAAATCTTTCAAGTATATATATTTTTGTAACATAAGCTGAGCAGTTTTTTCCTATAATAGCAAGACATTTTCAAAAACATTTGGCGCAGTTGTAGCATATGAATATAATTGTAGTAGATAATTTAAACATCCCAGTGGTAAATGGACACATGACGTTACCAATTACTTCTTATATACAATGTAGCTGCGTGGCCTCCAACGTCTGTATATAATTCTGAATTACATTTGCTTGGACATGGCCGCTAAAACACTGATGACATCTACCTTACACAATAAGCGACGATGGGAGGGGGTATGCACAAGAGAGGAGAGAACAAAAAAGTACGAACAAAATTTGAGGGAACAAAAAAAATTGAACGAATATTCTCTCTACTACAAAAACTCAACGAAAACGAAAGAGAACTTACCGAAAAGAAGCAAACAAAAGCAAATGACGCCACATATAATTTTGAAAATAGTTTTTACAATTTTATGAACGAATTTATTACCTTTTATAGAAGATTTCTGAATTCATGTTAAATAACACTTAGTTATTTTATACATAAAACTTTGTTCTGGTTTAAACATTAGAATTAATAAGTTTTGCAAACACACTTCACTGCAAAACTTCCTGTTAGAAAACACGATGTTGCTACACAAACGAATAAAGCCAAACTGTTGTTTTGAGCAATGAAAAGAAAATAATGTGAGCAGAAACAAGAATTCTGTTATCACAAGAATTAAAAAAATTTTTGTGCATATGTTACTAGTTAGTTTATAAAAAAGATAATAAAAATTGCAAAATAACATGAGAACATTTTAAACAATATTTTCAATATAATGTACGAGTTGTACCAACTTGCTTAAAAACTTCTGACAAAACCCAGAGAAATAAATTTTAAAGAATATTTGATTCTCAGTTGTTTTCAATAGGGATTGCATTATTTATCTACGAGCCCGCTTATAAAAATTTGTCGGTGATGACATTGTAATGCAGAACTGTAAGCAGAAACAAAATCTTGTTTGTGCTCACACTATTTTCCTTTCCTTTTTTCAAACAACGGTTTGACTTTATTCGTCTGTGTAGCAACATTGTGTTTTCAAACAGGAAGTTTTGCAGTAATTGTGTTTGTGAAAACTATTAATCTTTATGTTTCAACCAGAACAAAGGTTTATGTATAAAATAACATAGTATTATTTAACATTAACTTTGAAGTGCTAGATAAAAGGTAATAAATTCGTTCATTAAATTGTAAAAATTACTGTGAAAATAATTTGTGGCGTCATTTGCAATTTGTTTGCTTTTTTCGGTAAGTTATCTTTCGTTTTTGTTGTGTATTTGGCGTAGAGAGGATTTTTGTTAAATTCATTTGTGTTTTCTCCAATTTTGTGCGTCATATATTTGTTCTCTCCCATCTTGTGCATACCTACTCCCATCGTCGCTTACTATGTAAGGTAAATGTCATCAGTGTTTTAGCGGCCATGTCCGAACAAATGTAATTGATAATTGTAAACAAATTTCTTCAAAGGTAAATGTCATCAGTGTTTTAGCGGCCATGTCCGAACAAATGTAATTGATAATTGTAAACAAATTTCTTAGGCCCCGCAGCTACATTAAGAAATAATTGGTTACGTCATGTGTGCATTTACCACTGGGAGTTTAACTAAGGAAATCTACAAAAAAGTTTTCTAGTTCCGAAAAAAGAACGCACATTAAAATTAAATAAATATCTTAAGCTTCGAGCTCTCCGTTGGTGCCACAGTTTGTTATCTTATGTGTTGAGATAAATATTTACATTTATCTCTTGCAAAATATGATCTTTATGAGGGGTATTAAATTGTCACAGCTTTGTTAAGTCGCATCAGATAATTTAAATTAACTATGATCATGATTTTAACACTTTCTTTTAACTTTGGTGGTTCAGACGAGGTTATCAGAAAGGTGTCTAAATAAGTATTAGTGCTAAGAGCAATGAATTATGATGTAGAAAAAAAAGGCTTCCAAAATTAAAAAATGGCCTAAAAATTTAGTTTTTTCAGTTTTTAACAAAAAAAAAAAAAAATATTGTTTAATATGAGGAAATTTTTGTATTCTAATTTTAAAAGTTGAAATCTTCGAGCTCGATAGTAATTAATGCGATTTCATTTGAGGATATAGGCCTCACATTATTCAACTATTAAAAATATTTGCTTTTGCAAAAAATTACTGTACAAAAATTCTTTAAAATTATATTAGATTTTCTAATGTGTACAAGCGTGTGTCAACCGGTGTAGTGTGCATATCATATTCACTAAATTAGTACCAATAATCGTAGTAAATAGCATTATATAGGTTACATTTTGCTTATGTTCATTCTAGATTCAATTATGCCTTTCCCCCCCCCCCCCTAGAACAAATCCTGCGGACACCCTTGCCCATATGCATATGTGTCAAAATTGACACACAAGAGTCGTAAACGTAAGATTTTTGAGGAGCAAATTAAGGTTAATTAAGGCCGCACTCGTTACACTGTGCAACGGCCCCTCTAAAAAGGGCTTCCTATAAAACTCATTTTTTAGAAAATTAATATTCTATACTAAAACTTTGGTCTAAAGATAATTGAGGATTGAGCGAACAGAACAAATGTCCATGGTCGGTCGTTTTTAATAATTTTTTTTTTATATAATGTTTATAACACTGAATTGTTATCTATGTTATTTTAATATTAGACACATCAAAAAAGCAGTTTAGAGGCATAAAAAGTTTTTTGCGATTTCTAAACATTTTGACCAACTGGAGGAATGGATGACCAAAGTGCCGTGCCGTTCTGTTCGTTCCAGTGGCGTAAAAAGCGGGCGGGCGCAACTAAGCTAGGGGCGCCCTCAAGTACCTTGATGAAATTGATAACTAAAGTGGACGCACAGTGTAAAATAAGTGGCCAAAAACCCTAATATATCGACGTTTGAGTTCTTCCAAATTTTTATAGCATTCAATAGAAAATATCTTGGGTAAAAAAATCAATATGAATTTTTCTAATAGTAGCAATAGTTTCATTATGACAAGCCGACAAAGTTGCAATTTAAAAAATACAATTTTTCTTGTTATTTAAATTATATTTTTTTTTATATCAAAATAAAGTTTAAAATTTCTTATGTCTGGCAACATTACTGTTTTTTTTACATTTTAAATTACATGGTTTTAAGCTTATCATATAAGTAAACATTAAAAGCGGGATACAAATTTCTAAATATTCAATTTTTGAAAGTGCTTAAAAAATAATTTTGCGAAAGATTGACTATAAGTTTTTCACGAAAACATTATTAGAACTGCGTGACACCAAATCCAAAAAAATTCTTGCTAATGCGGAAGATCTACATTTTTTATGGTGATCTGTTTAGATAAAATTTGAGATATATTTGATGTATAAATTTGAGATATATTTGATGATTATTTTTCAAAATTTTGACTTATTTATAAACACAAAAAAAAACTCAATTTTTAAAATTTCCTTGCTGTAATCAAAAAAGCTTACAAATATAAACATCAACGTAGTTAATTTGTGTGGGTGGTATTTTCCAAGGCTGAGTTAATTTTTAATTTTAATTCTTAACTGTTTTGTTGTTATATCTATAGTAATAAAACTCATTTTCTGTTTGTTTGTTTGTTTGGCCTTTATACAAATCTAAACGGCTCAACGGATTTTGCTCAAACTAGGTATACATATTAAGTGCATCACAACTTAAAATGTTACATACTTAGTTTTTGCCACGCCCCCTCTGAAATTTTTCAACTAACGGTAATTTTGTTATTATAAAACTTTTTACCATCGGAGATTTTTGTATATTTAATTTTAAAAATTTTTTGTTATTTTGACATCAAAAACACTCACATATCTTCAAAATTGGAGAAATTTTCAGTACAACGACTTTTTCATAAAATATCGTTACCTAAGAATGAGAAAAAAACGACATGAAATCAAAGTTTGGTCTTTCGATGCAAATATCTTCGCTGTCCATTAATATATTTCATTCAAATTTTTTTTGTTCAAAAGCTCAATAAAATCACTTCACAAAAATAAGTTGAACTGTACCGTTAAGTCAGTGTATAAATGTTTTATGAGTATGCCAAAAAAGGTCCAAAATATTGACTTTTTACTCAAAAAATGACTCGAAAATTGTTGTTGTTGTAAAAATGAAATCAATTAAAAATTGCACATCTGGCTACCTTTCATTTGACATAGCATTTATTTGCAAAAATTCTTCCAGCTAAGCGCACAAATTATTTTACTGTTTTTGTCATCAAAACAACAAGGGTACCCCCCTTTGATTTTTTTCGCGAAATTTATTTTTTCCAAAATGTTGTTTTTATATTTTTTTCAAAAAAGTCAAGTCTCAAAAATAATTTCTGTGAAAAAATTACCCCAATATCTCTTTCCAATCAAAAGTTATGGCTAAAAATCTATTTTCTCATACCAGACTTTTAATAAAACTGAGTTTTGTTTTAAAATCCTCTATATAATTTGAGCGTCCTCATTTATCTCTAAGAATGAAGTTGTGTGTCTAGAGTAATTACTAGCATTTTGGTTTATATAAAAATCTTACTTTTTGCCTCCTTACCCCCGCCCCCTCCTGTTGAATCTGTTTTATTGTGATTTGTCATTTTTCTCACTATTGTTTCACCCACACGTTGTCACACAGTTCTTTATCAACAGCACTTTAAATGTTCTATATATATCACTGTATCATCGAAAAGATGACTGTGAATAAGAATACTGTAAAAGTTAATTTTTTCATGTTTAATGTGTTATTTGAACTATATTGTTGAAAGTCAAATTTCCACGCCAATTAAATATACCGACATATAAAAGACAGCGAAATTTTGACATTTTAACTCTCCAATCATGGTTGTAAGCTTGGCTGCATTGAACAAATTTTTCGGTTCAATTGCGTACTAACCGAAAGTATGCTGAAAAGTATGCTGGAAAATATTATAAATTAAAAATAAGTACTGCATTACCGACACGATTCCAATATATTAGAAAAGTCGGTAACTGTTATGCAATTTAGTTCTTTTCGCACACAGCGTAAACTTGCAGCAAATAACATAATGGCACTTCTTGCACTGTTCTTGCAGATTTTTCAGCTGGATTTATGTCGATCTGTTAACGTCGATAATATTGCTACAGGTTGCTGTATATACTATAATAAAAATTAAAAAGCGACTGCTTTTTTAACTTACACCTTTTTGCTAATTTACATTAAAAAACGACTTTAGAATTTTTCGTATAAAATAGTAATTCAGAAGATTTAAGAAATTGCATCAATAATCAGACTCAATTTATATTAATCCAATTGTTATTTTCCAACTGGAAAAACTACTAAAAAATTTTAGGAAGATTTTTATAAATTTGATTTTCATTAGCGAAGTGCAAGTAACATGCTTACCAGTAGCCAGTAAATTCAGTTTAGAACTAAAAAACAGTTTTTGATTGTGAAAAATTAGTGATAAAATTATTTCTTCGTTAAAAAAGCTTGGTAATTTTTTAACTAATACTTTTATAGTGGCCTCAAACTTAAATTTAACACGTTTTTACAAAATTCCAAAATTTACAAAAACATTTAATCGAAAAGTGTATATTAAAATTTTTATATAAATGACTCTCGAGTAACACCGGGTATATCAGCTAGTAACTCATAAATGTTTACAACAATTACTTGTTGTTTTTTTTTTAATTTCATTTTTAATTACAATTTTAATTCAAAGTTTTAATTTTAATTCTTAAGAGCCATTTTGTTCACAAAGTGCATAAATACGATTTAATTCGGGGATAACTATCTCTAGGTTAATTTTATACCAAGCGTATAAATCGGGAGATAAAAAAGTGGTTTTGTTCACATTTTATACCGGCTTTATGCTTAGAGCATAAATTCGCTCTCAGTTTAAATCGATTTCCATTGGAATGTTAGAGTGTTGCTTATTAATTAAAAAATGTGTGGGGATTTTTGGTTTATTTTTGCGAATTTGGGGGTTGGAGTGAACACTAGGTAAAAATGGATCGCTGATTTTGCATCTGATGTCAGAATTTCAAAATTGTAAAATTTTTCTACACAGGGCTGCCAACTAAAAATTTTTTTAAGAACTTTAAACATGAAGAAACAGTATTGGGGGTTACTTCTTTCAAATCTGGTGTCAGAATTTTAAAATTGAAGATGGCGGATAGAGTTGCCACCTAATTTCTTGTTTATTTATGCGAATTCAACTCTGGGAGAAACACTAGGTAAAATTGGGTCGCTGATTCCGAATCCGTTGTCAGAATTTCAAAACTCGAAAATTTTTCTACACATAGGGCTGCCACCTAAAAATATTTTATTTTAAGAATTTTAAACATGAGGAAAGAGTATTGGGGGTCGCTGATTTCGAATCTGAAGTCAGAATATTAAAATTCAAAATGGTGGATAGGGTTGTCACCTTAATTTTTTTGTATTTTTATGAATTCGGGGCTAGCAAAAAACATGGTACACCAAAAATGAATCGCTGCATGCGAATCCATGGTCAGAATTTCAAAATTATAAAGTTTTGAAATAATAGGGTTGCCACGTAATAATATGTATATTTAAGAATTTTAAACATTATTTAACAGTGTTAGGGAGTCACTGATTTCAAATCTGAAGTCACAATTTTAAAATTCAAAATTTAGGATAGGGTTGCCACCTTAATTATTTGTATTTTTATGAATTCGGGGCTGGCAAAAAAATGGTATGCCAAAAATGGGTCGCTGAATCCGAATCCGTGGTCAGAATTTCAAAATTATAACATTTTGAAATAATAGGGCTGCTTATACTTTTGAGAATACATATTATTTTATAATGGCAGCCCTATTATTATAAAATTTATCATTTTGAAATTCTGACCACGGATTCGGATTCAGCGACCCATTTTTACCTATTAGTTCGCACCAGCCCCGAATTCATAAAAATAAAAAAATTAAGGTGGCAACCCTATTCACCATCTTGAATTTTAAAATTCTGACTTCAGATTCGAAATCAGTGACTACCTATCACTGTTAAATGATGTTTAAAATTCTAAAAAATACATATTAATAGGTGGCAGCCCTATTATTTCAAAACTTTATCATTTTGAAATTCAAGCCACGGATTCGGATTCAGCGACCCATTTTTGGCATACCATTTTGTTTTGGCAGCCCCGAATTCGTAAAAATTTAAGGAATTAAGGTGGCAACCCTATCCACCATCTTGAGTTCAGATTCGAAATCAGTAACCCCCCAATACTGTTCCCTCATGTTTAAAATTCTTAAAATAAAACATTTTTAGGTGGCAACCCTATGTGTAGAAAAATTTTCGAATTTTGAAATTCTGACAACGGATTCAGATTCAGCGACCCATTTTTACCCTTTAGTTCGCGCCAGCCCCTAATTCGTAAAATAAAAATTAAGGTGGCAATTTTATCCAACATCTTGAATTTTAAAATTCTGACACCAGATTCGAAATCAGTAACCCCCAATACTGTTTCCCTATGTTTAAAAATCTGTATTTTCAATATTTTGACACCAAGTGAATAAAAAATATTAAAATGAGAGTGATGAGAGCGAATTAAAAATCTTAACTCAACAATTTCACGAGTTAAATATTTCTGGGGTTAAGCTATCTCGCCACCATTTTTATCTCCAGCCTGAAGAGTTAAATGCTTAACTCACTGTGAACAAATGAAAAACTGGAAAAATCATGGAATTAACTCGGGGATAAATTTATCTCTCTGTGAACAAAATGGCCCTAAGGGTTTTGTTGTTATACATATATTCTAATTTGCGGCACGCACAAGAAATCTTTTCTTATATGCTAACATACTTGCTCAATAAATACAAATACAAATACTAAAATATAATTAATCACAAAAGAAATTTATGTAGCAAACTTCGTTGTTTTGAGACAAGACTGAAGTTTCAGGCAAAAATGGGTTTTGTTTATATAGGAGGTGGGTGTGGCAGAGGTTGGATTTTTATAACTTTTTCAAGATTTCTTAATTTTGTCATGAAAGATTTTCATTCCAATTTTCATAGCTCTACGATAACTCCTTCTTTTTTTGGCCAAGAATGGGGACGTTACACTGTGCGACGTTTGTGCTGAAATACAATTGAAGTCCCGTACACACGATTTCTCAGGGTGAAATAATCGACGTCAAAAAACCGACTATTTTGAGCAAAAGTCGTCTTTGTTTGGCAAAATTCGATTACGGCCGGAGTCGATTGGCCCGTTTGCTTTCATATTTTCATCAAGTCAGCAACTGATGTTATTTTAATCACTTAAGCCTGGTTTTCACTAGGTCATTTTTCAATGACAAATGTTGTCAGACTAATGGAAACGTATTTTCATTTACATTTGTTGTCATATATGACCACTGATTGTCATATGAAATCACAGAGAAGTGAGAACAGATAGAATTTTGCTTGTCAATCAATATATCGTTGTATGACAAGGAAAATCGAAATGCCAACATGTTGGCATTTTGTGTCAGTTTTTGTCTGCAAAAAATTTTGTATTAAATTTTTTTTCGTTTCACTACTGGCAAAGTTTTTGAAATATTGTTATTTTAATTGGTTTAAAAGGAAAGTGCACTTAAACATTTATTATTGCAGTGCCCGGTGTTGCTTCAAGGGGATTTGCTGCAGGACGGATTTTCGGGATTCGCGTTGTTGCGAATCCAGCTGGGAGCAGCAAGACGTAGACAGGCTGCTAGCGGAGCAACTGCAGCGGCGCGAATCTTGACGTATCTTGCGATAGAACGTGGTGGTGATTCATTTCGAACCAACACTGGCCGCTGTGATAATCTTTATTTTAGTGCACTTTTGCTATAAATAGGGCTGTTCACATTTCAAACCGCTCATCAAATCGATCATCGAATGATTTGACAATTGATTTGACCAACAGAATTTGTATGGATTTAATGGCGATTTGACGAGTGTGAACACTCATCAAATCGTTGGTCAAATCGTTTGATGAAAATCAAAATTTTTTGATTTTTCTGCTGATTTGACGAACGATTTGACCAGTGTGAACACTCGTCAAATTGTGTAGTACGATTTTCTCAGTTCAAAAAAGTTTTCAACCTGAGCACATCGTGGCAAAAGAGGGAGCGGAAGAAAATAATAACAAAATAATAATAAATAACTGTTGCAAACAATTTATAATAATTTATAAAATAATTTTTTCTTCTTCCAATACGATTTTAATAACAAGTGGTATTAAAATTTTTCCGTCATCGCGATGTGCTTACTTCGGTATTCAAGATAAAATTAAATTTGACGAAAAATTTGATGAGTCTGAACACTTCTGTGGTCAAACGATTTGACAAATGATTTGAAGAGCGATTTGAAATGTGAACAGCCCTAATCTAATAAAATGAACAGTATTTTATAAATTTCACCACAAAGAAACATTTTCTATCAATCTCAAATATAAAACATCAGCTGTGTTGACGGAAAAAACACAACTGAAAAACCGATGACATTTCACAAATAACATCGAAAGTGAAAACAGTATGGCAATCAATTGACACATAAATACAACGTCAGTCTTTAACATTCGAATTTATGTCAGTTTATGGGTTTCAATGAGGCTGTTCAGACTTGCCTCAAATGAGGCGACTTAAGGCTGGATTAAGGCTGGATTAGCCAAGCGTAAGGTAACGTAGCGCGACGTTGCCAATTGTCAAGCTAAAATCTGTTTAATGATAAATATGTACAAGTCGTTACCGAAATCGTAACGTGGCGTGACGCAGCGTAGAAGTCTGTAGAAAATAGATTTCTACGCAACGTTACGATTTTTGGTAGTTCGACAGCTATGTTACAAGCGAAAAAATTTGTTTAACTTCACATTTTTGTAAATTTTAATACTATATAAGAAAGAATGCAATCTTTTATTGACGAGGAGAAGTAAATAAGCCTTCTAGAATAAAATGAGTGCCCTGCACTACGCCGCCTGCACTACGTTGGATTACGATTTCGGTAATCGCTTATCCTCGAGGCAACGTCGCACTACGCTACATCCCGCTGCGCCACCTCACGTTACGCTTGGGTAATCAAGTCTTTACTTGCCTCATTTTGACATAAGTTAGCTATCAGGTGTTCACACACAAACTATTGCCTCACTTTGAGGCTGCATCATTTTGGCGTTTTTTGTTTTTTTTCGTTTGTTTCTTTTGAATTATTAAATGCTCAAGTTTTTACAATTGAAAAAGTATTAAATTTCGAAGAACAATGAATAAACAAAATTAATTCGCTCCAGAACAAACTAAAAAGAGTAAAAATTTCAACACAACAAACTTCACTCTGACGTACGTCAAAATGAGTCGCAAAATTTTTAAAATTTTTAAAATTCTTGCCTCACGTAACATGTCACCTTCCCGCTTTTCCCTTTGCCTGTAGACGTCAAAATGAGGCAAGTGAGCCGCCTCATTTGAGGCAAGTCTGAACAGCCTCAATGAAAACGTATTTGACGTCATTTGGCCAAGAAGCCTAATGACATCAGTGATTGTTGTCATTGAAAGTGACTTAGTGAAAACCAGGCTTTAGTTGGTCATATTTTGTGACGTTAGCAAACTCTTTAGTTAACAGGTAACGTCAAATACAAAAAATTTAAACTAAGCATATTAAACTTATCATTTCACTAATAAAAAATTATTGATCCCATTAATTCAAACTTTAGGTTTGTTTACTTTTTTAAATAATTAATATGTGATGTTTTCTTTTTTTAGCTACTTTGTGATAACATCTTACAAATTTTATTATATTTGATATTATAAAAAGTATTTCTTACATTATTGATTTTTTTAACAAATTCTATTAAAATAAAATATAACTTTATTTATAAAATAAGATATTTTTAAAATATAACTGTTGTTATAAATGATGATCATCCGTTGAGTTAAAAAAGCCTCTTTTTGTTCTCTTTTTTTTTTTTGTCAATAGCTCTCTTGTTTTCTCCTACGCTTCTAGTAACCTGGTAATAACATAGTCTTACTCTAAAAGTAAATAGCAGGGTGCTTTTAAAAACCTGCAGGCGGGAGCACAAAACATAGTAACGCTACTGGTTCGTTCACTCCTACATTTGAAATTAGAAAATTTCTAGACAATGTGATTCAATAGCGATTAATAAATAGTAGATAACAACTTGTCAATTCCTTTCAGCAGCTAAACACAAACAAGATAAACAAGTTTAGCAGGGTAAAATTTCATAGGAAAATATAGCCTTTGTGGGAACTCTCTGTGGGAAAAATATTATGAATTGCTTTCTAATCATCCAAGAAGATAAGAAGAGTTACGGATTAAATCGATAGTGAATAAATTACTAATTCAGTTAAATTAGTATATACAGGGTGTCCTGCGATAGAGTGCAATTATTTAAAGTGGTGAAAGGTGATGTCAAGTTGAGAGAAAAATCATATGGGAGAGGGGTCTATTTAAACACCCTTAGGAGTTACAGTGTTAATTAGTATTTCATGACTTGACACACATTATTGTTTTTAGCAGAAAAACTAACACACAAAAAACTTATTTTAAGAAATAATTTGAAAGATAATAAATCGACATTTCTAACGATGTATCAACAAACTCACCCGACTTATCTATTCCTGAGCTGTGCTTGTGTGAAGATGAAATCAATTCGTTGAAACTACTAAATTTCAAGTTAGAGCGCATTTTTCTCTGAATTTTGCGCACAAAGTTAAAACTTTTTATAGCATCAAATTATAGCATCAATGACATCAAAATCATAAACATATCCTAAAAACTAACAAAGCTATTTGTACTTTAAAAATTTCACTTCGAACAGTTCTTATAATTTTTCTTTTTTTTTAACAAAATGCTATTAAAATCATTATGTATTCAATTCAGTGCAATTTTTCAAGTAAAACTAACTTTGTTGTTTATAAAGATATGTGTATAATTTTGGTGTCATTGAAAAGAAAATGAAATAAATCACAAATTTTATGCTAAAAAGTTTTAATTTACTAAGAAAAATTCAGAGAAAATTACCTAAAACTTGAAATTTAGTAGTATGATTGATGTCATTTTCACACGAGCACAGTTCGGTAATAGATGGATCGGGTGGGTTCGTTGGTACACCATTAGAACGGTAAATTCATTGCCTTTGAAATGACTTATTAATACAAGTTTTCTGTGAGCAAGTTTTTCAGCTAACAACAATAATGTGCATCAAAGTCATGAAATACTAATTAACCCAGTAACACCTAAGGGTGTGAAAGAAGACCCCCCCTCACATACGATTTTTAGCTCAACTCGCCCTAACCTTTCACCTCTTTAAATTAAAGGGTATGAAAAAATAACGGCTATCTAACGAATCACGTAAACATATAACTTTTTTATTTAATTGATTGACTATGTAACTTAGTGCAATATTTTTATACAACGAACTTCACACCACGATTAGACTGATATAACAGAAATACGGATCTTGACAGGTGCTTAAAAATTTTTAAAAAAATATGTAACGGTTCGAAGAAAGCCTACTGATACACAAAAGCTAAGCCAACAGAGAAAACAGTCACATTTCAATCCCCTGCATGATCAATTTACGATTGCTCTACATTTTATTATTGTTTTTCCAATCAATCACTTTTTAAGCGCAAGCGCGACTAATTTTTAAGTCTTTTTTTGATCGCGGAAGCGATTAATCAGTTTTCAATCATCAAAAGTGATCGCAATAATCATCAAAAATTGATCGCAAAAGACTCAGTAAGTAATATTTTTTTTGTAAATGCTAGATGGGTCGAAATTCTTTTTATATGCATCTGTCTATCGACCCTCAAAATTTGCAGCAAATCGGAGGTTGCACTCTATCGCAGGACACCCTGTCTTTCTGGTTACCAAGCAGTATACTACTATATTCACTTTGTTCTATGAGTTCCCACACTTCCTCTTTTCTTTTGTTCCTTACTTCCAAATTCAAAATTTCTTGTTCTTTTTAAAAATAAACACAACAATTTAAATCATATTTAAATTGGGTTAAGTTAATTTCTCTTATTGGCAACGTTTTCGGCTGCTCTCCAGAGATCTGCAACGAATCACATTTTCGAATCAATGAGCCACTTACTCAAAAATAAGTATGAATATGTGTAAGTAGTTTCCAAAGTAGTACTCATATGTGATTGATTCAAGACAAAGTCAATCAAATAAGTATAGAATGAATTAAATATTAAGGGTTGCCACCTAATAATATGTATTTTTTTTAGAATTTTAAACATCATTTAACAGTGTTAGGCGGTCGCTGATTTCGAATCTGAAGTCAAAATTTTAAAATTCAATATGGTTTATAGGTGACCACTCTATTAAAAACAATTAAATAATTTTGAAATTCTGACAACGGATTCGGTTTCAGCTGCCTATTTTTACCTAGTGTTCGCGCCAGCATCGAATTCGTAAAAATTAAAAAATTAAGGTGGCAAACCTATTAACCGTATTGAATTTTAAAAATCTAAATTCAGATTCGAAGTCAGCGACCCCCTAAAAATGTTAAATGATGGTTAAAATTTTTAAAAATACATATTATTGCAACCCTTAAAAGTTAATTCATTCTATACTTATTTGATTCACTGTTTTTTTAAACATATGAGTAATACTTTGGAAACTACTTATACTATTTTAAACTAATTTTTGTGTAAGTGGGTCATGATTCAAAAATGAGATTAACTTTTTTCGAATCAATCACATATGCGTACTACTTTAAAAGCTACTTATGCTTATTCATACTCATTTTTGAGTAAGTGGCTCATGATTCAAAAATGTGATTAATTTCAAATCTCTGATTTGAAGCACTGAGTTGTGAACGAAGAGCACTTATTTTTTACTATTCTACTCTACTACTTATTTTTACGTATTCGTTGCAGATCTCTGCTGCATACAGCCAATAAAATCAAAACTATTGTGTGTGTGTGTGTGTGTGTGTGTGTATGTATATGGGCGTTTCACGAAATTTTGGCCACGATTAACACGTCATGTCTCCGATTTGCTGCAAATTTTGAGGATCGATAGACAGATGCATATAAAAAGAATTTCAACCCATCTAGCATTTAAAAAAAATATTACTTACTGAGTCTTTTGCGATCAATTTTTGATGATTATTGCGATCACTTTTTTTACTTATTTATTTATTGGCCAAACAAGGCAATGCAATTTACTTATTCTAACTTATTCTAACAGGTTTTGTTTACTTATTACTAAGTTTAGATTACTAAGTTTTTTGTTTTTCTTCTCCCCTTTCCTTGTTTTTATTTTATTTTTTTATTTGGTGCTCTTAGTGGGCATACTCCGCCCACCGGATTGACATGATTTCAAAAACCATGTCAAAACTAAGAGAAGAGGAGGAAAACAAGAGAGACTATATACACACTTAAGATACGATGTATATATATTATTCTTAAAGACTATAAGGACAAAAGGACGTAAATGGGAGATTTGGAGAGGGATGTTAAAGAATTTTGATTTATTAAACTAAATGCTTATACATATAAATCCATACATGTATGTAGTTTTTCTGCGGCCTGGGTTAATTCTGATTACTGAGTGATTTATATAGAGTTTGCTTGAAAGAGGATTTGGACATAGAAGGTGAGTAGTATATAGAGATATTATTAAATTCTCTGCAACAACGATTGATGGGTTCATTATTTGCATATGTAGCTTGGAGCTGATATTCAGTTAACAATCGAGTATGCCTAGTGCGCCTAATTGGGTCGTTAAAGGAAATCATATTAGAAATATATTCGCTGTGAATAGCACCATTAATTACATCAAATGTGAAGCATGAGCCCAATAACGATCTTCTTGTTGATAGTGGCATCAAATTTAAAATGAACATAGGTTCATATGATGGAAGGCTACAATCAGTGTGACCAGAAGATTTTTGAAAAAATATGCTTTTTGTTAAAAAAAAATATGCTGAATATTCCACATTCAATTTTTATATTCCACAAAAATATTCCACTTTCAATTTCAAAGATATATATCTAAATAAGTCTAAATATGCATATAAAAAAACACAGAAGCAAGTTTAAAAACATTTATTTATTTGATTACTATCGCACTTAAATTTATTTTCTTCTCCTATAAAAAATTATAAACATTGTTATGGTTTTTTGAAGTTTAAGTAACGATATACAATATACAAAACTAAAATTCAGGCACATCTTCGAGTTCAATTCTTAAATTGTTGCTTGTATTATTATCATAGAAATTCGCATTTCTAAATTTTTTTTATTAAGCTATCTGGTATTTGATAGGCATTACAACACTTTTTTTTAACATGCAGCCATGTTTTTACATTCAACAAATTATTTAAGAGTTTTTCTTGAATTCTATTTCGAATTTTCATTTAAATAAGAAAGATTCATATAACTAAAAATTTTCTCAATCTCAGCATTGCTAAATGGGAAGCTGAGCGAGAAAAGCACAAATTTTGATAAATCTTCAGATTCCGAACTTTGATCAATAACTTTTTTTCTGCTTTATTGTTTTGAATCCACATTTTAAAATAGTTAAAAGAAATAGCTATTGTTAGCAATAATAGTGGTATTCAGGATGTGGTGCATTTGTGATAAATTTTTGCAAAATTTACAATACTTAAAATTTATTGTGATCGAACCTTCAGTAAAGTACATATTGTATTTTTAAAATCAATTATATTAATTTTTATTAAATAAACTCACAGCGTAGCCCTTAGCTTGCTCCATGCTAAGTTGAAATGCTTTTACAATCAGCTGATCTAATACACAACTTGTATATTTTCCACAGGGTTGTATTTTGAAAACGGCATTTTGTTTTTGTTTTATTACAAAATTTACTACAAATATCAAATTTATCAAAAAGACACAATACAAGGGAAAATACAACACATCGTGAATACCCCTAATGTTTTCTTAAGTAAATTACTTACTGCTGTAACATAATTAATAAAAAAATCTAACCAAACAAACATATAAGCAAATTTACTTCACTTTTTAAGCTGCGTGAAGTTATTAAATGAATTGCAATAAAATTGACAACGGAGAAGTTAACCACAAAATGAATTCCTTATATTGCGTTTTACAAGGTAGTTCAGAGATAAAAAAAAAATGTCGATAGCCAAAAAATAACCATTTAGTAACCAAATAGACATTTTTTTATTGCAATTTTTGTGAATTTTAAAAAATATAATGATACGAAAAATATTCCACTTTTTATGCTGCATATTTTTATAAAAAAAAATATGCTTCCCGAAGCTAAAATATGCCAAAGTGGAATATAATATTCCACTCTGGTCACACTGGCTAAAATAATCATGGGGGTTGTACATATCTCTAAGCGCGTATAGTAAGAACTGCTTTTGAATAGACTCAATTCTTTCTCTATGGGAATCGAAAGATGGATTCCAAATTATGCATGCACATTCAAGTATTGGGCGCACTAATGCACGGTACAAGGATGTAGTGACCCATATATTCTTGAATTCATTTGCACGTCTTTTTATAAAACCGAGCTGTTTGCTGGCCCTGGACACAATTTTATCATAGTGCAGATTATAGCGCATCTTGCAATCTAAGACAACTCCAAGATCCACTATATGGTTGACCCTTTTTAGTTCGATACTATTGAGGTGGTAGGTATGTAATGCTACGTTGTTTTTACGAGAAAAGCTAATAACATTGCATTTATTGACATTAAGATGTAGTTTATTTTGAAAACACCATTGCTCAAGAGACAACAATTTTGATTGCAAAAAATTTACGCCTACATCTGATTGAATTGAATAGTACATTTTTAAATCATCTGCATACATAAGATGTGGGATATCGTTAAGAACTTCTGACAGATCGGATATGAATATGTTGAAAAGAAGAGGACCAAGATGACTACCTTGCGGAACTCCCGAGGAGACTGCAATTTTTTTCGATAGAACTCCCTGGAATTTAACAAACTGGGATCTGCCGTTTAAATATGATTTTAGCCAACTTAGTATGGACCCTGCAACACCAAATTTTTCTAACTTATATATAAGAATGTTGTGATCAACTCGATCAAAAGCTTTACTGAAATCAGTATAAACAGCATCTATTTGGTGCCCTTTTTCCATTTTGACTAAAACATCTGATACCATAATCATGAGATTAGTGGTGGTAGATCGCCCTTTTCGGAACCCGTGTTGCTGCTCATTTAGACGTGGGTTAATGAAACTTGTTAGCTTTTCACAAATAAGTTTTTCAAAAAGTTTTGGAATGGCTGACAAGATTGCTATGCCTCTATAATTTTCAACTGATCTTTTATCACCATTCTTGTAAATTGGCGTAAGATGGGATGATTTCCAATATGAAGGAAATGTCCCACAAACCAGTGATTCGTTAAAGATTATGTGTAATGGCAATAGCAGTTGGTCTAAACATCGCACCAAAAAGCTTGTAGGTATTAAGTCTGGTCCTGGTCCCTTTAATATATCCAGTTCTTTTATTGCATTAGAAATCTCTTCCTGGGTTAAATATAAACTATCAACTATAATAGTTGAGCTAGGAGAAGTTTCAGATAAGGTGGTAGGAAGACAAAAGACCTCCTTAAAGTGATCGGCATACAAGTTGCTTATTTCAAGAGAATTGGACGAAGTGACATTACCTTTAAACATAGACGATGGATAGCCGCTAGATTTGCGCTTGATGTTAACAAAGTCAAAGAATTTTCTCGGCTCTTGGACAATTTTTTCTCCGATGATGTTCGTGTACAACTTGTACGCTTCTTCTGACTTGATAGAGAACTCTCTTGATAGCTCGTCATATCTAAGCTTCAGTTCATCGCTTATATTATCAGTGTTTTTGAGAAGTTTGTAGATTTTATTTCTTTGATTCCTCAAAAATCTGAGATTGTTGTCTAGCCATGGTTCTGTGAGCTTATTCTTTTTCTTTATTATTGGCACATAACTTTCGATAGCGGTAAAAATGTGCTGATAAAATATAGAGACAGCACTGTCTAAATCTAAATTGAATAGAATATGATTCCAATTTAGAGAACTAAGATAACATTTTATTCTTTCATAATCGGCGTTGAGGTAATCGTACGCAATGGTGTTATTATAAGACTGGGTAAAGTTGATGTCATTAGCAGAGAAAACAATTTTTAAGGCTGTATGATGAACAGTGTTGGTTAATAAATTTTCTGCTCCCATGCATGGACTAACCTTCACTTCTTCATACGAGTTAGTAAAAATTAGGTCCAACCATCTGCCATTCTGATTTTGTACAGAAGAGACTTGCTGCAAGTTGATGATTGAAAACTGATTAATCGCTTCCGCGATCAAAAAAAAGACTTAAAAATGAGTCGCGCTTGCGCTTAAAAAGTGATTGATTGGAAAAACAACAACAAAATGTAGAGCAATCGTAAATTGATCATGCAGGGGATTGAAATGTGACTGTTTTCTCTGTTGGCTTAGCTTTTGTGTATCAGTAGGCTTTCTTCGAACCGTTACATATTTTTTTAAAAATTTTTAAGCACCTGTCAAGTTCCGTATTTCTGTTATATCAGTCTAATCGTGGTGTGAAGTTCGTTGTATAAAAATATTGCACTAAGTTACATAGTCAATCAATTAAATAAAAAAGTTATATGTTTACGTGATTCGTTAGATAGCCGTTATTTTTTCATACCCTTAATTGGCAATGTCGCAGAATAGTTTTCTCTCCTTTGGAGATTTTCAGTACTCCCAATCTAATAATTTAACAACATGTAAGTAAAAAATTATATATATTACTTTTCCATTAAAACTTTACTTTTTTAGTGCAAAATATCAATATGTATTAATATATGAATGCATGAATTAAAGATATTGTAGAAAAAATTTTATAAGGTTTGCACCACCCCCTTGCCTACGCCCTTGTACTTGTATTATATCTTGACCTATCAATTTAGTTATAAATTATAAAAATTTCAGAAAAAATGCATTGTAAAAAAAGGCGGTGATGGACCCGCACAATTTTCAAGAGCAGCTGTTCGAAAAGTATTTTCTGACGAATTGGCTTACAGCTGGAAGGGGACCAGCACTAAGCCTAGCGCCGAAAAGTGCTACCGTTATAACAGCAATTAAAAGCAGGTACACATTTATATTATTGAAAAAAAAAATTAATATTTTTCATCTTAGATATTTGCCATCTTAAATTCAAAAGTACAGAAAAGGACATGAACGGTATGCTACAAAAGCATTTTGTCCATGCTAAGGACAGGGTGGCAAAAAGAAAGCATAAAAATGGCATTTTTAATTGTAGTTCAATTCTTGTTAGTTTTGATTTTTTTGTTGTTATATATTATGTGGATTTCTTACATTTAATTTGTTTAATTTGTATAATTTCAAAATATGCTTTTCATATGTAAAAATGGATTTTTTAAGAAAATAGTTTTATTATTTTATTTACGTCCTTTAAATTGTTATTCAATAAGATATGCTTATTTAAAATATCCTTTTAAATATATCTTTCTTCTAACGCAAACGATTAAAAATACATCTGAAAAATGACTCCCAAATGTTTAGAAATACGACTGAAAACTGGTTCTAAAAAGACTCGCTAATGTGTAAATGTACAACTTAAAAATGACTCGAAAAAAAATCGGAAAAAACTCGAAAAATATTAGAAATACGATTGAAAAATCACCCGAAAACGACTCGAAACTTAAAAAAAAACTGGTAATAAAAGACTCTTCGAGAAGAGTCGCAGGTAGGGCACCATTTTCTCCCGACAAAACAATCTTTTATGATCAGAAAATGAGCACATTTATGACTATTTCTAATCGCGCAGAGGACTCAAAAAAGACTCGAGTATGATCAATTATTTCATAAAATGCTGGGTGGGGATTATATGAAAACTGAAAAAAGGGAAAATTTAAAAAAAAATTCAACCTCGCATCGAAAAATTCTTTATCTACAATTTTTTTTTTTGTAAAAAATATTTTCAGAAAATTAATAAAAAAAAATATTTTTTTAATTATGTTGACTTTATATGATTTAAATACAAATTATTAATGTTTGATAGTTTAAATCATACTTGATTTTAAATACAAATTCTAGTTGTTTGATAGTTTATTGAGCTTAAGGTCAAAGTTAGAACAATTAATTTTTTTAATTAAAATTTGAAAACTTCGAAATAGACACAATTCTAAGCTCTTACTACACTGTAGGGACGTCAAAAAGACACACGAAAATGTCGAGACACGTTAATTAATTTTTTTTGGCGGTAAAATTAAGTGGCATACTCAGTTTTTCGCAATCAGATCGAAATCTCGAGATATTTGCGATTGAAATTTAGTCACTTTTAGACCCATTTTTAGCTATATTTTCCTTATTTTTGGAGATCAACAATTTTGAACACCTCCAATTTTGCTTAAACTTTTAGAATTCAATCTACTTATGTTATAAAAACACTAACATGAGTACAAAAAATTGAAGATTTTTTAAAAGTTTGTACGTTTAACATTCTAATTTGGTCAAAATGAAAGAAAAAGCGAAATTGCTTAACTTATTACAAAAATATTAGTATCAACAAGGCAAACCCGTTTTTCAAGTTGCAAATATTTTTGAAAAGGCAATAAAAAGTAATTATTAAAAATACTATAAATAAAGGTCAAATATAAAAAATCTGAATATCTCGAGATTTTTATCTGATTTGGAAAAACTGAGTTTCTTTTGTCTTTTCAAAAGCACCTACAGTGCTATTTGAGTTTCATTCCTTAATGAATATGTGAAAAATATCTCAATATTTTGTTTTGTCCCATATACATGTTTTTAAAAAATGTTGATAAATTTTTTTATAATATTTTTTCAGCCTTCTGTGAAAAATCCCAAAAAGCATCAATTGTTTAACTTTAAGGAAAATAAAATTTGTTCACCCATTTTCAAGTTTGATAAAATTTTATGAAACTTGTATCCACCTTTAAATGCCGTTCTTATAATACGTCGCACGTTAAGGGGAGGTGGTCGATCCTTTGGAAAATTTCACATTATATTTTTGTTTCAGTAGGTTAATTCACGATCTTGTTGCATTGTTGCAAATGCAAAATTAGCTGCTCTTATAAAAACAAAAAACCTTGATGCAAGGGCGTCCGCAGGATTTGTTCTAGGGAGGGTCAAAGGTATAATTAAATCTAGAATGAACATAAACAAAATGTAACCTACATAATGCTATTTACTACGAATATTGGTACTAATTTTGTGAATATGATATGCACACTACACCGGTTGACACATGCTTGTACACATTAAAAAATCTAGTATAATTTTAAAGATGGTGTAAAAATCTTTCTCGTATCATGTTCGAAATATTTAAAAATTTTATTTCTTTTTTTTTTGTCATGTAATACATTTCACTAATTTTTTGCTAAAGAAAATATTTTTAATAGTTTAATAAATTAAATAATGTGAGGTCTATATCCTTAAGTGAAATCGCGTTAATTACTATAGAGCTCTAAGATTTCAACTTTAAAAATTAGAATAAAAAAATTTCCTAATTTTAAACAATATTTTCTTTTTAACTTTGGAAGCCTTGAACTCCTAAACCAATTTCGAGTGGACTAAAATTTTTCAGTTTTGGATTTAGGAGATCAAAAGCCATATGATTCACAAAAATTAAAATTTTGAGTTGTAGCTATTCTTGAAATTTTCCCCGCATGCTGAGGGAGATATTTTTCACCGGATCTCACACCGCATTGACACCAATCTACTTATTTCTTTTTCCATCATGAATCAGTTCTAGCAGCTTGCTACAACTGAGTAAGTTCTACAATCGAGTAAGAAAATATACCTATTATCTAAATGATTTAAAAAATTTATTTTTTTTTAATTTCACTGTGCAACACATTTTTCTAACGGAAAAGCGTATAACACAGGATGATAGTACTAGTGTATAGTAAGAAAACCCTAAAAGGAATTTGCAAAGTTAGCTCGCTTTTAAAAGAAATTGGCATTAAAAGTTTGCCTCTTGCACGGTTCTTTTTAAAAATAAAGTGCTCATTAAGGAGTATCGAATTACAATTTTTTCGAATTTCACATTCTAAGAGGTCTCAAAAGTTGCATGGTGGTCAAGATCCACAAAAAAAAAGTAAAGAGAAAAAAGGATGTATTCCTCTTACACAATGACAAAGTTGTTTTTTGAGAAAAATAGTAAGAAATAACGATCTATAAATGCTTTGATTTTTATAAGAACAACTACTTATGTCTTAAAGCAAAATTAAATACAGACTTTAACTAAGAATATCTCGCCAAACAAGATGCAACTCTCGATTTCTACCCTCATTGTCCTGTGTGAGAGATGCTCGAATCCAAAGGTACACTCGAAATAGCACAGAACTTTTGATTGTTATCTGATTGTCTAAATGTTGGTGTTATTGATTGAAGTATTTACGTTTTCTTTAAATTTGGTTTTCGGGAAATGTATTTTGAATGCAATTTTATAAGTTTTCCAAAAAAATTAAGATAAGGCATCAGAAGTGGTACCGAAGATAATTTTGTGAATTTGGATTCATAAAATATTTCTGAACGAAACACTTTTTGAAAGTATTTTTTTAAGATCACGATTCTTTTTTGTGTTTCGATTTCTTAAAAAAATTTTTCTGCTAAGCATGAAATTTATTATTTAAAATGTTATCCAAAATGTTAAACTAAAATTTTGAGTTTCTGAGCCTGCCATTCAATGAGTCTCTTGCTCATTGCAAATTGCTTCTAAGATGTGTTTTTAAAAAAATAATAACCTTAAAGGAGATATCTGAAAAAATTAAAAAAACCAAAATTATTTTACCACTTCTGATGCCTGAGATATAAAGCCTTACATTAATTTTTTTCACAAAGTTGAAAAATTGCGTTCAAGTATGCTTTTCTCAAAAAACAGTAAATGCATAGACAAAACATGTACAAAATTTTAAGTACACCAAATATAAAGAAAACGTAAACACTTTAATAAATACCACTAAAATTAACACAATCAGATAACAGTCAAATGTTCTGTGCTATTTCGAGTGTACCTTAAGATTCGAATATCCTTCACACAGGACACTGTGAGTAAAAATCTAGAGTGGCATCTTGTTTGGCGAGATATTGTTAAAGTCTAGTTTTTCTTACAAAAATCAAAGCATTTATAGATCGTTAATTTATACTGTTTTTCTCAATAAACAACTTTGTCCTTGCGGGAGAGGGAGACATCCTTTTTTGGGAGACCACCCTATGGAACTTTGGAGACCTCTTAGAATGAGAAATTAAAAAAGGAATTTTTAATTCGATACGCCCCTATGAGGACTTCATTTTTAAAAAATACTATGCAAGAGGCAATCTTTCAATGCCTATATCTTTTAAAAGCGAGCTAACTTTGCAAAACCCTTTTAGGGTTTTGTTGATCTAGATCAGTACCATCGATCTAAGTTGGTCGCTTTTTCGTTAGATTCCATGACCCTTGAATTGTCGCATAGTGTAATCTATAGTAATAAAACTCATTTTCTGTTTGTTTGGCCTTTATACAAGTCTAAACGGCTAAACTAATTTCGCTCAAACTAGGTATACATATTAAGTGCATCCCAACTTAAAATATTACATACTTAGTTTTTGCCACGCCCCCTCTGAAATTTTTCAACTAACGGTAATTTTGTTATTATAAAACTTTTTATCATCGGAAATTTTTGTGTATTTAATTTTAAAAATTTTCTGTTATTTTGACATCAAAAACACTCACATATATTCAAAATTGTAGAAATTTTCAGTACAACGGCTTTTTCATAAAACATCGTTACCTAAGAATGAGAAAAAAACGACATTAAAATCAAAGTTTGGTCTTTCGATGCAAATATCTCTGCTGTCCATTAATATATTTCATTCAAATTTTTTTTGTTCAAAATTTCAATAAAATCACTTTACAAAAATAGGTTGAACTGTACCGTTAAGTTAGTGTATATATATGTTTTATGATTATGGCAAAACAGGTCCCAAATATTAACTTTTTACTCAAAAAATGACTCAAAAATTGTTTTTGTTGTAAAAATTAAATCAAGTAAAAATTGCACATCTGGCTACCTTTCATATAACATAGCATTTATTTGCAAAAATTCTTCCAGCTAAGTGCAAAAATTATTTTACTTTTTTTGTCATCAAAACCAACCCTTTAATTTTTTCGCGAAATTTATTTTTTCCAAAATGTGGTTTTTATATTTTTTACAAAAAATGTAAGTCTTAAAAATAATGTATGTAAAAAAATTACCCCAATATCTCTTTCCAATCAAATGTTATGGCTAAAAATCTATTTTTTCATACCAGACTATTAGTAAAACTGAGATTTGTTTTAAAATTCTCTATACAGTTTGAACGTCCGCATTTATGAATGCAGTTGTGTGTTTAGAGTAATTACGAACATTTTGGGTCATATAAAATCTTCCTTATGGTAATCTACTTAGTATTTTGCATTTAATTTTTTGCATTTAATTGGCTGAAAGTATAAAAGTCAAGCAATAAAAAAATTAAAATGTTTTTAAAAAAAAAAATTAAATTTAATTTATACTCAAGTTTGTACTAGCTTCTTTTATATAAATAATAGTTCACATATGAGATCAATTTGTTAAGATATTTATTTAAATAATATCTCTTGTTATTCAAATAATATTATTAACTTAAAAAAAGATCACTTTTTTCTTAAAATCAATAGTTTAAATCACCAAAAAGTTAAATATCGTGAACATTTTCACAAAAAAAATTTCATTCAATGGGCTAACATATGTATAAGACATTTTTTAAGTAAAACAAATAAAAGAATTGAATTAACCTGCATCCGTCGTTTGCACCAAATTGATGCAAATTTTTTATTCAGATTTATACATTAAGAACAAACATGCATGTTTTCTTTAAATCTTTTGCTTTTTTAAATTATTTTTGCTAGAATTAAAATTTGCAGTTTTTTTTAATTATAAAATTAATAAACATTCATCATGCATAAAAAAAATTTTAAAATTAAAAAAATTTCAATGTATTATACAGTAATTATTGCTTATAAACATAACCTCTATTTGCTTGTTTTTTGCTGCTTTTAAGCGGGAAAGCATATATAAAAACTCGGTTATATGCATCCACGGTGCTTATATTAAAACTCGGTTACATGCCTCCACGAAGCATATATAAAAATTGGAATATTGTTTCAATAAAAATTGTCTTATAAATTGGTTTAATTTGTAATTATATTTATTTAAAAATTACATTTTGTCAAATAAGCGTTTTTAAAAAATAAAAAATATATTAAATTAAATTAAATTGCCGCTTCTAGCAGTCTTTTTAAAAAATATAAGCAAAAGTCTTAAGTTTTAAAAAAGTATGTATAAAAATATGTTTAAAAAAAAATTAAATTTAAGAACAGCCAGGCTCGTATTACATAAAACTTCACTTAATTTTTTAAGTATTTTCAATCTCGAAAAAAGTCAGTTATATTCTTTTGTACATTGCAGCATTTTTGGCACATAAATATATTCTTCTATGGCAAAATTAGACAAGGTAGTGTTAGGGCGGAGTTGACAAAACGAAATTGACATTTCATACAAAATCTGCAACCAATGAGAATACAATATGAAAGCAAAAATTGGCAAAAATACCAAAATGGCTGAGTTTGACAGTTATGGTCACTAGAAAGTGGTCTTAACACTACCTTGTCTAGTTCTACTATGTATTCTTCTATCTTATTTAATTTGTCTCAACTTCCTTCACAATTGAAATTTTTTGTTTGAGTAATAAGGTTTTTGTTTTATTTTTGTTCATTTTAAAACTGCACAGGAAAAACATAAGAAACTTTGACACTTTCAAATACAGTGATGAAAAGTAAAACTGGTCGCCACCAAATTTCATCATACTACCAGAATTATGCAGAAAATAGGAATTATGCTGGTATAATGCCATTTCCCTGTCGAATATTTTGTCTGGGTAATAGAAAAAAATGCTGGTCTTTTTCATTTATATTATTTAAACTATTTTAAAGCATTTCATCTTCTAAATAAAAATTATTCAAAAACAAATTTCTTGTTGTTGTTGGCTTTTTCAAACTTGATTTAAAAAGCTCACAATTAAATTCATGTAAAAATTTGTTTTTTTTTATAAAAAGTTTTCGTTGGATATTTTTAGTGATGAATTTGTTGTTCTTGTTCATTTTTTATGATGGTTATAACTAAATTTATTTCAAAATTATGTTACATAAATGGAAAAAAATATCGGAAAAATTTGAATTATTTATTTTTCCTGTAGTAAAGAGCATATACATTAGAGTGCCCTTATTTTTTTTTCGAAAGTAACGAATTACGGACTGGGGTTTTATTCCTTTACAAAACAGAAGTAAACTGTGAAATTTTCAGAAAAACAAATTAATATTTAAACGTGCCGCTTGCGACCTTAAGTTGAAAATCTGATTTATATGGGGAAAAAGTGCTCTTTTTACTAAAAAATCTCAATAACTTTTTTTGAGTGCATATTTTAAAAAAACTGGTACGCGTCTCGTTTTTTATTTAATTAAGTGTGTCTTAAACATGGAAATTAGACAAAAACTACTAGAGTTGTGATTTTGTATTAAAAAAGTCCAATCCAAATTTAAAAAAATTTCATTGAAATGTTGTGGAAATATTTTCTTAAACTACAAATAATTAATCTATAACTTAAAACAGATACAAAAAATTGTGGGATTACGTTAAATAACCTGCTCGTTATGAAATTTTTCGGTAGAAGTGTACCTTTTTGGAAATTTCGAGTTTGGGTATTTTTACGAAAAAAATTCCAAAAAATTTAAAAAAACCAAAATTCGAATACCAAAGTCATAGCTATTAATGCTTATTTTTTTTTCCAAAAATTTTCAAAGTACCTGTTTCTGGCACTTCGAACACCAGAAAATTTATAAAAAAATCGGAAAAAATATGTTTCTCACTTAAAATGACTTCAATAATCTTAAAAATATATAAATGATTTTTTTATAAAAAATTTTGGATTCCAGGGATGCCAACATATCATACCCTGGTTTTAGGTCATAAAGTGTTTGCTGGTGACTTCCACCTGGGAAGCATTATTTAGAAGCCCGATTGTAACGAATCTTAACTTCTACTATTAAATGCTCAGTCAGACTGAGGTTCTGTTAGTTGATTTTTTAGTCAATATGATTTAATACAAATCAATAACTTTACGAATGATATCACTCGTACTCTAATATTTGTTGATAAGGAATTTATCGTAACACTCGGTTCCGTTTTTACCAATTTTTAATGGCACTAATCATCATTAACCTCTTCTTTTAGAATTTTCATTTTATCAATACCAAAAATAGGTCATTAATCATGGTTCAACATTTGACTTTAATATAGCTAGCTTTGGTGCAATGAATGACACCCTTGACACCGACTTTTAGTGATAATAACCCTCTTGGATTTAACAAGAGACTCGCAAACTTGAAAAACAAAAAGAATAAAGCTTTTAAGCGCTTTAGGCAAGAGATTTAAAACCTGAATCTAAAAGACAACTACTTGTCTCTTAATCATGAATTCATTATACTTAAGGGAGGGGTCTGGGTTTCAGCGTAAAAAAAAACACTTTTTTTGTGATTTTTTATCTCAAATATCGATTGAGCAATTTTATTCAAACCTTCTATACATTATTGAGCATAGTTTTGACTATGTTCTGTAAATTTTTCATGCAAAAATATTAAATCATTAGCCCGTGACAGAGCTTCCCCCAGGACGTCTTGAAAAAAAAACAATTTGCGGTGTTCACTGTAACTCGGCCGGAAATTATCTGAAAATGAAAAACCATAAAAATTTAGTTAAATTATAAACAAATCTTCCCCCCAACGTTCTCTGATTATTTTTTTTTTAATTTAAAAATTTTTGGCGGCCATCTAAAGTGTGAACCGTTATTTTCGACTAAAATTTCCGCCATTTTGTGGGTGGGAAACACCCTTAATGTTAAAAAAAAAATTTTTACTAAACGTAGGGGGGAGGTATTTTATATGAAGAAAATGTGTACAAAGTTTGAAATGAATCGGTCGAGTAGTTTTCAAATGGCAGTGAACACGGACTTTGAAAAAGTAGTTTTGAGAAAAACGCGTTTAAAGTTTATTCTGTTAGAGTTAGAGCGTTAAAGGCCCCGAGACTAATTAAACAATAACTTCAAGAATATTGCTTAGATCGGATTAAAATTTTGAGGACATATTCTTGAAATGTTAAACAATAAGATAAAACAAAAAAAAAAAAATCGATTTTTCGAAAGTGAAAACCCAGACCCCGCCCTTAACAAATTCCTTTACAACTCATGCATCTCCTCATCTGAACAATTACTAAAGGAATATAGTAAATATTTTTGGACTTTCATCAACAACAAAAGAAAATCAAATGGATTACCTACAGTGTTGCGCAAAATAATAGCAACATAATAAGTGCGCTGCAACAAAATCGTGTATCTTTTTTAATATTGGGGGGACACAAAAATGATTATAGGAATCAAAGCATATATTCATACATCATACGTAAAACAAATCAAATTCAAATTTGGTTTTGTTTTTTTTATTAAATTTAAAATTAATTTGACTACATTCAATTTGTCTGTGAGCAAAACAAAAGCAACAAAACTTGAAAAATGTAAAAAGAGAACAGAAGTTTTAAGAATTTTTGGGAAAAATTCCGTTATTGTAAAGCACGTGTTGTTTCTAAGTCATAAACATTTAAGTTTAGTTCTTTTTGTGCTAGTTGTGACATTGACTGTTCCATTTATAATGGCACGTTTTAAATACTGTGAAGCTCTTAAATTGCAAATTATTTCCGAATATAAAAACGAAATTCATACATCATACATAAAACAAATCAAATTCAAATTTGGTTTTGTTTTTTTTTATTAAATTTAAAATTAATTTGACTACATTCAATTTGTCTGTGAGCAAAACAAAAGCAACAAAACTTGAAAAATGTAAAAAGAGAACAGAAGTTTTAAGAATTTTTGGGGAAAATTCCGTTATTGTAAAGCACGTGTTGTTTGTAAGTCATAAACATTTAAGTTTCGTTCTTTTTGTGCTAGTTGTGACATTGACTGTTCCATTTATAATGGCACGTTTTAAATACTGTGAAGCTCTTAAATTGCAAATTATTTCCGAATATAAAAACGAAAATTCACAAATATCTAACGTGAAACAGTTTGATATTAATCAGTCAATAGTTTGCAGATTAATAAAGAAATATACCTTCACAAAAGACGTAACAACGGTACATTAAAAAGGGCGACCGCGGAAGACATCGCTGCGTGATGACAGGAACATTTGTGGTTGTTCAAACGAAATGCATTTGCCACATTCAAAAAGGTTGTTGGGACACTTGGTTTAGGTATCCATCACAGCACAGCTGGAAGACGAGCCGTTGAGAACGATTTAAGAAGTTACAGACCGGCAAAGAAACCTTTGCTTACAGCTAAGCGTAAAAAACAAGGTGAGGTGTTAAAATTTAAACAATTCTGTAGGAAATTGTGACAACAAGTTACAATCTATTTCATGTTTGACAGCGCAATAGAGATGTGAAATTTATAATCGAAATTTTTATGACATTTCAGTAGGGCTGCATATAACCGATTAGTTTTCTATGACTTTGCTTTTAAAAAATTCCTAATTTTAATGCATATAAAAGAGAAATTCATATAAGCGAAAAAATTCTGGCTATTTTAAATGACAAAGTTAAATATCTCAAGTTCGAATGCATATAAGCGAGATATGCTTATAAACATAGTGCATAAAAGCGATAATTGCTGTATATTCTTTTTGTATCTGCATCAAATTGATGCACAACGTGATTTTCGTTTCTAGAAAGTTCCTATGGATGCGGGTTAAAAAATTATTAAAATTCAAATCTTATTTTTTGGTAGCAAATATAGCAAAATAAAAAAAAAGCTTGGCAGTAACTGTTGGTTCTAAAACAATTGTAACTTTCGCATAGATAATTTATTGAACTCTTGCCAGAGTTTTTCATTAGAAATAGAATTAAACGTTTTTTTTTTTCCACAAGCCAACAAGGTTAAGTTAGTCTATCACAAAGTTCAGTTATCTTATTTTGCTTTTACTTCAAAAGTTTGCGAGCACACTACCACGTTCTGCTTTGTTTTTTAATTTTGCTTAGGTTTAAAATTTTTCACAACAAATTTGACAACAAATCGACAGCCGACAGTGATGGCAGCGAGCAATGTCAGAAATTTATCGACTATCAAAAAACACAGGGATGTTATCACTTTCGTATATTGGCGACCCAGTAGAAATTTGAAAAATTGTAACAATTTGAAATGTTTTGTTAAACAAATTTCATTGTACATATTCAAGTCATGAATAAGGTGAATGTGTAAATTTTTTGTTATTTTAAACTAAACTTATTTTAAAGCAATAAGCAGATATATCAACAAAATGCATATTAGTATTTATGTAAAGTTTTCCATTGCCTGACTTCGCCAGGGGGGCAAACGGTTGCAGTAGAGGGGCATTGTCCCCTTTTCCGCCTGGCTACAGGCCTGTGTACAATATTCATAAACCACTGGTTTTTCTAACTACAGTTGGTTCACAGCATGCTAAGTTGTTACAAACAATTTTAACACTTTAACTGCCGCCATACAAAAAAAATATCGGGTCCATTTTTTTTACAGATCTAATGTATTTTGGTATCAGAAAATCCGAACAAAATATCAGAAAATGTTTTTTTTTATATTTCTGTGAAATTTTGAAATATTTTATTGTGGCACAACATATGTCACGGCGTATACATTAGGCCGTGAGGTACATGCGCTGTGCCTTGTTTGTATATTTGTGCAATTTTGTTTTGATCATAGAAAATAACCATTTCGTCTGGTAATATTGAACTGCGACACATTCTCTTGAATATAAATACTTTTCTATACCTACTACGCTTCCTTATGGGCGTTACAAACGGAGTGACAAAATTAATATACCCCAGTAAAAGGGGTTTTTTTTAATCGTGGGGGTAAAAAAATTATGCGCTAAAGATAGGTTTAGGTATGCCAGGCGATGCGGAATTGAACTACGTTTACAGATTTGCATTTCGATGTACTAATTTTAAACCATGAACTATAATGTGTGCCTCACATACGCTGTGCCTCAGAGCCTACGTGGACATTTTATTGAGGCACACCGTATGTGCCTTATGGCAGTTAACGTGTTAATTAAGTAATAGCATCAGCAAGTGCGTGGCTGGCTCTATTTTACCGCAAATCACTGTGCATGCAAAACGATTTGCCTCAACAAACGAAACGATGTGGCGTTCGTGATTTCGACATGGACCAAACCAGCGACAACATAAGCAGCTACTGAAGCAATTAATGCTTGATTTTTCTCATAAAAAAATTTGAATTTTTCTTTTTATATTTTGCTATTTTGTGACTTTATTGAAGAGAAGATAAAATCCAAAGCTAGATATTGCTTCATTCGCCCTATAACTGGTACTTTGGCGTATGTTTTATCTTTGTACGATGAATATTAAAGGGTGTAGGTATACTACAAAATTGTATACTAAAAATGTTAAATGAGCTTGAACAAATTTTTTAAAATAACCCTCATACACTGGCGCTGTAAGACGTAATTCTACGTAATAAATAATGATTTAAACGTATTCAGGTCCCATATGAATCTAACTAACCCAATTAATTTACTCATTATTCAATTCGAGCGAAGAGTACAAAGTGCACGTTTCTAAATAAGTTGATCTTATTGTTGCTTTGTCACATATAAAATACTATTATATAATATATGTACATGGTTTTTTTATTACTACGCATTAATAAATCTTTATAAAAATATGCATTTATTTTTTTTATGTTTTTTTGAAAATGTTTAACAGGGGTATATTGTGAGGTATGGCCACAACTTATGGTAAAACTAGACACGGTAGTGTTAGGGCGGAAAGCCGGTGACCAAAACTGTCAAAACGAAGTTGACAAGTCATACAAAATTTGCAAGCAGTGGGAGTGCAATGAGAAAGCAAGAATTGGCAAAAATAGCAAAATGGCTTAGTTTGACAGTTCTGGTCACTAAGAAAGAGAGCACATTCAGCCTTAACACTACCTTGTCTAGTTCTGCCATGCCACAACCTTATAAATGAGCCTTGTTTTGTCTTTTGTTTTACTTTGGAGCGCCGCTCTGCATTTATATCTATCTCCCTTTTCGCCTTGCTCGAGTCTAATCAGGTTTTTTGTTTTTGTTGCGCTGTGCTAGCTGAGCACGAAGAGAAAGAAAAAATACAGAGCAACATGGAGTTTATTGAAACTCTCGCAACACAAACGCGTCAAAAGACAACGAATAAGCAATGCGTGGTAGCTGGGACGATTTCTTAAAAAAATTAATACCTTAATTGAATATACTTGTGATTAAAATTTCGAAAGAAAAATAATAATAAAATAGCATAGATAAAAATTTAGTTAGATAGATATAGATATAGATAGATAAGCAAAGAGTTTTAATATCTAACTAACTCTCTTTGATTTCAGAGTGTATATTCATTGAATAAGTAGGTTGCTGCCAATATGAAAGTATTACATATATTGTTATAGCCTATTGCTCATGAAACTATTTCTAATCCAGTTCATGTGTCACACCACCTAAAAAGTTGTATTTGTATACCGTAAAAAATTTTGCAAAAACATCGTTTAAACTAATCTCTTAACTCTGGTACTATTAACGTTGTAAACGTAGTCGTAATTTTATGCTGTCATTAAACTAATATCATTATCTCTTTTCTCAATGGCGTTTTACTATTTGAAAAATCCATTCTATATATAGTACACAGACAGACAAATAAAGACATTATTTAAGTATAGGTATTAAGATAACTTTAGCAAAGAGATGCTGCAAGGTTCTGTCAAATAATAATTTAATACTTATATGATATGCAATAAACTGATATCAACAGCGCACCAGATAAGTACAACGCTTAGAATATTTTTGCTATTTAAGTTATTTCCTAGTACAACTCGTCTTGAGTGTTGAAAGCAAATCGTATGTTTGAGGTTTAAAGGAAACTGACGGGAATGTATGCAAAATAAGTGCAAATCTATACAGTTCATTAGAAAAAAAAAAGTCAAATAGTTCTAAGTGAATAAACATACAAAAAAAAAGTAAAAATGACACTCTCAACTGTTGTTCCAACCACAATGGTCTCTGCAATAGATCCGCTGAGGAACTTTACATTCGGATTGACGGATTATATAGTGTTTATTATAATGCTGGCCACATCTGCCAGCATCGGTGTCTATTTTGGCTTTTTTTCAAAAGCAAAAAACACCACGGATGAGTATCTGATGGGCGGGAAAAGAATGAAAACAATTCCTATTGCAATTTCACTGGTTGCAAGGTGAGATAATGAGTTTTATCCACAATTTTTAATAGATTTACATGGTAACAAGACAACTAATGAAGACTCTTTATTTTCAACTCTTGAAACCGAAAAAACTTAAAGAGAAGAGAATCAGCTGTTCTAATATAGTAATTGTTTTTAATACCTTATTTAATCGATATGTGTGTGTCAATAAACGTCTTCGTCGAAATGTAACTCAAAGTTTTGTTTTTATAAAAAAAAATTTAAAACAAAAATAATTCCCCCACACGACAAAAGTTAAAATTTTTTTACTCTAGAAAAACTTACTTTTTTTTCTACTTACTTTTTTCGAGTAACTTGTGATAAGAATAAGAAGAGAAGCTTTAAGCATGAAAAAGCTATAAATTACATTGTACGTTCGTATAATAAATATTTTCTAAGGTATTTTTATTTGTGTTTGTTTATAAATAATTAATAATAAAAGCGCAAAATTGTAAATGAACCAATAGAATAGCACATTTGTATTTTCCGTGATCTTGAGATACCAGACTTGAAATACCAGAGACTGTACTAAGGATGCATCTATAGTACTATAACACATTTTCTGTTTGCATGTTTGTTTGTTTGTTTGTTTGGCCTTTATACAAATCTAAACGGCTCAATGGATTTCGCTCAAACTAGGTATACATATTAAGTGCATCCCAACTTAAAATGTTGCATACTTAGTTTTTGCCACGCCCCCTCCGAAATTTTTAAGAAATTCAAGTCTCAAAAATAATTTATGTGAAAAAATTACTCCAATATCTCTTTCCAATAAAAGGCTAAAAATCTATTTTTTCATACAATTAACTATTAATAAAACTGAGTTCTGTTTTAAAATTCTCTGTATAATTTGAACGTCCCCATTTATCTCTAAGAATTCAGTTGTGTGTGTAGAGCAGCGCTGGGCTCCCATTACTCACTGAGCGCTCTCTGAGCATAACTTTTCACACGTACATAAAACTCACAATAGAAGAGAATATAATTCAGTCGTTCGCTGATGGTGATTCTGTGAAGGGCATTCTAACACAGTCACATTTTATTTTGTGTTGTTAGTATTGGTGCGCTCTCGAATAGCGCACACTGAGCGAAATAGTTGTCACAATTATCTAGATTTGCAAGTTTGTATGTTAATACAAATAAAATACACATACTGTAATATGTGTTTATTTTTTATTTTTAGTTATTGTTATTGTTCAATATTTCTTCTTTGTCTTTACTGCTCCAGCATTTTCTTCTAAGTGAATAAACTATATTAGTTTGCTAGCAGTGGCTAATTACACATTCTGCTTTGCAAGATAGATTCTCTGAAGAACAGAAATCGAATTGCGATTCAGAGTCAAACATTATTTTTTAGTCGTTTTGCTTTTGTTTTAATATTTTTAAATCCTAATATATACGAATCATTGAAATTATAATCAAAACCTTAAAAAATGAAGTATCAAAAAATTAATGAATACAAATAATATGAAAAAAATAATGCAATGAATCTTAATAGGCAATATGCATAAATTACATAAAACCTTAATTAAATAAAAAACTAAAAAATGCATGCATAAGAATTATAAATCTACAAACCAAAAAGTTGGTTTTTTCAGAGTGTATATAAAGTTTCCGACATAAGTTTTCACAGCAGCACCGTCAGCGAACGACTGAATTATATTCTCTTCTGTTGTGAGTTTTGTGTACATGTAAAAAGTTACGCTCAGAGAGCGCTCAGTGAGCTATGGGGCGCCCAGCGCTGTTTTAAAGTAATTAAAAACAAAAACTTGTTTTCTTAAAAAATAAATTTAAGAAAATAAATGTTTTCCTAAAATTCGGCTTCAAAAAAATCGTTTTTCTGTTATAAAGTTTATCCAATTTGGATAATTCTTTAAGATTTTGTAAACCTAATAAAATTGCTAACAATCTTGCAGCATTTAAATTTGAGAAAATTGCAGCGATCTAGGCAAGGGCAAAGCTTCTTATTCAAAAGCGAAAAAAAAATTTCGGAAGTTCTGAATAAAGTAGGCTAATTTTAGATCCAAGCACTAATTTTTTAAAAATCTGATGGCAAATTTTTGTTAAGATTTTACATCCTGTTCTATTACATTAGAATATCTTATGGTCAAAAGTTTTTTATGACTAAAATTTATATAGGAGTTTTTTATGACTACCCTTTATAAGCATCACGTGCTTATAATATTACATCCAGGATTCAGAATCAAACCTTTCAGGGAGGTTCTGGAATATGTTTAGAAAATGAATGGAGCCCAAAACCCATCTATAAATGTACCTATTTATATATTTATTCATATGTTTTGTTTTAAAAAAAAATAAAAATATTTAAAATAATTTATGCAATAGGTATGTTTTCAAACAAGATTTTAGTAACTTGCATGCTACTAGAACTGATGCATATGTTGAAGAAAGAAATAAATCAGATGATGTCCATGCGGGGAACATTTCAAGAGTAGCGACAACTCTTATTCTTCATTTTTGCGGATTATATAGATTTTTACATCCTAAATACAAATCGGTTAAATTTCAGGCCGCTCGCAATTGGTTATATTTTAAAATGGGCCTCCAAAACTGGAAAAAATGGTCCGAAAATCTTGCTGGTTTTATTAATTTAAAAAAAAATATTGGGAAATTTTTGTATTCTTATTTGAAAAGAGGAAAACTTTGGGGCTAAATAGTAATTAATGCTATTTTATTTAAGGCTAAAGGAGACATCGCATTATTTAATTTACTAAATTACTAAGAATATTTTTGAGAAAAAATTTTTTGAAATTGCATGAAAAAAATTTAATTTGAAAATGTTAAGGGAATAATACGAGAAAGATTTTTACCCCTCTGTGAAATATATATAATTTTCTTATGTGTACAAGCGTGTGTTGACCGATGTATCATGATAACAAAATTAGTACCAAGATTAGATTTAGATTCCTTCATTCTTTGGCCCCCTCCCTCTAGAACAAATCCTGCGGACACCCTTGTGTAGGATAGCTAATGCACAATCCTTTTAATAAATTCCTGTCATCTACTGCAACACAGCTTCAGTTAATACTTAATATTAAATAAGCCACATTATAACACAAATGGGAGTAGTGGTTAGTGTGTAGAACTCTCGAGCGAAATGGTGCGAGTTCAATTCTCACGATGGGGAGGGGGGGGGGGGGGTGGGAAGGCAAAAATATAGATGTACTAATATAAGGACGATATTAAGAATAGAAAATTTGAATATAGCTGGAATGAAAAAATAGATTTTTAGCCAGCCATCACTTTTGATTGGAGAGAGATATTGCGGTAGTTTTTTCACATAAATTATTTTGAGGACTTGACCTTTTTGTAAAAAATATAAAAACAACATTTTGGAAAAAATAAATTTCTCGTTGATTTCAACATTTTTTTTTTGGAAAAAAAAGTAAAAAATTTTTGCGCTTAGCAGGAAGAATTTTTGCAAATAAATGCTATGTCATATGAAAGGTAGTCAGATGTGAAATTTTTAATTGATTCCATTTTTACAACAAAAATATTTTTGAGTCATTTTTTGAGTAAAAAGTAAATGTCTTGGACCTTTTTTGACATAATCATAAAGCATATATACACTGACTTAACGGTACAGCTCAACCTATTTTTGTGAAGTGATTTTATTAAAAATTTAAACAAAAACTTTGATTTTCATGTCGTTTTTTTCTCATTCTTAGGTAACGATGTTTTATGAAAAAGTCGTTGTACTGAAAATTTTTCCAATTTTGAAGATATGGGAGTGTTTTTGATGTCAAAATAACAAAAAAAAAATTTAAAATTAAGTACACAAAAATCTCCGGTACTAAAAAGCTTTATAACAACAAAATTACCGTTAGTTGAAAAATGTAGGAGGGGGCGTGGCAAAAACAAAGTATTTTACATTTTAAGTTGATACGCACTTAATATGTGTACTTAGTTTGAGCGAAATCCGTTGAGCCGTTTAGATTTGTATAAAGGTCAAACAAACAAACAAACAAACAGAAAATTAGTTTTATTGCTATAGATAGTCAATTGTATGAAAAAATAGATTTTTAGCCATAACTTTTGATTGGAAAGAGATATTGGGGTAATTTTTGCACATAAATTATTTTTGAGACTTGAAAAATATAAAAACAACATTTTGGAAAAAATAAATTTCGCGAAAAACTTGTTTCTTGCGTGTATAATCCGAATAAATGTCATTCTGTTGAGCCGTTGTTTTCTGAATTGTCTCATTATATTGTTGATTATGACTTTGTTTTGCTAAGTGGTGATTTCAATATCAACCTTCTGTCTAATGACTTACCAAGACAACAACTGTGTGAGAAAATATCTTCCTTAGGATTAGCAGTTGTCAATGATACCATACCAACGCGGTTTTCTAACAACACCTATCCTAGTCTTCTAGACTATTTTATTGTCTCTGATCCATCCGTAATTTCGCTATTTAATCAATTATATTTTATATCTGATCACGATTTAATTTTCTGTTCTTTAAATGTCAATCTATCTCGTTTAGTTATACCTAATGCTACCAACTCATGTTAATACAAAATAAGTATATTTTCTTCTAAGAACACTGAAAAGTAAGTATTAGTAAGTATAATATTTTAAAATAAGTATAAGTAAGTAAATATATATTGTTAGAAAATAAAATGTTTCTAAAAAACATATTTAGACCTTGACCCGCTAAACTTGCTTAATAAAAATCAAAACAAAACAACAGAAGTCAAAAAATAACTAAACAAAATATTAATTTTTTATATTATATTTCATATATATTTTTTATATATAAAATAGTTTAAAAACAAAAACATATTAAAAACTTAAAAGTTATTTGTAAATAAAAAAAATCACATAAAAAGATCAAAGGAAAGTTATCATTTTTCGCTTATACCTACTTTCAAAGTAGTTAACTAAAAAAAAAAATTTAAATATATGCACAGATTGACGAAAAGTTTTCATTGTTCGCCCTCACTGTCACTGAGTTGAAGTGCTTCCTTTACAGTTTTTTGCTTAAATTCGTATTTGTCTTGGTTGGAAATTCGGTTCAATAAGTCAGGCCTTGTCTTTAAAAACTTATAAAATTCGATGCAGCTGTATTCAATGTTACTTTTTACAAATAAAATTGATTCAAGAGTCTGCATTTTTAACGCTGTTGATTCCAATTTCCAAACTTTTCCTGCTCTGGCAAACAAACGTTCAACAGGAGCTGATGAACCGGGAAAACATAAGACAAATTCAATTAAGCAAGAAATGTCATCAAAGTTAACGTTATGAGCGGCCATATGCTTGAAAATCTCCACCCATCTGAGCTCTGTGGATAAGCCCATTGATTCCCACTTCGCAAGCTTTTCGCTACTGCAGTACTTTTTTATGTAAGCATACTGCTCAAAAATATTAGAGGACTTAGCAGACAAATCAAATGAAGTTCTCTCCGCAAATTTCCTCAACGATTTCTTCACTGTTGTCCAATCAGGAAACTGTCGCAAGCATACCCAAATGTGCTCATTAAACTCCTCAAGTTCCGCCGTCCATGATGAAATATAATCATCTGCATCTTCTAACAAAAAACTTGTGGGGTAGATGTTTTGTATAAATTTCGGAAAACTTACCATAAAAATTTTTAAACATTTCGTCATTTGAATGTGTATATTGACCATTTGCTATTAAGCTTTCTTTTTCGGCTTCTGTGTTCGGATCTAAATATTTTTCTTCTTTGCGTAACATAAGATTTCCACGTAAAGTTTGTAAATGGTACGCAACGTCAATTACCGCCACATTGTCCGTTTCAATTTTTAAGATGGTGTTGTGAAAGTAATCAGCCTGAACACAATTGAAAACAAAGAAACTGAACTCAAATACTATTTAAAAAACATTTAAAGTACCTGTTCTCTGATGAACAAAAGCCAAAGTTTTGAAGAAGTCGAGCTAAAAAACTTTTTTAGAATCGGTGGACAGCGACGTTCAAGCGATAAGAAATATTGCTTCAGTGGCTCGAATATTTTCAGCATAGATTTTATTGCTGGGCCTAAAGCTAAGAAACGCGTTTTTGCGTAACCCAGTAGCTGGGAAAACTCAACATCTGTAGACTCGCAAATAGTTTTCAAGGATTCAACTCTCACGGTGTTAATGTAAAAATAAGAATAAACTTTAACGATGATAACCTCAATCTCGATAGGTAGCGGATCACAAGCGGCCTTAAGTGTATTGTGGACAATATGTGCAGCACATTCGATACCAATAAGTGATGACTTCCACTGCTTCAAACGATAAAAAACGTTATTTTGTCCCCTACGCTCCCGAGAACTAAAATTTGTAGGGCAATTGTCTCCACAGAATCCGACAATTTTACTTTTAATCTCGTTACATTCAGCAGCTCGGATGATTAGCGAAGAAATCACTTCAGACGTTTCTCCCTTTTCCCATGAAAATTGAAGCATTTTTACCTTTACTCCAAGAATTTGAATGAAGTAACGCACAACTACCGGCATCATTTTGACGTTTCCATGGTTCGAGGCATCTGTCGAAATCGAGACGTAGCGCCGCTTTGCCAAATCATGTTTTAAATCGTCTTTAGCATAAGAAGCCAACACATTGGTCACGATGGCTTCGCACTTTGTACGAGTGCAATGAAAATCCTGGATTGCAAAACATTCTTGAAAAAGTTTTGAAGCGCAATCAGTTGACAAAAAACTTTGATTTGACTTAACCACATGATACGCCCAAACTCCATCCATGGCAGCGGTTTTATAGTCTTTTTTTGTAAAAAAATGTTCAACTCTTCTTGTGTCTGCAGTTGATCGCAAAGCTTTTTGATGTTTTTCTGTTTCTAGATGTTTCTTTATTTCCGCTTTTCCCATGTTGCTAATATTAATAGCAGCCAAGCAAACTTCACAAAAAACATCACTTCCAGTTTTTCCATTAGTTGCTTTCAGAAATGGATAGTTTTTCTCCATTTCTTTGTTGAAAACATTTTTTTCACGTGAGGGCGCCATTTTTCAAAAAGTTTTGCTGCAATTAAATTCAACTCACAACATAGCAAAGCAGAAGGTAAAACGAAATAAAAAAAATCGATTTTTTTTCGATTAGTCGTTTCTATCATATAAGAGATTTTACCCCCTGATCACACGAGCCGCTTTTGACGCTACGCTGTTTATAAAATAAAATATATATTTTTAAAACCCTTTCCAATATATGTTTTTCAAACAATTAAATTAACAAAAAGTAAGCATAAATAAGTATCATTCTTAAAAGTAAGTATACTTATAAGTATTGAGTTTTAGTAAGTATATGAAGCTGAAAATAAGTATGATACTTACAAAGTAAGTATAGTTGGTAGCATTAGTTATACCTAATACTTTCTCGTATCGCGATTTTAAGCACATTAACTGTCCATCTCTTTTTCGTGATGTATCTCTGCTATCATTTAATGATTGTTGGCTTCACACAAACATTAATGATAAGCTTAATTCACTATTGGAGCCAATAAAATATTTGTTTGATAAACATGTCCCTTTACGTTCTTGTAGTGTTAAAAATATGTCTTGTCCTTGGTTTACGCAACATGTTCTGAGTGCATTAAAAAAAAGAAACAAATTTAGAAATATATGGCGAAGAAATCCGTGCTCTTATAACTGGGAAGTCTATAGACTAGCGAGAAATGAGGCTGTTCTTTTAACAAGACAGGCTAAAACTCGGTATTTCTCGGCCAAACTTGACCTATCTCTTCCAACAAAAACGCTTTGGAACAACATAAAAAAACTTGGAGTGTGTAATAAAGATAACACTGACTGCACTTTAGATCCTGAAGTTCTTAATAACTTTTTTGTAGATAATGATGCTTCTTCTAATTCTAATATTTCACCCCTATTCGGTCACTCCTTGCAACAAACTTTTTGCTTCTCTCCGGTAGTTGAACTTGATGTAGGTAATAGCATATCGAAGATTAAATCTAATGCTATTTCTGAAGATGGCATTCCCATCAAGTTTATAAAATTATTGTTGCCACACATTATTGGTCCTCTAACGCATATAATTAATTTTTGTTTTATGTCGTCTGTGTTCCCTGACTTATGGAAAGTTGCCATTGTTCTTTCTGTAGCAAAAAAGCAAAACCCAATAAATGTCAACGATTTTAGGCCCATAAGTATATTATCGCCATTAGCTAAAGTCTGTAAGAAACTCATGGCTCAACAAATAACTAATCATTTAGTTGATAAAAATCTGCTATCCCCTTTTCAATCAGGTTTTAGGTCTGGACACGGGTGCTCGTCCGCTGTTGTTAAGGTCATTGACGATATACGACCGGAATATGATGCTGGCAATTTGACTCTACTGTGTTTGCTTGACTTTTCAAAAGCTTTCGATAAAGTAAACCATCAACATTTGTGTAGTAAGCTTAAGTATCTATTTGGTTTCTGTAATAGTGCTGTAAATCTTATGTCCAGTTATTTGTGTAATAGGTCTCAAAAAGTTCAAGTTGGTCAATTGTCCTCAGGGTATAAATCTGTCTTAAGTGGCGTACCACAAGGGTCTATACTTGGCCCTCTCCTATTCTCTATATTTTTAAATGACATATTCTCTGTTTGCAGTCATGCCTCTATCCATGCATATGCTGATGATGTCCAAATTTATTTATCTAGAAGAACAGGACTGGTTGATGACTTGTGTTGCAGAATGAATGAGGACCTCAACTGCATTAATGAGTGGGCAAATAGCAATGGTCTTCTTCTAAACTCTTCCAAATCATATGTACTTCCTATCTGTAGAGGTAAAACTTGTGTTAATGATGTCCCTGATTTGTTGATTGGTCCTAACAAGCTAACTGTTGTGTCGAAAATTGTAAATGTTGGTTTCTATATTAATTCTTCGCTTTCATGTGTTGATCATGTTAATAGTATTGTCAAAAAAGTTTATTATGTATTGCGTAATTTAAGAATGTCTGCAAGCGTGACTCCAGTTAGTATTAGGCGTAAGTTGGTTATACAACTTATTCTACCTGTGATAACCTACTCTGAGGTGGTATATAGTAAACTTGACTCTTCCTCCCAGTTAAAACTTCAAATAGCATTTAATTACGCCACACGCTATGTGTATGGCCTTCGTAAATTTGATCACCTGTCTAGTTTCCGGAATGCAATACTTGGATGTGACTTGACTGCTTATCTCAACGCCAGAAACTGTATGTACCTTCATAAGTTAATTCATGATAAAACACCTAGATATCTATATGAAAAACTCCAGTATGTATGTCCAGAAGAAGCCATGTTTTAATAGTTCCGAGGCACAACTCGCTAATATCTTCTCAACTGTTCTTCATCAACGCCATTAGGTTGTGGAATTCTCTACCACGATGGCTTAGGGAAATCAGTGGGAGAGGTTCTTTTAGGCAATCTATTTTATCTTTTTTCTCTTCTTTTTAGTAGCTTTATACTCTTGTTCTAAGTACTTTCTCTATTGATTTCTATGTTTCACTCAGTTTATACATTATATTCTTAACTTTTAACTTATTATAGTTTTTACGAGCATTAAGTCATTATTGTATTAAAATTAAGTTAGTTGTCTTTAAAATGAGTTGTTATTATTATAAGATTTAAGTAAGTTAACCATTTTAATGCTTTATGTTGTACTATAAAAGAGCATAGCTCTTAGTGCACTTATATTTTCAACTATACGAATAAATTGAATTGAATTGAATTGAAAAAAAAAAGGTGGTTGAATGAAATATATAAATGGACAGCGGAGATATATGCATGTCCATTATGGAGATATATGTTTCTTTTTAGTAGGAATGTAATAATATGTAATATTTATTAATATATAAAAAATTGAATCAAAAATCTTTACATATATAAGTTTTCATCGTTATCTTTATCTTTTTTTTTATCGTTATCGTTATTTGGAGCAATGGTAAATTTTTGAAAAGGTATATATCAAAACTCCCTTAATAATAGAGATAATCGCTAAGGGGTGGTTTTGTCCAACTTCTAGGTAAAAATGCTGCCATTCCTCATCAAAAAATTCTTAAAAATATTTTCCATTACATTTTCACAGCGGAAATGACAAATTATAAAAAAATTTCAGAGGACAAGTGCCGTAAATCCATTCATTTTATATCTCCCTAGATTTTGTCCAAATTCTATGTAAAAATTCTGTCATTCCTCAACAAAAAATTTTTAAAAATTTTTTCCATTATATTTTTACAACAGAAGTGACAAATTATAAAAAATTTTTAGAGGACAAGTGGCGTAACTCCATTCAATTTATATCTCCCTTAATAATGGAGATAATCGCTAAGGGGTGGTTTTGTCCATCTTCTAGGTAAAAATGCTGCCATTCCTCATCAAAAAATTCTTAAAAATATTTTCCATTACATTTTCACAGCGGAAATGACAAATTATAAAAAAATTTCAGAGGACAAGTGGCGTAAATCCATTCATTTTATATCTCCCTGAATAATGGAGATAATCGCTAAGGGGTGGTTTTGTCCAACTTTTATGTAAAAATGCTGTCATTCATCATCAAAAAGTTCTTGAAAAATATCTCCTACTAGCTGAAACCCGGCGCGTTGCTGCCACTCTCCCTATTCAAACGCCCATAAAATGTTATCAGTTAAACAGCATGTCTAAATTGAGGTCAAATACTGAATTCTGAGACTGTGCGACCTATATCCACAAAGCTATTTGATATAACAAATTTGGGTTGTATAGGAAGTGCCACTCTCTCTTCATCACCGCTAATAGAATGTAATCAATTAAACTGGATGTCTACATGGAGGTCGAATACCGAATTCCAAAACTGTGCGACATATAACTCCAAAACTATTCGATAGCACAAATTTTGATTGTATGGGAGGTGCCACTCTCCTTTTCCCTACGCCCATAAAATTTTAGCAATGAAACTGCATGAGTACATTGAGGTCGAATACTGAATTTTGAGGCTGAGTTACCTATAACTCCAAATCTATTCGATATCAAAAATTTGGGTTAAATTGGAGGTGTCACGCCCCCCGACAAACTCTAAAAAATTTTATCAGTAAATCTGCAAGCGTAAATTTTGGTCGAATCTTTGGTCGAATCCGACGCTGTGCGACCTTGAACTACAAAGCTATTCGATATCACAAATTTTCGTTGTATGGGAGGTGCCACTCCCCCTTGATCAACGCTCATAAAATGTAATCAATGAAACTGCATGTGTACATTGAGGTCCAATACTGAATTCCAAAGCTGTGAGACCTATAACCCCAATGCTATTTGATATCTCTAATTTGGGTTAAATAGGAGGTTTCACGCCCCCTTGTCGTACGCCCATAAAATGTAATTAATGAAACTGCATGTATAAATTGGGGCCGAATACTGAATTCTGACGCTGATATTCAATATCGCAAATTTACGTTAAATGGGAGGTGCCACGCCCCTCTTACCAATGAACATAGATTGAATCAATGAAACTGCATGTGTATATTGAGGTCGAATACTGAATTTCGGCGTTGTACGACTTATAACTCTAAAACTATTTGATAGCACAAAGTTGGGTTGTATGGGAAGTGCCACTCCCCTTTGCCCTACGACGACAAAATGTAAGTATTGAAAATGCATGTATAAATTTAGGTCGAATACCGAATTCTTACGCTGTCAACCTATAACTTCAAAGGAATACGATATTGCAAATTTGGGTTGTAAGGGAGATGTCACGCCTCCCTGTCCAACGCCCATAAAATAAAACCATTGAAACTGCATGTGTAAATTGAGGTCAAAAACTGAATTCCAAAGATGAATTCCTATAACTTCAAAGCTATTCGATATCACAAATTTGGGTTGTATCGGAGGTGCCCCTCCCCCTTGTCCACTCCCATAAAATTTCATCACAGAAACGGTACGTCTAAATTGTGGTCGAATACCGAATTTCTAAGCTGTGCGACCCATAACTCTAACTAAAGCTATTCGATAACAACAATTTTTTATTTATATGTGGGAGGTAAAAGGGGGTGTGGCATTGCCCCTTAAACCATCTCGTACTCAAAGTAAAGCGTACTTACAAAATTTGAGCTCAATCGGACCAATGGTTTCGAAGTATTTTGATATTTTCTTTAAAGTAGGCGTAGATGAATTGTGACCACGCCCATTTTTTCAAAGTTAATTATAGTTATCATACGAACTTATTTACCAAATTTTAATTTCATACGACCAAAACCGTCTTAAATACAGCATTTTTATTGATTTGTGGGCGACAAAAGGGGGTGTGGTACAAAACCTGCAAAGATACACACATGCAATTTCTTATGTGCACCCTCCACACAGACCCCAATCACCCCTGAAAATTTCATTGAAATCGGGCAAGCCGTCTAGGAGGAGTATGCGAACAGGAAGTTTTGCCACTTAATTTTATATATATAGATATCAAAACAGTGGGCGCAAAAGTGGGCGTGGTCAATTTTTCTTTCAGTAAACACTTAAATTGGATTACTACGAACATTTGAAAAAAAATTATCCAAATCGGTCTAGCCGTTTTCCGATTTTAGATAAATTGAAAAAAGTGGGCGCAAAAGTGGGCGTGGTCAATTTTTCTTTCCGACAAAACTTAAATTGGATTACTATGAACATTAAAAAAAATTATCCAAATCGGTCCAGCCGTTTTCCGATTTTAGATAAATCAAAAAAAGTGGGCGCAAAGTGGGCGTGGTCAATTTTTCTTTCAGTAAAAACCTAAGTTGGACTATTACGAACATTTTAAAAAAAAAATTATCCAAATCGGTTCAGCCGTTCTCAACTGATGCAATTACCAACGAACGACATTTGATTTTTATTTATATAGATTCAATAAAATTTCGTTCATTTGTCGTATGACCATTTTTTCCCTTTGTTATTGGTTGCGTGCTATTTTGATTGCTATTTCCAACAAAAATAGCGCGTATGTACACAATTTGAACTGCATAAAATTCATACATTTACTTTTCATATCAATTAAAATCAAATTTGCAAAAAAAAAATTTCCAATAGGTCCAAAACCCTTCACTCAAACACATATAACTCGACCAAATCAAAACATTTTCAAACAATTTTAAATTTTTTTAAACCATCTAGAGAACGTACCCTACAAAATGGTATCGGCAGATTTTTTTTTTACTCAGCCGAACTCTCAAACACTCGTCACAAACAGATTTGACAACATTTTTTTATATATATAGATAAAGGCCAAACAAACAAACAAACAAACAGAAAATTAGTTTTATTACTATAGATGACATAATCTCTGGAACAATTGACTGTCATTCTTTATTAGAGCTTATTTCTTTTAATGTTCCGTTAAGATATTTACGAAACTTTAAACTGTTTTATGTTAAAACTTGTAAAACTAATGACGAGTGCTTTGAATCTTTTTAATGAATTTGTGTATTTCGCACGAATTTTATCTCTTTGGTCCTAAACATATTATTAAAAATTTAATTAATAATATCTTATATTTATATAATAACATATTTATATAAATATTCTTATTACTTATATTGTACTCTGTTATATGATATTTTTGTTGCTAAATTATTAAGATTTGTAGTCTGTAAGGATTTTGTATCTACGGACTTATTGAAACTAACTAAACTAAACCTAAGCCGATTTGTATGTATTTACAAATTTTTATTTTTTTTGTGTAGAGATTTTAGATATTGTGAAGGATAGCCGCTATTCGTGGGTGCACAATTTATTTTCCGCCCCGGGTGCCAGCAACTCTAGCTACGCCACTGGGCAGATATACCAAACTGTTATATTCGTTTTATATTAAAATTGTTTTTTTTTCCATTGCAGTCAACTTTCAGCTATTGCTATTATGTCTGTTCCGGCTGAAAATTATTCCTTTGGATTTAATTACATTTTTGTAGTGCTCTCGATGTTTGCATGCATTCCTGTACTTTGCCATATAATAATTCCCGTTTTTTATGAAAACAACTTATCAAATTGTTATGAGGTAATTTTAAGAATTTTAAAATTTTAATTAAGAACTTAGAATAAAATTAAGAAATAGTATTACATAATTTCATTTGTTTTCACAATCTTTAAAGTATCTACAACTGCGTTTTAACAAGCGCACACGACAACTAGTCACAGCCTCGTTTGTCCTGAATTCGTTTTTCATGCTGCCTGTCATAATATTTGTACCAAGTTTAGCATTTTCTCAAGGTATATTAATAAAATAGATATTTTTGTTTATAAGGCTAGGAAAAATAAAATTGTTCCTTTTTAATTTCAGTGACTGGAATCAATATTCATCTAATAAATTTTGTCGTCTGCTCGATTTGTGTGTTTTATACAATGCTGGTAGGTTTTTTTGCATAAGTAGATAGATAGTACTATATTGAAAATACCTATTTTATATGTTCTTAACTTTTATATCATGTGTGTTTATGCATTATTGTAGTTCTACACAAATTTAGGAATACGTTAAATATCCTTTAGATTCAAAAATTATTTAGCACTCAAATAATTTTTCAGGGTGGCATAAAAGCTGTTGTTTGGACCGATGTTGTACAAGCTGGTATCATGATATTTTCGGTTGTTCTAATTGGAGTTTTAGGCACTATAAAAATTGGTGGTATAACACAAGTTTTCGCAAAAGCTAGTGAAGGCGGTCGTTTAAACTATGAGTATTATATTGCATTTTGAGCATTAATTGCATTCATAGTTCTTACATTATCCATAGCTTTTCGTGGGATCCACGCATTCGTATAACAGTTTGGAATTCTTTGATTGGTGGTTTTATTATGTGGACGGGACACATTGGGCTAAATCAAAGCTGCGTACAACGTATTGTCTCCTTGCCATCACTACGACAGGCTAAAAAGTAAGTTGGAATGGGAAATAGATTAACTGTTATAATGTAAAAAAACAAAATGTTTAGATCTCTGTACCTAGCTGGTATTGGATTTATCATCATCACGACATTCAACTGTTTCATTGGTATCGTCATGTATGCGCGTTATCATGGTTGTGATCCTATATTGGCTGGGGTAAGTTCTACTTTTACGTTCTTATTTTATAAAACTAACCTAATCACCACACTTGAGGCTTTTTATCTGGCTATTCCATTTCCATATTCCACCTGCAAGTAAAACTTTGTCAGTGATAATATGGTAATGCTTACAAGCGCGTCGGAAGCGAATTTCATCTGGGGGGGCAGTACAAATCGGGGGGCAGTACAAATAGTGGTGCAAAAAACGTTTACCAAAATTTCTTCACATGAAACATGAAGAAGAGATAAAGAAGAGGAAAATATATAATACAAAAATATTATCGTTTTAAAAAAACTGATATTTTGAATAACTTTTCCTTTTAAATTGTTTATCTAGCTAAAAAAGTGGGGGGGCAACTGCCCACCTTTCCCCCCCGCTTCCGACGCCAATGAATGCTTAACGTAAGCAGGATGTGACATAGTATGATTTGTGTTGTTAAGGTTCGATACTTTTTGGCGTGGGTATTTTCTAACCAGAAGTTTTGCCATAAAGTGTATTTGTGAAAATTATTGTTGTTTCCGAAATAAGCTTGTAGGAAGCTTGTAAGCATAATTATTATTGTGCTTGGAAAAAGCTTGTAAAAATTGTTGTGAAAAGATTTCAAGTACAAGCTAAAGGGAACACTTGGAAAAATATTCCATACTGTAATATTATTGTAAGCGCTTACTTTTCATTTGGATACAAGTGTGCAAAATAAGCTTTTTACAATAGTACTTACTTTACAATTGGCAAAAAAATTTTGTAAAAGTATTATTGAAAACAATTATTAAATAATTGGAAATAAGTATTATTGTAAGTTTTTTACAACTATTTTTCAAAAATTTAAAAAAAAAAGTGATATAAAAATATTATTAAAACAATTATTAAATAGTTGGAAGCAAGTATTATTGTAAGCTTTTAACACCTGTTTTTAAGAAATTTAGGAAATCTTAAGTGCACGCAGTTAACATAAGAGCACAAATTCATCTTTTCAGTAAAATTAATCCATATGAAAGGCCATCACATCCAAATCTATAGGAAATTGATCTATAGTATACTAGTGAAAAATATACTGCCACTCAAAAAAATGTAAACTAAATTGAGTAACAGTTACTGATCTTTCTTAAACATTGGAATCGTGTCGGTAATGCAGTACTTATTTCTAATTTATAATATTTTCCAGCATACTTTTCAGCATACTTTCGGTTAGTACGCAATTGAACCGAAAAATTTGTTCAATGCAGCCAAGCTTACAACCATGATTGGATAGTTTAAATGTCAAAATTTCGCTCTTTTACATGTCGGTACATTTAATTGGCGTGGAAATTTGACTTTCAACAATATTGTTCAAATAACACATTAAACATGAAAAAATTAACTTTTACAGCATTCTTATTCACAGTCATCTTTTCGATGATATAGTGATATATATAGAACATTTAAAGTACCATTGATAAAGAACTGAGTGACAACGGTGAAACAATAGTGAGAAAAATGACAAATCACAACAAGACCTACTATAAGGAAGATTTTATATAAACCAAAATTACAGTTTTATATAAACCAATAATTACTGTAGACAGACAACTTCATTCTTAGAAAATAAATGAGGACGCTCAAATTATATAGAGAATTTTAAAACAAAACTCAGTTTTATTACACTGTCCTCCTTTACATTCACTCTTAAAGAGGAAGATAAGGTTGTTATTCTTGGTGACTTCAACCGGTCAAATATCTCTTTTGTTGTTGATGAAAATGACAAGTATCTTCTTCCTGTTAACCTTTCTAATGTCATAGATTTCTCATTATTTAGTACCTTTTATGGCAACGATCTGCAACAAGTTTCTTCTGAACAAAATAAAAATGGCAGATGGTTGGACCTTATCTTTACAAACTCGTACGATGAAGTGAAGGTTAGTCCATGCACTGAAGCAGAAAATTTATTTACTAACACTGTTCACCATACAGCTTTAACAGTTGCTTTCTCTGCTAACGACATTACTTTTACCCAGTCTTATAATAACTCTATTGCATACAATTACCTCAACGCCGATTACGAAAGTATTAAATGTTATCTAAATGCTCTAAACTGGAATAATATTCTATCCAACATAGATTTAGACACCGCTGTCTCAAGATTTTATCAGCACATTTTTACTGCTATCGAAAACTATGTGCCAAAAATAAAGAAAAAGAATAAGCTTCCGGAGCCATGGCTAGACAAAAATCTCAGGTTTTTGAGAAACCAAAGAAACAAAATTTACAAACTTCTCAAAACCACCGAAAATGTAAGCGATGAACTGAAGCTAAGATATGACGAGCTATCTAAAGAGTTTTCTATCAAGTCAGAAGAAGCGTATAAGTTGTACACTAACCTTATCGGCGAGAAAATTGTCCAAGAGCCACAAAAATTTTTTACTTCGTTAACATGAAGCGAAAATCCAGCGGCTATCCATCTTCTATGTTTAAAGGTGATGTCATTTCCTCCTACCCTCATAAAATCAGCAACTTATATGCACACTATTTTAAAGAAGTTTTCTGTGTTTTCACAAGTAATACTTATAGTTCCCCTCCCTTTTCAGGAATTAGCCCTATAATTAATCATATCCAACTAACGTGTGATGAGATATCTAATGCGATTAAAGAAATTAATACAAATAAAGGACCCGGCCCAGACTTGTTACCCCCGCACTTACTAGTCCGATGTTTAGACACACTTATCATGCCTTTATATATAATATTTAACAAATCTCTACTCCAAGGATCTTTTCCATCTTATTGGAAGATATCTCATCTAACACCAATATATAAAAATGGCGATAAAAGGTCTGTTGAAAACTATAGAGGAATCGCCATATTATCGGCTATTCCAAAATTGTTCGAAAAAATTATATGCGCAAAACTAACATCTATTAAAAATCCTTTACTCAATGAACAGCAACATGGTTTCCGTAAAGGTAGATCAACCACAACAAATCGAATGACTATGATCTCTGATGTTTTAAGTAAAATGGAGAAAGGACATCAAGTGGAGGCAATATACACTGACTTTAGCAAAGCTTTTGATCGAGTCGATCATGATATCTTGGCTTCCAAATTGGAAAAGATTGGTATCTCAGGATCTTTGCTCAGTTGGCTGAAGTCCTATCTCCACGACAGGTCTCAGTTCGTAAAATTTCAAGGTACCTTATCCAAACAGATTTTAGTTACATCCGGCGTACCACAAGGTAGTCACCTTGGTCCACTTCTCTTTAATATTTTTATCTCAGACCTATCTGATATTCTTTGCGATATCCCACATCTAATGTATGCAGACGACCTAAAAATGTACCATGTTATTAAATCGGAAACAGATGTAATTTACTTACAGTCGAAACTGTCATCTCTTGAGCACTGGTGCTATCAAAATAAACTTCATCTTAATGTTAAGAAATGCAGCGTAATAACCTTCTCCCGTAAAAATTTGGTAACAAATAACAGTTACTTCCTCAATAGCATTGAACTTAAAAGTGTCAACCATATTATTGATCTTGGTGTAGACTTGGACAACAATTTGCGTTTCAACTTACATTATGATAAAATTGTATCTAGGGCCAGCAAACTACTCGGCTTTATAAAACGGCGTGCAAAAGAGTTCAAAAATGTTTGGGTCACGAAAGCTTTATACTGCGCGTTAGTGCGCCCTATTCTTGAATATGGATGCATTATTTGGAATCCTGCTTTCGAATCACACAGTGAAAGACTTGAATCTATTCAAAAGCAATTTCTGCTTTTTGCGCTTAGGGACACGTATAACCCCCGTGAGTACAATTTATTGCCACCTTATGATTTTAGGCTTAGCCTTCTGAATTTAATGCCCCTTTCAACAAGAAGGACTTTACTTAGTTCATGTTTTACCTTCGATATCATTAACGGTGTTGTTGATAGCGAGTATATATCAAACAAGATACAATTAATGACCCGATCAGACGTACACGGCATACACGACTATTAAATGAATATCAACATCACACTGTCTACGCAAGAAATGAGCCGATAAATAGGTGCTGTAGAGAATTCAATAATATCAGCGTGTACTATGCACCCCCTATGCCTAAATTAACTTTTAAGAAAAATCTTTCCAAGTCCCTATTTCCGTCATAATACCTTCATTCAAGCAACTAGGTTTGAAATCTTAATCTATAATTAAGCATGCCCTCTCCAAATCTTTTTCCCTACTAAAAGCCCAATAATCCTGCACTCTTCATTTATTGTCCTTTTAGACATTAAGAATTAAATGCTAAGATAATAAATAGCCAGTCCAATTCCCTATTCCCTTCTCAGATCTCTCCTAATCTTATTAAATAAAATTCTTAGCTATATTACTATGTACAAAATATGTTAGCATGTAAGTTCCTTTTCTTTTTCTTTTCTTCTCTCCTTTTCTTTTTGACGTGTTATTGAATTCATGTCGATCAGGTGGGCGGATTACGCCCACATTGATTTGCATATCTTCGAACACCAAAACAAGGAAATGGGAGAAAGAAAAAAAAAAAACCTGTTAGAATAAGTAAATTGCCTTGCTTGGCCAATAAATAAATAAATAAAAAAATAAATAAATTAAAAGTCTGGTATGAAAAAATAGATTTTTAGCCATAACTTTTGATTGGAAAGAGATATTGGGGTAATTTTTGTACAGTTCAACCTGTTTTTGTGAAGTGATTTTATTGAACTTTTGAACAAAAAAAATTTGAATAAAATATATTAATGGACAGCGGAGATATCTGCATCGAAAGACCAAACTTTGATTTTCATGTCGTTTTTTTCTCATTCTTAGGTAATTTCTCCAATTTTGAATATATGTGAGTGTTTTTGATGTCAAAATAACAAAAAAATTTTAAATTTAAATACACAAAAATCTCCGACACTGAAAAGTTTTATAATAACAAAATTACCGTTAATTGAAAAATTTCAAAGGGGGCGTGGCAAAAACTAAGTATGTAACATTTTAAGTTGGGATGCGCCTAATATGTATACCTAGTATGAGCAAAATCCGTTGAGCTGTTTAGATTTGTATAAAGGCCAAACAAACAAACAAACAAACAGAAAATGAGTTTTATTACTATAGATAGGCAAACATCAAATGTTGTAGTACACTTTTTTGATATTAATTTTAAAATAAGGGCAATGAAATTTATATCATTCGAAAGATACTGCGCCCTATATGTGCAGAACCATTTTAGATTTTAAATTTATGACCTCTGACCCGAAATATTGACGTTGAAAGTTTGTATTATTTTTAATAAGGAATCTCAGGGCTAAGAAGAGGTAGAATAGTGAATGAGTTATCAATCAAATGAAATATCTGGCTGCACAGTATGATTACATTTTAGATTGGTGACCTTCGACCTGAAATATAAGCGCAAAAAGATCATTTATTAAATAAAAGCTAAACTGTAACAGATGGAAGAATATAATGTAAGAGGGAATTTTAGACATTGATAAAGTTTGCAAAAAAATACTTCCGACATTTTGCGCCATATCTTACGGATACCCTACAATAAGCATTTTTTTATACAACAAGAGTGAATATATATTGTGATGGTGAAATTTCTTACAAATAGTAAAGTCTGAAAAATTTCCGTTATTTTGACACAAAAATTATAACGATATCTCGAAAACTATAAATGTTCTCAGTACAACGTATTTTTGTATGAAAAATCGTTGGTTGAGGAATATGCGGTAGATTATTATAACGGTAGAGGAAACCTTTCTTGGTAATATTTTCCACGGATAGCATGTTAAAAAAACAATGCCCTTAAAATGATATTAAAATTATTAAGATATCTCAAACAATTTATATCTTCTCAGTACAATGTCTTTCCTTGAAGCAAGGCCATCGCTTCATAATGAGAAAAAACTATTGAAATTTAAAGTTTTGACTTTGCAAGCAAATATCTCAGGCATTTTTTAATCGATTTTCAACAAATTTTCTTTGTCTGCAAGATCAATTAAATGACTTTGGAGAAATAATAAAATATTAACCGTTATGCCATTAATTGAATGTTTTATATTATTTTACTAAAACCTCTAAAATATTTAGATGTTGCTGAAAAAATAAGACAAACTTTTTTTTTTGTTGTAATTTTTTTTTCTTATTACATTTTCTTTTTTCACACTCTTTCATATGACATATCATTTATTTACAAAAATCGCCTCATTTTCAAACATAATTCAATAAACAGTTTCTATCATCGAAATTCATGAGCACCCCCTATGATTTTTTTGATCAAAATTTAAATTTTCAAAATGTTGTTTTTACATTTTTTACAAAGTTCTACAACTCAAGAAATAATTTCTGTGAAAAAATTTTCAAATATTTCAAACCACTCCAAAGTTACATACACAAATCTATGTTTTAAGCCATTTCGGTAATATGCGTGGGAGAAACAATTCTTCCGTGTTTCTGAACCGATTTTGATAATTTTTTTAAAGAAATTAGAGTAGGACCTGAAATATTAGCGTTTGAAGAATATTTCTTAAGTAAAACCTAAACTATAAAAAATGGAAGAACGTGGTGTAAGAGGAAATTCTCGACATTAATACAATGTGCAAAAAACATTTTTCGCTATCTCTTACGAATACCCTACAATAAGCATTTATGTATGTAACATGTGTAAATATATATTGTGATGGTGAAATTTCTTATAAATAGTATATTCTGAAAAATTTGACATCAAAGTTATGGCGATATCTTGAAAACTATAGCTTTTCTCAGCACAAAGTGTTTTTATATGAAAAGCCCTGGTTGTGAAAAATAACGGTGTACGAAAGTTTATATGGGTAATGTTTTTACAGATATTTTTAAAAAAATTTCGACTATTTTTATATCAAACTATTGCGATAATTTGAAACTTAAGATTTTCTTGGTACAGCACATTTTCTTAAAGCAAGGTCATGCCTCAGAAGTAGAAAAAAACGATAGAAATTTCAGAAGGTTGATCGAATTTCGGCCACAGGCGACACTAGTATACATAAAACTATTTGAAACTTTAAATATAATTTTTTTAAGCACATTGGTGCTCCCTTTTAACAAAAAAATAAAAATTAATTTAAGCATTATAAAATTCTAAAAGAATGAAAATAATCATTCCCAATGTTCGAATTATCACTGACATCAAAATAGTTAGTGATGCGACTTTGTTCTTTATTGCAATTGTAATTTTCAATGCTTGGGGGGGGGGGCTCCCTTTTAAGGTGAAAGTTGTAAAACTGTTACCTCTGCAGGCATTTTGCAATCATGCTTTGAAAGCGCGTTAACAAGCGTGCGGCATAACTAGTTGAGACATACAAGAAAAAATCTTGTTTAGGATTTATTTTTAGTCACACAGTAAAATAACTAATAAAAAAGACTATTTTTACATGAAAGATATATATTTGAAGAAAATACTTTTTTTTCTTATGACAAAGTGTTGGATTAATTAATGGGATACAGCAAATTTTCGAGGGATAAAAAAAAAGTGTTTTGCCGTAATCACTGCTGCTAGTCACTGGATTATTCGATAAAAAAAATTAGAATCAAAAGCTAATGAAATAATGCTACTGATAAAGGAAGGGATTTGAAAAATTTTGATTTAAAAGTTGCTTATTTGACCAAAATTTCACTCATATTTTCAAAAAAAAAAAAATAAATATAATCCTTAAAAAAATCCTACGTTCATCAGGAGGATAGAATAAGTGAGAAAAACTTCAAAGTGATGAGTAAAGCCTTTTTAAAGTTACAGTGGTCTCTGACTTCGAAAACATGGTTTTGAGAAAAACGCGTTTAAAGTTTTGACTACGATGTGCATGCAGATAAAAAAGCTCCATTAACAGTTATTTATTTCCATAAATAATAATCCAATCAGTCTGAATTGGACTGATTTGAAATACTCTACTTTTAGAAAAAAAAAAAAAATTAAATGGGATTCCAAAAGTTCTAACTAATTGTGCCCCTTTAATTGAACTCCAAGTAAACTTACTACACGTACCTACTGTTATAAAAAGCGTACTTTTTCCCGAATCAATACAATTTTACAACACAACTTGTAAATTCATTACTTAAACGAGTGTTTTTAAACGAAACGAAAAGGCTTCAATAATTATATTGTAGGTAAGCTTACTCTAAACACTATTACAGAATGGCTGATTGGGTTGTGTTTGAACTTGGATAAAAATATAATCTTTAAGTATATGTTGTATTACTATTATTATATTATATTTTTTTTTGAGATTTTTTTTCATAAATATCTTCTAAAATCCTTCAAAAATAATGCCTTAAAAGGATTTTTTAAGATTTGAATTATTTTTGGAGTTACAGAGCTATATATGTATATATACACTCGCTCCGAAGTGCAGTAATAAAACTGTAAATGCGTTTTTCTCGAAATCACTTTTTTCAAACTGGGGTGTCATTTTTCTCCGGAACTATGATAATTGGGCTAACTCTACTATCGAGGGAGGGGTGGGGCAAAAACCCCCAAAAACCAGCAAATTTTTTAAATTTATTTTAAAAATCGCTCCATTTTGTCAATTTTTTATATCTTGGAAATATTCTAGTTCAGGACCTGCCTGACGTGATTACCAGCAAAATGCCGCCCGCAGAATTTCGATACGACATCTGGTTATCAAGAAAAAGCATTTGTCTTCTCATTTTTACGTACCCATTTTGATCGCTCTGGAAGGGGGCATAAAAAAACGGAAATAGTTAGAAAATGACGTCTACTTTCACGTACACAAAACACAAAATTGATGAATTAAAAAACGACTGAGCTACAGCAGTTTTAAAAAACTTTTTTTGTGGGCTTGAACCGCAAGGTATACCTTAAAATCAAACAGAAATTCTGTAATGCCACCGAAAAACGCAAAAATCTGTCTTTTGTGCCACCGAAATGCCACCGAAAAACGCAAAAATCATAAAATATTTTGTGAAAATAATATGTGGCGTCATTTACTTTCTTTATGTTCGCTGTTCTTGCGATTTCGTAATCAATTACTTCCTGAATATAATGTAGCTGCATGTTTACAATTCTTTCACGTAAATGGACACATGACGTAACAAGTTATTTTAAAAAAAAAGTAGATGCGAGGCCTCTAAAGCTTGTTTATAGTTCTCAATTACTTTTATTCAGACATGGCCGCTAAAACACTGATGACATCTACCGTACACAGTAAGCAATGATGGGAATAGGTATGGTTAAGAAAATAGAGAACAGAAATTGACGCAAACACTAGGAGAGCACAAAATAAATTGAACTAAAATCATCTCTTCGCGAAAAACACAACGAAAACGAAAGAGAACATATCGAAAAGAAGGTAACAAAAGCAAATGATGCCACCAATTCTTCGGTGTAGGCTGTAGTTCTGGTCGAGTACGACACGAAACGGCGCATAAAAGTTGTCTAACATATTCAAAATTTTGACTTACCTTTAAAAAAACAGTTTTGCCTACATTCACCCACTTTTAATCTATTCATCTATTTGAAAATTGAAGAAATTGAAAAAATACACTTTTGGATAAAGTTCCATAATTTTGTCAACTGCTGGTCGATTTTGAATAAGAAACACTCAATTTACTCGTAAAAGACCCTTGTTTTAATATTTTATATTCAATTTTATATTCCATTCCTATGCTTTTTGAAGAAACTGTGTCGAAAAACCATCGGCAAAGGTAAATAAGTTGGAACAAATTGAAAAAAACTTAACATTTACTTGATAAATACACGTAGAAGCTATACAAATTCCACAAAATATTATATATCGTTTGAAAGATCTGTATTTTACCAAACTTAAACTATCAAAAAATCTGGAATTGGCTTAAAACTGATTGAGTAACTGGCTAATAAGCGCTTGAAGAAGCGCAAAACCCGGTTTTGGACGGTATGTCAAAATTTTGAGGGTGTTATACAACTTTTATGCGCCTTTTCGTGTTGTAATCAACCAGAACTACACTACTACTACACTAGGTCATTTTAAATGTGCATGCAGTTTAGTTTATTTTTTCGTACCGTGCTGTTTTCACAATCATTTTTACAATTTAATGAACGAATTAACTATCTTTTATCGAGCATTTCAGAATTTATGTTTAATAACACTTAGTTATTTTTTGTTTTGGTTTCAGCATAAAGATTACTAATTTTCACAAACAACTTCACCGCAAAAATCCCTGCTAGAAAACACGATGTTTCTACACAGACGAATAAAGTCAAACTGTTGTTGAACAATGAAAAGAAAACAATTTGACCACAAACAAGATATTGTCACACCCCGCTTACAGTTGTGCATTACAATGTTATCACCGATAAATTTTTATAAGCGGGCTATCACGCAACAGATAGGAGAGAATACAAAAAAATTTAAAGAAACTCCCTCCTGTAGGCCTAACCAAAATAGACGAGTCGCTAGGTAACGAGTGCAGACGAAAATGTTCGCTTAAATGCAATTCAATGGCCGCATTCAGCGCAGACAACTGTTGTGAACTGTAATGGTAGCGCTACCTTAGTTCACGATGTTTTTCTCTGAAAGTGTTGCTACTCTACACGTCAGAAGTTAGATTCAATTTAATTTTTATGTAAATTTAATTCAATTGCAAAGGTTTCTCACTTAAATTTGCTGAGTTCTTTCTGCGTTTATTAATTTTACAGCGTCAGTAACAGCATCTGACAGTTAAGCAACCAGTTGTGTTCATGTAGCATAGAATTTGTTCGCTCGATTAAAAGGCGTTCGCTACTTTATCAGTTTTAGTTAGCGCTACCAAATTTGTACCATTCAGCGAATTTTTACACAACAGTTGCCAATTGTTGTCTGCGCTGAATGCGGCCAATGTTGTTGTTCAAAATATTCGAAACGAGATGCTGAATCAGCTGCTCAATTAGCAATCGAATGTTATTTATTTTTTTAATTTGTGCATTGTTGAATTTTTAATAAACATATGTAAAAGATGAGTGAAATAGAAACAAATCGATGAAAGTAAAATAAAAACGCACTCTGCACAGCTGTTGTTGACGAGTTGCTACGCTAGCAGTTGGGTTCTTACGGAATAATTAATAAAGGCCTAACCAAAACAGACAAGTCGCTACGTAACGAGTGAAGACGTAAATGTTCGCTTTAATGCTATTCAATGTTTCTGACCAAAATAGACACACGTCAACTCATCGAAACAGAACGAAACAGTTTGACAAAACGTTTTGTTCCGTAAGAACCGAACTTTTAGCGTCTCAACTCGTCAACAACAGCTGTTCAAAGTGTGCGACATTTTTTTCACTCATAGTTCACAAAATTTTTATTTAATAATTAACAAAGTTGTAATTGCACTTTAATTTATAACTAAAAGACACTCTGTTCGCAATTGATCAGCTGTTTCAGACGAGTTGATCAAATCGTTTCATTTTGGGTTAAATGCAGGGACCGAAAATAACGATTATTTCTAAAATTTTAGAACACAAGATCATATATAAAAAAGTTGTTGTATGATTCGTCTGATCAAAGTATAGCAATGTGGATATTCCATTTTTTACATAATTTTTTTTCATGATTTTTAAGATAAAAATCACCTTAACCAATTATTATTTGATTGATATTTTTTCGATCAGAAATAAAAGTTCTTGGTCGTTATTTTTTTCAATCAGAAATAAAAGTTATTTCGTGGTCATTATTTTTTCAATCAGAAATAAAAATTACTTCGTAGTCTTTATTTTTTTCAATCAGAAATAAAAATTATTTTGTGGTCGTTATTTTTTTGATCAGAAATAAAAGTTATTTTTGACCGTTATTTTTTTCGATCAGAAATAAAAGTTTTTTTTTAATCGATTTTTTCGAGAATAATTTTAATTAAATCTGGAATAATGTTGTATATTCATAATTATTTTGCTGAAAAATCTTTTTTAGTTTTTTGTACACAAACTATAATATGAAACATTTAGATATATGCGTTATGTTATAGATTTTTTCCTTAAAAAAAATACAACTTTTTATAAGTTTTTTATATTATTGAACTAGAAAATATGTAATTCAGGACCGAAAAAACAGAAAACTAAAACAATCAAATTAAATTTTGTTTACGAGTATTTATTATACTTATGAAATTCAAAATTTCGTTCAAATTTTTTAACTTTTGTCACCATTTTACAACTTTAAGTACCATTCATCCTTTTTGTTGCCACTTTTTTTAATATTCAAATTAAGATTAGCTTTCAGCACTTTCACAGTATTAAATTTAAACATATTTTTTATAATTGAAATTATTTGAGTCAAAAAATAGTTTTCTTCTTCTGTTCGAAAAAATCGATAACAAAATAAGTTTTATTTTTGATCGAAAAAAATAACGGTCAAAAAATAACTTTTATTACTGATCGAAAAAATAACGACCACGAAATAACTGTTATTTCTGATCGAAAAAATATAGACCACAAAATAACTTTTATTTCTGATTGAAAAAATAAAAAGCACGAAATAACTTTTATCTCTGATTGAAAAAAATAACGACCACGAAATAGCTCTTATTTCTGATTGAAAAAAATAACGATCACGAAGTAACTTTTATTTCTGATTGAGAAAATTATGACCAAGAAATAACTTTTATTTCTTATTGAAATTGACAAATTGATGAAAATAAAATAAAAACGCACTCTGCACAGCTGTGCTGACGAGTTGCTACGCTAGCAGTTCGGTTCTTACGGAATAATACGTCTTGTCAAACTGTTTCGTTTAGTTTCGTTCAGTTACGTTTGCTCATTTTGGGTAACAACATTAATATGCATTTAACCGAACCATGATTCAATTATATATAAGGTTGAGTAAGCTGAGCGCACATATCTGTTGGCGAATGTCAAAAACAGCTGTTCAGTGTTGTTATCTTTTACTTTGACATTCGCCGATCCAAATTCCATTCATCCAGCGTTTTTGTTTAAAATGGTCACTGGGCACTTTAAAAAAGGAAACGTTTTCCTTGTTCCAATAGTTTTGGCGAATCGCGTACTTTTTCAACATTTTGATGTTGTAACAAAAACTCAAACTCCAAGAAAATTGTTTAAAAAATTTTTAAACACAAATTTGATATTAAAATTCAATAGTTTGACTTCTAGTCAGAAATTTTAATTTGATTGTTTACTTGTCTTTTTTGTTTTACTTTGACATTTTGCGATCCAAGTTTTGTTGTTGTATGAGAACAATTTCATGGTTACTTAACCTTATATATAATTGAATCATGAACCGAACACTTACGTTTTTACTCGTTACGGAGCAAAACGTCTATTTTGGTTGGGCCTTTTGGCGTAGAGAGGATTTTCGTTCAATTTTTTATTTTGTTCTCTCCAATTGTGTGCGTCATTTTTTTGTTGTCTCCTATCTTGTGCATACCTACTCCCGTTTCTCGCTTACTGTGTAAGGTACATGTCATCACTGTTTTAGCGGCCATGTCCGAGCAAATGTAATTGAGAATTGAAAACAGACTTTCGAATCTCTCAGCTACATTATATTTAAGAAATAACTGATTGTGTCATGTGTCCATTTACTACTGAGTAGTATATTGTGCCAAATAAAAAAAACCTCAAGTGTATATAAAATATAATTTTCTCTTATACTATAACTTCATTAAATTAAATATGCAAACTTTTCTGTTTTATTTTTCTGCTATTTAGCTGGTGGACAAAGCGGACAAGTTAGTGCCGTACTTTGTACAGGACGTCATGGGTCATCTAAAGGGCATGCCGGGTGTCTTTATATCCTGTGTCTTCAGCGCGGCTTTAAGCTCCATGTCGGCCATTCTTAATTCGCTGGCCGGTGTTATATATTTTGATTATATCAAGCCTTTTGTGAAGCACACCGAAGCCAAAGCCAATGCAATAATGAAATTTTTTGTCATCGCAATGGGCGTTTACTGCGTACTAGGAGGTTTCTTGGTGCAAAAATTTGACTCCATCTTGCAATTGATGATCACTATTTCTGGCATAAATACGGGTGCAGTGGTGGGCGTATTCCTATTGGGCATGTTTATTCCACGTGTGAACGGTAAGGTATGTTGTTGAAAAACTAAGTTTTATTCCCTAGCTTACAATGGCAATTTGATAGTCAGTGACTTTTTAAAATGTCTTCTTTTAGATCGACACATTTAGTCAGGCGTCTTTTTTTAAATTTTTTTATTCTTTCCAAAAAATAGGTTTTACCAAGGTTCTCAAAATAGGCGTTTGTTTCTGTGATGACCCCTGAAGTCGATTCAAATTTCATACCACCGAGCAATTTTAGGTTTGGAAATAGGAAATAGTCGCAGGGGCTGAATCTGGAAAGTATGATGGATTAGCTAGCAGTTTGATGGATTAGCTACCTAATGCGGTCGTTTTTGCTCCAAATCAATGTTAAATTGGTCCAACAGCTGTATATAATAATATTCGCCGGTGATTGTTCTCCCCTTTTCAAGGGATTCGATGTGAATTACTTCGCGTGCATCCCAAAAAACTGATGCCATGACCTTGTTGGCCGACAGACCCACCTTGGCCTGCCTTGGTGCACATTCACCCAGAAAAGTCCACTGGCTTTAACTATTCCTTGGTTTCTGTAGTGGAATTCCCAAACGAGTTTACGACGATTTTCGATATCGTCAGTTAGCGAAAACTGTCATTTTCTATGAACTTGGCACGCACAATGACCGATAACGATAACGACAACGACTATTATCGTTAAATTTTTGGGAATTCCACTACTGGTGTGTTGTGATGTACGCATGTTTCGGCTGAATATCGCCAAACACTCCTTTAAAGGGGGCACCCATCGCGCGGATATCTTTTTCATGTCCAAATATTCATGCACTTGAATTCTCCTTTTGTCTCATATCATTCCATTAATTTTATCGACGATTTCTGGCGTGACGACCTCTTTTAGGCGACTTGAACGCTTAGCGTCACTTGTGCGTAAACCAGTGTCGAGTTATCCTTGAGGTAAATGAGGCAAATTTTTATTATTATCTAATCAGTTACATGTTTACTTTGCGACATTTCAATAAAACAAGCTCTTCAATGATTTCATCGAGATCCAAACTTTCTAAAACTTCATTTTCGATTAAAATCGCGAAAGCGGTGAGCTTCGTCTCATGCAATTGGCTTCGCAATGAATTTTTGATTAGCTTCAATTTTGCAAAGGATCTCTCATCTGGAACATTCGTAGAAAACATGGACAAATATATGAGCAAAACAATATCATTGTTCGAAAAATAAGGCTGCAATTCGTCTTCGTAGATTGACAAAAATATGGATGTGTGAGACTCGGGGATTTTGTCCTAAAAAATAAAATGTTGTTTTGTAAATTCGCACTCGGAGAAAACCTCATCACCATTAACATCATTCACGTAAAATGATGCGATATTTTTGCAGGCTAATGAGATTTTGTTTGTGCTCAATTTGTTGAGCTTCGTTAGAAAATTAAAATTTGAAGCCAAACTCACGTAGCAATCCATTCTTTTCCTCAAATATGTAAGTAAGGAGTGCTTTATATGAGTGAAATGGAACTGATACAGCTATTCAGGGGGTTGAAACCCCCTCCCCCTTAGCAATTAAACATTTTTTTTGTATAATAAAATAAAAGCACGTAAACTTAATTTTAGTTTGTATACGTATTCTATAGAATTTAGTGGCATATTCAGTTTTTCCAAATCAGATCAAATTCTCGAGATATTCAGATTTTTGTTATTTGACCTTCATTTAAAAATTTTTTTATAGTTGGGCAATTCACAGTTTATTGTAATGTTTAAATATACTAATATTTTAATGTACTAATTTTTGACGACTGTGAGTACAACTTAAGTGAAAAGACTTTATTTGTAGTTTCAAAACAGCGCTCGAATCTTCAATATGCAGATCAAATGTTTTGGATTCTATTAAAAGTTGAACAATTCAATTTAATATTCCAGCCAACTCTTTTTTGATTCACGTAAAACAACTGTTTACAAAATAACACAATAAAACTCTACAAAAGTATCCCTTAGGATACAAATACAAAAGTGGCAACATTTAACACACCGGATTAACTTGTGTTTACATGAAAAACAAAAAATTAACAGGCAAAATAGTACATCTCCGAATTAGCACATTAAACAATAATTAGCATGAACTGTGAATTGTCCAAGTATTTGAACAATTAATTTTTATTGTAATTTCGAAAATACAGGGTTGCCAATATTCGAAGCGCCCATTTTATTTTTAAATAAATCAAAGAAACCACAATTTTTTGTCTGTTCGTCATGAATATCATTTAATTGGGTTCAAGTAGATTTGCTTACATTATTTCTTGAATATGATATCTCGTAAATGGTCGCCATTGGCCTCCACGACATATTGTACCCGTTTTGCAGCATTTTCCATGGTTGTCTTCAACATTTCGATGGGAATGGCGGTTATTTCTTGACGGATGTTGGTTTTCAGCTCTTCTAGGGTCTTTGGCTTGTTGACGTAAGCCTTTGATTTCAAATAACCCCACAAAAAGAAGTCTGGAGGCGTTAAATCTGGTGATCTTGGCGGCCAATCGAAATCACCATTTTTTGACATCAAACGGCCAGGGAACAATTGCTTCAAAAAATCGATTGTAGTGCGGCTTGTGTGTGGTGGCGCGCCGTCTTGTTGAAACCAGTAGTGCCTGATACGCTTTCGACGAACGATTGGCATGAAAAAATTGTTTATCATATCGCGATAACGCTCCTGATTGACAATAACTCTGTGGCCATTATCATCTTCGAAAAAGAACGGCCCAATGAGCATTTTAGCACAAACGCCGCACCAAACTGTGACTTTTGCATCGTGAAGAGGTACCTCTTGAATCTCTTGTGGATTTTCAGTGGCATAAATACGGCAATTTTGTTTGTTTACCGTTCCGTTCAACTGAAAATGAGCTTCATCGCTCATAATAATTTTATGCCAAAATTGCTCGTCTTCTTCAGCCATTTCGATGATTCTTTGGGCCCATTCCAATCGACGTGGCTTATCGGTAGGCAACAATTTGTTTACCAATTGAATTTTGTACAGAAACAAATTCAAATCAACACGTAAAATGCGTTGTAAAGTGGATCGGGGAATGCCGAGCTGCTGAGAACGGCGATTTTGGGATGTTGTTGGTGACTGCTCAATACTGGCTCGTACGGCTGCAATATTCTCATCCGATCGCCTTGGTCGCTTTTTATTTGGCCTCTTTGGGTTACCAAGAGTATTACCAGTTGTAAATCTTTCATACAAACGATAAATTGTTTTCTTGGAAGGCGCACTTTTCACTTTATTTATTTTTTTGAAAGCACGTTGAGTTTTCACTATTGACTTGTTTTGTTGAATGTAAATTTTTTTTTTTTTTTATATTTAAAGTTACTCCGAAAGCTAGGCTTCCCTAGCTCAAGAAGAATCCTCACTGAAGAGGAAATTATTTGGCCAAATCTTAGATTTAAAACGCCATCACAAATTACGAATCTTTTTGATTCTATTGAAAACTGTACTTTAATTGTGTCAGTCGCATCAGCGGATGGACCACAAACACAATTACCGTTGGCTAGTCGCGCTTCACGACCTCGGCGATGAAACGACGCGAGTCGAATGCGAATGTAAATTTTAACAATTTTAGAGCGTTCGCGTGGCGTGTACTGTTCCATTGTAAACATTTGCTTGGAATGACGCTTCAAACGCGGTATGTCATTAGTCGATTTGGCATCACTGCGGAAAGTTACAGTGTTGCCAGATGGGCGCTTCGAATATTGACAACCCTGTACCTCCAACGCAAGAACAACATAAAGAAGATCACGCCTTAAGTGCGCAGAAATGGCAATGTACTGCGCAGGTCCATGGCAGAGTAACCAGGTAGATGCACTAGAAATACGCTCTCTCCGGCAACAAAACAATAACAAAGGCGTAATTATAACGTCAAAATGAGCTGATTTGAAAATATTATCAATTTTTACTTACTTATTTATTCAGTTTTGACAATGGATTTTCTGAACTGCCTATAACTCCAAATGAGCTGATTTGAAAATATTATCAATTTTTACTTACTTATTTATTCAGTTTTGACAATGGATTTTCTGAACTGCCTATAACTTCCTCCCATCGCGATAATCCGAAGACAGATCATCAATTGTTAGCTCCCGTTCCAGCACAATAAAATTAACAAACAATCGTCGATTTCATTAAATAAATTTTGTTTTCCAGCAGCAATTTCATTTGACAAAATATATTTTGACAGTTTAATCTGCCGCACATAGCTACACAAACAAATTGGTTACTACACAATCGATATAAGTAGTCGAGTGAAAATTATATTAAAAGTAAACTTCCTTCGCTTCATTTAAGGCCAAACTACAATTAATTATGTATTATATCTTAAAACACGGCTCATTTTATGAAATTTTTAGGATTTTTGTTTAGTTTTTTTACATGTTCTACATAAAATCTGGGTACTCAATCGATTTATACTGTTACAAGTAAATTATACATCCCTATGGCTGAACGAATAAACATAAATTGTCAATAGTGACATTATAGCTACGCCAATGTTTTGCTCTCTCGTTTTTTGCTCTCCGAATTGCATCTACCTGGTTATTATGCCATGCGCAGGTCTACGTCATAAGTGAAAATACATCCAAACAAAAATATCACATAAACAACAAACGAAACTAAGCAAATGAATTTGATTGGCTGATTGGGAAACAAACGAAATACACACAAAGAAACAGTCAAACTGCTCTCAAAATAAATCAGCAACATAGCTATTTTCTGTGAAGGGGTCAACACGGAAGTCAACACCCCAATGAGATATAAAATTTTTATCAAAGATAGTAATGAAAAATAATAATATTTTTTCTGTACAAGCGTTGTTTTTTTGATTTAAAATTATTTCTTTTACAAAACCAAGATTTTGTAAGAAAATGAGGAGATTTTTAAATCGAATACCCCTATTAAAAATTTTTTACTACGTTTTTTTTCAGTCAGTTTGACTCTTTTTTCTCTTGCACTTCTGACGTTACATGCACGTGCTCTCAAAGAGAGCGGACATGCGCAAGGCGGAATCTTGAATATATAACTCTTGCCTCCAACGTGGAAATCAAGTTAGTTAGTTTGTGTAAAATAGGGGTATTCACACTGACTTGTTTGGGTAGATTGTTTTCTTGCCAAATTGAGTACTTTTTCCATGTGTTACCACCTTTTGCAAAAATAGGCAATAATTGACCTAAGGGCAATAAATTTGCAATATTTGCTGTCAAGGCTAATATCTCGAATAATACACAAAAAATTGCCACACCCCCTATTTCCACCCACAAGTTAATAAAAACGCTATATTTCAGACGAATTCGGTTGTATTGAACTAAAATTTGGTAATTTAGTTCGTATGGCTACTATCGACAATTCAACAAAAAAATGGGCGTGGTCGAACCATAGCTACGCCTACTTTTCAGAAATTATTATTCCTGAGTTATGCATGTTTTTGTAATGAAACTTGGTTTATATTTGCTATGAGACCAAGTGGTGGACACTAGATATATAAATTTTGCCACGCCTTCTTTTACCGCCTTTTTATTTATATACATAAAATCGTTCGTGCGGTGTCTCTTAAGATCTCAGGAACGGTAACAACTAAGGCAACCAAGTTAATAAAAAAGCCACACCCCCTTTTACCGCCCACAAATCAATAGAAATGCTGTATTTCAGACGGTTTTGAGCGTATTAGACTAAAATTTGGTAATTTAGTTTGTGTGGTTATTGTTTGAAACTGAACTGAAAAATGGGTGTCCACGCCCTCTTTTAGAGCCCACAAATCAATAAAAAATTTTTATTTAAGACGATTTTGGTCGTATAAGACTTAAATTTGGTAATTTAGTTTGTATGGTTACATTCGGTAACAGTAGTAAAAATGGGCGTGGTTGCTCTATAGCAACGCCCACTTTTTCATAAATCATTAAAATTTACTACTGGGCTGATTGCGCTGAAATTTTGGCAATCGATATGTTTCGCCTACGAGATGGTTTAGGGGGTTTTGCCAAACCCCCTTTTACCGCTTGCAAATCAATAAAATGCTATATTTTAGACGGTTTTGGTCGAATTAGACTAAAATTTGGTAAATTAGTGCATATAGTTACTTGCGGACACTGAACTAAAAATGGGCGTAGTCGCACTACAGTTATGCCTGTTCAGATATACAAAAACTTAAAATTATTTTTTCCGATTGGCATGAAAATTCTTATATGGCAGTAAGCCGGTCTGTGACAGGACGTTTTCCCCTGGATTACTAGTAAATGATAAGATGCTGCGAAGTTCAAGTTAAAAATTACTCGTATATAAAATAACTTTTTTTACGCCGAATTAATGGCCTACATTTGCAGCTGTTACTCATCTCTCATCAGCTACATAAAGGCCTGACTATAATAGCCACATGCTGGCAGACGGATCTGTCAACATAAAAGCGAGCCCATAAAAATATATGAGCATATCCATAATTGGAATTGCCACAGTTTCGTTAAGTTTCGGTGACTTTCATTGGCTTTTTGTAGAGCGATTCAAATCGCACACAGCATAGGCAAATGTCAAACAATTATTTATTTGAATATATTGAAAGCCAAACAGCAAAGAGTAAGCTTGTTTATTTTAGTTTTTAATAAATGTTATTATTTTGCATATTTATTTAGAAAAAATCTCACAAATATACACAAGTAAATACAAACTATTTTGTGGCACTTCTCAAAGTCAGTATATGGCAATAATGGGCATTTTTGATTTTGAGAACGTTTTATTTAGTTAGCATTAGCGTATGCCAGCATGTGGCTATTATAGTCAGGCCTTAAGCCGGGGAGATCAAACAAACATGCAACACTGCCCAAAACTATTCTACAAAGTACTCAATTGCAGTTTAGGGTGCTCGCAGTAACCAAAAGTTTTCAATCTATCCAACTACCCAAGTCAGTGTGAATACCCCTTATGATTTTTCAAAGGTTAAGCAATTTTGCATTTCTCCCCATTTTGACCAAATTTGAATGTTAAACGTAAAATCCTTAAAAAAATCTTAAATTTTTTTTACTCAAATTACTATTTTTATAAGTAGATTAAATTCTGAAAGTTTAAGCAAAATCGATGGTGCTCAAAATTTTTGTTCTCCAAAACTAAGGAAAATATAACTAAAAATGGGTCTAAAAGTGACTAAATTTCAATCGCAAATATCTCGAGATTTTGATCTGATTGGGAAAAACTGAGTGTGCCACTAAATTATACGACCAAAAAATAAGTTTATGTGTCTCGGCATTTTCGTGTGTCTTTTTGACGTCCCTACACTGTTATTAAATGAACGTTAAAGTGAATTTCATTGGTACATTTGTCCGTTTCACGATTTCTTAAGCTGTGTGTGACTATCGCCAAGTAGTTTTAAAAAACGTTCTCTTCAAATTCTAGCTGTGACACTTTGCTAAAATATTATTTCAGATCATTTCACTTTTTCTAATTAACATTAATATTTTTACAAAAATCTCGATTTTTAGAGGTTATTTCAAACCATTGCAGCTCAAGGATGGCTATCGCTAGAGTCGAAATATTTGGGGAATCATCATAACATAAGCAATTATTTTGAGGTACTGCCCCGAACAACTTCTTTTTGTGAGGCGCCTTAATGTATATACAGTGATGTGCAAAGAAATAGAGACACCTGTATTTTTATACTCAAAGCTGCATGAATTATATACAAGGTGCCCCAGATATAGCATTAACTCCTTCGGGTAATGATTCTCCTTGATTAGGTGAGTGAGGAAATGCAAAGATAAGGGTGACCCCCTCCCCCCTTTGGGAGATAGAGAGGAAAAACTTAAAAATAGGTGTCGTTACATTTTACTCCACATTTAATGTATCTCTTAGCCGATTTCCAAAATTTACAACTTGTTGAGAAGAAAATCAAATTGACATTAAGATTTTTATAAAACATTTTTGCATAAAATCACAATTTAGAAAGTAACGAGCAACTAAATTCTAAACAAATTTTGAATTAAACTTTGATAATAAGTATCTCGAATTTTAAATACATTTTTTGACAATTTTTGTGAGGTAATTTCTTTTTATGATAAAATTTTCTACTGACTTGGTTTTTGATCCTGACATAGAACTTGAGTACTCGATGCAAACATATCTACTTTTTCATTTTAAATTACCACATGTAAAACAGTTAGATTTTAGTGTGGTACGATTAGAAAATGGCTTTTGTAGCATTGGTTTCATGGTCATGTAGTCTCTTTTTCAAGATGCTCTTGGCTTTCGAGATCGGTTAAGAGTTACACTTAATATGGAGTAAAATTTAAAGACACCTATTTTTAAGTTTTTCTCTCTAGCTCCTAAAGACGGAAGGGGGTCATCATCATCCTTGCATTTTCTTACTCCCCTAATTGAGGAGAATCACCATCTGAGGGTATTAATGCTATATCTGGGGCACCTTGTATATAATTCATGTAGCTTACTTACTTACTTAGTTGGCGCTACAACCGTATGTCGGTCTTGGCCTCATCTAAGAATTTTCACCAGCCATTTTCGTATTTCGCTTGCTGGCGCCAGTTGGAAATTCCAAGCTTCGTCAGGTTGTCCTCTACTTGGTCTTTCCAACGAAGATGCGGTCGTCCTCTTTTGCGTTGATCGCCGTTGGGTACCGAATCAAACGTTTTCTTCACTGGAGCATCGTCTTTCATGCACTGAACATGACCAAGCCAGCGAAGCCGCTCGATTTTAATGCGCTTGACTATGTCGATGTCAGCGTACAGCTCATACAGTTCATTCATACAGTTCATACACTCGCCATTGACGCAGATTGGTCCGTAGATCTTACGAAGAATCTTTCTCTCGAATGCTCCTAAAGTCTTTTCATCTGAACTGCTCAGCGTCCAGGTTTGTGATGCATAAAGTAGGACGGGCATGATGAGCGATTTAGAGCGTGATTTTCGTTCGTCGAGAGAGGGCTCTGCTTCTCAATTGCCTACTGAGCCCAAAGTAACACCTGTTGGCAAGAGTTATTCTTCGTTTGATCTCAATGCTGATGTCGTTGGTTGAGTTTATGCTGGATCCCAGATAAACGAAGTCCTTCACAACCTCGAAGGAGGTATTGTCAACTGTAACGTGGGTTCCAAGACGCTGGGACTGTTTGTTTGTTGACACCAAGTATTTCGTCTTATCTGCATTCACTGCCAGACCCATTCGACTTGACTCTCTTTCTAATCTGGAAAATACTGCACTGACTTCGCGCGTGTTATGGCCAATGATATCGATGTCATCAGCATACGCAAGCAGCATAACACTCTTGTAGAATATTGTGCCATTACGTCTCAGATCAGCAGCTCGGATGATCTTTTCCATCTTTAGGTTGAAAAAGTCGCACGATAAGGAATCACCTTGTCTGAAACCTCGTTTGGTAATAAATGGTGGGGAGAGGTCCTTCCCGATTTTAGCTGCGCTGCTGGTGTTGCTCAGTGTCATCCTGCAAAGTCTTATTAGTTTTGCAGGAATACCAAATTCAGACATGGTGGAGTACAGGTGCTTCCTTATTGGGCTGTCGAAGGCGGTTTTGTAGTCGACAAAAAGTTGGTGGGTGTCGACTTGTTTTTCTTGAGTCTTCTCCAAGATTTGTCGTAGCGTGAAAATCTGGTCGATGGTGGACTTTCCAGGTCTGAAGCCGCACTGATAATGTCCGATCAGTTCGTTTACAATGGGCTTCAATCTTTCACATAAAACGCTCGACAGGTCAGGACCTTATATGCGATATTAAGAAGGCTTATCCCACGGTAATTGGCACAGATAGTGGGATCGCCTTTCTTGTGAATTGAGCAGAGCACACTGAGATTCCAATCGTCGTTGGAATTAATGTAGCTTTAGGAATAAAAATACAGGTGTCCCTATTTCTTTGCACATCACTGTATATGTTTTCTTTTTAAAATGCCTGTTTTCGTTATATTACTTAAATAAATACTTTTCGTCCTGCTCCAAATGAAGCGATTGAATTGATTTTTATATTTTTTGCTTCAGCAACTCCCCCCGTCCCCCCATCAGCCATCAGAATCCACAGCTTTGTAAACAGTTCACATTAGTTCAAATAGAAATTGAGTAGGAAAACTAACCCTGAGGACCATTGTGATACCATTTATCGGCCTCATTGGCAATGGACCTCAAAGGTTTCATTGAAATGAAATCGGAACATGTGATAGCTTATCGATTTGGAACGAACGAATCGAACAGAAATCGATTCAGATACGTACAGAAACATTGCAGGTGAGAGTGGCATCAGAGTGACGTCCAACTGGTAATATGAGTAACTACGATCGCTACGAGTTACAGGAACGAGCTACAGGTGGCGTAGTAGCATAAAATATTTTCGCTATATAAACTGTGGCAGCTCAAGGAACATGTTTTGAGAGCGCATACCATTCAGCCCGAAAGTTGTGGAACGGTTCCTTCCGCTGAATGCATTCAATAAAAATGTAATATGAAAGCAAAAATTCGCAAAAATACCAAAATGGCTGAGTTTGACAGTTATGGTCACTAAGAAAGAGAACAACACATTCAGTCCTAGCAGTACCTTGCCTACACTCAAAGAAATATTCTTGGTAAAATTGATACATAACTTTTAATCCCTAACAAAACCTAATTATCCAATAAATTCAATTTGATCAATAATGCATTATTTTTTCGTCAATTGAAAAGAAAATGTATCCATTTGATTAAAAACAGCAACAAATTCAATGCGTTGTTTTGAAGAAATTGTTCTACTAACTTGAAATATAAGTTTGTTAACTTGATTTAAGCTTTTTAACGCTGTCAGACTCTTCAATCAATTGGAATAAAATTTCATCATTTTAATAAATTATTTTAACAACCTAAAGTAGTTGGCTTGATAAATAGATTTGTTATACTGAAGAAATAATTAATGTCATTGATAATCGATTGAGTCAAGTGGACAAATTTTCCATTTCATAATGATAAAATGGATTATCAATTTCAAAAAATCTTTAATCATGACAACAGAAAGAAATGCTTGGTATTTCGGTGGCGTCATTTGCCTTTTTTAATCAAGTACAAAATAAAGTTTAGGAGATAAAATGCGGGAAAGCTTAAAAGTCTAGTGCAATTTTTTAAGTGTGTGAAAGCTAATTACCTTTTTATATTATTTTACCAACCCTAAATGTGATCTTGTGAAATAAATTTTTCATAATTTCAAGTGAACCAATTTTGCCATAATGTACTGCCGGCGACTACAAATTTAGTTCTTTTCCTATGAATTCGGCAGGAGTTTTGGTTATTTATTTATTTTTATTACATTATTATTTATTTTCATTATTTGTGCACTAATTAGATTATCCGTGCTATTCGTTATTAGTGCTATTCACACTAAAACAATTCACAATGTAAACAGCAATGTTAACAATACTGTGATTTATAATAATAAGGCTATTCACAGTTTGAATACGCTGGTCTGCTATTTGTACGATTTGCTATTTGTACGCCAATTTACGAAAGCGTATTTTGCTTTGTTGTTGTTTTGCATACAAACGCAAATACGCAGGCACGCGTAAATAAAAGTAGCCCTTGGACGTGTTTTTTGTACCTCGTATTTTTATGCTCTGTCTACAGCCGCATAATCACATACATCACAGGGTTGTATAATTTTTTAATACAACAGTCACATGGCGAGGTGCTCACAGTTTGAACAATAACAAATGCTATAAATACGATTAGTTAAAAGTACGCTTAAACTGTAAATAGCCTTAATGTAAACAGTGCTAATAACGAATAGCATGGATAATATCAACCTTTGTGAATTCCATAATTATATTTATAGGTAATGTGCTTATTATATATAAAATGTAATACGTTTAATAAATATAAAATGTAATAAAATCTTTTATCAGAACAAAAAAAAACATTTTAGTATTATTGATGAAAAAATATGTTTTCAACAGAAAAGCCATTTTCAATTCAACAAACCATTTCTTGATGTTGAAATATTCTGTATTTATATTGACATATTAGCTGCGTTCCATTCGCTTCAACATAATCCAGATTATTTTTTTTACATGCAAAGCAAAAAAAAAAATAATAATCCTATAACAAATAGGATCATTTTTGCTATCCATATAAAATTGTGATATAGCCTTTAAAAAATTTGAAACACAGGTGCCGCACCTGTATATTTGTATGACCTGACATTTCATTTTTTTAATTACTTGTTTGTTTGTTTGTTTGTTTGACTAATGACCATAAGGTAGCCATGACAGCTACCTATTTTCTCACGAGCTGCGACCATCGAATGTTAAACAAAAGAAAACAAAACAGACCGCGTGTGTCACACACATTAGACGCATTCAGCGGAGCCAACAATTGCACTTAAATTATTTATATAATTGCATAATATTAATAATTAAATTAAATAATTTATAATTTTTCTGACGTTTAGAGTAAAACACATTCAGAGAAAAACATCGTTCACTAAGGTATCGCTACCATTTTTTTACACAACAGTTTTGAACGACATACATTCTCATGACACCTAATAGTTATTGTATCATGATTGCTTGTTTGAATTTAATTTTAACTGCAACGGTAGTGCCTGCTACGAGTCGTTTTTCTTGCCGAAAGGAACGCAGCTATTGTTTTATCAAATCAACAATTAAAACATGATATTCCTGATAAAGGCTTATATCAAATTGAAGCATGCATTTATCAAATCAACAAAATAAAATTTTGTCAATACGATTTTAACTTATTACCAATATCCAATTGGCAAAAGCTTTTGTTGACTGTATATTGACAAAATATGTATCAACTAAACCTAGGAATTAGTCAATATGAAAAAATATTTCTTTGAGTGTAGTTCTACTATGGCAATGCGTCTTGGGGTTAAATTCCAACGAAAAGTTGATCTGACAAAAAATTACTACGTATTTTTCATGAAATCAAATACGAAACAGCTTTTTTGTTCTCCGAAACCGCAGCTACTCCGATTAGATTAAGAGAAGGTGATGTACAGGGAACAAATATTGCAAATCGATTTAAATCGTGAATTCTCTGCTGGAGTCCAGAATGTTTTCCAGCCATACTGTTTGTCATGATACAATTATTTTACAAGGTAGCCGTGAAAGCTTTTTGTTGATTGGTAGTTGTCAAAAACAGCTAAAGAATGTTGTAGTTTGCTGCTGTTGACTAGCTTTGTGCTTATTTTTAACTTACCTTTGATTCATTAAATTTATTCGCGAAGTTGATTGAAATGTTTTTAGTTTGTTGCGGTTGACTAGCTATGCTTAATTCGTCGCTTATTTTTTCACTTGAATTTTGATTAATTGCATAAACAGCTAATTTTGACAACTACCCATCGCCGCTCGTGAGAAAAAAGCCAGTCTACGCGGCTACCTTGTCAAATAATTGTATCATGACTGTTTGTATTGAAGTCAAATTGTCAGTTGAATGTAGGTTACCACTGTTGCTGTTTTGCGTTCAGTTTGATTCACATTTAGAGCATGTCACATGAGCTTTCGGGTTTCAAGAGTGTGAATATATTTGGCGAAAAACTGCTCAGGCCCCACAAAACTTTAATTCGACGCTGGCGTAAACACTTCTTAACCGTTAAGATTGATGGTGCAAATTCCCTAATAGTATAGGGCTGCCATAAGTCTACAGCACTTGACCGGGACAGCCTTGAAATTTGTTTTATTTTATTCCACCAATAAACAAATACGCAATTTTAACACTATAAATTGCCATTTATTAAAAAAACATAAATCAAAATAATTCACAGGTGCATATAGTACATCATACGTACGTAGTTTATAAATATTATAACAAAAAAAGAAACATCAATTCAGTCAATGAGGTAAGAACAATATTAGGGGTATTCACAATGTGGTGTATTTGCCCTTGAATTGTGTATTTTATTTCACGATTATAAATTTACTAGCTGAAACCCGGCGCGTTGCTGCCTCTCTCCCTAGTCAAACGCCCATAAAATGTTATCAGTTAAACAGCATATCTAAATTCAGGTAGAATACTGAATTCCGAGACTGTGCGACCTATATCCACAAAGCTATTCGATATAACAAATTTGGGTTGTATAGGAAGTGCCACGCCTTCTTGATCACCGCTCATAGAATGTAATCAATTAAACTGCATGTGTACATGGAGATTGAATACCGAATTCCAAAACTGTGCAACATATAACTCCAAAACTATTCGATAGCACAAATTTGGGTTGTATGGGAGGTACCACTGCCCTTTTCCTTACGCCCTTTTACCAATGAAACTGCATGTGTAAATTGAGGTCGAATACTGAATTCCGAGGCTGAGTTACCTATAACTCCAAAGCTATTCGATATCGCAAATTTGGGTTAAATTGGAGGTGTCACGCCCCCCCGACAAACTCTAAAAAATTTTATCAGTAAAATCTGCAAGCGTAAATTTTGGTCGAATACTGAGTTCCGACGCTGTGAGACCTTGAACTCCAAAGCTATTCGATATCACAAATTTTCGTTGCATGGGAGGTGCTACTCCCCCTTGATAAACGCTCATAAAATGTAATCAATGAAACTGCATGTGTACATTGAGGTCCAATACTGAATTCCAAAGTTGTGAGACCTATATCCTCAAAGCTATTTGATAGCTCTAATTTGGGTTAAATAGGAGGTTTCACTCCCCCTTGTCGATATCACAAATTTTCGTTGTATGGGAGGTGCCACTCCCCCTTGATCAACGCTCATAAAATGTAATTAATGAAAATGCATGCATAAATTGGGGCCGAATACTGAATTCAGACGTTGATATTTGATATCGCAAATTTACGTTATATGGGAGGTGCCACGCCTCTCTTACCAATGAACATAAAATTGAATCAATGAAACTGCATGTGTACATTGAGGTCGAATACTGAATTCCGGCGTTGTGCGACCTATAACTCCAAAGCTATTTGATAGCACAAAGTTGGGTTGCATGGGAAGTGCCACTCCCCTTTGCCCTACGCTCATAAAATGTAGAGGAATGAAAGTGCATGCATAAATGTAGGTCGAATACCGAATTCTTACGCTGTCAACCTATAACTTCAAAGCAATTCGATATCGCAAATTTGGGTTGTAAGGGAGATGTCACGTCTCCCTGTCCAACGCCCATAAAATAAAACCATTGAAACTGCATGTGTAAATTGAGGTCAAAAACTGAATTCCAAAGCTGAATTCCTATAACTTCAAAGCTATTCGATATCACAAATTTGGGTTGTCCCCCTCCCCCTTGTCCACTCCCATAAAATTTCATCACTGAAACGGTACGTCTAAATTGTGGTCGAATACCGAATTTCTAAACTGTGCGACCCCTAACTCTAAAGCTATTCGATAACAACAATTTTTTATATATATGTGGGAGGTAAAAGGGGTGTGGCATTTTCTCTTAAACCATCTCGTACTCAAAGCAAAGCGTACTTACAAAATTTGAGCTCAATCGGACCAACAGTTTCGAAGTATTTTGATATTTTCTTAAAAGTAAGCGTAGATGAAGTGTGACCACGCCCATTTTTATCAAAGTTAATGATAGTTATCATACGAACTTATTTACCAAATTTTAATTTAATACGACCAAAACCGTCTTAAATACAGCATTTTTATTGATTTGTGGGCGACAAAAGGGGGTGTGGCATTATATTTTTCCTAAGCCAGTAGAAAGAAGTACCCAATTTTGTTCAGTCGTTTTCAAGTTTTAAGCATCCGAACAAATCACGATTCATTTTTATATATACAGATATTGATTTTTGGGCGGTAAAAGTGGGCTTGAAAACATTAATGTATCGTGACTGCCTCTTGGAGCACCTACACAGCAAGTTTTACTATAAAAAACACCGGAATTGCCATGATTTCGAAAAAGTAGGCGTATATATATTGCGACCACGCACATTTTTTGTACAGTTACTGACAGTAACCATCTGAATAAAATTACTAAATCTTAGTTTTTTACGATCGAAACCGTCTGATATATATCCTTTATTTGGTTTGTGGTCGATAGCGCAAATTTGGCTTGTATGGGAGGTACCACGCCCCCTCGTCCAAACGTTACCAAACCTCGCAGGAACACTCACTCTCCTCGGCAGACGTTGTTCTGCCATAGACCACCTTACTGCCATATACGAAAATGTCGAATAGCTGCCGAAAGTAACCATATGAACTAAATAACCAAATTTTAGTCTAATACGATCAAAACCGTGCGAAATATAACATTTTTGTTGTTTTGCAAGCGGTAAAAAGGGGTGCTGCAAAATATTTCCCTAGAGCCATCTCGTAATCGAAACAAATCGAATGCCCAAATTTCAGCTCAATTTAGGTTAAGCCTGGCGCACTTTACTTCACTCGACGCTAACTCCCCGAAAAGTGAGTTTAACTAAAGTGGGACAGGCCTATTTTTAGTGCATTTGCCGAGAGTAACCATATGAACTGAATTACACAATTTTTGTCTAAAACGACCCAAACCGTTGAAATAAAACGTTTTTATTGGTTTGTGGGCGGTAAAAGGGGGCGTGGAAACCAATTTTTAGTTCAGTTGCTGACAGTAACTGTACAAACTAAGCCAACATTTTAGCTCAATCGACCCAGTAGTCAATTTAAATGATTTCTCAAAAAGTCGGTGTGGCTATATAGCTTACGCCTTTTTTTAGTACAGTTGCCGAAAGTAACCAAACAAACTTAGGTATCACATGTTAGTCTCATACGGTCAAAACTGCTTAAAATATAGCATTTTGTGGAAACCAACTTTTCGTACAGTTACTGTCAGTAACTACACAAACCAAAGTACCAAATTTAAGTCTTATACGACCAAAACCATCTGAAATAAACCATTTTCATTACAGTACAGTTGTCGACAGTAACCGTACATACTAAATTACCAAATTTTAGCCTTATACGACCCAAACCGACTGAAATATAACATTTTTATTGATTTGGGGGCAGTAAAAAGGGGGTGTGGCAAATTTTTTCCAAAACCATCTCGTACCTGAAACAAATCGACTACCAAAATTTCAGGTCAATCGGTTCAGTAGTTTTGGAGTCTATAGACATCACACAGCCAAACTCACTTCGTTTTGCTTTTTATATATATAGATATTGATTTGTGGGCGGTAAAAGTGGGCGTGAAAACATTTACATATAGTGACCGCCTCTTAGATCACCTACACAGCAAGTTTCACTGTAAAAATGTGTAAAACTCCGGAATTGCCATGATTTCGAAAAAGTGGGCGTATTTATATTACGACCACGCCCATTTTTCGTACAGTTACCGACAGTAACCATCTGAACAAAATTACCAAATCTTAGTTTTTTACGATTGAAACCGTCTTAATGTATCCTTTTTTTGGTTTGTAATCGATAGCGTTAATTTGGCTTGTATGGGAGGTACCACGCCCCCTCGTCCAATAAATACCAAACCTGACAGGAACACTCTCAAGATGTGGCTCCAGTTTCCCTGAAAATTTCATAAAGATCGGTTCAGCGGTTTTGGAGTCTATATGTGATATAGCCACATACCCACATACCCACATACCCACATACATACATCCATTTTTATATATATAGATTCAACATAGGGGATGCTACTGGATGCGATGTGAGTTTATTTAGCAAAAAAATATATAATTTAGTGCTTCTTTTTAATTTTTTTTTTTAATTTTCTACAGTTAAATGATAGTTTCAATATATATTTACAAACAAAAATACGTACTAAAATAAGCTGAATTTAAAAATACAAGACAGGTTCAAGGTTCGTTCACAATTAATTGTAAATATTGTAAAAATTTATCACAAATACACCACATCGTGAATACCCCTCTTGTTTGGACTTATGCATAATTAAGTTTTGGGCCAATCATATTTTGCAGAATTTTTTTGTTTCGTCAAGAACATGCTTTTGCGTTTCAATACAATTATAAAATTCTGTCCATGTCATAGAATAATTAAATGTGCATTGCAAAAAGCTTTCCAAGGTGGTTATGTTGAGAGAGTTTCTTTCCTTACTCCATTGCGAGGAGACCAGTGAAAACACTCGCTCCACTTCCGTTGTGTCCTGAAATAGCGAACAAAATTGTACTATTTTTAACAAGTTTATTTTCGCTTTTTTTTACACGCATTTGCAAAAAATTTGTTCAGTTTTTGCTGATATACTTTAATTTTTTTCTTTAATATTTTTGACGGGGACATTTTTCTGTGCTCCGGGACACAGGGACATCGATATCAAAACCGGAATATGTCCGGGAAAACCGGTACGTATGGCAGCCCTACCATAGTATTTATCAAGCCTATCCTTGGTTTCGGTGATGGTTTATTTTTGCAAAAAATAATGCTTGTTTAGTAAACGAAATTCACTTTTTTCTATTTTCGTCCAAATTCACGAGGTTGTCTGCTTTCAATGGCTGTCAAACACAATCTAAATGACGCAGCTTGCTCAAATTTTGACAGTAGTCTATTGATGGTAGTTGAATGGTGTTGAATTTAAAGGTATTACGCAGGGAATTGAAAAAGCCACTTACTTCCCAAACTGCCTACGTATGATTACATTATAACTATTTCATAATTATTTTGATGATTACAATAAGATCTGGTTCTCGTATTCCAGGTCGCTGTCGCTTCAATTTGTTTGAGTGTGCTCACAATGATTTGGATTATAATTAATGCACAAATTAAATTTAAAGCGGGCCTCATGAAATACACTCCGCTGCCTACAACAATGGATCAATGCGAAGTAAAAAATATCCAAGATATTACCGAGTCGATGTGAGTCAAGACTAGACTAAATGTATTTAAGTTGCTATTTATTAAAATTATTTGTATTTCTCATCTTCTGCTCCATGATAAATTTAGCCTGGCAAATACAACAATGAGTTCATTCTTACCACAAGTTGCAACAACAGAACTTCCATTCGTTACAACAGCTTATGGTACCAATCGTGAATTTTCCATCACTGAAATTTCCTTCTATTGGTACAAATTTATCGGTGCA